>CM063190.1:45462500-46062500 GCA_031835075.1 Saguinus oedipus
GAGCCCCGGGATGCCTTCATGTACAGTTTGAGAACTGTAGCTTTAACAAGTTATTATCCGTGGCCAGGGCAAGGAAGAGATTAGTGGCTGGGCGTGTGGTTCACGCCTGTAATCCTAGCCCTTTGGGAAGCTGAGGTGGGCAGATTGCTTCCCAGCAGTTCAAGATTGGCCTCGGTAACATGGTAAAATCTCATCTCTACAAAAAATACAAAAATTAGCCAGGCATGGTGGCACGTGCCTGTAGTCCCAGCTACTCAGGAGGTTAAGGTGGGAGGATCACCTGAGCCTGGGGAGGTCAAGTTTGCAGTGAGCTGTGATTATGCCTCTGCACTCCAGCCTGGGCAACTGAGTGAGACCCTGTCTCAAAAAATTTTACATAAATATCAATAAAAAGAAGAGAATAGTTTAATGTTGTATAGTGAGCAAAAGAAAATAGGGTTGTGCTAGCTGATGATGTGATTTCATTAAGAATTATAATGTTGAAAGTTGGACACAGGCACGATCATTTCTATTTTAAAATTTAGTGTGGTTTTTACTATTTGATTTATTTAAAGTGAGTTATTTGTACTTTACTCATTTTTTAACAGATGGATGAGTTGCATATATCTATGATCCAGTGGATGGTAAACTTGCTGATTTTAATGATACCTGACTTTACTGACCAAGATTGTCTCCTAGAGTTGGAGGAGGAAAGTGCTGAGAAACGTGACATAGCCGTCGCACGATTAGAGCTTGATGCGATTGAACTGACGAGGAAGTTGTATCAATACTCCAGCTATTTGAGCAGGTGAAGCTATCGGTTATTTTATTGTTGCCCTTCTGAATAACTGTATGTCACATAAAACAGAGAAGAGAAAGTGAAGTAGTAGCAATAGGAGTTATTTTAAATCCTTGAAAGAAGTACTAGTTCCGTTTTTCAGCTGGCTTTTGCACTGTGACTGTTACAATATGAGATTTGGGTTTTTTCTTTTAAAAACGATGTTAGCATAGGCAGGATGAGAAGTGTGTGTATGTGGGAAAAAGAATTAGGAAAAAGGACTCACTTACTTGCATAAATAAGACGCATCTTACACTTTTGCACATTCTGGTGGGGGGTGGATTTAAGAAGATTGTAGTTTCCTGTGTACTGTCATTTTTTTTTTTTTTTTTTTTAAGACAGAGTTTTTCTCTGTTACCCAGGCTGGAATGCAGTGGCGTGATCTTGGCTTACTGCAACCTCTGCCTCCCAGGCTCAAGAGATTCTCATACCTCAGCCTCCTGAGTGGCTGGGATTTACCAGCGTGCACCACCATGCCTGGGTAATTTTTGTATTTTTAGTAGAGATGGGGTTTCGCCATGTCTCGAACTCCTGATCTCCAGTGATCTGCCCACCTGGGCCTCCCCAGAGTGCTGGGATTACAGGTGTGAGCCACCACACCCCTCCCTGAATGTATACTTTTATGTGCTGCTTTAAATACCAACCAAAACATATTTTTACAAAATGGAAAAAGAACCCCATAAACCCTTCTATCTGAAAAGCCAGAAGATTTTCACTGAATAAAGATGAAGTTTGGAAAATTGTAATCTATTAACTAAGATGTAAGCTTGATGCTATGATTACTTTCAATTCAGGAGACAGCGTTTACAATCTAAGCAAAGTGTCCCTTCATTTCAAGTCAGTATTACCAGTGGTCAAGAATGAGAGGGATGGAAGGGGAGGACAAGGGTAAGAAATTGAGAAGGAGACGAATTATTCTCCTTGGTGAGTCAGTAGCTGAGTAATTGTGGTGAACTTCCACTGTGTCTGGATATTTTAAATTTTAAACACTTAGAAGAAACAACAATAAATAGGTTATGCTGAGTGTGTTCCTCTTTTTCTTCTCTTTCTCTTTTTGCAGTTGTTGCAAAGGGATGGTGACAGCAATGGTTCTGAGAAGATCCACTGACTCACACAAAAATTCCACTGAAGACATTTATGAGGTGGGAAAGTTGAAGGTAATAACTTTCTTCCCCTTAGTTTAGTTTTGTTTGTTTTTATCAGATTTTTGAGGTTCAGCTGATCTACAACAAACTCACGTATTTAAAGGGTACAATCTTGTAAGTTGCAAAATATGCATACAGTCATAAAAATGATTAATAAAAAATAAAAATAGGAAACACGTCAAACACACCCGGAATTTCCTTGTACTCCTTGTTAATTTCCACCTCCATCCTCGTCTTGTCACCGGGCAATGTTTGATCTACGTTCTAACGCCAAAGATTATTTTTTATTTTCTAGAAGTTATAAAAATGGAATTAGAAAGAATGTACTGTGTTTTTGTCTGACTTCTTTCAGTAAGCATGATTACTTAGAGAGTCATGCGTGTTGCTTTCATCAACCACGTATGATTTTTAGTGCTGAGTAGTATTTCATTGTGTGGATATACACAATTTTATTACCTAGTCTCTGTTGATATGCATTTGAATTGTTTCCAGTTTTAAATTATTACTAGATAACTTCAGTGCATATTCATATATATGAATAGACATATACTTTCATTTCTCTTGGATTGATATCTAGGAATGGAATGGCCAACTCACATGGAATGTGTGTGCTTAACTTTTAAACAAATGGTTTAACTGTCTTCCAAAGTGGCTAATGGATACAAAAGTACAGTTAGATAGAAGGAATAAGTTCTAGTATTCAATAGTACGTTAGGGAAATTATAGTTAATAATTCAGTGTATATTTCAAAATAGCTAGAAGAGAAGAATTGGCTGTGTCCAACACAAAGAAAAGATAAATGTTTGTGGTGATGGATACCCCTGTTCCCCTCTTTGATCTTTGCACCTTGTACACATGCATCAAGATATCACATGCACTCCAGAATATATACAGATATGATATATCAGTTTCTTAAAAGGTGGTCAGACCATTTTTACACTCTTGCTAGCAGTGTCTGAGAGTTCCAGTTGCTTTACATTCTTACTGACACCTGATAAACTCAGTCTTTTTTATTTTTATTTTTTGAGATGGAGTTTTGCTCTGTTGCCCAGGCTAGAGTGCAGTGGTGTACTTTTAGTTCACTGCAACCTCTGCCTCCTGGGTTCAAGTGACTCTCCTGCCTCAACCTCCTGAATAGCTAGGACTACGGGCACACACCACCACCCCCAGCTAATTTTTGTAATTTTAGTAGAGACGGGTTTTACCATGTTGGCCAGGCAAGTCTTGAACTCCTGCCTCAAGTGATCCACCCACCTCTTCCTCCCAAGTGCTGGGATTACAGGCATGAGCCACTTCGCTCAGCCGATATAGTCAGTCTTTTAAAATTATACATTCTAATAAGTGAGGAGTGGGATGTCATTGTTGTTTTAATTTGCATTTTTTTTTTTTTTTGAGACAGAGTCTTACTCTGTTGCCAGGCACCAGGCTGGAGTGCAGTGGCACAATCTCGGCTCACTGCAACCTCTGCCTCCAGGGTCAGCCGCCCAAGTAGCTGGGACTACAGGCGCATGCCACTACACCCAGCTAATTTTTTGTATTTTTTTAGTAGAGATGGGGTTTCACCATGTTGGCCAGGATGGTCTCGATCTCTGGACCTCATGATCCTCCCACCTCGGCCTCCCAAAGTGCTGGGATTACAGGCTTGAGCCACCACGCCCGGCCAATTTGCATTTTCTTAACGACCAATGATGTCGAACTTCTTTTCATGTGCATATTTGTAATCCATGTGTTTTTTATGGCGTAATGTCTGTTCAAATCTTTGACCCATTTATTATTGATTTGTTTCCTTATTACTGAGTTTCGTCAGCTGTTTACTCTGGATACCAAGTCTTTTATCAGATACATGATTTTAAAACATCATCTCTTGGTCTGGGATTTGTCTTTTCTTCTTTCAATAGTGTCTTTGTTTGAGACAGTGTTTTGCTATGTTGCCCAGGCTGGACTTGAACTCCTGGGCTCAAGTGATCTTCCCACCTCAGCCTCCAGAGTAGCTAGGATTACAGGCATGAACCATTATGCCCAATTATAGTGTCTTTCAAAGAGGGAAGTTCTTACTTTTGATTAAGTTCAATCTCTGATATTTTTTTCTTTTATGGACCTTGCTTTTGGTATTCTAAATATTTAAGGAAATTTTTGTGTAACATTATTATAAAAATTTTCTCCTATGTTTTCTTCTAGAAGTTTTAGAGTTTTAGGCATTACATTCAAGTCTATGACCCATTTTGAGTTAATCTTTTTAAAATACGGAGCTGGATATGCATTAAAGTTCATTTTTTGGCATTTGGATATCCAATTGTTTTAGTACCGTTGGCTGAGAAGGCTGTCCTTACTCTGTTGATGCCTTTATATCTTGATTGAAAACCTGTTGACCATATATGTCTGGGTGTTACTCCGTTATGTTCTGTTGATCTATTTCTCAACATTGTCACCGTCTCTAACCTTCCTTCTTTACTACTGTTTAGCAATAAGTTTTAAAATCAGGTGATATAAATCCTCTAAATTTGTTTTTTCCCCAATATTAAGCTATTCTACATCCTTTGCTTTCCATATGAATTTTATAATTGGCCTATCAATTCCTCCAAGAAAGCCTGCTGGAATTTTAGTTGATATTATATTTTATCTATTGATTAGTTTGTGGAGAATTAACATCTTAACAATGTAAAGCCTTTGATCTGTGAACATGGTATGTCTCTTCATTTCTTTGTCTTTTTTCTTTTCTTTTTTTTTTCTGAGACGGAGTTTTGCTCTTGTTGCCCAGGCTGAAGTACAATGGCACAATCTCAGCTCACCGCAACCTCTGCCTCACAGGTTCTAGCAATTCTCCTGCCTCAGCCTTCCTTGTAGCTGCGATTACAGGCATGTGCCACCATGTACAACTAATTTTGTATTTTTAGTAGAGACAGGGTTTCTCCATGTTGGTCAGGCTGGTCTCGAACTCCCAACCTCATGTGATCTACCCACCTCAGCCTCCCACAGTGCTGGAATTACAGGCGTGAGCCACTGCCTCTGGCCTGTTTCTTTAAGCAAAGTTTTATAGTTTTCAGTGTATAGATCTAACATATCATTTGTCAGATTTATCTGTAAGTAGTTCATGTTTTGGTGCTACTATGAATGGTATTATTTTATAATTAAATTTCTGATTATTCATTGCTAATATATAGGATTACAGTAGGTTTTTATTTATTTATTTTTAATTTTTTTTATTGCGTTTTAGGTTTTGGGGTACATGTACAGAACATGCAAGATAGTTGCATAGGTACACACATGGCAGTGTGTTTTGCTGCCTCCCACCCCTTCACCCACATTTGGCATTTCTCCCCATGCTATCCCTCCCCAGCTCCGCCCCCCACTGTCCCTCCCCTATTCCCCCCAATAGACCCCAGTGTGTAGTACTCCCTTCCCTGTGTCCATGTGTTCTCATTGTTCATCACCCGCCTATGAGTGAGAATATGCGGCATATATTGTATTTTTTTATTCACATAAAATGCCCAGAGTAGGCAAATCTGTAGACTCAGAAAGATTAGTGGCTGCTGGAGCTGGTAAAGGAGGAGCAGGAATGGGAAATGAACAACTGCTAACAGGTACAGGCATTCTTTGGAGCTGATGAAAATATTCTAGGATTACATTGCAGTGATGGTTGCACAACTTTGTGAGTAACTAAAAACCATTGAATTATATACTTTAAGTGGGTGTATCATATGTTTTTGAAAACCTGACTAAAAAGGAGATGATCAAGAGAAATTGGTCTGCTAAAATTTTGAGTAAAATTTGGAAGCTTTTTGCAAGATTAATGAGGAAAAAAAATGCAAAAAAAATTGTATCAGGATTGAGTGCCTCAGATGATTCAGATATTAGAAAGATAGTAGGAAGAGATTAAGAAGGATGTTATCACAAAAATTTGAAAATTTAGATGAAATGGACAATAAATATAACCCAGAAGACTTAAGAATAAATTAAAAACCCAAGTAGTCCAATAACCAGTTAAGGAATTAGTAAAAAAAACTTTCCCGAAAAGAATGCTCTAGGTGTAGACAGCTTCAACATCAAGCCCTATCAAACATTTGAGAACTAATTCTATTCTTATACAGACTCTTTCAGGGTCTAGAGAAGAAGGAATACTTTTTATACAAATCCCCAAAAGGGATTGTGCAAGAAAGGCACAATAGACCAGTCTCATGTGAAATACAAAAATCCTAAACAAAATACGGGCAAACGAAATCCAGCAGTAAATGAGAGGAGTAACACATTATGAACATGTTAACTTTATTCTAGGAATGCAAGTTAGTAGCATAACTTCTATACTGTATCTTTAGGTACACTGGATACAACCCAATTCATAAAAGATTAATGGCATGTATATAAAATATGTATGTGTGTGTAGGGCAATGTGTGTATATGCCTGCCAGCATTAAGTAGTTCTAAAATGAAATAAGAAAAAGGTAATATTTGTAATAACTTCAAAATATAAAGTACTTAGGAATAAATCTGATAAAAGTTGATCAATTTTTTTCTGGAGTATATCTCAAACTTTATTTGAGAGACATTAAAAGAACTAATGGAAGATACACTATATGCATTGACTGGAAGACTATATTGTAAAGATGTCAGTTCTCCTCAGAATGCTGTGTAGTGGTCCTGTCCAATACAGTAGCCACTAGCCACATATTGCTATTTACATTTGAATTTATTTATTTTTATTTTTTGAGACAGAGTCTTGCTCTGTCACCCAGGCTGGAGTGCAGTGGTGTGATGTTGGCTGACTGCAACCTCTGCCTCATGGGTTCAAGCAATTCTAGTGCCCCAGCCTCCTGAATAGCTGGGATTAAAGGCACCATCCACCATGCCTAGCTAATTTTTGTATTTTTAGTAGGGACAGGGTTTTGCCAGGAGCTGAAGACCATTCTGGCCTCAAGTGATCCACCTGCCTCAGCCTCTCCAAGTGCTGCAATTATAGGCATGAGCCACCATGCCCAGCTGAATTAATTTAAATTTAAAAATTTATCTCTTCAGTCATATTAGCTGTAATTTAAGTGCTTAATAGTACATGTCGCTATCAGGGATTATACTGGACCATGTAAATATAGAACATTTCTATCACTGAGGAAAGTTTTATTGAACAACACTAATCTAGGGGTCACAGTCAAGTCTCCAACAGTTTTTTTTTTTTTTAACTTGACACACTGTAAAAGCTGTTTTGAATATTCAGAGAACCAAGAATAGCTGATGCACTCTTGAAAATAAGGTGACAGGACTCATCCTCCCATATTGTAAACTTCCTGTAAAGCTAAAGTGAAACAGCGTGGTGTTAGTTCAAAGGTGGACAACTGTGTCAATGGAACAGGAAAACAGAACCAAAATTTTATGGCCTTTTATATAAGGATGGAATATGGAATTAATGAGGAAACCATTAACCTTCCAATGAAAAATACTGGGAATATTGGCTATGTATATAGGAGAGATGAAATCAGACTTTTACTTCACACAAAAATCAATTCCAAATGGACTAGAAACCTAAATGTGAAAGTCAAAATTATAAAGCTTTTAGAAGACAATATCTCTAAGATCTTGGGGTAGGAAATTTTTTTTAAAATAAGAGATAAAAAGCACTAACTTGGCTGGGTGCTGTGGCTCACGCCTGTAATCCCAGCACTTTGGGAGGCTGAGGCGGGCGGATCACGAGGTCGAAAGATCGAGACCATCCTGGCCAACATGGTGAAACCCCGTCTCTACTAAAAATACAAAAAAATTAGCTGGGTGTGGTGGCACACACCTGTAGTCCCAGCTACTTGGGCGACTGAGGCAGGAGAATTGCTTGAACCTGGGAGGCGGAGGTTGTAGTGAGCCGAGGTTGTGCCATTGCACTCCAGCCTGGTGCCTGGTGACAGACTGAGACTCTGTCTCAAAAAAAAAAAAAAAAAAGCACTAACTCAAAAGGAAAAGGTTCATAATTTTGATTATCTTAAATTTAAGAACTTATTTTTACCAAGAAAATACCATTAAAACAAAAACAATTCACAAAATGTGAGAATATATTTGCAACACTTATAACTGACAGGAGCAGTATCCAGAATATAAAATGACCTTCTAGGAATCAATATTATAAAAATGTACAGCCCAATAGAAAAAGGAGCAAAAAGCTTGAATGTATACTTCACAAAGGAGAAAATCCAAATGGCTGACATACTTATGAAAAGCTGCACAAGTTCCTACAGTGATTGGGGAAATAACAAACTAATATCATGACTCACATAACAAATTGGCAAAAATTACGAAGTCTAGGCTGAGCGCGGTGGCTCATGCCTTTAATCCCAGCACTTTGGGAGGCTAAGGTGGGTGGATCACCTGAGGTCAGGAGTTGGAGATCAACCTGGCCAGCATGGTGAAACCTTGTCTCTGCTAAAAATACAAAATTAGCCGGGCATGGTGGTGCACTCCTGCAATCCCAGCTACTGGGGAGGCTGAGGCAGGAGAATCACTTGAACCCAGGAGGCAGACAGGGGTTGCAGTGAGCTGAGATTGCACCATTGCACTTCAACCTGGGCAACAGAGTGAGGCTCCATTTCAAAAAAAAAAAATTGCAGTGTCACAATACAAGTGTTAACAAGAATGGGAGAGCAACAGATACTCCCTATGCTGCGGGTAAGAGTATAAATTTGTACATCCACTTTGGAAATCAGTTGACATTATCTGTTAAAGTTGCAACACACTTTGCAACAAACAGTTCTATTTATCTGCCAGTATACTAGAGAAACTCTAACACAAATGCTCTAGACTAAGAGACATATATAAGAATATTCCAAGATTATTCCTAGAAGTATCCCAAAACTGAAAACAATTCAAATGTCCATAAATAGTGGAATAAATATGATGAATATTATGGAATGTAAGGACTGGCATACAGGGAACAATTCTCTCTTTAAACTGCATAGGTCTATTTTATGTCTGTATGACATCTCACAGTTTTTAAACAGTGTGTTATAAAAAATCTTATGTACAACATCTTGCTAATAAATTTTAAATCTCTAGGAGATGGAGACTTTTCTAGGAAAATAGAAAGTAAGTATCATTAATTTTCTTTTTTTTGAGACAGAGTCTCACTCTGTCACCAGGCTAGACTGCAGTGGCATGAGCTCAGCTCACTGCAACTTCCGCCTCCTGGGTTCGAGTGATTCTCCTGCCTCAGCCTCCCGGGTAGATGGGACTGCAGGTGCGCACCGCCACACCCAGATGATTTTTGTATTTTTAGTAGAGATGGGGTTTTACCATTTTGGCCAGAATGGTCTCAATCTCTTGACCTCTTGATCTGCCCATCTTGGCCTCCCAAAGTGTTGGGATTACAGGTGTGAGCCACCGCACCTGGCCGTGTATCATTAATTCTTGAGGGAGAAAATTGCCCATTTTTCAGTGAATAATTGGATGCACTAATTTTTGGAAATGCTAAAACTTTTGCCTGGATTCCACAGACAAGTTTTTGTTCAGACTTTTAAGGAGTAGGGTAATCCCCATGCTATATATACAATGTAAGAGCATAGATAATGAATGAAAGTTTTTCCGGTTTATTTCATATAGCTCGTAATGTTCTTTAAAACGTCCAGATGAGCATAGAGAAAATTAATCTTATATATTAATATATAAATGCTAAATCCAAATTTAAAATAGCAGATTTCATGTGGAAGAAAATTACAAGAATAAAATTCGATGAACTGTTAGGATACATGTCAGAGAAGCAATAATATTTTACTATTTGAAAATGTGCTGCTATAGGTATATATCACTTCTCATCTAAGAGCTGAATGAAATGTCTGAGTTCTCCTTTTGGTTCTGGGAAGGCTTCAGAAAGGTTCTTCACAGCAGGCTGGTGTACCTCTAAACCAAGCAGTCTCTTGGAGCTTGGAGCCCACACTATACATCTAGAAATGCGTTCAGGTCATCTCAGGTCTGCTGCGACTAACCCCTTCTGCTGTCCACCCCAGGATGTGGTGGGGATCCTGATTTTGGCAGGCTGGACCTGCCACAGATGGTGGTGGAGACCCATGACACACTTCATCCTCTTACCTAAAAGGAGGTAGAGCTCTGTTTGGTGAGACCAGGCTTTCACGTCAAGGCAATCTGGAATTAGGATTTCCAGATGTTTTGAGATGTATCTCCCTATAAAAGTTCAGGCTGTAGCCATATGGAGGACACTATCATGAGGAGCCCTTCCTGAGGGGACTTCAGGGTTTGGGGACTTACATAAAACCATCCGGATTAGGAGATTTTGTGAAAGCCTGTGCTGTGGGCATTCGTTTCCTGTGCCACCCCAGCCCCTGACTGGATGCCCAAACCTGACCATCTCTTCAAGGACCTTCACTTCCCACTAGTGCTGCTCTGGTCCTCTGTTAAGTTCTTTCTCACTAACTAACCTTACTCCAGTGAGTTCAGGTAAATAAACTGGGAAACGTTATTAGAGGACGCTGAGACTCTGCTCTCACACCAGAGGTGAGGCTGTGCTAAGGCTGTGACTGAGCCTATGCAAAGGCCTTTTCTCCTAAGAAAATGCATATGCCTCTTCTCTCTAAGCCTGAGGCCTCTCAAGGGCATATCAAGTGAGTTTATGGTAGCGGGCTCAGCAGGCCATACTGAGGTACTCTTTAAAAAAATGGTTAGTTCCATCTTCTTGGTTATTTTTATTTCAAATTCATCACCATCCTGGCCTGCGCCCGTCTTCCCCTGATCTAGACAGCCTCTGTGGTACATGAATCTTTATGACATCGGACTTTGGGATTCCTATGGCCTCATCCACATCCCACAAGGTGAAAAGAAGAAGATGGTTTTTCAGCGAAGCCTTGTCTAACGCGGCTCGGTGGTAATGCTGTATGGCTCGTGCTGCATTCTAGCATTTGACCTACTAGACTGACGTTTGGACGACATTAGTGAGAGTTTCCCACAAGCTCATGTTTCTTGGGCTCCTTTCCAGAAAAGGAGATTTGCATGACGCTGGACAGGGTTCAGGCTGAGGATCTCAGCCAGGTGTGGTGGCTCATGCCTATAATCCCAGCACTTTGGGAGGCTGAGGTTGGTGGATCACCTGAGGTGGCGAGTTCAAGACCAGCCTGGCCAACATGGTGAAACTGCACCTCTACTAAAAATACAAAAATTAGCCAAGTATGGTAGTGGGCACCTGTAATCCCAGCTACTCAGGAGGTTGAGGCAGGAGATCCCCTTGAATCTGGGAGGCAGAGGTTATGGCGAGCCAAGGTTGTTCCACTGCACTCAAGCTTGGGTGACAGAGCAAAACTTTATCTAAAAAAAAATAATAATAATTGAGGATCTCCTAGGTAACCATCTTTTGGATTTTGATCACTCCTACTGGTATACATTCTTACTCCACTTTCCATAACAGCATAGGTAAATTGCTTCTTCAGAAACAGGTAGGGATTATCTAGTTCTCCAAGAGAACTAAGGCAGTCCAGTCTAATTTACCTTCCACCTGATCGTGGCCTATCTTGATCCAGTCTGACCTCATACAGCAGGAGGCCATTTTTTAGGAGGACTCAGTTCTCAGGATCCTTGCCCCTGTGCCTACTTCAGAAAGAAGCTGGTGTCATTGTATAGCAACTGCCCCGCTTGGAGATGAGAATTGTTGGTTAGAAGGTTTCATGTGAGACTTGGAGGCATTATATCAGAGTCCTGGCTTCCAGTAAGAGTATAAGAGAATGACTGCAGCCTAGAACAGCTACTGAAAGCCTGGAAACTTAGCCAGGCCAGATCAGCTAGACAGATGTTTTTTCCCAAGTGCTTTAGGTTGACCATATCTACTGTTCAAGAACCTAGAATTAGAGTCACTGATACACTGGAGAAGAGTTACAGTCTGAGCAAACGGCAGATTACTGGGAAGGACCTTTGGGATATCCTTCAGCAGTCCAAGACTAACAAAAAACACACACATTGGCCAGCACCTGACAGTGCTGAGAACATATGGGAGGGAAATACACCAAAGAAACACCTACCATAATGGAAATGAGGACCTCCAGCTGGGCTCTTCAAACTTGGCTTCTGGCTACAATTAACTTCCTCTATGCTGGTGCGGCACAGTGGCTCATACCTGCAATCCCAGCACTTTGGGAAGCCAAGGCCAGTGGATCACTTGAGGTCAGGAGTTCGAGACCAGCCTGGCCAACATCGTGAAACCCCGTCTCTACTGAAAATACAAAAATTAGCCAGGCATGTTTGTGCACCTGTGGTCTCAGCTACTCAGGAGGCTGAGGTGAGAGGATCACTTGAGCCCAGGAGGCAGAAGTTGCAGTGAGCCAAGATTGTGCCACTGCATTCCAGCCTGGGCAACAGAACAAGACTGTGTCAAAAAAACCCACAAAACTTCTATGTTATCGGGTTGCATCTCTGCCCTGTGTACTCTATCAGGGCCCTGCCATCCACCTTTGACTGAGGTAGGCCTTCTTTTTGTCACCAGAGATACCACTGCCAGTTCCAGGATTTGGTCCTCCAGAAGGATTATGACTTAAGACAGTGGAATAGGGATCTTCCTCTCAGGGTGTTTTAGCAGGTAAACTCAAGGAAGCCCCAGCTTTTCTCCCTTATGGGGGAATCTGGGGATCATGGATTCTTAATATCTTTATTTACAGCCATTGTCTTCCTGCTGGTACCCTATAAAAGACTCCTTATGGCCTTGTTTCTCCTGCTACAATCAGCTTAACATTTAGGACTGTTGCTTCCTTCTTAAATCCTCCCTCACTGCAAACATGAGTTTCAGACCTTTTACTTCAAACCAGAAGTAATTATTAGAATTAAATAAGAAGAATATTCATGGAAAGAGATTCATAGGTATTAATTAGCAACCACGCTATCCCAGTCTATAGCTGATAAAAAGGTAACATTGAAAATTTTGAAGGAAAACTTGCTGAAATGTATTGCACAACTTTCATTAAAAGATTCCTAATGATTTTTTTCCTCATCAGAAGTCTTATGATAGTTTCTCCAATGTCTCATTTATAAGAAAATGGCCAGGATCTGTTTCATAGCATGCAAATTCAACTAGAGACTAGTTAAAAATTATTTTTGTTCTAGGTACAATTAAAAAAAAGTTTAAAAAATATATTAGTCAAGCTTTATGTCTAGAAGGATACTTAGGGGCAGTGGTGTGATAGAAACTCACACTGGCTCACAAGAGCCAATTATATGCAAGCCTTCTCAACTCCACATTCAGTGATAACATACCGAATTGATGAACATCGCTGAAATTGCCATGGTGAGACTATTTATTCCGTGGGCATCAGAAATTGCTACAAATCAGGTCTTCCCCCAAATCCCTCAGAAATGGTTGTTAAACATTTACCAGGTCATCACCGCATATGGGTCACTTAGAGTAAACGAACAGCTTCATTAAAAAAAAAAAAGATAAGGACTATTAGGCGTCTACTCAAGAACTCTCAACTAATTCGGTGAAGTTAGGACTAAAACTCGACATCTTCATCTGCCTTGTCCATTCTTCTTCCTGATACACAATAAGGTATCAGTCTAGCCCTTTGAACCCAGAACTTAACCATTGATGACATTAACAAAGCTATAGTAAACTTACTTTGCCACTACAGGCTTCAGTTCCTTTATCTACAATGTATGCATTTAGATTTGATTTCTACAAGTTCTGGCTCTGACATTTCATAATAATTACACAATTTAAAAGAAACTGGGGCCAAGTACAGTGGCTCACACCTGTAATCCCAGCATTTTAGGAGGCTAAATCACTTGAGCCCAGGAGTACAAGCCCAGCCTGGGCAACAAAAAATAAAAAAGTTGGCCAGCTTTGGTGGTACACATCTGTGGTTCCAGCTACTTGGGAGGCTGAGGTGGGAGGATCCCTTGAGCCTAGTGGGTCAAGGCTGCAGTGACCTATGATGGTGCCACTGCACTCCAGCCTAGGCAATAGAGCAAGACACTGTCACACACACACAAAAAAAGTCTAATGATGAAAGAAATGTAAGGTATGTCGCTGCTGTTGTGGTGATTTCAGGAGCCTACAGTGTGTTTTTACTTCACCACGTGCTGCTGTTTCTTTGCTAGAATGACCAGATCTCTGTTCCCAGAGAGGGTAACGTTTCCTAGTTCTCACTGCTTTTATTAACTAATAAGGAATATTGTACCTTTTAAACATTGAAACCAGCTCTTAGTTGTTAGGAGAGCTTGGTAAAGTAAGTGTAGTTTAACTGTTTACCTTAGGTGATTAAGACCCACTATTGACCTTTCCCATATCTCAATAGATAAAAGGTAAGCACCTTTTCCAAGTCTCTCAAAGCTTTATTCATTCACTTTATTAGCGGTGGAGGTAGTACTTTTTTTAATGATTAAACACAAACCACCTACATTAGAATCCAGGCATCATGCTTGACTATATATATGACTTTGAGCAAGACATATAACTACTCAATTTCTCAGTTTCTTCATCTTAAAAAATGATGATAATAGTTCATGTCTCACTGAGGATCCAAGGAGTTAATATACGCATAATGCTTAGAACAGAATCTGGCATATAATTAAGTACCAGGTAGGTGTTTTCTGTTTCTATTATTACTTTGCAATCACAGTTGACCCAGTCAGTTGCATAAAATTTATTAGGAGGCCATTTAGACATTAGCAAATACAACAAACTTTTGTATCTGATTTTATGGCACTTCACCACTCCCTGTCCCATTACAACCCAGATTCTAAACCCTGTCAATAAGAGATAATATGATTTAGGTCTGTGTTAATAGCTAGTCACCTCTGCACAGATCTTTGAAATGAACTGTTACAAAGTTAATTGAATATAGTTATATTTAGAGGAATTGTATTTAGCAGCTCCTCAATAGGAGTGAGTGAATGAGCTCACTTTTTCTACTTGTAATCTTTTATCTCTTCTCAGAAAGAATGTTATGAATGGATCAACACATGTTCTTGCCTCCTTTCTAATATCAAAGGCAGAAAAATTACATTATTGACATATGAAGAAATAGAGGAGCTACTTGAAGAAAAGGTATTTGCCACATAGTAGTATTGGTCATTATTCAGATTATTCCTGTATTTCAGTAGATAAGGTTTGTAACTTTTTCCAGTCAATGTTCTGAATCCTTGTTCATTTACCCTAACACATGAGAACTTTGGTTCTGATCAAGATCTTTGACAGCTCTTCTTCCCTCTAAGGAAGAGAATCCTCCACCCAACATTTTTCCTCATTTTTTTTTTTTTAGTGGGTGATTTTTTTTTTTTTTTTGAGACGGAGTTTTGCTCTTGTTACCCAGGCTGGAGTGCAATGGCGCGATCTCGGCTCACCGCAACCTCTGCCTCCTGGGTTCAGGCAATTCTCCTGCCTCAGCCTCCTGGGTAGCTGGGATTATAGGCATGCGCCACCATGCCCAGGTAATTTTTGTATTTTTAGTAGAGACGGAGTTTCACCATGTTGACCAGGTTGGTCTCGATCTTTTGACCTCGTGATCCACCCGCCTCGGCCTCCCAAAGTGCTGTAGTGGGTGATTTTATGAAGAATGGGTTTCGGGTAGAAGTTCCCTGCCACTTCCCAAGGCATATCCTGAGGTTCATCTGCTTCTGTGCTCACCCTCCAGTCTCAGTCTTTTCATCCAAGGTGATTTCTTCCTTTGAGCACTTAATCCCATGCCCAGTGTCCTCTCTTTTGCATCTTTAATGTCTTCCTCTCTAATTGTTCCATTTTGTCAGTCTAAAAGCAATCTAAAACATGGTCATTTCTCCCATCCTAAAAAGTATATCCCAGCCGGGTGTGATGGCTCACACCTGTAATCCCAGCACTTTGGGAGGCTGAGGTGGGCACATCACCTGAGGTCGGGAATTCGAGACCAACCTGATTAACATGTAGAAATTCCATCTCTACTAAAAATACAAAATTTGCTGAATATGGTGGCACATGCCTGTGATCCCAGCTACTTGGGAGGCTGAGGCAGGAGAATCACTTGAACCTGGGAGGCAGAGGTTGCAAGATCACGCCACTGCACTCCATCCTGGGAGACAAGTAAAAGTGCATCTCAAAAAAAAATAAAAATAAAAATAAAGTGTGTCCCTTGATCTTGTCTCTCTCTTAATTCTTTCTTTCTTTCCTTTCCTTTCCTTTCTCCTTTCCTTTCCCCTTTCCTTTCCATCATAATTAATTTGTTTAAAATTCTAAAACTACTATAAGGTCACCCATGATTCCTTATTGCCAAATCCAGGTATCTTCAATCCTATATTTAACCTGGCTTCTCTGTAGCATTTGGCTCTCTCAACCATTCACTCCTTTTGCAGTTTCTCCTCACAAGACAAAATTGTCCGGGTTTTTGTCCTACTTCTTTATTTCTTTTTACCCTTGTCCGCCTCTTAAATGAGGCAGACCTTCAGTTTCCCCAGTGGGGGTGTGTTCGGGAGCGGAGGGTCTCCCTTTCCCACTTCTGTAGTTTGGGCACTCAAGAGTATTTGGGGTGTCTCCTGGGTCCTGCAGGAGCAGTCTGCTCCCTTCAGAGGATCTGTGGGTCCTCTTGGGATTCCTGCTTTGTTCTTGCCGTCATTCTGGAGCTAAAATTTGTGATGCGAGCCTCCACACATTGCTCTGTCCACGTGAGTCAGAGTTGCCACCTAGTGCTACCTCTCATCCACCATGATGAGCTTCCCTTTTATCTGGTGATGAACCTCAATATAACACCCATACTTGACCATGATGCCTAAGTTTGAGTATCAGAAAAGAGCCCATTCATTTTTGATGAGCGCCGAGTATTAGAACAATTTTCTTTCTATTGAACTAAATGTAATACATCTTCTTGTAGCTTTTTCTACCTACCGATCCTAGTTCAGTCTTTTGTGGTTAATATGAACAGGGCTGATTTGTGTTCCATCGTATAGTATTTCCAACAGTAAAAAACCTGTATTCAACCTGAGTCTGTTTTGATTTTTTGTTCTGTTGAGTTGTCCGTTCATGGGTCATTACCACAGTATTTGAATGATTGGGGCTGTACGAGATGTGTCTTTTTTCTTTTCTTCCCTTTTACGTTCAGGGGTACATGTGCAGGTTTGTCTGGAGGTTTGTTGTGCAGATTGTTTTATCACCCAGGTATTAAGCCCAGTACCTGTTAGCTGTTTTTCTTGATCCTCTCTCTCCTACCCTCCACTGTCCAAAAGGCCCCAGTGTGTGTTGTTTCCCTGCATGTGTCCATGTAGTCTCATCATTTAGCTCCCACTTAAAAGGGAGGACATAGAGTATTTGGTTTTCTCTTCCTGTGTTGCTTTGCTGTGGATAATGGCCTCTAGCTCCATCCATGTCCCTGCAAAGGACATGAACTCATTCTTTTTTATGGCTGCATAGTATTCCATGGTGTATATGTACTATGTTTTCTTTATCCAGTCTATCATTGATGGACATTTAGCTTCATTCTGTGGCTTTGCTGTTGTGAATAGTGCTGCATTGAACAGACACATGCATGTGTCTTTATCATAGAATGATTTATATTCCTTTGGGTATATACTCAGTAGTGGGATTACTGGGTCAAATGATGTTTCTGTCTTTAGATCTTTGAAGAATTGCCACACTCTCTTCCGCAATGGCTGAACTAATTAACACGCGCACCAACAGTGCGTAAGTGTTCCTTTCTCTCCACAACCTCATAGTAGCCATTCTGACTGGTGTGAGATGGTATCTCATTGTGATTTTGATTTGTGTTTCTCTAACACAAATAAGAGTGATGTTAAGCTTTTTCTCATATGATTCTTGGCCACATTTATGTCTTAAAAAGTGTCTGTTCATGTCCTTTGCCCACTTTTTTATGGGGTTGTTTTTTGCTTGTAAATTTGTTTAAGTTCCTCATAGATGTTGGATATTAGACCTTTGTCAGATACATAGTCTGCAAAATTTTTCTCCCATTCTGTAAGTTGTCCATTTACTCTCTCTTTTTTTTTTTCCACTGCAACAGTCTACCCAAATGAGACAATTTACTCTATGGATAGTTTCTTTTACTTTCCAGAAGCTCTTTAGTTTAATTAGATCCCATTTGTCAGGTTTTGCTTCTGTTGTAATCATTTTTTGGCATCTTCATTGTGAAATATTTGCACATTTCTATGCCCAGAATGGTATTGCCTAGATTGTCTTCCAGAGCTTTTATAGTTTGGGTTTTACATTTAAGCCTTTAATCCCATCTTCAGTTAATTTTTGTATATGGTGTAAGGAAGGGTTTCATTTCAGTTTTCTGCATATTACTATCCAGTTATCCCAGCACCATTTATTGAATAGGGAATTCTTTTCCTGTTGCTCATTTTTGTCTGCTTTGTTGAAGATCAGATGGTTTATTGGTGTGAAGTCTTATTTCTGGGTTTTGTTCCATTGGCGTATATGTCTGTTCTTGTATTGTGCCATACTGTTTTGGTTATTGTAGCCCTGTCCTATACTTTGAAGTTGGGTAGCGTGATGCCTGCAGCTTTGTTCTTTTTTCTGAGGATTGCCTTGCTATTCAGGATTCTTAATTCCATATAAATTTTAAAAGTTTTTCCTAGTTCTGTGAAGAATGTCAGTGGTAGTTTGATAGGAATAGCATTGAATCTATAAATTGCTTTTGGCAATATGGCCATTTTAATGATATTGATTATTCTGTTTATGAGTATGGAATGCTTTTCCATTTGTGTCATCTGTGATTTCTTTGAGCAGTGGTTTGTAGTTCTCCTTTTAGAGATCTTTCACCTTCCTAGTTAGATATTCCTAGATATTTTGTTCTTTTTGTGGCAATTGTGAATGGGAGTTCATTTATAAATGGGAGTTTGTTGGCTCTTGGCTTGACTATTGATGATGTATAGAAATGCTAGTGATTTTTGTGCATCGATTTTTGTAACCTGAGGCTTTGCTGAAGTTGTTTATCAGCTCAGTAAGCTTTGGGGCTGAGACAGTGGGGTTTTCTAGATATAGGATCATGTTATCTGCAAATAGGGATAGTTTGACTTGTGGTACATTTTCATATCTGTTAGGACCAGCCCTCTTCACTGATCTTTTTCAGGCATTTCATTGCTATTCTTGCTTACTTATGCTTCTTTTTAAAAACTAATTAATTAATTAATTTAGAGACAAGGTCTTGATGTTGCCTACCCTGGTCTCAAATTCCTGGACTTAAGTGATCCTTCTGCCTCAGCCTCTAGAATAGCTGGGACTATGGTGTGCACCACTGCACCTGGCTATTTTTCTATATATCTTTATAATCTAGTTCTTAAAAATTTGAATTTTTAAAACTAGCATAATATTAAATTTATATATTAACTTAGAGAAGACAGGTTTATGATGTTGAATTGTCTTATCTGAACATATGGAATATAGGATTTCTACTTTTATGCCTTTAAATCAAGTCTTATTTGTTTGCTCATTTTGTACATTTCTTACAAGTTTATGGCTGAATATTTTTTTGTTGTTTTAAATGAGATATTCTTTTCCATTATATCTTCTAGCTAGTAACTGTTTATATATAAGCAATTTCTGTATTTTAATTTAATTTAGTTTAGTTTTATTTTTTGTAATAGGGTCTCATTCTGTCACCCAGCCTGGAGTTCAGTTGTCCAGTCATGGCTTACTGCAGCCTTGACCTCCTGGGCTCAAGCAATCCTCCCACCTCAGCCTCCTGAGTAGCTGGGATTATAGGTGCATGGTACCATACTTGGCTAATTATTAAATTTTCATAGAAATAGGATCTGGGTGTATTACCTAGGCTGGCTTGAATTCCTGGGCTCAAGTGATCCTCCTGCCTTAGTCTCCCGAAGTGTAGCAATTACAGATATTCACCACCATTCCTATTTTAATTTTATATGCTGTGACTTTACTAAATTCTCTTATTGTATTTTTTTCTCTTCCTTCTGCTGCTCCCCCTCTTACTGATTTTAGTAGTTTTTCAATGGATTCTTTGGGGTTTTCTATATATTTAATCAAATCACCGACAAATAGGGATAATTTTACCTCTTTCTTTTCAATTCTGATACTTCTAGTTGCTTTTTCTTGTTTAATTGTATTGAATAAGTCTTTCAATTCAATATTAAATAGTAGAGGAGATAAGAAGCATCCTTTTCTTGCTTCTGACCTTAGCAGGAATGCCTTTAGTGATTTACCTTTAAGAAATAAGCCGGCATCTGGCCAACATGATGAAACCCTGTCTCTACTAAAAATAGAAAAAAATTAGCTGGGCATAGTGGTGTGCTCTTGTAGTCCCAGCTACTCAGGAGGCTGAGGCAGGAGAATCACTTGGACCTGGAAGGCAGAGGTTGCTATGAGCCAAGATTGTGCTATTGCATTCCAACCTGGGCAACAAGAGCAAAAAACTCCATCTCAAAAAAAAAAAAAAAAAAGAAAAAAGAAAAGAAAAAAATATGCTGGCATTGGAGGTGATTTATAATTTAATTTAATTTAGTTGTTCTTTCCTCAAAAGTCTCATACCTTTCACCTTGGGTCATTTTTCTTCTGCCTTAACCTTTAGAATTTTCTTAAAGATCTCCTGGTGGCAAACTCAGTTTATGTTTGTCTGAAAATGCCTAAATTTCACCCTCATTCTTAAAATTTTTTGCTGGGTATGCTCTTAATTCTAGGATGGTATTATTTTCTCTCAGCACATAGTTATTATTTTCACTGTTTTCTGGATTTTGCTGTTATTGAACTGACCATTGAGAATCTACCTGTCAGTTCCTTTGAATCTGATTCATCTCTTCTCTCTTATTTTTGCTCTGATTCATGTGGA
Organism: Saguinus oedipus; assembly: GCA_031835075.1. NCBI lineage: Eukaryota > Metazoa > Chordata > Mammalia > Primates > Cebidae > Saguinus > Saguinus oedipus. The sequence continues at coordinate 45,483,188 of CM063190.1, forward strand.
GATGGATTTTCTTTTCTTTTTAATTTTGCTTGGAATTCTCTTGATTTCCTGAATCTCTAGTTTGGTATCTTTTGTTAGATCTGGAAAATTTGCCGTCATCCTCTCTTCAAATATTGCCTCTACTGCATTTGCTCCCTCCTTTCCTTGTAGAACTCTAAATGAGTGTGTGTTGGAATATGTCCCCCGTGTCTCTTGAGCTTCTTTCCTATTCCGTTTCTCTGCATTGCATCCTGAATAATTTTTCTGGCTTACTGTCCAGTTCACTAATTTGCCCTCCATTGAATTTCATCTGCTATTAAACCTTTCTGTTGAGTTTTTAAATTAAATTGCTGAAGTCCTATTTGATTTTTTTCAAGTCTGATCATTTTTGTAATCCTTCTTTCTTTACTCATATTTTCAATCTCTTATTTCTTTAAATAGGTTAAATATAACTTTTCTAGTCTATTTGATAATTCTACTATATGATATGTCTATATAAGAATGTTTATTACAGCATTGTATAATAGCAAAATACTAGCAACAATATGAATGTTGATCAGTAGGAGATTAAATACAATATAGTACATGGAAATAATGAAATTCTCTGCAGATAAAGTAGAAGTTTAAGTAGTTAAATAAATATAAATACATGATATTTTATTGAGAAAAGCAGATTGTGGAATATAACATATATTATCTCATTTATATTAAAATGTTTATAAATGCAAAAAGTGGTCTAGAATATTCAGCAAACTGATAGAAATTATTAACTCTGAGAGTTGAGTCTTAATTCCTCTGTAGTGTTCAAATACTTTACAGCAATGTTTTCAAGAAAAAAAGTATTTTCATTTTATAAAAATATCCTAATACATTGTGACTATTTTTCTATATTATATGCATATTTATACAACATAATTTAACATCGCTATAAAGTATTTTGCTATATGGCTTACACCATAATTTATGCATTTTCCTATTGTGGGCATTGAGCTTATTGCTGGCTTTTGCTTTTATAAATACTGCTGGCATAAACATCCAGAGCACATTGTTTAAATCTGTATGAGGAGGCTCTTTTGAGGGGTTCAACACTGTTGACTTCTTTCTTCTGTTTTGGTTTTCCTCGTGGCCTCTCACACTCCAGAGGCTATTTTGGTTTTCTTTGCAGGCTCCTCTTTCTTCCTTAGCATTTTTTTTTTGAGACAGAGTTTCGCTCTTGTTACCCAGGCTGGAGTGCAATGGCGCGATCTCGGCTCACCGCAACCTCCGCCTCCTGGGTTCAGGCAATTCTCCTGCCTCAGCCCCGCGAGTAGCTGGGATTACAAGCACGCGCCACTGTGCCCAGCTAATTTTTTGTATTTTTAGTAGAGACGGGGTTTCACCATGTTGACCAGGATGGTCTCGATCTCTTGACCTCGTGATCCACCCGCCTCGGCCTCCCAACGTGCTGGGATTACAGGCTTGAGCCACCGTGCCCGGCCGCATTTTATTTTTTTTCAGAGGTTTGAAAATCTATTGTTTTCTTTGAGTACAGGCTTTTGATTTAATCTGATTAGTTTTGTTTTTTGAGGTAGCAATTTCCTATTTATTGAAATTGACAAATAAAAATTGTATCTATTTATTGTGTACAACATGATGTTTTGAAGTATGTATACAATGTGGAGTGGCCAAATTATTTCTTAAAATAATAGCTTTATTGAGATACAATTCTTGTAATATGTATAATTCAGTCATAGTTTGTAGTATATTCCAAAGTTGTGTAGTGATAATCACTATTGAATTCCAAACCATTTTTGTTATTCCTGAAAAGAAAATCCATACTGATTAGCAGTCCTTGAAACTTTCCCTTTCTTCTCAGGCCCTGGAAACACTAATACACTTTCTGCTCTATGGATTTGCCTATTCTGGACATCTCATGTAAATGCAATGATACAAGATGTGGCCTTTTGTGCTTATGTCACTTAGCATAGTGCTGTCAGAGGTCATACACTTTGTTACCTGCATCAGAACACCATTCCTGTTTTTTTTTTCCAATAGGTTTTTGGGGAACAGGTGATATTTGATTACAAGAGTAAGTTCTTTCATGATAATTTCTTAGATTTTGGTGCACCCATCACCTAAGCAGTGTACACCGTACCCATGTGCAGTCTTTTATCCCTTCTCACCTCCCACCCTTTCCCCTGAATTCCCAAAGTCTGTTGTATCATTCTTACGCCTTTGCATCCTCGTTTAGCTCCCACATATCAGTGAGAACATACAGTGTTTGCTTTCTCTTCCTGAGTTACTTCATTTAGAATAAGGGTCTCCAAATGCCTTTATTTCCTTCTTTTTTATGGCTGAGTAGTATTCCATTGTGTACATATACCACATGTTCTTTATTCACTCATTGATTGATGGGCATTTGGGCTGGTTGTATATTTTTGTAATTGTGAATTTGCTGCTATAAACGTGTGTGCAGTTATCCTTTTCATATAATGACTTCTTTTTCTCTGGATAGACACCCAGGAATGGGATTGCTGGATCAAACGGTAGATCTACTTTTAGTTCTTAAGGGAACTGCCACACTGTTTTCCATAGATGCCCGCATTTTATGTAACTGGGTTACCGTCTAGTTCTCTGGCTACCTTACAAGTTTGCCTTTAGGATAGAATTGACTTTCTCGGCTTTAATTAAATGCAGATAACCGTCAGATCTCTAAGTCTTCCATCTTAAACTCCAGATCGATACATTCAGTTACTTGCTGGATATTTTCACTTGAATATCTCAGTGGTACCTTAGACTCACACAGCCTAATCTGAACTCATCTCTCTCCCCAAACCTGTTTATCTGCTTTCATTCATTATCTCTGTGAATGCCATTGTCATCTCTCTAGTGGTCTAACCTGTAAACCAAGTGTCATTCAAGATGTACTTTTCTCTAACCCTCCTGTGCCCATCCAGTCAATCACTAGGAGTTGCCTTTAAATATCTCTGAAATCCTCCTTCTCTTCATTCCGGCAACCACTGTTTTGTTCGTGCTCCTGTTCTCTCCCTCTCTTTCTCTTTCTTCCTCTTCTTTAAAGCTATTCTCCTGTTGCTGCAGTGATAGTTTGGAAATGGAAAGCAAATCAATCAATTCATTAGAGCCTCACTGCCTTCAGGATGAGAGCCAGTCATCTTCCTGGCTTGACAGTTGAGCCCTTCCTCTGTGATTGCACTCCTGTTCATTTGCCTCCCAGTTTTTGTCCTATTGAACTATGCTTGCTCTCGGAACCAATCATGTACACAGAACATCCTCTGCCCAGAGCTCCTTCTTTTCCTTCCCTATCCTTCAAGAGAAAACTCAAACATTATATCCTTTAGGAAACCTTTCTGACCAACTCCCTCTTTTACCCAGGCCACCACCTGGTCTAAACTAGGTGCTCTTACTACGTGACTATCTGCATTCGTCGTATTTTCTTGTCCATGAAATTATACTTGTAATTCCTTAAGGACAGGGACTATTCTCATCAACCTTTGTGTCCTTGCCACTAGCACAGTACCCAGTTGCAGGATTAGTGTTCGTTAAATATTTTTGAACAAATAATTACCAATGTTTATGTACACCTTATAATCATAATATTGTTTCATCTCACAGGAGGCTGTAAAAGAATTCATTGAGCCTGAGATGGACGAGTGTTTCAAAGAGGATGAAGAAGAAAGTAAGGAGGATAGGAAACTTCTGGAGGAAAATAAAGAGAGAGCAGAAGTAAGATTATTTGGTATTTGTTTCTCCTCCTGTATACATATATAAGTGTACACACACACACACACACACACACACACACACACACACGTTTTAGAGACAGGCTCTCACTCTGTCACCCAGGTTGGGGTGCTGTGGTATGATCATAGCTCACTGTAATCTCAAACTGGGGGGCTCAAATGATCCTCCCGCCTCAGTCTCTTGAGTAGCTAGGACTACAGGCATGCACCACCATGCCTAGCTAATTAAAATAATTTTTTTTTGTAGAGATAGGGTCTTGCTATGTTGCCCAGGCTGGTCTTGAATTCCTGGTCTCAAGCAGTCTTCTTACCTCAGCCTCCTAAATGCTGGGATTACAGACATGAGCCACCATGCCTGGACCCTTTATATATATATATATAAAGTGGGAGGGGGAAATTTTATACATATAAAATTTAAATACACACACACACACACACACACACACACACACACACACACACACGAGTAGAGAATAGAAGTAGGTGGTCTGGAGTGAACTCTTCAATTTCCTTCTGTTCCTCATATAGATTTAGCCAAACCTGCAGAAATATTTATCTTTGTCACTTTATTTTCAGAGGAAGGGATGTTCATTTTCCCTTCTAAATCCAGCCGTTGGCATGGCTCCAGGCTCTGAACTAGGTCTTCTACTCACTGCACAGGCAGGATAACAGAACAAAAATATTATATAACACCCAAGCCTATTTTGATCAACGTTTTCTGTTTTGTTTCTGGTAAAGTGCTTAGTATATAGAATTCACAGAATAAATGGAAACCGTTAGAGGTATCTTAACCAGAGTGACTCCATCTTGAGTAAGTGCCAGATAAAGCAAAACCTTCTGAGTTACTTTCCCAGGAAACTGGGCACTCTTAATCACAGATGTTTATGGTTGAGGAAATGAGTTAATGGAACAAGGCATTCTCAGTTTAAAAATGGGCTTTGCTTTAAAGATAATGGTTCTGTTACAGGAAAGGGTCATGATCCAGACCCCAGGAGAGGGTTTGTGGATCTTTCCCAAGAAAGAATTCAGGGCAAGTTTGCAGAGCAAAGTGAAATCTAATTTATTAAGAAAGTAAAGGATCCAGCACTGCGATTCAGATACTGCGCTTCTCCCGCAGTTTTCACTGCCCACAGACCATCAGATTCCCTGGGCCGGAAAGCGCCAGGAGTTTCCAGCATGGCTATTCAGCTGGTGCCATGGGTTTCCGCACAAAAACTCACACAAAGCTGGGCAGCCATTTCAACTGGTGCCTGGAACACCTGGGAGACAGAGCCGCTCATTCAACTGAAAAAGGGGGCTGGAAGCAGGGAGCCAGGTGATCTGGCTCGGCAGGTTCTTCCCCCACAAAGACCAGCAGTCTGAAACACTCTGGCTTGAGAGCTTTGCAGCAAGTGCAGCAACCTGAGCTTGACCCCGGACAGTCAAGCTCTGTGGAAGGAAGGGCATCTGCCTAGCGAGGCAGTCCACCACTACCGAGGCAGTCCTCCATTACCGAGGCAGTCTGCCATTACTGAGGCAGTCCACCAAGGAAGTCCACCATTACCGAGGCAGTCCGCCATTACCGAGGCAGTCTGCCATTACCGAGGCAGTCCTCCAAGGAAGTCCACCATTACCGAGGCAGTCTGCCATTACCGAGGCAGTCCGCCATTACCGAGGCAGTCCTCCATTACCGAGGCAGTCTGCCATTACTGAGGCAGTCCGCCAAGGAAGTCCACCATTACTGAGGCAGTCCGCCATTACCGCGGCAGTCCTCCATTACCGAGGCAGTCCGCCACTACCGAGGCAGTCCTCCATTACCGAGGCAGTCCGCCACTACCAAGGCAGTCCTCCATTACCGAGGCAGTCCGCCACTACCGAGGCAGTCCAACACTACCGAGGCAGTCCGCCATTACCGAGGAAGTCCTCCATTACTGAGGAAGTCCGCCATTACCGAGGCAGTCTGCCATTACTGAGGCAGTCCTCCATTACCGAGGCAGTCCGCCACTACTGAGGCAGTCCGCCACTACCGAGGCAGTCCTCCATTACCAAGGCAGTCTGCCATTACTGAGGCAGTCCGCCAAGGAAGTCCACCATTACTGAGGAAGTCCGCCACTACCGAGGCAGTCCGCCACTGCCGAGGCAGTTCTAACTGCACCTCTGTAAACAAAACCACAAGGAAGTTTACACAGCAGCTGGGCAGAACCTGCAGCAGCTCAGCATCACCTCCACTGGCAGACTGTGACTAGACTCGCTCCTTGCTGGTCAAGGCATCTCTGAAAAAAGGCAGCAGCATGTCAGGGACTTATAAGTAAAGTTCTGCCTTCCTAGGACAGAACACCTGGGAAAAGAGATGTTACGAGTTCCACGGCAGCAGACTTAAACGTACCTGCCCAGCAAGTCTGATTGGAACAATGGAGCTCCCAGCACAGCACTTGAGCTCTGATGAGGGACAGACTCTCTCCTCAAGCAGCTCCCTGACCCCTGTATATCCAAAGAGGCACCTCATAAAGGAGAGCTCTGGCTGACATCTGGCGGGTACCCTTCTGGGATGAAGATAACAGAAGAAACTGGCAGCAAGCCTTACTGTTCTGCAGCCCCCATGGGTGATTCCCAGGCAAGCAGGGTCTGGAGTGGACCTCCAGCAGTCCTGCAACAGAGGGGCCTGACTGTTAGAAGGAAAACTAAAAAACAGAAAGAAATAGCTTCAACACCAACAAAAAGGATATCCACTCAGAGACCCCATCCAAAAGTCACCAACTTCGAAGATCAAAGATAGATAAATCCACAAAGATGGGAAGAAACTGGTGCAAAAAGGATGAAAACACAAAAAACCAGAACGCCCCTCCTCCTCCAAGGGATCACAACTCCTCACCAGCAAGGGAACAAGGCTGGATGGAGAATGAGTCTGATGAATTGACAGAAGCAGGCTTCAGAAGGTGGGTAATAACAAACTTCTCTGGGCTAAAAGAACATGTTCTAACCCAATGCAAAGAAACTAAGAACCTTGAAAAAAGGCTCGACGAATTACTAACTAGAATAAACAGCTTAGAGAAGAATATAAACAACTTAATGGAGCTGAAAAACACAGCACGAGAACTTTGCGAAGCATACACAAGTTTCAGTAGCCGAATGGACCAAGCAGAAGAAAGGAAATCAGAGATTGAAGATCAACTCAATGAAATGAAACGAGAAGACAAGATTAGAGAAAAAAAGAGTGAAAAGAAATGAACAAAGTCTCCAAGAAATATGGGATTATGTGAAAAGACCTAATCTACATTTGATAGGTGTACCTGAATGTGACGGGGAGAATGAATCCAAGCTGGAATTCTTTAGGATACTATCCAGGAGAACTTCCCCAACCTAGCAAGGCAGGCCAATATTCAAGTCGAGGAAATACAGAGAACACCACAAAGATATTCCTCAAGAAGAGCAACCCCAAGGCACATAATCATCAGATTCACCAGGGTTGAAATGAAGGAAAAAATGCTAAGGGCAGCCAGAGAGAAAGGCTGGATTGCTCACTAAGGGAAGCCCTTCAGATTCACAGTGGATCTCTTGGCAGAAACTGTGCAAGCTAGAAGAGAGTGGGGGCCAATATTCAACATCCTTAAAGAAAAGAACTTTCAACCTAAAATTTCATATCCAGTCAAACTAAGCTTCATAAGCAAAGGAGAAATAAAATCCTTTATGGACAAGCAATTGCTGAGAGATTTTGTCACCACCAGGCATACCTTATAGGAGCTTCTGAAAGAAGCACTAAACATGGAAAGGAGCAACCAGTACCATCCACTCCAAAAATGTACCAAATGGTAAAGACCATCAACACAATTAAAAAACTGCATCAACTAACAGGCAAAACAACCAGCTAGCATCAAAATGGCAGAATCAAATTCACACACAACAGTATTAACCTTAAAGGTAAATGGGCTAAATGCCCCAATTAAAAGACACAGACTGGCAAATTGGATAAAAAGTCAAGACCCGTCGGTGTGCTGTGTCCAGAAAACCCCTCTTATGTGCAAGGACACACATAGGCTCAAAATAAAGGGATGGAGGAAGCAAATGGAGAGAAAAAAAAAAAAGCAGGGGTACAAAGTCTCTGATAACATGGACTTTAAGCCAACAAAGATCAAAAGAGACAAAGAAGGGCATTACATAATGGTCAAAGGATCAATGCAACAAGAAGAGCTAACGATCCTAAACATGTATGCACCTAGTACAGGAGCACCCAGATACATAAAGCAAGTACTTAATGACTTACAAAGAGATTTAGACTCCCACACAATAATAGTGGGAGACTTTAACACTCCATTGTCAATATTAGATCAATGAGACAGAAAATTAATAAGGATATCCAGGACTTGACATCAGATCTGGACCAAGAGGACATAATAAACATCCACAGAACTCTCCACCCCAAATCCACAGAACTCTCCACCCCAAATCCACAGAATATACATTCTTCTCAGCACCACATCACACCTACTCTAAAATTGACCACATAATTGGAAGTAAATCCCTCCTCAGCAAATGCAAAGGAACAGAAATCATAACTAACAATCTCTCAGACCACAGTGCAATCAAATTAGAACTCAGGATTAAGAAACTAACTCAAAACTGCACAACTTCATGGAAACCGAACAACTGGCTCCTTAATGTTGACTGATAAACAATGAAATGAAGACAGAAATAAAGATGTTCTTCAAAACCAATGAGAACAAAGACACAACTTTCCAGAATCTCTGGGACACATTTAAAGCAATGTCTAGAGGGAAATTTATAGCAATAAATGCCCACACGAGAAGCAAGGAAAGATCTAAAATTGACACCCTATAATCAAAGTTGAAAGAGCTAGAGGAGCAAGATTAAAAAAAACTCAAAAGCTAGCAGAAGACAAGAAATAACTAAGATCAGAGCAGAACTGAAGGAGATAGAGACACAAAAAAACCCTTCAAAAAATTAATAAATCCAGGAGCTGGTTTTTTGAAAAGATCAACAAATAGACAACTAGCCAGATTTAATAAAAAAGAAAAGAGAAAAGAATCAAATAGATGCAATAAAAAGCACATATACACCATGGAATATTATGCAGCAATCAAAAATGATGAGTTTGTGTCCTTTGTAAGGACATGGATGAATCTGGAGAACATCATTCTCAGCAAACTGACACAAGAACAGAAAAGGAAATACCGCATATTCTCACTCATAGGCGGGTGAGAAAAATGAGAACACATGGACACAGGGAGGGGGTCTACTACACACTGGGGTCTATTGGGGGGAATGGGGGAGGGACAGTGGGGGGGGGCTGGGGAGGGATAGCCTGGGGATAAATGCCAAGTGTGGATGAAGGGGAGGAAGGCAGCAGAACACACTGCCATGTGTGTACCTATGCAACTATCTTGCACGTTCTGCACATGTACCCCAAAACCTATAATGCAATAAAAATTTTAAAAATTTTAAAAAAAATGATAAAGGGGATATCACCACTGATTCAACAGAAATACAAACTACCATCAGAGATTACTGCAAACAATCTATGCACATAAACCAGTTAGCCTGGAAGAAATGGATAAATTCCTGGACACTTTCACCCTCCCAAGACTAAACTAGGAAGAATGTGAAACCCTGAATAGATCAATAACAAGGACTGAAGTTGAGGCAGCAACTAATAGCCTACCAACCAAAAAAAGTCCAGGTCCAGATGGGTTCACAGCTGAATTCTACCAGATGTACAAAGAGAAGTTGGTACCACTCCTTCTGAAACTATTCCAAACAATTCAAAAAGAGGGAATCCTTCCCAAATCATTTTATGAGACCAACATCATCCTGATACCAAAACCTGGCAGAGACTCAACAAAAAAAGAAAACTTCAGGCCAATATCCATGAAGAACATAGATGCAAAAATCTTCAATAAAATACTGGCAAACCGATTGCAACAGCACATTAAACAGCTTATCGATCACAATCAAGTAGGCTTCATCCCAGGGATGCAAGGTTGGTTCAGCATACGCAAGGCCATAAACGTTATCCACCACATAAACAGAACCAAAGACAAAAACCACATGTTTATCTCAATACATGCAGTGAAGGCCTTCGACGAAAATTCAACAGCCCTTTATGTTAAAAAACTGTCAATAAACGAGGAATCTATGGAATGTATCTCAAAATAATGAAAGCTATTTATGACAAATCCAGAGCCAATATCATACTGAACAGGCAAAAAGTGTAAGCATTCCCTTTTAAATCTGACACTATACAAGGACACTCTCTTACACTCCTATTCAATATAGTATTGGAAGTTCTAGCCAGAGCAATCAGGCACGAAAAAGAAATAAAGGGTATTCAGTTAGGAAAGGAGGAAGTCAAATTGTCTCTATTTGCAGATGACGTGATTGTGTATTTAGAAGATTTCATTGTCTCAGCCCAAATCACCTTAAATTGATAAGCAACTTCAGCAAAGTCTCAGGATACAAAATCAATGTGCATAAATCATAAGCATTCCTATACATCAATAACAGACTAACAGAGAGCCAAATCAAGAGTGAACTCCCATTCACAATTGCTATAAAGAAAATAAAATACCTAGGGATACAACTAACAAAGGATGTAAAGGACCTCTTCAAGGAGAAGAGCATTGACCTTCTTCTCAGAACTGGAAAAAACCACCTTAAACTTCATATGGAACCAAAAGAGAGCCCACATAGCCAAGATGATTCTAAGCAAAAAGAACAAAGCTGGAAGCATCACGTTACCTGACTTCAAACTATAGTACAAGGCTTCAGCCTTGTAATCAGAACAGCATGGTACTGGTACCAAAACAGCTATACAGACCAATGAAACAGAACGGAGACCTCAGAAATAACACAACACATCTACAACCATCTGATCTTTGACAAACCTGACAAAAACAAACAATGGGGAAAGGATTCCCTGTTTAATAAATGGTGTTGGGAAAACTGGGATGCCATTGCAGAAAGCAGAAACTGGACCCCTTCCTGACACCTTACACTAAAATTAACTCCAGATGGATTAAAGACTTATGCATAAGACCTAACACCATAGAAACTCTAGATAGAAGAAAACCTAGACAAAACCACTCAGGACATAGGCGTAGGCAAAGACTTCATGACTAAAACACCAAAAGCATTGGCAACAAAAGCCAAAATAGACAAATGGGACCTAATTAAACTCCAGAGCTTCTGCACAGCAAAGGAAACAACCATTGGAGAGAACCAGCAACCAACACAATGGGAAAAATGTTTTGTAATCTACCCATCTGACAAAGGGCTAATATCCAGGATCTACAAAGAGCTAATGCAGATTTACAAGAAAAAAAAACCCCATTCAAAAGTGGGTGAAGGATATGAATGGACACTTTTCAGAAGAAAACATATATGAGGACAACAAACCTATGAAAAAATGTGCTCATCATCACTGGTCATTAGAGAAATGCAAATCAAAACCAGATTGAGATACCGTCTCACACCAGTTAGAATGGAGGTCATTAAAGAATCTGGAGACAACAGATACTGGAGAGGATGTGGAGAAACAGGAACACTTTTACACTGTTGGTGGGAGTGTAAATTAGTTCAACCATTGTGGAAGACAGTGTGGCGATTCCTCAAGGATCTAGAAATAGAATTTGACCCAGCAATCCCATTACTGGGCATATACTCAAAGGATTACAAATCGTTTTGTTGTAAAGACACATGCTCACATATGTTCATTGCAGCACTGTTTACAATGACAAAGACCTGGAACCAACCCAAATGCCCATCAATGATAGACTGGGCAAGGAAAATGTGGCACATATACACCATGGAATACTATGCAGCCATAAAAAATGATGAGTTCATGTCCTTTGTAAGGACATGGATGAATTTGGAAACCATCATTGTCAGCAAACTGACACAGGAACAAAAAAAGCAAACACTGCATGTACTGACTCATAGGTGGGTGTTGAACAAGGAGAACACATGGACACAGGGAGGGGAGAATCACACACTGGGGTCTGTTGGTGGAGGGCTGGGGAGGGACAGCAGGGGATGGGGAGGTTGGGGAGGGATACCCTGGGGAGAAATGCAGATATAGGTGAGGGGGATGGAGCAGCAAACCACTTGCCATGTACATACCTACGCAACAATCCTGCATGATCTGCACATGGACCCCAGAACCTAAAATACAATTTAAAAAAAAGTAAAGGAATAAGGCCGGCTGTGGTGGCTCATGCCTATAATCCCAGCACTTTGGGAGGCCGAGGTGGGCATATCACCATGTTAGGAGTTCGAGACCAGCGTGGCCAACATGGTGAAACCCTGTCCAGCCTTTAAATAACATTTCTCTGTGATTAATTCCCAAAGTACTTAGGAAGAATGCATGGCCCTTTACTGAGTGCAAACAGCCCTTGAAACACACTTTTAGGCTAATAGTAATCATGTTATACCATAATTACTCATTTTATTATCTATCTCTCCTACAGTATTGTCAGTTCCTGGAACCTGGAAGAAATCCTTATTGTTTTTCCCATAGTTATATCCCTTTTCCTCACTGCCCGTCCCAGCAGTTATTCAGTGTTTGTTATGTGAAAGTCTTCAAAAGTGCTTGTTGTATGATTAAAGCAAATGGAAAATTTAAGCTTCCAACATGGTGCCAGGAACTTGCTGATGTGCCACTGTGTCACACACCAGCTTGCTAACAGGTCCGCACGTCTCTGTGTTCTAGCAACCTTCAGCATCTACAGAGAAGGAAAAACTCATTCGATTCATTGGAGAAGATGAAAATATTCATTCCAAACCTCTATTTGAAACAGATGTGTTGTCTTCTTGGGTATGTATCTGAAACGTAACTAGGGAATTCAACACTATTTCACATTACATAAAAATGATATGGTGCTGGCCGGGCGCGGTGGCTCACGCCTATAATCCCAGCACTCTGGGAGGCCGAGGTGGACGGATCACGAGGTCAAGAGATCGAGGCCATCCTGGCCAACATGGTGAAACCTCGTCTCTATTAAAAATACAAAAATTAGCTGGGCATGGTGGCACGTGCCTGTAGTCCCAGTTACTCGGAAGGCTGAGGCAGAAGAATTGCTTGAATCCAGGAGGTGGAGGTTGCAGTGAGCTGAGATCACCTGGCACCTGGTGGCAGAGTGAGACTATGTCTCAAAAAAAAAAAAAAAAAAGATGATACAGTGCTAACATAACTTTTAGCTACTCTAAGGGGACCAGGGGGTTCCTAAGTCTTGTATTTTACAGACATTTTTCTTTCTTTTTTTGAGATGGAGTCTTGCTCTGATGCCCAGGCTGGAATGCAGTGGCACAGTCTCAGCTCATTGCAACCTTTGCCTCCCAGGTTCAAGCAATTCTTTGCCTCAGCCTCCTGAGTAGCTGGGACTACAGGTGCCTACCACCACGCCTGACTAATTTTTGTATTTTTAATAGAGATGAGGTTTCACTGTCTTGTCCAGGCTGGTCTTGTTGAAGTCCTGACCTCGTGATCCACCCGCCTTGGCCTCCCAAAGTGCTGGAATTACAGGGATGAGCCACCTCGGCTGGCCTATTTTACAGATATTTTTCTCCCAACATAATTCCTGGAAAACTCATTATTTCATCTTAACTTTATAAAAGCTTCTCATTCTCATCTTTAAACCTCTCTCTCTCTCTTTTTTTAGGGGGGATAGAGTTTTACTCCACCTCCTGTGTTCAAGCAATTCTGTGTCAGCCTCCTGAGTCGCTGGGATTACAAGTGCCTGCCACCATGCCCAGCTAATTTTTGTATTTTTAGTAGGGATGGGGTTTCACCATGTTGGCCAAGCTGGTTTCAAACTTCCGACCTCAGGAGATCCACCCACCTTGGCCTCCAAAGTGCTGTGATTATAGGTGTGAGCCACTGTGGCCTAAACCTCATTCTAACGTCAGTATTTCGTCTCTTTACTTAGTTTAACAATCTCTTGGTCAATATTTGACTAGTTTTTAAACATTCATCTAGTAGACTTTATTGAGAGCTATGATAATGAGCACATATCCCTTACAACAAGAATTGTTGGGAAATTGGAAACTTAGAGACAGTGGCTGTGGAAACTCAGCAAGAAAGCCGATTTAAAATGTCTCCACAGAAGTTTTGTTCTAGGACCATGGCAGGTTTATGTGAGCTCAAGATCAGTATCTGACTCTCTGCAGAACACTGTGACTCTAGGAGCTTATGGATGGGCTTTATCCCACTAATTCCCTGCAGTGGTGTGTAACATTTTGTGTGTATGTTCAAATTATGCATTTTCTTGGATTGGGCGATCAACAGATTTTGTCAAATTTCTCCATCCAAAAGTTAACCATTTCATTGTTAGAGATGTGGAGCCATAGGCTAGACCTTGAGTGAGGGGTTCTATCCTTTTCTTCTAGACCATCTTAAAATAGGGAACCAAGCAGCCCGCCTAGCTTACATGGCCAGTACACGTATATATATTTTATTAAGGGTGTGCTTTCCTGTCCGTTAGATAGACATGGGTAAAAGAAAAAGAATATTTTAGAAGGCTTGATCCAGAACATCCTGAAAAGTAGAATACGAATTGTTGAGACTGTCAGTTTGTTCATATCTCATATTTTCTGTCAGAGAGAATCAGCTAAGCAAGGTACATTGGCCCAAAAATATCTTGAAGCAATGGCTGTAATTGAACACATGCAGGAGAAGTTACTGTAAGTATGAGGCATCACAATGGTAAGAGGATGGATACGGGCTTGCGGGGAGGTCTGACTGAGAAGTGCACTCTTTCTGGCTTCCCTCTGGTCCTCCTGCTTTCTCTATCCTCACGAGTGCGATGGGTGTCTCCACATGTTCTGCCAGAGAGTGTAGTTCACTGAACTACACTGCTCTGGTGGGAACATCCATTCCTGTCTGCAGTGGAGAGACAGACAGAGGAAGTCAAGGCATTTGTGTGTATTGGAGGGGGTGTTGGAGTGATCTGATCCAGTATGTGTCCTAAGAGATGACTTAGGGAAATAAATGGAACTGGGAGAAACGCTTGTGCTTGGGAAAGAGTGTTATATACCTCAGAGTAGAAAGGGCAATATGGTTCAGATGGCCGGGGATGCCAGGAGAAAAGCGTAGCCGTGTAGACACGTAACGTGCTGTAGTAACTAAGAAGCACATCTCAAGCTGGTTTCCTTGACTGTAAAAATTTGGTTTAGAGGTGCTAGAAAAGAAGAGTTTCTGTCGAATTTAGTTTGTTGGATCACATCAATTAAGAGAAGCCAAAATGAACTGAAAGGAAGTTCCCTGGCCATTAATGAAGAGTTCCAGATACCCCCAAGTCGGATTTTACTAACAAGTGATAAATATATTCTTAAATAGCAGCGTGAATGCTACTCTGACATTGGCATTCAGAGTTACTCCTATGCCCCCAGTTCTCAGATAATCATTGATGCTGTTGCTTCCCTTATTTCTACCCTTCGGGCATTATCTAATCCCACTGCCTTTTTAGAAGATGAGTTTCTAAATCAAAAATACCTTTTCAACACTTTTTCTTTCGTTGTGTTTCTCTTCCATATCAGGGAGGTTGAAAATAGAGCCATACGGGCAGAGGAGAAGTTTGAAGATGCATATGAGAAACTTCATCATACACTTACAAAAAATAAAGATCTAGAGGAATTAGTCATGACGTCAAGAAAGGAGTCTAAAGGAGAGAAAGAAAATGAAGGAGGAAGAGAAGTCAAAGAAGAAGACCAACAGCAAGAAGCCAGGTCAGCAGAAAGTTCCTCAAAGTCTCCAAAGAAAGGTAAGGACTCCTTATTTTGCTTTATTTCGGTTACATTTAGGAAAGAAGATTTGGGCCACAGATATTTTACAAGAACATTCATATCTTTAGTGCTAATCTCCTAGTTTATACTTCTTGTAGGAATGTGCATATTTTAGTCACATAACCGTCTTATTCAAACAATTCACAAAGACGGAATCCAAATTAATAACAATTGTGAATGAATAAACTAATTCAGATACTTATTTACAAAACTGGCAAACGTGGTTTTTTTTTTGAGATTGAGTCTCCCTCTGTTGCTCGGGCTGGAGTGCAATGATGTGGTCTCAGCTCACTGCAACCTCCACCTCCTGGGTTCAAGTGATTCTCCTGCCCTAGTGTCCCAAGTAGCGGGGATTATAGGTGCCTGCCACCATGCCTGCCTAATTTTTGCATTTTCAGTAGAGATGGGGTTTGACCATGTTGGCCAGGCTGGTCTTGAACTCCTGACCTTGTGATCCACCCACCTTGGCCTCCCAAAGTGCTGGGATTACAGGTGTGAGCCACCCCGCCCGGCTGGTTTTTTCTTTTTTAAATAAAAGAAAACACAATGCTTTTTAGAAGTGCCAACATACAATAGTTATACAGATAATGCTTGTGAGTAGACAAACACATACAACCATTTTAGAAAATAATTTGATAGTATATATGGATATCCCTTTAAAACATGCATGTTATTTATAATATATGCATGTTAATATATGAATAATATATGTGTGATAATATGCATAATATTTACATGATAATATATACATAATTTCACACTTGAGAATCTTAATAATCCTAAATATACAAAAATTAATACACAAAGATGTTCGGTATATCATTTGTATAAGAGAAAAAATAGGAACAACCTAACTTGTTCCATTGTGAAAGAAAGATTAAATTATGCAATTTCAATACACATAAATATTATACAACTATTAAAATGGTGTTTCAAGGAGTTTTTAGTGACATGGGAAATTATGATGTTAACTATCAAATGCAAGAAACAGGATATGACATCATTTTGATGTTATGTTTATTTTATGTGAAATATCAAATGCGAGAAATAGGATATGCATCATTTTTGAAAGCCAGGGAAAAGACCAGAAAGAAATATGCCCAAATATTGACAGGCATTGTGGGTGATAGAGGTTTCTGGATAATTTTTTCTTTATTTTTTGGTACATGTTTGACTTCATGTGATTTTTAAAGCGACTTTATTCTACAGGGAGAGGAATTTAACTTCTCATTTTCTTATTTCTGATTAGTACTGTAATCTGCCCGGAAGCAGTTCTCAATATTTCTGATATTAGAGGCTATTTTTTTATTTTTGCTCTCGTCTCCAACCTGTGATCTGTTCCAGGACAAGTCCTGGTACAAGGGATAGGACTGGAATACATCCACCGTCCATTTTTCTCTGTCACCCCTATTTCCACCTACCCCTCAGCAAAACCAGTGGGGTTAGCCAACCCCTCACAGCTCCTGGCCCTAGGTACAGGGACATGAACACTGTAACAGTGTGAGTTCATTTTTTCTACTTTCAACTCTGAACTGGTGAAAATGTTATTTATTACAAGCCTGAGAATCAGTCCTTTAGTTTTAGGTTTGAATATATGCGACAGAGTTTTCGTGAATTTTAAAATTTTCATCTTATATTCTGAATATAGTTTTATCCTGAGCATTTGAAAACTAGACCCTTTCGAGACTTAGGAAGATAAATAATCGAAGCGTCCAAAAGGCCTACTTTTTAAACTTAAACTAGAGAGGCTACCTCAGTGTGGAAGGCAGGACTTCAGTTTTGTCCATTCTCTCGAATGTCTTGAGGAGCCGGTTAAACCCAGAACTGGGAAGTTTTATCTATTTAAGGTAGAGGATTACTCCATAAAGTCAGTCTTCAGCCTGCAAACAGTAACCTACTCGGATACCCAGTCACCCTTCTCCCTCCTTCCAGAAACCTCCAAAGTCATTGCCAGGGGCTGCTGATGTGCAGGATGAGATGCCTGGCAAAGCTTAGGTTAGACACTTCTTTGAGTTAGTAGGTAGCCCCTTGAAGAGAATGCAGATACCTCTGGAGCAATCTGACACTGCTGTATTTGCATATGTTAGTGCAATAAAATCACTTTTTTTCCTGAGGATTGTGCAGTGAAGGAAAAGAAAGTTATACTGTAGTAAAGGTAGGAACCTGTGAATGCTGAGTAAAGAGAAGACCTGGACAGAGTAGGAGACATTTATTTTTGTTTTTATGTTAATATTTTTAATAATTAGCAAATCACTGTGCTCTGAGCTGTGACTGAATAAAGGAATCAAGAGGGAAGTTTGCAAAGATGAATATGGTTTAGGCCTTGATCTCATTGGGGCCTGCAGTTGGGTGTGGAGAAGTTACACTAACAGTATAATACAAGGTGAACGGGAAGGCAGCCACCTGTAGGATGGACATGGCAGCAGCCCATCTGAAGGATTCAAACTGGGAAGCAGAGTGTCACGGGGCTGCTCTCCATGTGCCTGTCAGGGAGAGGAGGCTTGATGGCCAGAGGCCTTCTGGACCGTCGCAGGGATGGAGCTTGTGTAGGGTCTGTGCACAGGAGTCTGGAGAGAAAGGGTTGGGGAGACCGCAGAAGGCTTCGGGAATGGATGAGGAAGGGTTCCGAAGACTGTCTCCCTCTGAATGTTTTTTCACCAGGCTTCTGATGTGTACAAGATGGAAGGAGGAAATGTTCTTTTCTTTCTCTTCTTCGCTCTTTGGCCACATTCTCTCCTGCCCCAGGACCCAGAACTCAAGCAGTTAACTGACCACGCTTGAACTTGGGAAATGCATTCTGAATACCAATAACCAATTTAGAATCAAACTTGTGGCACCTGCTTATTTGTAGCGTGAGGGTTACTCAGGCAGAAAAACTGTAAAACTTCTTTGTAAAATTAAAAACCCTCAGTAAATGTGAGATGTTATTACTGCAATATTCTAATTGTTTTTGTCTTTTTAGAGGTGCCACGCAAGGAGGGTGCTCTCAACACTAAATCCAGAACCCGGAGTAAATTTGTTGACAAAATGAAACCCAAGTAGCGTCCACAGAGCTCTGGGTTCACATGGGCTCAATCCACTGAACACACCTCAGACCCCACTGTGTGACAGAGCCGATGTGGCTCAGTTGGAGGGACTCCTTTGTGACGGCCACTAGAAAAGCCACAACGTACAACCCAAGAGCATTTTCTCTTTAAAAGTCACAGCGATGCTTGTAGGGAGTCAGTGCCTTAGCTCACTTCTCACATTAAAATTAGCTTGTGCAAAAGTTTGCTAGCCTCTTCAATTGATTTCCTAACAGAGGTCTGTGAAATGTCAGTTTCTCTCAAGAAAATAATGCTTTTTGAAAACTTTGAGCGTTGCAGACAAGACTTGCAAATTTGAAAAAAGGGTTAGTTTTTCAATTTAAAAGAGAAGATCTTGGCTGGGCACGTTGGCTCACTCCTGTAATCCTAGCACTTTGGGAGGCCAAGGTGGGAGGATCACTTGAGGTCAAGAGTTCAAGACCAGCCTGGCCAATGTGGCAAAATCATGTCTACTAAGAACACAAAAAGTAGCCAGGTATGGTAGTGTGCACCTGTAGTCCCAGCTTACTCAGGAGGCTGAGGTACTAGAAATGCTTGAATCCAGGAGGCAGAGGTTGCATGAGCCGCGATTGTGCCGTTGCAGTCCAACCTGGGCAACAGAGCAAGACTCCATCTCAAAAAAAGAGAGAGTAAATCTTGATGATGCCCTCAGGTTTCTGCAGCATTTTCAGATTTCTTTTGGTTTCTGGCATTTTTATGATTTATCTGATCTTTGCAATAACCCCCAAAGTAGGTGGGGGAGATACTGTTATTCCCACTTCCCAGAAGATAAAACTGAGGCCCAGTGATTATGAGACACGGCCGCAGAGCTGACTGGTGTCAGAGCCCCTAGATCGCTGTACTCATGTCTAGACTGTTTCACGGTAGTGAAGGGCCAGCAGGCCATTGCGCAGATGTTTCCTTCATGGGGGCCTGTGCTGCTGAATCACCCAGAATCTCCATTTCTTGCTTTTACTGTCTCCTCTGTCTGCTCCGTTCATGACCCTGAATCCATCTAGGCCCAGGAGATGGACTAACCTGCACATGACAACTGGATGTTCTGGGCAGTCACTCAGCAAGGGCTCCCTGCCGCCTCACTGCTCCTGGCTCGCTTGCCTTTGCTCTTAGTCTCTAGATTTCTACACCTGTATTGCCTCCACATATTTGGTATATCTTTGGATTTATCTCCTAGAATTTTAGACCTTTACCTGTTCTTCCAGCCTCAGAAACCCCCCAGACCCTAGAGTCCCCATCTTTATTTAAGCCAACCTTGGCCAGGCCTGCCAATGGCCATCATCAAAGCACGTGCGTGATGGGTTTCAACATTCCTTAGGATGTACCTAAGACTATAGATGGAGTCTGGTTCCACTCTTTACCTCTTGGAAAGGAAAACATGGAATTCTTCAGAAACTCAGCAGTGCTTCTGGCCCAAATGACAGAGAAGCTGAAGCTGTTGGCTCGTGCTTACAGCTGCTGCCTGATGGAGTGGAGCCAGCCCTATCTTTGCTCCTTCCCAAAGAAAATCCTCGATAGCTCTAGAAACTTTGGGGACTTTTTGTGCCATCGCCAAACTTTTAATACTATAATTTTTATTAATTTTCCACCTAGCTGGAATGAGTTGTCCTTTCCATACCCCCCATCCCTGAACATGAGCCTTGTCCCTTAGAATGTGCCAAATATCATGTCAGCTCCATTGCGTAGAAGGCTTAGTCTCCAAATGCCAGCATTATATCTGCTGCCATCACAATTAGAATGAGGTGATTGGCATCGTGGACCTATATTAGCTGAGGTGGTTTGGTTACAAGCCACCTACTCTTGTAAACCCACTTAAAAGGATACTTTATTGAAAGGATGCTGGGGTTCAAGGATTTGAAGGGATGTTTTGAAGAACTAGGCTAGAAACAGAGAGGAACCAGGCACAGTAATTCCTTCACCACCTTGCTCTAGTGCCACCACCAAATGAACTCCAATCATTTATTTCATCCTTACTTATTCTGCCAAAGTCTCGAGAGAGAGAAAGGCTACCCTGTGGTCACAAACCTCCCCATGGATGAACCAGGGGTGGTGAGAAGACTTCAGAGATCTCTCTGGCTTCCCTAAAGCGAAGGAAGGACGCTTTGCGCTGCTGTCCCTCTAAGATGGGACACAACATGGGGCAAGGAAATCAGAGTGGTGTTAGGAAGGCATAATGGGTATGAGGCGGTTTAAAAAGAAGTGCGCCACAGAGAGGGCACCTGCACGGCTGCTGTCTGCACGTCAGCCCGGACAGTTCCACCCTTCCAAGTAACTGCTTTGTGGGAAGGCTTAGATCGGGCTTGAGACCCTGCCACTCCTTCTCAGAGTGTCCCTGAAGTGGGACCCAAGCAGAGTCGGGGGGAACTTTTCCTTCTCATCACTGGCACTCAGGCTGCCAGGTGAGGCTGTTCTGCTTGCATATGGGACACCAGCCATTCTGTGCTCAGATGTCTGGACCGAGCCATGCTGTCCTTGTCTCTAGAAAGCTGCCCTGGCCCTTCAGAGAGAAGAAACTGTTTAGTCTCCTCCCACTTGATTGTGTCCCAGCCCCTAGTCTCAGTGGCAACGTATCCCATGTCCTGTGGTGCTGAGTGGGTGCTGTTTTGGGTGCGTATCACAATGTACTTAGGATCTTAGAAAGTTTAGTGGACAGACCGCTCAACCACCAGGCCTGGCTCTTCATCACGTACCCACACCAAGTCAGTGCACGTGGCTCCATGAGATTCTCCCGAGAGATCCGGTTCCACTCACACAGGCGGTCTCATTGACTTGACTGGACAGGTCACTTGTCTGCTACCTTGCAGCACTCCGTGATTTCCTCTCGTGCTTGGCCTTTCCTAGCTGGGGATCAGTCACCCAGATACTACCTGGAAACATACCTTGCATTTCACTTCTAAAGCCTGCTGGAAATTCTGCTTGCAGGCCCTAAAGCTGTCTATTCCTGGAATCAAACAAGTATCCCATCTACCAGCAAGTACTCCCCCACAGGAAACAGGAGTTTCTCTAAAGTTAGGAATAAAACTAGCTTGCTGCCTGGGCCCTGCAGACCTGCAAAACTGCGGTGCTTGCTATCTGAGCCCGAGGCTGAGGCAGTCTGTGGCTATATTGAAACGAAGTTGTGTCTAGGGTTCATCAATACTTCCATCACTGCCTCAGAAAAATGGAGAGCTCATTCTAGCCAGGCCTCCCACAGCCGCAAGGCAATCTCCCATTCAGGATTGCTAAGAACTCCACTAGTCCGTCTGATCTCAAAGATTAACTCTGCAGAGTGCAGGTTTTTGAGAAGTGCAGCTTGTCTAAAATGGTGCATCAGAGAACATGACCAGCGTAAGGCAGCCTTCCAGAAGTCCCCTAAGCAGTCCCATTATACAGCAGTGTGCAGAATGGCCCTTCTGCCTGGACAGTGCTTCTAGTCGTGTGTCCAGTGAAAGGACACTTGCAAGACTGCAGCGGCTTCTGTCTCTTTGGAGGGCATCCTCTTGCATTTGCAAGGTTTGGGTCCCATAAGCACCTGACCTGGCAGAGCCATACTTTAGGCTGCCTCTAGGCCAGCTTGAGAAACACATTTGAAAGTCTGAAGATTAAGAGTTTCCATGATCTGTCTTGCCAAGGCAAACTGATTTTTGGAAGGCAAAATGTCCCCACCCCTGCCCCCGACCCAGATGTCTGCCAGACCCTGGAGTTCACAAGATACTACCAGTAATTCATCTCTCATGTTCCGCTCTGGCCATCCAAACAGTCAAACGCAGGAAAGAAGGAAAGAGAAGACAAGAAGAAGGAGAAGTAGAAGGAGGAAGAGGGATTGTCTGATCTTTGTCTGTAACTGTTGCCCACCAAGAGGAAAACTCCTCCGTCCCGTTTTTGCTCTGTGAGTCCAAACTGCAGAGCCCCTGCTGCACCCTAATACTATTGGTGAGCCACGGTGCCCTTGAAGTTCTGGGGGAGGCATCCAGAGCCTCCATTGCTGCACCCTAATACTATTGGTGAGCCACGGTGCCCTTGAAGTTCTGGGGAAGGCATCCAGAGCCTCCATAGGGCACATTTCTGATGATTTTGAGCCCAACAATCTGCGGTATCGCAGCCCGTAAGCTCGCTGCTTGCCATAATAAATTCAGGTCTGAATATACCATTGCCACATCACTGTCAACTCCAAATGCACCACTGTCATAGTGTGTGCCATAGACCTACCCCACTCTCAAGGGCCTGTCACTTTGGTCGTCGTAGACTCCAATGACAAACGAACATCTTATCCCCATTTGTCAGCTTATTTCCACTCTCTTAAGATTAAAGTAAATTATCAGGAAAAAAACTATTCCTGGAACATATCACGGTTTTAGATTGCACTCTCCAGCTGTCCTCCAGCCGTCATTTCACAATTAGCAACCAGTTGCTATGTAGCACCTGGGTCACCCCACCTAGCAAGTTCCTGAAGAATTTGGCTTTTGCCTATCCACTGTACTCTTTCACCCAAACAAACTTTTATAGCAACGTGTCCCCACTACGTCCTTCCCATCGAGCCCACCAAACAGTGGAAGATGCCATAGGCACTGCCAGATACGTAAACAAAATCTGCCTTTGACAAAAAACAACAACAGCAGTGTTAGAAAGAACTATGAAGAGTCATAAAGTCACTTTTACCCCGGCGTTCACTTCTAATTGTTCTGCTTTTGGCTTCTGTTACGCCTGACCCAGCATGACTCTACCTCCTTCTTATTACCCACGCCAAAATGTGCTAGCCTGAAAGCAGGAACCATATATGGTGTGAAAAGTGGCCAACAACCCTTGGTGCCATCTTAATAATTCCCATAGCCAATATACTGGAATGAATGGGTATGGGCCAACACAGTGGCAACAAGAAACATTTCCCGCTTCAGGAATGCTCTGATTGCCATTGACCCTTTAAATGGGCTAAACCATCTATGACCCTGCCCTGGCTGGTCCACGAAAACAAGCTGCACATCCTGATAGATGAGACCTTCTAGGAAATCACCCGGGAGTTCCGCAGCCCACGCCCTACTGCTGCTTCCTCAGTGTCTGCTTTCTTCTTTCTGACACCGTACTCCTGGGCCCGGTAGATTTTGTTAACTGACTGTGACTTACATGGATGTGACAGCCTTTTGGATTCCACACTTGTGTTTCGGCACCCCTTCATAGTTTAGAGCTTTGCCTGTTCCTTTGGCTCTGGAATCTCCCAATGGAGGACCACAAGACTACCCAATCTGTGGCTGTCAGCACTCTCACGCCCGCACAAGCAAGTATGGTCCTTAGGAACAGGGACTGGGGAGACTTTTAATAAGATCTGGAAATATTTTTAGAATTGGATTAAATAGACTTTTGAAACAAAGCAAAATTTGGAAGTTACTTCTTAATACATAGTCACCTTACGAGCTGATTGTTGTATCAATGAGTGAGTTTGGCATGGTTATGTAAAAATGTAGGTTTTGGAATTATCTGAGAGTCCTGTGTAAACTTAGGAAGACGCATTGCTTGGCTGAAGCCCCAGAATATAACACGTTTGGGCTGTAAGAATATCTTAGAACCAGCTTGGAATGTGTGGGTTTTCCCAGCTGTGGGTGGAAGTAAGGAGTTGGCTTAGAGAGGTAGACAGGGATGCCTCTGAGTTTGGCAACATTTCACAAGATAGTGCTAGGGATTTTTGTTTATTTCATTTTATTTTTGAGGGGTGAGGAGGGGGAGAGAGATGGCAGAGAAAGAAGGAATGTTGAGATATTAGGATAGGCAAAGCATTCGTGACCTGGGCCTTGTTTCTATCCCTTAAGCACAGTAGAAAGCAGTCTGTCTTCAACAGACAAACTGCTGCAAAGTTTCTAGGCCCACTGTTAGGAGCTTAGATGCATTTGATCACTGAAATAATGTTCAGCAGGGTCTTATGGGCTAACAGGCATAAAAACTCAACATCAGATAACATGCAGAGTAAAGAGGCAGTTTGATGAGGAAAGAACCAAACGTTGTGGCACTTGAGTTACCCTGTCTCTCTGTGCCAGTAACATGAAAAGCCCATTATAAGTAGCATTTTACTAATATTATTTTAGTAATATTAGAATTTTATAATGTTAGTGCCTTTTTTAAGTTGACAGAGAATTTGCTTAAGTATAGATTTCTTGGCTTTCTTATTTACTTGGCTAATTGTATAAGACAAATCAGTGGAAAATAAGACTTAGAGAAATGTATCTATATTAAGAAATATCTGTATAAGAGAACAGTATGCCAGGGCAGGTATAGGTTACCTAATATCATTACTGTTTGAAGAAATAAACAAGCTGGTACATTCTATATGAAAACAATTACTCTTGGGCCCACTATTTATAGTGTTTCTGCCCCAGATTTTAAGCAACATATTTATTTAAAAAAGGAGTCTCCACAAAAAGAATCCCTTTTAAATGCTTTAATTAGGGATACATTTTATATCTGGATCCAAGTACATCTCTCTTTTTTGCATTCACTCTGAAATATTTAACTGTTCACTTTAGGGAATATCAGGGTTAAGTGTGAGTAATTCGGGGTGGAGCAAAAACATGGAGTGTGGTTGAGGATAACTAAGACGTGCCTCTGAAGACGGGAGAGAAGACCCCATCTTCAGGTCGGAAGAGCGACAGAGTGTGATGAGCACAATCACAGGCACTTGTGGGAAGGGCTGTGGGCGCTGCAGCAACCTTGCCGAAGAGGCCAGAGGACACACAGTGAAAAGGACATCCGAACCAAGTTCCCCAGAAGTCCAAGTTTAACCTAGACCCGAAATTCTCTCCACAGTCAAATGTTGACCAAAGCTGCTTCCCATAATTGCTGGGCTTAGATGAGTCACTGAACTTGTTTGCCTTCTCTGTCACTACATTTCACTGTCTTCTCAGGGATGGTGCTGCATTGTGACTGTGCCTTCCATGGTCATTCCGTATGGCAACCAAAGGAAGGGCAGGGAATGAGGACGGAGGGCCTCAGGAAACTGGCTTTTCCATGGCAGGCCACATAATGCCTCATCCCCTATAACATGGGAGAGTCTTTCTTTTTAGGATTTAGTGGCTCAACAGGTTTGGAAGGACTTGGGAAGGGGAGGCTTCCCTGAGTCCTGTTGCTGGGAGGAGAGAGGCAATTCAGTAGGTCAAATGGCAAAGGCAAAACCACAGTGGAAGGCTTCTCTGTGGACAAAGACTGGAGGGTGTGGAGGTATCGAAGCTGAACAGCAGCAGGGGTGCCTGACAGAATCTCAGCTGCCATCCTCAGAGACTCGGAGGCAGCCTTTTCCCCTTCAGCAGCGATCATCTAGAAAACAGATGTGACAGAAAGCAAAGTGATTGCCTTAATTCCCTGAAGGTTCCAGCACTACGCATGTGCCTCAGCAGACAAGCACTGAGCGTCTACTATGTGGCAAGCACTGCTAAGCATAGAACAGGTTTAGTCTTCTTTCTGGAGGGTCTTGAGCTGGGGAGACAGATTGAACTATTAATCACAATTTAAGATGGAATTTGTTAGGAGCCATGACAAGTGTAAGTGAAGTGTCAGGGGAATGAGTAGCACCTGGTGGGCCTTCAAAGGTTAGGGTTTTGCCAGCATGGAGAAAAGATGAGCCTGCATTCCATGCACAGGCATGACATTATGAAAGGGTGACCCCAACTCAGGCAAAGTGAATGGGTAAGCATTTCTGAAGAAGTGCTGAGCTCACTACCCAAATGCCACCTGGAAGTGGGTGAAGAGGGCTTCACTCAGAGATCCAGAAGCAGCCGCCCTGGGGACTGTCCTTCCCGCCTCCCCTCAGCGGCCCACGGTCATGATCCTCTTACTGGTACAGGTTTTTATCTTCCCTGCTCTCTGTTCTTGGAGAGAAACCTGCCTCCCTTCATTCTTCACTTTCCTCTTCCCAAGGCCCCCTCAGCCACACCTCAGTCACCAGAAGCTGCTAGCTGCCGCATCTTTGCTTCTGGCTGGCACACCTGGGTGGAGCTGAGTGGCATAGGCTTCTCTTGGCTCTGGCATTGAGGGAACTGGGCCCCAATCATGGTCGTCCCTCCAAAACCTACACCAAGCTTGGGATACAGTTCTGGGGGATACCTAGAGGTTAGGGTGACTACAATTACCCAGGAAAAGATGCCAGCACTAGAGAAGACAGACGACGTGTGCGGAGAAGACGCTTCAAGGAGAGAGAGGGAAGGTGAGGTTCAAGGAGAGAGAGGGAAGGTGAGGTTCAAGGAGAGAGAGGGGAGGTGAGGTTCAAGGAGAGAGAGGGGAGGTGAGGTTCAAGGAGAGAGGGGAGGTGAGGTTCAAGGAGAGGGAGGGGAGGTGAGGTTCAAGGAGAGGGAGGGGAGGTGAGGTTCAAGGAGAGAGAGGGGAGGTGAGGTTCAAGGAGAGAGAGGGGAGGTGAGGTTCAAGGAGAGAGAGGGGAGGTGAGGTTCAAGGAGAGAGAGGGGAGGTGAGGTTCAAGGAGAGAGAGGGGACGTGAGGTTCAAGGAGAGAGAGGGGAGGTGAGGTTCAAGGAGAGAGAGGGGAGGTGGGATTCAAGGAGAGAGGGAAGGTGAGGTTCAAGGAGAGAGAGGGAAGGTGAGGTTCAAGGAGAGAGGGGAGGGGAGGTTCAAGGAGAGAGAGGGGAGGTGGGATTCAAGGAGAGAGAGGGGAGGTGAGGTTCAAGGAGAGAGAGGGGAGGTGAGGTTCAAGGAGAGAGAGGGAAGGTGAGGTTCAAGGAGAGAGGGGAGGTGAGGTTCAAGGAGAGAGAGGGAAGGTGAGGTTCAAGGAGAGAGAGGGGAGGTGAGGTTCAAGGAGAGAGAGGGAAGGTGAGGTTCAAGGAGAGAGAGGGGAGGTGAGGTTCAAGGAGAGAGAGGGAAGGTGAGGTTCAAGGAGAGAGGGGAGGGGAGGTTCAAGGAGAGAGAGGGGAGGTGGGATTCAAGGAGAGAGAGGGGAGGTGAGGTTCAAGGAGAGAGAGGGGAGGTGAGGTTCAAGGAGAGAGAGGGGAGGTGAGATTCAAGGAGAGAGGGGGAGGTGGGATTCAAGGAGAGAGGGAAGGTGAGGTTCAAGGAGAGAGAGGGGAGGTGAGGTTCAAGGAGAGAGGGGGGAGGTGAGGTTCAAGGAGAGAGAGGGGAGGTGAGGTTCAAGGAGAGAGAGGGGAGGTGAGGTTCAAGGAGAGAGAGGGAAGGTGAGGTTCAAGGAGAGAGGGGAGGGGAGGTTCAAGGAGAGAGAGGGGAGGTGGGATTCAAGGAGAGAGAGGGGAGGTGAGGTTCAAGGAGAGAGAGGGGAGGTGAGGTTCAAGGAGAGAGAGGGAAGGTGAGGTTCAAGGAGAGAGAGGGGAGGTGAGGTTCAAGGAGAGAGAGGGAAGGTGAGGTTCAAGGAGAGAGGGGAGGGGAGGTTCAAGGAGAGAGAGGGGAGGTGGGATTCAAGGAGAGAGAGGGGAGGTGAGGTTCAAGGAGAGAGAGGGGAGGTGAGGTTCAAGGAGAGAGAGGGGAGGTGAGGTTCAAGGAGAGAGAGGGAAGGTGAGGTTCAAGGAGAGAGAGGGGAGGTGAGGTTCAAGGAGAGAGAGGGAAGGTGAGGTTCAAGGAGAGAGGGGAGGGGAGGTTCAAGGAGAGAGAGGGGAGGTGGGATTCAAGGAGAGAGAGGGGAGGTGAGGTTCAAGGAGAGAGAGGGGAGGTGAGGTTCAAGGAGAGAGAGGGAAGGTGAGGTTCAAGGAGAGAGGGGAGGTGAGGTTCAAGGAGAGAGAGGGAAGGTGAGGTTCAAGGAGAGAGGGGAGGGGAGGTTCAAGGAGAGAGAGGGGAGGTGGGATTCAAGGAGAGAGAGGGGAGGTGAGGTTCAAGGAGAGAGAGGGGAGGTGAGGTTCAAGGAGAGAGAGGGGAGGTGAGGTTCAAGGAGAGAGGGGAGGGGAGGTTCAAGGAGAGAGAGGGGAGGTGAGGTTCAAGGAGAGAGGGGAGGGGAGGTTCAAGGAGAGAGAGGGGAGGTGGGATTCAAGGAGAGAGAGGGGAGGTGAGGTTCAAGGAGAGAGAGGGGAGGTGAGGTTCAAGGAGAGGGAGGGGAGGTGAGGTTCAAGGAGAGAGAGGGGAGGTGAGGTTCAAGGAGAGGGAGGGGAGGTGAGGTTCAAGGAGAGAGAGGGGAGGTGAGGTTCAAGGAGAGAGAGGGGAGGTGAGGTTCAAGCAGGAGGTGCTCACTATTGTCAGTAGCCTCAGAGAAGGAGAGGAGTTGCATTAGTCGGTCAGGGGGCTGTTAACAATTTTAATAAAGTTGGAAGGGCCCAAGCCAGCTTCTGCCCAGTGCCTACTGAATGGACAGGAAGCCAAGGGGAAATGTTCCCCACGAGCAGGCCTTCCTTGAAGAGCCATCTGGGTGGGAGGGGGGAGTGAATGTTCCCCACGAGGGGAACAGGCCTTCCTTGAAGGGCAGTCTGGGTGGGAGGGGGAGTGCTCACCCGCACTTTGGCCTGTCTCTGCGCTTCGGCCTCCACAGCCAGTGAGTGCTGAAGCCCAGCTGGCAACCTCACATCTTTACTGAAAAATAGAGAATGCAGGCATATAGGTGTGCAGCCATGATTTTAGAGGCCAAAGCTTTCACACAGACTTGCAAGCCCCTCTACTGCTGTCTCATGATGAGTAGCAAATTCTGAGTTACCAGAGTGTGCCACCTCTAGACTTCTGAGGTCAAAGGTAGGCAGAGAAGGGCATCTCCAAGGTGGATGCCCCAAATGCAGGTTCGTATTATTGCTGGTGCTACAGCAGAGCTGTGGTTTCTCAGCAGCACAGCAGGTTTTGTACTGATGAGCTGTGCTGGGTTTTCCCACTTAGGATGTAATCTAAACCCCAACTAAATCTGAACAATGGCTTGAAGAGCCACACCACTGAATAAAGGTAAGGCTTATTCATCCAAGTTCATAAAAGAGAAGAACTGATTTTGAAAAGGGTACAGCTGACCAAATAAGAACAATGCTTAATGTACTGCGTGAAAGATACGAAACTGTCTTTTGACCCTGATTATAACTATCAAAATGCATCTATGGAAAACAGTTTAGCCATTCCTCAAAAAGTTAAATACGGAGTTACCATTTGACCCAGTAATTCTACTTCTAGATATAGACCCAAGAGAACTGAAAACATGTTCACTCAAAAACTTGCAAATTAATGCTTGCTGTAGCATTATTCATAGTAGTAAAAGAGTGAAACAACCCAAATGTCCATCAACTGATGAAGAGAGAAAATGTGGTTTAGCCTCACAATGAAATATCATTTGATCAAAAAGTCATGAGGTACAGACTCAAGCCTTGAGCATGGTTGAACCTTGAAAAATTATGCTAAGTGCAAAGAAGCCAGACACATAGAGCCATATATTGTATGATTCCATTTGTGTAAACTGTCCAGAGAGACAGAAACTAAATTAGTGTTTGCCAGGGGCTAAGGGGCTTCCTTTTGGGCATGATAAAAATGTTCTGAAATTAGATAGTAGTGATATGGTTGTACCCCTTTGTAAATATATTATACCAAAACCACAGTTGAAAATGGCTAAAATGTGAATTTTTTTTTTTTTTGGAGACAGAGTCTTACTCTTCACCCAGGCTGGAGTGCAATAGTGTAATCTCAGCTCACTGCAGCCTCTGCCTCCTAGGTTCAAGCGATTCTCCTGCCTCAGCCTCCATAGTAGCTGGGATTACAGGCACGTGTCACCACACCCAGCTAATTTTTTGTATTTTTAATAGATACAGGGTTTCACCATGTTGGCCAGGCGGGTCTCGAACTCCTGACCTCAAGTGATCCACCTGTCTCAGCCTCCCAGAGTACTGGGATTACAGATGTGAGCCACTGCGCCTGGCCAAAAATCAGAAATTTCATGTAAATGTTATATAAAATAATTTTTCAGATGCAGAGGGAAAAAATAATCAATTTGTCCAAAAGTTATAGAGGTTGTGTTATGGCTCTAAGATATTGGGTAATTTTTTCTCGTTCTTACAAATTTATGCTGATATGGCTGCAGTACTCAATGAAAATAATTTTTCAAATGAAAAATTTAATATGAAACCAGAATATTTTCCTTTATCGTACTGTTCTTCCTAGTTAATTTCCTACCCACATTTCTATTCTCTCCACTTTAATTCCCCAAATACAGGTCACTGAATCCAAGGCAACCTGTGGAGAGAAGAGTTGAGATGTCAGTGAGAGCCTCCAGGTGGGAGGAGAGCATGCCTGTACCCTGATGGCCATTGTTCTGTACTAAGGAAGGACATTCCCTTTGAAAGGACGTTATTTGCCTGTTTTATTTAACTCCACAGTGCCTTGCAAAGAGTATTTGACTTTCATAGTGCCACCCAATAAATCTCTGTGGAATTGAAGATGGTGCGGTATGCTGAATAATGGTCCTCAAAGACAACCCATGGCCTAATCCCTGGATCTGCGAATGTTACCCCAGGAAGGATTTTGCTGGTGTGATTAATTTAAGGGCTCTTGAGTTGGGGATAGTATCCTGTATTATCCAGGTGGCCCTAAATGTAATTACAGGTGTTCTTATAAGAGGGAGGCAAATGGCAATTGGACTACAGAAGAGGAGAAGGCGACGTGATGACGGAGGCAGGGATCAGAGTGATGCTCTCTGAAGATGGAGGAAGGTGCCACGAGCTGAGAAATGCAGGCAGCCAGCAGATGCTGGAAGAGGCAAGGAAACGGATTCTCCTCCAGAACCTCCAGAAGGAACTGGTCTCTAGCCCAGTGAAACTGATTTTGAACTCCTGCCTTCAAAACTAAGAGAATAATTTTTGTTTGCTTTAAGCCACCAAGTTTGTGGTAGTTTGTTACAGAAGTAGTAGGAACTAATACAGATATATTTTAAACATCTGTTTTAAAATATACTGTGTTGAGAACCAGGCTGTAGTCTCTCTTCCAAATGTCCTTCACTTACAGGATGTTTTCACTTCTACAACTGATGCTGGTGGCTCCAGTTCCCCCTGCTTCCGAGTCCCATACACCCCTTTGATTGAAGTTGGAAACGGGAGAGGGAAGAAAATGGACTATGGATTCTGGACAGGAGGGGCAGGGCATGGAGCTCTCCATGTTGACCCAAACTCTTCTTTTTACACTTATTTTAAGGTTATTTTTTAGTAGTTAGGCAAATAGTAAGCATAGTGCATTGAGAACCCTGAGAAGACTAATTTGGGGGTATGGGTGAGAATAAGGAATATTGATAAAGACATCACAGAATAGGTGGCTTCTTAAAGGACAAATAAAATCTTGTCTGTTGAGAAAAGAGAAGTATTCCAGGCAGAGGATCCAGCCAAAGAGGAGGCAATGGGAGCACAAAAGTACTGGATGCTGGACAGAAGCTAAAGTAGGCTGGTGTGTTAGACTCAGTGGGAGAAGGATGGCAAGAGGTGACCCTACAACAGCTGGGTCATTTATTCACTTATCCAAAAAACATTATCTGCCTGCTGTGTGATAAGCCTGTGCTGAGGACCAAGAGATGGATAAAATATAGCCCTGCTGCTATGGAGGACATAGTCTGGGAAAACTAATGTCTTAGACAGATGGTCCCCAACTTGTGATGATTTGACATTTTTTGACTTTTATCATGGGTTTATTAGGATACATGCATTTCTGACTTACGATATTTTTTGCTTTATGATGGGTTTATAAGTCAAGGAACACTTTGTTTATATATTATAATCAGTGTAACAAGGGCAAGCTTGAATGTCAAGTGTCTGGGCTTTATCCTTTAGAGGAGAAGGATGAATAAGGAAGGAAGGGTGAAGGGGGACATTCCATAAAGCACAATTTCTACCAGCACCTTTGCTTCTTGGGGTCCCTCTCTTTGAGGTCCTCCTTCCAACTAGACACGATTCACCACCACCTAACCCAGTTCTGGGCCTGGGTGTCCCCACGGCTTCAGTGACAGGCTCCACTGCTGGTGGTAACGGCCACTCCACTGGCCAGCTGCCTGCTGTCTTTTCACTTCTCTGACCGTCTTTTGCTAACCTGCCTTGGTAAGCAGCAAAGCCACCGACCCTGGCTGTGGATGAGCTTGTGAGGTTGCTGCCTGTGGACTAGAGGGAGCTGCTTATGAAGCAGTTCTTGCTGTTTCCCCTCCTCGAATTCCAAACTGATTGAGTCTAGACACTGGGTTTGGTAATTCATGCTGTGAAGGTCTATGGGCTCTTAGCTTTTGTTACCTGAAACACTTACGTGAACCTACCGTTTGACCTGGCACTCATTCTGCTTGTTTCCTCAGGTAGACGGTAAGCTCCTGGGAGACATGCCTTATCATCTTCGTGTACCGCCAACCCCACCGTTCCTGCCAGCAATCATTCTCAATACCTAATACTATGTGAGTACTTGGCGATGAGTTTAAAGTCACTGGCGTAGGTCTGACAGCAAAAACTGCAGCAATGACCAACAGGCACCACACTGGTAACTATAATCGACTCAGAGTCAATTTGGCAACTTCCTAACTAGCTATATGCTGCCAAAGGGATGGTCCCTAAGGGATGGAACTGGCCATGGAAGATTTAATAAATGGCCAAAGAACAAATGAATAAAAGATAAATATTTCAGCATACTGAGCATTAGGTTTATCTAAGTACCTTTGCATCCTGGGCGATGCTCTTCCTCTCTAGAAGAATTTCAGTGAGGGATCGATGTGCCAGGAGACGCTTCATGGTGGTCTGTACAAGGAACTGCACAGCTTTAGGTACATGAGCAAGGCTCCTTAGGAGAAGAGAGGCGTTTTCCATTCGGTAGTAGCAAATGGCATCTATCTCCATTATAAACATGTCTTTGGTCACGATCTAGGCAGAAAACAGTTTGGATGACAGCCTTGATACCTGGGCTCCCTTCCTGTGTAAGCGTGGAGGGCCTAAATGTGTTCAAAGGGAATTTTCTCAGCAAGAGAAAAAGAGTTGGCCTACGCTTTATTTAAAATAGACATGTTTTTGAAAACTATGACATTTTTATGAAATACATGAAAGAACTCAGTTCTGTGGTAAATCCTTTTGTAAAAAAATCAGAAACCGTTTTCTTGTACGAAGACATTCAGTTGATTCTAAACCAGGTCTTTCTTTTCTCTTCTTTTTTTTTTTGAGACGAAGTCTCCCTTTGTCACCCAGGCTGGAGTGCAGTGGTGCAATCTCGGCTCACTGCAACCTCCACCTCCCTAAACCAGGTCTTTCTAAACTGATACCAAAAAGAAAAATCTGCTAAAAGAGAAGCATGTTTAGGAAGCAAGCACTGTGATGTATTGCTTGCTAGAGTGTATGCTAGGGGATGCTTTGATGATACACGTCGCAAACTCTAGAAAGATGTATGATCTTAACATTTCCATTTTTGTATTTATCATAAGGACATATGGATTTAGCTATACGGTATTGCTAATTGGAATACAAACTGGAAAGAATTTAACATCAACAGTAGGGAATTGGTTGAGTAAACTGTGATACAGCTATTTAAATGCTGTGTGTCCATTTAAAATAAAGGGGTAGAGGCAATTTAGCTAATATATGAAAAGATATCACAATATATTGTTGGGTTAAGAAAGACACATTACAAAACGGTATATATGGTATGATATTTACCCATCTGTAAATATAACCACATACATAGAAAAGTCTGAAAGGATATACTTCAAAATATCAACTGTTAACGATGGGTAATAGGATTGGGGTGAGTTTTTTTCCCCCAATTTTGTTTATTGTGTTAAAATACATAAAAACTTACCATCTTAACCATCTTTTCAGCGTACAGTTCAGTGATATTGAATGCACTCGTGATACTGTGCAGCTATCACCACCATCATCTCCATACTCTTTCCATCTTGTAAAACTGAGACTCTGTATCCATTAAACAATAACTCTTCAATTTCTTCTTCTCCTCAATCCCTGGTAACCACCATACTCCTTTTAGTCCTATGAATTTGACTACTCTAGATTCCTCACATAAGTAGGATCATGCAGTATTTGTTTTTTTGTGTGACTGGTTTATTTCACTTGGCATAATGTCCTCAAGATTCATCCATGTTGTAGAATGTCAGAATTTCCTTTCTTTTTAAGGCTGAATAATATTCCATTGTAGGTTATATTTCACATTTTATTTATCTCTTCAGCCATCAATAGAGACTTGGGTTGTTTCTACCTTTTGGCTATTGTGAATAATGCTGCTACGAACACGGGTATGCAAATATTTCTTCAAGACCCTGCTTTCAATTCTTTTAGGTATGTATGCAGAAGTGGAATTGCTGGGTCATACAGTAATTCTAGTCTGAGTTTTTTGAGGAGCTGCTATACTGTTTTCTACAGTGTCTGCACCATTTTACCTTCCTACCAACAGTGCACAAGGCTTCCTTCCAATTTCTCCATATCCCCTTCAACACTTGCTATTTTCTTGGTTTTTTAAAAAGCAGTAGCCATGTTGATGAGAGTAAAGTGATATATTGGGGTGTTAATTTGTATTTTCCGGATGTAGTGATGATGCTGAGTATCTTTTCATATACTTGTTGCCCATTTATATATCCTCATCTTTTTTGTGATCTTTTTAGAAATGTCTGTCCAAGTCTGTATTAGTCAGGGTTCTCTAGAGAAACTATATAATGTGTATGTGGGTGTTTGGGTTTCACCATACACATATATGCACGCGCAAACACACACCCACACCCACACACACCCCCCCACACACCCCCACACCCACCCACACACACACACACCCACACCCACCCACACACACCCACACACACCCCCACACCCACACACACCCACATCCCCCCACACACCCACACACCCACCCACACACACCCACACACCCCCACACACCCACACCCCCCCACACACACCCCCACACACCCACCCACACCCACACACCCACACACCCACACACACCCACACCCACACACACCCACACCCACACCCACACACACACACACACACTCACACACACACACGTTGGGGCGGGGGGAGAAAAATATTGATTTAATGAATTGGCTCGTGTGCTTGTGGAAGCTAGCATTTCTAAACTCTTCAGGCCGAAGACCCAGAGAAGAGTTGATCTTCTCTTTTTGAGACAGAGTCTGCTCCATCACCCACACTGGAGTGCAGTGGCGTGATATCAGCCCACTGCAACCTCCACCTCCCGGGTTCAAGCGATTCTACTGCCTCAGCCTCCTAAGTAGCTGGGATTACAGGCACATGCCACCACACCCAGCTAATGTTTGTATTTTTAATAGAGACAGGTTTTCACCATGTTGGTCTGGCTGATCTCGAACTCCTGACCTCGTGATGCGCCCTGTTTGGCCTCCCAAGGTGCTGGGATTATAGGCGTGAGCCACCATGCCTGGCCAAGAGTTCATTTTTTCTACTGGCAGAATTCCCTCCTCAAAGCGGGGTCTTTTTTTTCTGGAGCCTTTCAATTGGATGAGGCCCACCTGAGATTATGGAGTGTAATCTGCTTTACTCAAAATCTACTGATTTAAATATTAATCCCAACTGAAAAAAAAAACCCTCACAATAACATCCAGATGTGTTTGGCCAAATATAGGTCAAATGATCATGGCCTAGTAAAGCTGACACATAAAGTTAACCACCACAAAGTTCTTTGCCTATTTTTAAATCAGGTTGTTTACTTTTTTGTTGTTGAGATGTACGAGTTCTTTATATATATTGGAGAGTAACCCTTTATGAGATATATGAATTGCAAATATTTTCTCCCATTCCCTAGATTGCCTTTGCACTCTGTTAATTGTGTCCTTCGATGCACAAAAGTTTTAAGTTCTGATATAGTCCGTATCATTATTCTTCTTTCCTGTTTTTGAGCATAAATAATCATTTTGTCCATGGTAGGCAGACCATGGAAAATGTATAGAGAAAGCAAAGGCCATCATTTGGCTTACCTCATGAAAAGGTATCTCCAGAGTTTGGAGACGAAGGTCAACCTTGTGGTACGTATCCAGGCAGGGCAGAAAAAAGAAAAGACCTAGAAGAGGGGAGGAGGGGGTGACAGATAATAGCTAGCATGAAGGCTGTTTGGGTTTCACCTCTTAGCCTCTAACTACAGAGCACTGGCCCATCCCACCCTGCCTCCACCTGAGGGTCAAAGGACAGCACTATTTTGCTCCAGAACAATAGGTATAAACAGGGATTATCCCCAGCAAACTGGGCTGTGTGGTCCCTTCAGTCATGGTGCTGGCCCCCCAGATCTCATTTGCATATCTGTCCTTCCACCAGATTGAACTCCCTCCGTAGTGTCCTATGCACTACTGTCAGCCTTGGTGTCTGACTCAGTGCCTTTTAGGTACTCTCTAAAATTGTTCTGGAGTCCATGAGTGTACACCTGTACCCAGGTGTCAAACTTTAGAGCCAGCAACCTCTATGTCATTTTTCTTAGAATGTGAGCCCCAGAAGTCATCAGAATAGCAATTATCACGATACCAGCTTTCTGGCTAGTCCTCACCCACCCAATATAATATATAGGATCAATGTGCAGGAAACATGTATAAATGGGTTTACTGAGATTTTATGAGAGCCCATTGGATGCTGTGGACTCCTGCAAGAGCCAAAGCTTTGTTGGGACCAGCAGCACCTCACAGAGCCCGGGATCTATCTGGGGAGCAGCCCAGCTACTCATCCTCCTCAGAGCCAATTGAGAAGGTTCCTGAAAACCAGAGCCAGAGCCAGATATTCTTTGTCCTGGAATTACAGGTCTGTTTCTACTTTTGTGTGGACTTGTCTATTCATTCTGAATCTTCATACTCTGATATTTGTCCCTAGTCTGGTCTCTGCGGGCATGGCCTGGAACTGAGACCCTCTCCAATATATACACAGTGGGACTCACACCTTCCTGGCTTAGATCTCCAATCCCCCACTACTAAACTTTTCAGACTGACCATACTTCTATCCATCTCCCATAAAGAGCTTGGACCGCTGGACATCAACTCCACTAGATCTTAAGGTTCTGGGATCACGACCGTGTCTTATTTATCCATCTTTGTATCCTGGGCAGTTAGTACAGGGTTTGAGACAGAAGAAATGCTTAATCTGTGTTTTATAAATCCCTCCAACTGAAGATGGATTTGTTATTTGGATGCTGAATTTTGCCTGTCTCCCTCCCACGACTGGATCTGAGCCCCTGGATTGGGAACTAGCTCAGCTTTTCTGTGAGAATTCACAGGACCCTGACCATATATACACTGTACTCAAACCAGTCCCCAGCTATTGGCCCTAAGCTGACTTGCTCCTCCAGCAAGCCTGGGCCTGGCATGTGGGCTCTCCATACTGGTTCTCTCTCTTGGCTACCTAGGGCCTGGTAGTAACGGTCTCTGAAGAATTCCTTAATAGCCTATATTGTAAGTAACAGATATGCAGATATCATGAATCAAGTTGCTTCACGTATTCAGAGGTCCATATTACAAATCTGCATGGGTTGAAGAAATAGGCAAGTCAAGAGGGAGGTATTTAAAAAAAAAAAAAAGAGTGTTTTTTACCAGGGCCTTTGGCTCTTCCAGGAAGCAAATGTCCCAGTCGGAATATAATTACTCTCTCATGCTCTTGTACAACCTAAAAGAGAAATTTAATCCTTTCAAATCACTGCCAGGAAGAAAAATAAAGTCTTCAAAAGGCCTTGGCATAAGAATGATCCTAGATATCAGAAATCTTTTGTCTTGAGAACGAATAAAAATTTCTATTAATACTTAAGTTTCCCAAATCTATATTTAGTAAGTATAAAATTTCAGAAACCAATGAAAAAATGTATCAAACACGTTAATTTTTGAACCCATGGACAAAATTTTGATTAAAGACTTACGATTACCTAAAAAAACCATGGCCAACTTTCCCTAAGTTAATCTTATCAAAGCATGTTAAATCTTGTGTTTTACTGTGATTTCTGCATTACTGGCTTTTATATGTATCATTCATTAGCTATTTAACACAAAGAGGGAATACATTTTAATACCAATTGTGATATTTTCTTTCAGAGTGCTGTTTCAAAATGATTCAATTGGATTTGTTTTGTTTTGTTTTGAGACGAAGTTTCACTCTCGTTACCCAGGCTGGAGTGCCGTGGCATGATCTTGGCTCACTGCAACCTCCGCCTCCCAAGTTCAAGCAATTCTCTTGCCTCAGCCTCCTGAGTGGCTGGGATTACAGGCCTGAGCCACCACACCGTTAATTTTTTGTATTTTTACTAGAGATGGGGTTTCACCATGTTTTCCAGGCTGGTCTTGAACTCCCGACCTCAGGTGATCCACCGACCTCAGGTGATCCACCCACCTCAGCCTCCCAAAGTGCTGGGATTACAGGCGCGAGTCACTGCACCCGGCCAGTTTTATTTTATTTTTTGAGATGGAGTTTTGCTCTTGTTGCCCAGGCTGGAATGCAATGGTGTGATCTCCGCTCACTGCAAGCTCCACCTCCTGCCACAGCCTCCTGAGTAGCTGAGATTACAGGCTCTACTGACCCACCGTAAGTCCTTTGAGGTTGGGAATCGTGTTTTGTTTGCCTTCATGAGGTTTACAATTTCATGAGGCCAGAACACTGCCTTGAAACAATGAGAATGAATGACTGGATGTGGTTCTTAGAGCATGCCCAGAAATTCCCAATTGCTTGGTTCCTAGCATTACTTGTTACTTGCTTTTATTAGAAGAAACAAATTCTTCCCAGAGATGAAGGGGAGTCTTACTTCTTCAAGACCCTGCTCAAATATAACTGCCCCGGGTCTGCTTTTGTTTTCTCCCCCTAATTGGCTTCTTCGGGCTTTCATCTTCAGTGACCAGACCTGAGAGCCTTTCCCAAAAGCTGTGGCCGAGTCAGTGTTGAATCTTGTAGCAGTCATGCAGGTGCTCAGGTCCCCCTTCAGTAAGAGCCTGCTGCCAACTCTGTGCTGTCTCCAGAAGACACACTTTATACTCAAAGATATGAGTAGACTAAAAGTAAAAGATGGAAGAAGACATGCCATACAGTAACTAAAGGAGAGTGGGAGTGGCTGTCCTAACACCCGAGAAAACGGACTTCAAAACAAGCAAACATGCTACTAGCAATAAAGGGAGATGCCGTGTAATGATAAAAGGACCCGCGCATTAGGAAAGCGCACCAGCAGTAAGCATAGGTACACCTAAAACAGAACCAAAATTTACAGGAGGAAAAGACCGAAATAATTCAGAGTAGAAACAGACGGTTCAGTAGTGACAGCAGAGACTTCAATACCGCACTCTAAACAATGGATGGAACTAGACAGACACAGAAGGCTTGAACAACACCATCAGCAAACAGACCCAACAGACATCTCCACCCCGTGACAGCAGAGTACACGTTCTTTTCCAGCACATAGGAAACATCGTCTCCAGGAAAGACACTATGCTAGGCCATAAAACAAATTTAAAAGGATCGAAATCGTATTAAGTATATTCTCTTATTACAATGAAGTTAAACTAGAAATCAGTAACTGAAGGAAATTTGAGAAATTCACAAATAAGTGGAAAGTAAACGACACACTGTAACCGATGGGTTAAAGAAGAAATCACATGGAAAATGAGAAAATACTTAGAGATAAATGAAAACAAAAATACAAAATAGCAAACTGCATCTTCGGGAGGAAAATGGGGAGGGAAAGATGAAGTGGAGGAAGAAGCCGCTGCCTGCTGTGAACACCACCCCAGGGCAGCCCCAGCAGCACGTGCACTGATCCGGCCAAGGACGCAGTCTTCCCTGCAGCGGGTACTAGGTCCATGCCGTTTCTGTCCATTATGGGAGTCCTGTGAAGCAAGCCTTGCTCTAGAGTTCCCTTTTGGGCTGGCCAAGGCTTTCTCAGCTGCACCACACTCGGAGGCTCTTTCTGCCCAATCCTTTCTTCCCCTTCTTATATCACAAGTGTCAGGCCTGCATCACTGTCTGAAGGCTTCTCCTGACTACTCCTCTTTACTTCCCATTAATCTTTCACAGGCAGTATCTCCCAATAAACCTCTTGCTCTTCTAATTCCATCTTGGCACATGCTTCCAGAACTAACACAGGTCTTCATTGACCTCGGACAGGCAGCTATAACCACCTGTGGGCCCGAGACAGTCATGACTCATGGACTACAGAAGCTGCCCGAGAAGTTTTGTGAAGTGGGAGTGGATGTCCTGATCCATTTGGTCACAGAATGCAGATGAAGCAGACATAGCCAATATAATACACGTGGTAAGCGCTACAGCGAAGTGAAAGCAAGTGACGCGGGAGCACTGGGAAGGGAATGGCAGTCTGGGGGAGTCAAGGAAGGCTTCCTGTTTACATGTGAGCAAGGTCTTGGAGGAGGAAGAGCTATCCTGGAAGGTGAGCCAGGGGTGAGGGCATTCCACACAGCCAAGAATATGTACCAGAACACAGAGGTGAGAATGGGTGTGGTGTGGCAGTGAGAGGCATCCGGAAATTACCTACTGGGTCCCCATGGAATCTCACCTTTATGCAGAACCAGATGGAGAAAGGGAAGGTCATGATGGTGAAGAGCAGAGAAATGACGACAAGAAGCCACTCACAGGCCCCTAAGCCAGAGGATTTGGTACCTTAAAAAAAATTAAAGTAAAAGAATAATTATATTGAAACTTCACTGTATTCACTGACTAGCATCTGTTGGTCTAATCCTTGGTAATGGAGTCAGAGCAACTTGGAGACTTTGCTGGAAATATTAGAATAAGTCAAATCAGACTGGTCAGAGTTCATAGGACCTGGGGAGGAGCAGGGTCCTGGAAAGGTAGTGGGGACCAGGCACAGTGGCTCACACCTGTAATCCCAGCACTTTGGGAGGCTGAAGTGAGAGGATTGCTTGAGTCCAGGAGTTCAAGACCAGCTTGGGCAATATAGTGAGATCCCAAAAAAATTAAAAATTAGCTGGGTATGGTGGAGCATGCCTGTAGTCCCAGCTACACAGGAGGCTGAGGTGGGAAGATAGACTGAGCCTGGGAGGTTGAGTCTGTAGTGAGCTATGACTATACCACTGCACTCCAGCCTGGGTGACAGAGCTAGACCTTGTCTCAAAATAAAAAAGAAGGGCAGTGGGAGTATACTGGAACAGGCATAGAATCTGGGAAGAAGGTTTGGATTCTAGTTCTGGCTCTACCATTTCATATCCAGATGACCTTAGGCAAGGCATATGACCTTTACAAACCTCAGTTTCTTCACTTTATAATGGGGATGCTAACATCTCATGACTATCCCAAAATAACTAGTTCATGAGATGTATCGCCCACTTTGGCATAAGGATAAAATAACACATACATATAAAGTAGTGAGCAGTACTTTACATGTGTCAGGTTTGTTTTAAGTGATTCCAACCACCTGTCCAGAGGCTTATCATCCATGAAATAACTTCCCCATCCATTACCTGCCTTAATGTCTGAAATTCCACCATTTTAACACTTCCATTAAGGTGTTGATCTTGATAGTCTTTGAAAATTACCTGTATGGGGTAAAATTCACCTACTGATGTGATTTAAAAAAGTGTTAAGATGTAATCCCAGCACTTTGGGAGGCCGAGGCGGGTGGATCATGAGGTCAAGAGATCGAGACCATCCTGGTCAACATGGTGAAACCCCGTCTCTACTAAAAATACAAAAATTAGCTGGGCATGGTGGCGCGTGCCTGTAATCCCAGCTACTCAGGAGGCTGAGGCAGGAGAATTGCCTGAACCCAGGAGGCGGAGGTTGTGGTGAGCCAAGATCGCGCCATTGCACTCCAGCCTGGGTAACAAGAGCAAAACTCCATCTCAAAAAAAAAAAAAAAAGTGATAAGAAACTGCAGTTCAGAAGATCCAGGATGCTTGGGTGATAAATGAAACAGTATCAAGGAAAGTCAGCCTTAAGAACACATGCTTCTTGGGGTCTTGTCTTATTTACACTGTGCCCTCAGGGCTTAGAATAATGCCTGGCACCATAGAGGTGCTCAATAAATATTAGTTGAATGTGGGAAGTAAGGAGGGTAAAAATGATTTAAGAATTTCAAGAATTTTTAACCTCCAGGTACTAGAAAACTGACCAAAGGAATTCTGTTTACCAGTTTAAAAAGATCACAGAGGGCTAGAAGGTGACTAAAAATTAGCAAATGGTAAAACGTCTATTTCCTTTCCTTCCTGCCTGCCTGCCTTCGTGCTTGCTGTCTCCTCCCTCTCTCTTTCCTTCTTTTCATTTTTCTTTCTTTTGAGGCAGGGTCTTGCTCTCTCCAGGCTGTAGTGCAGTGATGCGATCATGGCTCTCTGCATCCTCAGCCTCCTGGGCTCAACCAGTCCCCCCACCTTAGCCTCTCAAGTAACTGGGACTACAGGTGCGTGCCACCATACCTGGCTAATTAATTTTTTTGCAGAGATGGGGTCTCACTGTGTTGCCCAGGCTGGTCTCAAACACCTAGCCTCAAATGATCCTCTCACTTTAGCCTCTTAAGTGCTGGGATTATAGATATCAGCTATGGCCCCTGGCCTAAAATCTTGTTTTGTTAAGAGATGGGAATGAGGGGGATAACTAATTAGTAGGCCTGAAAATTTGATTTAATTTTCTTGCCCAGAAAGGTCACCACCAAACTGAGGTACAGATCACTGGAAGAAGAGGACAGATATGCAAGCTGTACCAGCACAAAAACAAAATTAGCAATGAATACCACAGTATGGCAGTTTCTAAAGGCCATCCTACAAAATACTGATCCCACAGGTTGCTCCACCAAAGAAGAATTTCCTGGCAAATGAGTTTAGAGGGTACTAAGCACGACATCCCATTCCCGGAGCTCCCAGAGCTCATCATGACATTGAAGCTGTGAGAATCTCTCAAAGCATTCTTAGCTTTGTTTACACACATTTGACCAGGTAATATTTTCTCTAAGGAATACTCACTGATGTTTTATAGAACTTGTTTCTCATGGAAACTACTCTGGGAAATGCTGCTCTGCCAACATATTAATTTTTATAATATTCTTCAAGGGCAATGACTCACAGTATCATTGCCATTTTTAATTAGTTTATAAATGTGTTTCAGTTGCCAGTGGTAGCCATGGAAAGTAAAAATAAATAAATGTGCATACAAAATTTTGTAAGTGAAAAAAGGCCTCAAAAATTCCTTCATACAGTAGCAAGAGATATGAATAGAAAACTAGTTTCTACACTCAAGCCTAACTTGAAGTTTTATCCAAAAAATACTGTTCTGTTAGAATAAGCTGCTTGAATATCCAGCTTGTTTGGTTTAAGTAAATAGTCAAACATTAAATAGCCAAGCAAGAAAAGCCTTTAAATAGCATCTCTGAGTCCCCAGCATTTTGGTGAGGTGAAGCGCATTTTCATTTCTTCCATCTTAAGTAGTCTGCCTTTGGGAGTGTGGTGCTAAGTGAGTTCCCTGTGAGCCTCGGAAACCGCCCACACAAGGGCTCGGCCAAGGTCACTTCATCCTTAGTGGGATTGCTTGCCCATTGCTTGGCATCTCCTGCTTTAGTTACTATGTAGCTGGAGTGACTGAGGCCCACAAAGGTGCCCAAGGCCACGGCCAGTAGGACCCTGACCAGAAATGAGAGGCTGCGCCAAGCAAGGGTGAGCATTTCAACCAGACGGTCTCACTCTGGGAATATGACTTCTCTACTTCCCAGAAACAGGACTTGCATGTTTCCTCATCTGTGATAAGAGGATGGTGAGGGATTAAATAACTCAGCAAAACACCCGGTGTGTG
Source organism: Saguinus oedipus (assembly GCA_031835075.1). Classification (NCBI taxonomy): domain Eukaryota; kingdom Metazoa; phylum Chordata; class Mammalia; order Primates; family Cebidae; genus Saguinus; species Saguinus oedipus. The sequence goes on from CM063190.1 coordinate 45,527,371, forward strand.
CCTGGCACATAGTAGGCGTTTCATAAATGGTGGCTCCCTTACTTGCCTACCCTACCAGTGTGATCTGCTGTCTAACCTCAGTATTGAACCCAGCACACCTTTACTAAACAGAGGTTCCTGGCTGATGAAAGGGTATCATCAACTGGGCAAAAAACAGTTTTAACATAACCCATTTAAACTACACCCAACTGCAGAAATCTTCCTTAAATGGTAGCTTTTAGTGATCCAGCATGTATTGCATTGCTGGCAACCAGGAAATATTAAAACTTCATAGCCAGCAGAAAGCAATGTAACACCCTATTCCTTAATTTCTTTAAACATTTGTCATCCTACTAAAGTGGGCCTCATTTTCTTCTTCCACTCATTATAAAAAACAGTTAGTAGATAAAATTTTTCCCAAGAATTGTTTCTCCTGCAGAAGCAGAAGAGGCACCTTTTTTTTTGCATTCCCTCCTTTGATTTAATTTTCCCCTCTCTCAGCTTGCAAGGATGCAGCTAGAATTGAGTATGCTTTTGTTCCAGGCTTTGTGCAGAGTGCTTTGGATGCCTTTTCTCATTGTATCCTCACCACTACCCTCTGAGGCAGCTACTGTTAGATGAGAGCTGGTTAAGGTCCTTCCTATGATCACATGGCTAGAGTGGCTGAGCTGTGGTATAAACTCACGTGTGGCTCTTCTTCACTTGGCTCTGCTGTGGCTGCTTTTCAGAAAGGATAATCTCCCCGGAAGTTTAAAATGCTTTTAGGTAAGACTGAGGGGTGGGGACGGGAAGAATAAGCCACATAACTGCCTACAGCCACCAACTCATGCATGTTTTTACTTAAATTAGGTGCCCATGTGCCCTTCCATGGCCACAAAAGCCAACTTCATGGCTCCTTTGCCATGTTGATTGGTCCCGAACCTGGACCACATTCCCTCCCACTCCCATCCAAAGCTGACCCGAGACCAGGATACAGTGATACCTGTATTTCTTCTGACGTTCTTTGCTCGCCATAGGCGGTTGCTGGGAACCTGAGCATCCAGCAGTCTGCTCTGACTTCAGTGGGTCTTGTGGGATGACCCTTTGCACCCTCTCGACGCCCCTTACTACCACCTGGAGAGGCGGCAGGTCACGGCGCCAGACCCTACCTTCCTCTGGCCGCTCGCTCTCCAGCAGCGCCACCACCTCGGTGCCCTCCTCGCCGGAGCCCCGGACCTCATCCACGTCCACCACAGTGGCGGCGGGCGCTCGGGGCTCCCCTGCGGTCCCCGCCTGCCCGGAGCCGGAGCGCTCGGGCCCAGCCTCCCGGCGTCCGCGGCCTCCACCGCCCCGCTCGGCCTTGGCCCTCCTGTTCTCCTTGTGCGGGGCGCTGCCGCCTCGCCCGCGGGCCTCCCTGGAGGAGCTTCGCGCCCTCCTCTCCATCCTCAGAACCGCCGGGCGCCGGGGCAGCAGCCCGGGAGCGCGGTCCCTGCGGAGTCGCGGCAGGTCTGCGTGGCGCTCGCTCGGGGGACCTTAAAGACCGAGGGTGGGGCTGGGGGCGAGGGGCCGGACCCTGGGGCGGGGCCACGGCTGTTTCTCCGCGGAGCTGTGTACCTGGCCCGCCGAGCCCCACGGCGTTGGAAAGTGCGTGTCTGCAGGTGGCAGCCCGGGCTTGGAAGACTCGGTTCCGGGAGGGTTCCCAACGTCATCCTAAAGGGCTGACGGAGATACAGAAGCTCATCGCAGGCTCTGGTGTCTGTGCAGAACAAATGCATCTTCTGCCTTTTACTGCAGATTTCCGTGGAGAGGAACAGTTGTTAGTAACCAGTTTTTTTGAGGTCCGGCTTGGGCAGGGCCAAGTAGAAAAGAAAAAGAAAAAAACACAAAAGGTCAACGAACTAGGATGATTTTAAGGTAAAATCGGATATTTCCTCAGCCCCCAACCTTCTTCCTTGGAGTCGCCTCTAGGATGCCTTTCCTTCCTCCCTACTTATTCGTACTTTACATCCTGGCCCTAGTTTGTCTACAGACGCATTAACCCGCCATGATGTTGGCTGGTTCCTCTTGGGAGTATTTACATTTTAAAGGGGTAAGGGAAAACTCTCTTTGCGATCTGTTTCTCTCTGTTATTATTTAGGGTCTTTATTAATGCTTACGCCTGAGGTGGATGATGCAGTGCTTCTTGAAGAATCACAGGAAGGTATCTGGTCGAACTTCTGTTTTTAGGAGGGGACATTTTGTTCTGTGCTTCCATGGTGAAGGTAGGAGTTTAGCTTTTTCAAGGTTCACTGGGGAGCTGCCTCACCCTCTTCCTTCTCTTTCACGTTCTGTTAATAATTTGCTTCTTACTGAAAGGGAGGTTTGTCAAGATAACCCATCACACAAGATTTTTGAAACTGTCAAATAGCTCAGATTGCATGATGGCAGAAATAATGTTCACTGATTTTTTAAAATTTTCAATATTTATTGAATTCACACAGCAACAGGTTTTTTTCTCTCCCAGGACCTTATTAAAGACTGAGGACCTGAAGTAACTCAAGTGGGTCTGGAAAAACCATCCCAGTACTTTCTTCTGTATGTTCCAGGTTAGGCCACTGGGAGTAAGGTAAATAAAAGATGAGCAATCCAGTCATTTAAATTGGTTTTTCACTCTCTAAACCTGATCATTGCATGGGCTATCTAAGGAGGACAAACATTTCCTCTCAAGGGCCTGCCTCAATTGATAGTTTCTGCCTACAACACTACAGTGAGAACAATTCCAAAGCTACGTTTGGCTCCTAGAGAAAAAGGTATCATGATTATTTCAGATTCACCCGAACTAACACTGCTATTAGACATAGCTAGCATCTTTATCATCCTGCAGAGTTCCCTGTTAGAAAAAGTGAGAAACTGTTTGTAGCATTTATTGATGTTTTTTCCTCAGCCTGGTCCTGTTATAAAAATTAATTTCATCTACATCCCTAGCTAGACTCACACTAAAATTGCACCTGCTTTTTACTCCAAGAATGGAGCAGAATGTCTGGTCAAATGATACTCCCCAAACTGTACTGTCTTTCAGTAAGAGAGAAGTTCCTTGTTGGAGAAAAACCAATGAGAAAAGGCCCTACTGGGTGCTGGAGCCTATGCTGGGCACTTGTTCTCAGTCACCTGTGCTCAGTCCCCATGGCTTCCTTGACCACTGACAAATTACAGAATCATGACTTCATTTTCTCTATCTATACGTAACAGCAGTATAAGCAGCTACTTATAACACAAGTCTGCTGGGATTATGAGTGGCAACAACAAAATCCAAAAAGCTGTATCCCATTCTATGATGAAAGGTCCATGCAGCATGGCTGAAAGGTGGAGGAGTTGGGGAGGGGAGTGCTGAGTTAGCAAAGGAGTCCAGCTGACTGTCCTCAGGTACTCTTACAGGGATGCTGCTGTTTTCTTTCAGATTCCTCTTTAATTGAAAGTGTTGCTCATCTCTTTGCTGAAAATATGATATGCACACATTCCAAACTCCTTGTTTGGATTTGTTAAGAGACTGACATCTGTGGGAACTGGGTCACTAGAAGAAAGGGAGCATCAATTAAAGCTGTATACATTTGAGTCTATGTTTCCAGGATGAAAGGTCACGAAAGAGTGCAAGGCTTTCTAAAGCATTACAGTTACTCCCAGTTAGCATTTTGGACTATTACAGCCATATAAATAAATGAAGGCATGAATACTGATTCATATGAATTATTTAATGGAAAGGCTGGAATTGATTGGTACCACATGACATTACAAATCCTATTATTTTAGAGCCGGAAACTATAAGGCCTTATTAAATTTGACTTTCTCAATTTGTAGGTGGCGGAGAGACCAAATAAGGGGGCACAGTAGTGGTTAGGAAAGTAATGCTGCTGAGAGCCTGATCTGCATCTTTGGCAGTGGGTATGGCTTGGATTCAGGAAACATTTCTGAGGGAGAAAATCAAAAGAATTTGGTATTCTCATGGAGTTATGGAGTGGCAATCATGAAGGGCTAGAGGACTTGAGAAAGATGTAGAGTTCAACCTTAATAAGCTGAGCAGCTGGTTTGGTTGATCCACATCCCCTAACTGTTCTGACCCCAAGCATCCTATGTTCCTGCCCTCTGCTTTGAAATGCAGGTGTTGGCCTGTTAGGTGCAGGGACCAGATGAGACTTAGTTAACTTCTCTCTCCTTAATTCACTCCATAGATACTAGTGAGCACCCACTGTATGTATAGCACTGCTCACCCCTGAGGATTTAAAGGTAAGACATGGTGCATGCCCTTGAGGAGCGTGTAGTGTAATATGTAAACAGACAAGTCTGATAAAGTGTTGTACAAGTGGGTTTTGGAACCTAGCACTACTGACATTCGGACTGAATGATTCATTGTTTGGGGGCCGTCCTGTGCATTGCAGCAGCATCGTTAGCAGAATCCCTGGCCTCTTCCAGATGCCTGTAGCATTTCACCCCTAGTTGTGGTGACCAAAATTATCTTCAGCTATTGCCAAGTGTTTGTCCCATGGCATCAGAATTGCTCCTGGTTGAGAAGCACTGATCTATATGGTACTGTGAGAACACAAGGAAGGGAGTGAGTAACACTACCTGAGTGGAGTGAGAGGAGATCCTGTTTGGGCCACACTGTGATGAGTAGGTAATCCTCAGATGGATGTTGAGAGCTGGGCCTTCTGGCCAGAGGAAACAGTACAAAAGACAGCAGGTCAATCAGTGGCTTGACAAACTGGCAAATAAGAGGCCAGAGAGCCAGGTAGTGCAGGAAATGAAAAGCCTTTATACCGTATAAGAGAATTTAGATTTTCTCTAATTGCCAAAATAAGCCATTGAAACATTGTGAGGAAAATGGTTAGATCTGCAATTGAGATGAATCACTTTATGGACAAGGTGGAAGGTGAATTGAAATGGGAAGAGGATGGAGGCAGAGAGACGAGTGAGGAGACTCTTGAAACAGTCCAGGTGAGAGGGACGATATGAGTTATGTTTATAAAGAAGAGTCATGACTCTCAGGACTCAGAGCGATTGGTGAACGGGGCTGACATCCAACTGAGGAAACAGATTTTGTGTAAAGGTGGGTAGACCAAGTTTGGCTTCAGAGGTATTGAGCTAGAACTGTCTATAAGTTAGCTGTCTAGAAATGCACAGTGGGCAATGAAATATTTAGGTTTAAAGCTCAGGAGGGATTATGTTTCTGAAGCTAAGATCCTGACTCTTTCACTAGCTGCTAAGTGTGGCTCCAGCATCTTGTGCTGGATTTTCAAGAGAAAAACACAGAAAGAAGAAACAGCAGATGGCAAAGCGATCCTGGCCAGCGCTGGCTTCAATATACTTTATCGTCTCTCTGTTGTTGTTTTTTTCCACTAAAGATACATGTTCTATTTCTGGTAGCTTGTGTGACCCTGAGGACTCTGTTTTCGTCTCTTTCCAGTTCGGTGTTATGAAGAAGTATGGCGGGGAGGAAAGGGGTGGAAAGGGAAGAGGACAGCAGGGAGAGGAAGAGACTGATCCTAGAGTGCGTCCAGTCTTTCCCATTAAAGGACAGAAAATAATACTATTTGAATAGCATACTGGGGCAACTTGAGGGGATTTGAGGGTATCTGTATAGGGCTTGGTGAAAACAATTTTTGATATATAATCATAGTTTTAAAAAGTTTAGGGATTCAATATCAGTGAGCTAAATTTGTACACAAATATTTTAAATTTTTAAAATAGAATCTTTAGTTTGCTTCCACATAAATTTTGTTTGAAATGACAAGAAATTCCTAATCAAAGTTTTTAAAATTATGAACTCTAAATTTTGTTACCATCAATGAGAAATGTGTTCACACAATTTTAAAAGCTTTAAAAATCATTTTTCCAATCACTTAAAAATTTACAACAGTTGAACTTAAAGAATTTAATTTCCTTCATCAACAAATGTAATTTTGATATTTCTTGTGATAATGTGAATGGGTTTCAAATCTAATCAACTTTTTATTTAAAAGTATTTCAAAATAATGATGAGGCTGGGCATGGTGGTTCATGCCTGTAATCCCGGCACTTCGGGAGGCCAGGGCAAGAGGATCTCTTGAGCCCAGCAGTTTGAGACCAGCCTTGGTCACCGAGAGAGACTGCTGTCTCTATGAATGGATGAATGAATGAGAAAGGGAAAGTCAAGGAAAAGAAAGGGAAGAAGCTCTCGGGAGCCCAACACATGCCTTATTCAGAGCTGTCACAGTGCAGCTAGAGTCGATTCCCACCTCTCTCGCTCCGCTCTGTGCAGTCTCCGTGGGCAAGAGACCGCGAACTCCACCCGTAAGTGAAGGCAGGAGCAGGCCCTTGACAGTGCTTAGCTTCTTGCAGATCGGTGAGTGCTGGACAGCTTTTACCATGCCACCTGGAGGCCTGTGGCATGTCAGCCGATCCCACTTAGTTGCCTTCTGAAAAGTCTGGGTGTAGGCTGCTTTGGCCTGGAGGTTCCCAGCATCTCTTTAACCCCAACCCTGAAGCTTTCCCTACGGGCTGAGAAAACGAGTATTAGACTGTACACCTGTAATCTATTTGGGGCAACAGAGGTGGGAAACTCCTCTACAGCATGCATCAGAATCACTTGGAGGGCCTGTTAAAGCATAGATTGCTGGACTCATCCCTCCACCCCCACTTTCTGATTCAGCAGGTCAAGTGAGGCCTGATAATATGCATTTCTAACCAGTACCCAGGTGACACTGTTGGTCTGGAACCACACTTTGAGAACCAGTATGATCCAGGTTTTTAAAAAGTGCTTTCTAAATACTCCATTTACAGCAGCCCCGTTCTCTTATCCTGGTTTATTTTCTGTAAGATCCTTTATCGTTACTTGACAGCACGTGTCATATATTTTATTTGCTTAATGCTTGTCTTTGGTGATGTCCAGAAAAACAGGAACTTTGTTTTGCTCACCGTCGTAGTCCCATCTCTTAGGACAGTACTTGGCACACAGTAGGAGCTAAAAGGTATTTGTTGCTTGAATGAACATGCCTTTTGGAAGGCATTAGCCAAAATTCAAACTATGAGAATGAGAAAGCTCAGTAGGCAGAAGGTGGTGGATAAAGAGGCGAAGAGCCAAGGACAGACCCGTATGAAATGCACATGGACATTAACAGAATAACAAAAGCTGGAACCAGAGCCCACATCAGCATCATAGAAACCCACAGAGGAGAGACTTTCAGAAAGCGGGGACGCGACAGTTAACAGCAGAGATAACATAAGATCAAAGACGGAAAAGTCTGTAAAACTTGTTAATTAGATTTGCCATCGATGACTGTGGTGAAAGAAAGATGCCCTGAGCGGCAGGCTGATTGCTATGGAATGAGTGCTAAATGGTGGATGAAAAAGTGGGAAAAAGCTGAGTGTAGACTGTTTAAGGATTTGGCCCAAAAGGTAAAGGCTGGAGAGGAACTGTTTATTTCTCCTTCCTTCTGTCTTTCTCCTCTCTCTGTGTCTGTGTTATGTGTATGTAAGATGAGAGCATTACTGTATGCTATAGAAAAGCAGTCTGTGAAGAGGTGTTGAATATACAGGACTGTGTAATAACCAAAGGGCAAAGTCATGATCCTAGAGCAGCTGAAGGGATAGAGTCAAGAGCAGGATGGATGACCCCTTACCCACTGAGACTAGAAGGAAAGACATGAGCGGAGCTAGTTTAGAGGACTGGGCTGAAAATCGAGGGGTTCATGTACGAGAGCGATCTGGAGCAAAGTCATCTAGTGACAGAGCAGGAGTGGGGTAAGAAGTATAAGAGCAATGGCAAAGGCTTGGAGCGCTCTCTCTCTGTGTCTCTCTCTCTCCCCCTCTCTCTCTCCTGGCTGTTTTCTAAGGCAGGAATGCTGGAAGGAGCAACTGCAAATTAAAATACACTCCCACAGGAGGCAAACAAGGATGGGAGGTGGTCATGTGGAGGGAGTTAATTACCAGCAGAATAATTAACTGTCATCATAACAGGCAGCAGGGTGGAAAACACATTAGTCAGACCCAGGAGCTCTCTGGTTAATTAACTTTAGGAACCCAAGGAATGGCCTCAACAAATAACCCATTAAGTCCTTTTGGTTTGTTTAACAAAAACAAACCCAGGCTGGGGGGTGACTCACACCTGTAATCCCAGCACTTTGGGAGGCCAAGGTGGGAGCACTGCTTCAGTCCAGGAGTTTGAGACTAGCATCAGCAACATAGCAAGACCCCTACCTCCTCCTAAAAAAAAAAGTTAAAAAAAAAATTAGCTGAGTATGGTGGAGCATGCACTACTAGCTACTCAGGAGGCTGAGGAGGGAGGACTGCTTGAGCCTAGGAGTTGAGGTCTTCAGTGAGCCATGATCATGCCACTGCTTGATCCCAGGAGTTCAAGGCTTCAGTGAGCTGTGATGATGCCACTGCATTCCAGCCTGGGCAACAGAATGAGAGTCTGTCTCTAAAAAAAACAAAAAACAACCCACAAAACACAGCTTTAAGTCTGGGGAACAGAGGCCTCTCATGAACAAGACACAACTTGTCACCCCTTTACCATCACTAAATCAGATCTCAGATCCACAGCCTTTTGAGCATCGTCCAGATATATATATATATATATATATATATCTGTCGCTCTGTCGCCCAGGCTGGAGTACAGTGACAGGATCTTGGCTCACTGCCACCTCCACCTCCTGGGTTCAAGCGTTTCTCCTGCGTCAGCCTCCTGAGTAGCTGGGACTACAGGGGCTTGCCACCACGCCTGGCTATTTTTTTATATTTTTAGTAGAGATGGGGTTTCACTGTCTTAGCCAGGATGGTGTTGATCTCCTGACCTTGTGATCCGCCCACCTTGGCCTCCCAAAGTGCTGGGATTACAGGCATGAGCCACTGCACCTGGCCAGCCCAAAAATTCTTGAAGAAGGATGCTGTGGAAATACTGTACCTAAGACTTCATGCAAACTTTCATCTCCCCAGAGACTTCGTGCTCCCTTATAGAAAACTGCTCTGGAGAAAAGGGAATACCCAAACTTTTTAGTGAATCCCAAACTAACATTAATTTCTGGGACCCCAAATGTTGTGGTTTGCCATCAACATTTTGAACTCACAGAGGTTGGGTGACATATGAACTGAATTCTGGCCCAGGTTCACCTTTGGGCAAGGGTAGTGGAACTGTGAATTCATCCTGTGGTTAGGGACTCTAGTTGCCAAGTGAATAGCTGGAATAGGTCATCTTAGCAACTAGCAGAATTACTACATTGGTAAACTCACCCATGGAGTAAGGGCTATTCCTGTAGGAAGTACCAAGTGGGGTGCCAGAACAGTGCATCAAAAGCAATACCACATTCCTGGAAAATTGCAGAGGTGTTACCATCAGAGGAGAGAAAGATGCTACTGTGATGGTTCCCACCTCATTCCCATTCACTTCACAGCTGCCACAGATGACTGATGGGTCTTGGTTACTGCAAACCCAATCAAGTGGGGACTCTAAGGGTAGCTACGGTTCCCCAATGGAGTCTTTCTAAAGAAGCAACTTCACACAGCCTCTGACACTTGGTTTGCAGTTACTGACCTGGGATTTAGCTCCAGAATATCTTTGTAAAAACTCTTTTTTTATATTATGCAGCAATAACTTTTTGATTCAATAACATATTTTATGTTTTTATTGCCTATCACTCTTTCTTATATCCTGGTTCATATCTGTATATCAGTTTCTTCACTTTACAATGGGCATCACATTTGTACCTTTTTTCAAAGTTACTGGGAAGAAATGAGATAATCTCTGTAAAGAGCACGTAGTATGTGCTCAATGTCTGTTGCTTCACTATCTGAGATGACTAGGGATGAGAATCCGGGACATCTTTTTGTCAATTCATTGTTCATTTTGCAGGAGTCATTTTCAAGTCATTCAGTGGACAAACTTTCTGAATCCTTTCATGTCTGAGGATGTTTTTATTTTCCTCTCACTTTGCTGTTGGTTAGCCTAAAGGATTCCACAGTTAGCCCTGAAGATACTGTCACTGAGAAATCCAAGGACAAACTGATTTCCATTGTTTTATAGGAACATTTCCATATAAAAATCTCTTGATTCTCTTTCTCCTAGAGTTTACCTCAGACAGGATCTTTTTCATTAACTATTCTAAGGACTCTAAGTGGGCCCTTTTAATCTGAAGACGTGATTTGGTGCAAATTTAGGATATTTTCTTCTTTTTAACTCCCCAAACGTCATCATCATTCTTGCTGGTTTTTGTTTCTACAACTTTTGTCATTCACGTGTTGCAATGTTTAGATCAATTTTCCATGTCTTATAATTCAACTTTTTGCTAATTGCTATTCAGCTCTGCCCATTCTGCTATAAACCAGCCCATACGTCTTATTTTCTATCTTTCAGGGATTCCTCTATATTCCTGCCTCATTGATGGAACATTTTGTTCCCTTGGCTTTTAAAAAAAGCATTATGTCATGAGATTTAAGAAAGAAGATAAGGTCGTTGTGTGTCCTCAAGTCTCTCTGTTGATTCAAATTCTGTGGTTATTTTGGTTTGTCTTGCTTTTTAGATTAGATTGTACATTTTAAGGTACAAGTCTGTATATTATACGATGCCTCTCTATTCTGTTTCTCTGAAACTACCGTTTTCTTGTTCTCAAGGACTTTATAGATCTGGCTCACTCTACCAAGCCAACAAATAAATCCAAAGAAATCTTTAGTCTCCCCACTCTATCTCCAGTGGCACCTAGAATGTCGTCCACTCATTCAAAAATGTCTCCTAAGCCCACCCATTCCTTTATCAGGAAGCCAGGGTTGCATGTAGCTCTGCAGGGATTCTCAACCAAGAATCAGAGTCGTCTGTGATTTTCCTCAAACAAACCCAGACCTACTGAATGAGAACCTTTGTTTTTCAGACCTGTGCATCCTTTTCTTCTCTTAACTGGCTCCGCAGGTGATTCTGAGGCCCACGCGTCCTGCTTCCCGCCCAGGGCCAGGCCGGGCCCCCGCCCCGGAGGTGGTAGGATTGGTGCGAGTGCCCCGGGCCCCACCTCCGTCTTCGCACCAAGTGGGAGGAGGTAGGCGCCGGCGATCCCGGAAGGCGGCCGCCTCGGCAGCCGGGCCCACCGGCCCCTGAGACTGGGGCGGACCTCACACCTGAACCCCGAGCGGCTAATCCTGCCCAACCGTCCCACCCACCACGTGCCCTCGGGGCTGGAACGCGGCGCGCCGTGAGCGGACTGCCGGCCGGGGGACGCTAGTGCGCAGGCGCGGGGCCGCCGTCGCAGCTCCCTTCCTGCGCCGCTTCCTGCGAGGGCGCCCAGTCTCTCCCCGGCCCGCAACGGCGGCGTTGGCGTCACGGCGCGGTGCGGGCAAGACGGGTGACTGGCAGCGGGGCGGTGCCGGGCCGAGAAGTGCCTCCCCTGGCGCCTTCCGCTCTTCCTTTTCACCCCTGGGTTGCAGAGAGCCGCTAGGGCAGGTGGAAGGGCGATGCCCCGCTCTCGTGAGGGGCACCGAGAGACGTTGGGGGCGGGGCAGGGACCCCCAACCCTAGATAGGTTAGGGGGCGGGTGAAGAATGGCGGTGGCTTCAGACGAGAGGGCGCAGGGAGCGTCCCCTCGGCTTGGGGTGCAGGAGGTGTGCGGCGGGGGCGCCTTTCCGTGGGGCCCTCGCTCTGCAAGGCTGAGGCGGTGTTGGGTTGGCAGCGGTCCCCAGTTCTGGTTCCAGACGAGCCCGCGAGGGTTTGGATAGGAAGTTTGCGTTGGCGTCTACACCCCACGGGAACCGCAATTAACGCCTCCCCCTGGCCACGCGCGGAGTTCTTGACACCTGTAGCTTAATCGGCGCTGGTGGAGATTCAGGGGGCCGCGCGCAAGCCACAGGGCCCCCTCACAGTCCTGCCTTAGCACTCTTAAAACTCACGTCTCAGTTATTTGTATCCCGCTATTGGCTATTTAAAATTTTTTTTCATGGGTTTACCCTCTTTTCCTCATGAGCTACGTTTCTCTCTTCAGCCTGTAGGGCACAATGTCTGAGCAAGAGCGCATACAGGAATGTCTGCGGAAGGAAATAAGATCACTTCTCATTTCCACCAAAGATGGTTTGAGTCCACAGCAATTGGAGAAGGAGTACCTTTCGATGATTGGCAACCATCTGCCACTCCGGATCCTCGGGTATCGGTCCACTATGGAGCTGGTGTTGGACATGCCTGATGTTGTTAGTGTCTGCTCAGGTGCAGGTGGTACCGTAATACTGAAAGGTAGGTTTAAGACTTTGGAAGGTCTATAAACTTTGTACTAAAAACCGTTGCTTAGTAAATAATTATTCTAGTTCCACCGTTATTCTGTATCCCAGCCAGTGGATTTTAATTTGGTGGGGGAGGGAAAATCTTAGGTGCTTTTGAGGTTGTGGGCAAAGTTAGAACCTCTGCAAAATTAACAAACCATTCCCACCGTGGCAACAATTGTGCACTCACGAAAACTACATTTTACGTTTGATTTCGGGTTATTGCACCTTCAGTTGGGAGAAACAAGAAAAAAGGACTTCTCAATTATAAAAACATGTTTTCAATTCCGTGAAGCACAGGAAAAAACCATTGTAGGGAAGTTTGTAGTTCTTCCCAAGAGTTTCAAATCTGTCGGGACTCAGTTGTAATGATAATACTTGGTAGAAGAGCTAGGAAGCTGTTGCCCAAAATGCAAGAAATCGAGGAACAAGAGCTGCTGCTGTTTATCGTGCTGCCTGGATAAACAGCTATTTGGAGGGTTTTAAGAACTGTATGAGCACAGACACTAAGGATAAAGAAGGGAGTAAGGTTTCCACCTAAATATGTTTTTTTTTCCCGCATCTCCTTAGCCATTCCAGATGAATCTACCAAAGGAATAGCAAGCTTAGTTGCAAAACAGAAGAGCAGCCATAAGGTTCGAAACTGCATGCATAAGGGAAGGCCCAGTTTTTATTCTGGACCAAGTTCTCATCGGCGAGTACCTTACCGAGGAAGGGTTGCCCCTATTCTTCCAGCTGTTGTGAAGAGTGAGTTGAAGGACCTGTTGGCGTTATCTCCTGTTCTCCTTTCTGATTTTGAAAAGGCGTTTGCCAAAAGATTTGGACGATCATTCCGATACACGCAATATGGATTTCTCTCTATGTTTGAAGTGCTGAATGCAGCTTCAGATATCATTTCTGTAGAGCAGACCAGAGCAGGTTCTTTGTTGATGCTAAAGAAGAGTGTAACAGAGGAAAAGTGGAGAGGATGGCCAGCAGGTATGCATGTGGGCCAATGTTGGAGCATTCCTGACACATAGAGGGGTGTGTAATGGCTAAGGTCCATGAGTTTGTTCAAGTTGAAGCCTGGCTTTACTACTTGCTAGTTAAGTGGTCTCAGGCAAACTATTCAATCCGTTTAAGCCTGATTTCCTTATCTCTAAAATAGAAATGACAATATTTGCCTCTTGGGGTTGTGTTGAGGACCTTACATGAGATGAGTTCTGTAAAGTGCTTGGCATTTAGTAAGCTCATAATTAGTGTTAGTTATTCCTATATTTAAAACCACAAGATCTGCTCTCTCTAGAACACTGTTAATTTACATGAATAGTTGTATTCATTGCATAGAAGCTATAAGTAGAATGAAAAGTTAAAATATTTAAAAAAATGATTAACCCATCTAATCTTTGCCATCACTGGGGCTTATCCTAGGAGACACTTTGGCAAGTTTTGTGGTGTAACGATAACCATCTTATCTGTATAGCATTTAACCTTGCATTCTCATTACTATGTTAGGTAGGGTGAGTAACCCTGTCTTAGAGATAAGGAAACCAAAGCTCAGGAAAATTAAATGGCTTTTCCAAAGTCACATGGCTGGAAAAGTGGTAGTGGTACAGCTAGAGTTAGTTCCCTGCTCTTATTGCCACCCATCCAGTGCTTTTCTGCCCAAATACTATGTCTATTAAAGGCTCAAAAGACATACTGAAGACTCAAAAGACTGACATGACCATCTGCATAGTATCTCCCTAGACAATGATACAGTTAATACACTGAGCATTGGTGGGAGAATATTTGGGAGAATTCTATGCCTATTTCTGTGAGTTTCTTTTTCTCCAGAATCTGCATTTAGATTAACGTAGGTGAACCATGAGGATGTGTCACAAGTTTATAAACCAATATTTACACCGTTGTAGGTGATGTAGTTTGAGGATATGAGGATGTACTTGGTTAGGAAGGCTCTGGAGGCCACCGAGTGTTTCAAGTCTAGCCCTCAGCTTTATCGGTATTCTTGAAGTCCTCAGACATAGGAAGACTAGCTCTTACTATTATGAGTTGTAGAAAGCACTTTACCAATTTATTGAATAGTTGTGGTGAGAGGGGTGAATATTCCTTTCCAGTGATTCTGCTCATGTTCTCCATCCATGGTTCCTACCTCTGTCATCAGGATATCTTGAAGTAACTTTTATTTTTTTCTTTTTTGGTGAACTTGACCTTTAAGGTAAAGAGCTAGGCTGTGGAGAAGTCCTGTGATGTATCTTTCATGTCATGTAACAGAATACACCTTTCCAGTGTTACCCACTTCCTACAAATCTTAAAGAATTTATACTTTATTCTGTAGTTTTTCATCCTCCCAGAATTGGGCTACTACGGAGACTTTTGTCTCTTAAATGAGATACAGCTTTTTACGTAGGAATCCCACCTCTCTGTAACTGTATTCAGGTGACCTTAAGTGGAGTTTTAGATAACCCCAACCTTTCTGGTAACACTTAAGATCTCTGTCTTCCTCTATGGATGACTGATAACTTATATGTAAGTTTGGCTTAATGTAAAAATGTAAGCTTTCTTTTCTTAATTTTTACTTCTAAGTTGAAGGCAGTTAGCTCACAGTAGCCTCTATATGTAGCTACCAGAAAATGAAATGGAAGTTGCTAGTGACAATTTTTCTCTTCTTCTGTTACTCACAAAAGGTAAGATTTTTACCCAGCCATTTAGAATGAAACAAGGGTCATACTCCACAGGCTTTCCGGTAGCAAAGGCATGCTTTTCACAACCCACTTCAAACATGGAACCACCGAAGCAAATAATGAGCATGGAAAAGACTTCCAACTTAAATGTAGTGGAGACTTCAAGGCTGAATCAGACTGAAAAATTAAACCAGGTGAGATAAGAATTTGAAGATATACAGTGTTTTTAAATTCAGTGGTGCTAACACTTTGATCTCATGGAAAAGCTGACCTTTTAAAAACTGAAGTCATTCATGTATTTCAAATTTGACTAAGCATTTCCCATGATTCTGTAGATTAGTAAGAAGTGAGAAGTGGAGTGAAAGAAGAGTATAATTTTATCAACTCCATGGTTTCTACTGTTTTCTGCAAATGACTCCCAAATCTCTAGTTCTAGTTTCTCACCAGTTACAGAAGGATATTTGCAGTTTACCTCATGAATATCTTCTGAATGGCTGTCCCTGAGCTTAATAATCCTGGTATTTTCTGTGACTGTAATCCTGAAGGACTTTGAATAAAAACCACTAGAATATAACCAATAAATGCCTGGCCAAATCACCATGTTAACAAGTTAGAGCTCAGAATGAGCACATGGAAATTAAGTTTAAAACATGAAAATGCCTAACTTTTAATAATAGCTTTAATAACAATTTACACTTAGTAAAATGTGCTCATTTTAAATGTATAGTTTGAGTTTTGATTAATATGTAATTATACAATCACCATAAAAATAAAAAACATTTCCATCATCCCCAAAAAATCTCCTTCACCCCACTTTTTAGTTTCTTTCCCCAATTGCAGCCACAGACACCACTGCTTTCTATGATTTTGACTTTCCAAGAATTTCATATAAATGGAAACAAACGACATCTAATCTTTTGTGTTTGGCTTAACTTAGTAGAATACTTTTGAGGTTCATCCAAGATGTATATATCAGCGGTTTCCTCCTTTTTCTTAATATTAGTCCATTACAAAGATATACCTAAATTTGTTATCCCTTCCCCAGTAGATGATATTTGGGTTGTTCCTCTTTGGTCCTTGACTTCTAAGGCCATTATCAATATTTGCATACATCTTGTATGGACCTAATTCATTTCTCTTGTGTAAATACCTAGGAGTTGGATTACTGCATGATATACTAAGTGTATGTTGATAAGAAATGGCCACTGTTTTCCAAAGTGACTATGACTTTCCTTTCCCATGAGATACATAGGAGACTTGTAGTTGTTCCAGTTCTTTGTTACCATTTGGAATTGTCAGTTTAAAAAAATATTAGCCATTTGAGTGGGTGTATAGTGCTATCTCGTGATTTTAATTTGGAGATCATAATCTAATGATAATGTTGAGCATGTTTTCACATCCATGTCAGCCATTTGTATTTCCTTTTTGAAGTGTCTATTCAAGTATTTTTCCCATTTTATAAAACTATTGTCATTGTATTGGAAAAATGTACATATTCTGGATGTAAGTCCTTATTAGAGACATGTTTTGCAAATGTTTTCTCCTGGCCTATGTTTACTTCTTCATTTCCTTAATCCTCTGTTGTGGAAAAGTCTTTTAATTTTGATACCGTCTAACTTACTTATTTTCTTCTTCTTCTTCCTTCTTCCTCCTCCTTTCTTCTTTCTCCCTCCTCCTCCTCCTCCTCTTTCTTCTTCTTCTTCTCCTCCTCCTCTTTCTCCTTCTCCTCCTTCCTCTCCTTCTACCTCTTCCTCTCCTTCTTCCTCTCCTTCTTCCTTTCCTCTCCTTCCTTTTTCCTCTTCCTCTTCTTCCTCCTCCTCTTCTTTCTTCTTCCTCTTCTTCCTCTTCCTCCTCTTCTTATTCCTCCTCTTCTTCCTTTTTTCCTCTTCCTATTCTTCCTTCTCCTCTTCTTCCTCTTCCTCCTCTTCTTCCTCTTCCTCTTCTTATTCCTCCTCCTCTTCCTCTTTTTCCTCTTCCTATTATTCTTCCTACTCCTCTTCTTCCTCTTCCTCCTCTTCCTCTTCTTATTCCTCCTCCTCTTCCTCTTCCTATTATTCTTCCTACTCCTTCCTCTTCCTCCTCTTCTTCCTCTTCCTCTTCTTATTACTCCTCTTCTTCCTTTTTCCTCTTCCTATTATTCTTCCTTCTCTTCTTCCTCTTCCTCTTCTTCCTCTTCCTCCTCCTCTTCCTCTTCCTCCTCTTCTTCCTCTTTCTCCTCTCTTCCTCTTCTTATTCCTCCTCTTCTTCCTCTTTTTCCTCTTCCTATTATTCTTCCTTCTCCTCTTCTTCCTCTTCCTCCTCTTCTTCCTTCTCCTTCCTCTTCTTCCTTCTCCTTCCCCCTGCTCCTCCCCTCTCCTCCTTCTCCCCCACCTCCTCCTCCACCTTCTTCATCTTTGTCGTCATCTGCTGCTGCTGCTGCTGGAATGCAGTGGTGCAGTCTTGGCTCACTGCAACTTCTGCCTCCCAGGCTCAAGTGATTATCCTGCTTCAGCCTCCCAAGTAGCTGGGATTACAGGTGCCTCCCTGTCACCCTGCCCGGCTAATTTTTGTATTTTTATTAGAGACAGGGTTTTACCATCTTTGCTAGGCTGGTGTCAAACTCCTGACCTCAGGTGATCTGCCCACCTCAGCCTCCCAAAGTGCTGGGATTACAGATGTGAGCCACCGTGCCCAGCTCATATTTTTCTTGTATTCTTGCCTACCTAAAAGATTCTAATCTAAAGTTACAAACATTTTCTTCTTTGTTTTCTTTGAAGTTTTATGTTTCTACTTCCTTTTTTTTTTTTTTTAAGACAGTCTTGCTTTGTGGCTAGGCTGGAGTGCAGTGCCGTGATCTCGGCTCCCCGTAACCCCTGTCTCCCGGTTCAGGCGATTCCCCTGCCTCAGTCTCCTTTTGATTTTTTTGTGTGTATCATGGATTATTTAGAAGTGTGTGGTTTAATTTCCAAATATTTGGGGATTTTTTTTTTTTTCAGAGTTGTTTCTGTTCTAATTTCATTGTGGTCCAACAACATAGATTTCATTCTTTATACATTTATTGAGACTCATTATATGGCCCAGAATATGTTTATCCTGGTAAGTGTTTAATAATTCACTTCAAAAGAATATGTATTCTGCTTTATTTGGGTGTAGTATTCTAAAATGTTAAGTTATGTCATTCAGGACTTCTTTTTTTAACTGAGGTTTTTTACTGAGGAGGAATATTGAAATCTTCAAATATAATTATAGATTTGTCTATTTTACCTTTTAGTTAATTTAGTTTATGCTTTAGCTATTTTTTTAAATTTTTTTCCACAGATTGTTGGGATGCAGGTGGCATTTTTGTTACATAAGTTCTTTAGTGGTGATTTGTGAGATTTTGGTGCCTCCATCACCCAAGCAGTATACACTGCACCCTATTTGTAGTCTTTTATCCCTCACCCTTTCCTTCCCCCCAAGTCCCCAGAATCCATTGTATTATTCTTATGCCTAGGCATCCTCATAGCTTAGCTCCCACATATCAGTGAAAACATCTGATGTTTTGTTTTCATTCCTGAGTTACTGCACTTAGAATATATAGTCTCCAGTCTCATCGAGGTCACTGCAAATGCCGTTAATTCATTTCTTTTTATGACTGAGTGGTATTCCATTGTGTGTGTGTGTGTGTGTGTGTGTGTGTGTGTGTGTGTGTGTATATGTATAAAACACCATAGTTTCTTTACTCATTTGTTGATTGAGGAGCATTTGGGTTGATTCCATGATTTTGTAATTGCAATTTGTGCTGTTATAAACGTGTGCAAGTATCTTTTTCATATAATGATTTCTTTTCCTCTGGGTAGATATCCAGTAGTGGGATTGCTGAATCAAATGGTAGTTCTACTTTTAGTTCTTTAAGGAATCTCCACACTGTTTTCCATAGTGGCTGCACTAGTTTACATTTCCACCAGTAGCTTAGAAGTGTTCCCTGTTAACCACATACATACCAACATCTATTGTTTTTTGATTTTTTAATTACGGCCATTCTTGGAATAAAGTGGTATCTCATTGTGGTTTTGATTTGCATTTCCCTGATAATTAGTGATGTTGAGCATTTTTTCATATGTTGGCCATTTGTTTATCTTTTGAGAAGTGTCTGTTTATGTCCTTAACCCACTTCTTGATGGGATTGCTTGTTTTTTGTTTTTCTTACTGATTTGAATTCATTGTAGATTCTGGATATTAGTCCTTTGTTGGATGTATTGATTGTGAAGCATTTTCTCCCATTCTGTTGGTTGTCCGTTTATTCTGCTGACTGTTCCTTTGCTGTGCAAAAGCTCTTTAGTTTAGTCCTATTTATCTTTGTTTTTATTGCATTTGCTTTTGGGATTTTGGTCATGGAATCCTTGCCTAAGCCAATGGCTGGAAGGGTTTTTCCTATATTATCTACTAGAATTTTTAGTTTCAGGTCTTAGATTTAAGTCCATAATCCATCTTGAGTTTATTTTTGTATAAGGTGAGAGATGAGGATCCAGTTTCATTTTCCTACATGTGGCAAGCCAATTATCCTATCACCATTTGTTGACAAGGGTGTCTTTTCCCCACTTTATGTTTTTGTTTGCTTTGTCGAAGATCAGTTGGCTATAAGTGTTTGGGTTTATATCTGAGTTTTCTATTCTGTTCCATTGGTCTATGTGCCCATTTTTACACCAGTACCATGATGTTCTGTTAACTATAACCTTATAGTATAGTTCGAAATCAGGTAGTTTGATGCCTCTAGATTTGTTCTTTTTGCTTAGTCTTGCTTTGGCTATATGGGTTCTTTTTTGGTTCCATATGAATTTTAGAATTGTTTTTTCTAATTCTATGAAGAATGATAGTGGTATTTTGATGGGGATTACCTTGAATTTGTAAATTACTTTTGGCAATATGGTCATTTTCACAATATTGATTTATCCATCCATGAGCATGGGATGTGCTTCCTTTTATTTGTGTCATCTGTGATTTCTTTCAGCAGTGTTCTGTAGTTTTCCTTGTAGAGGTCTTCCTCCTCCTTGGCTAGGTGTATTCCTAAATATTTTATTATTTTTGCAGCTATTGTAAAAGGGGTTGAGTTCTTGATTTGATTCTCTGCTTGGTCACTGTTGGTGTGTAGAAGGGCTACTGATTTGTGTACATTAATCTTCTATCTGGAAACTTTGCTTAATTCTTTTTTTTCTTTAAAGACAAAGTCTCATTCTGTTGCCCAGGCTGGAGTGCAGTAGTGTGATCTTGGCTCACTGAAACCTCCACCTCCCAGGTTTAAGCAATTCTTCTGCCTCAGCCTCCTGAGTAGCTGGAACTATAGGCACGTGCCAGCAGGCCTGGCTAATTTTTGTATTTTTAGTAGAGATGGGGTTTCACCATACTGGCCAGGCTGGTCTCAAACTCCTGACCTCATGATCCACCTTCCTTGGCCTCCCAAAGTGCTGGGATTACAGGCATAAGCCACCATGCCTGGCTTGCTTAATTCTTTTATCAGCTCTAGGAGCTTTCTGGAGGAGTCTTAAGGGTTTTTAAGGTAAATGATCATATTGTCAGCAAGCAATGACAGTTTGATTTTCTCTTTATCAATCTGGATGTTCTCTACTTCTTTTTCTTGTCTGATTGCTCTGGCTAGGACTCCCAGTAGTATGTTGAAGAGGAGTGCTGAGAGTGGGCCTCTTTGTCTTGTTCCATTTCTCAGAGAGAGTGCTTCCAGCTTTCCTCATTCGGTATTATGTGGGCTGTGGGTTTGTCACAGATGGCTTTTATTACATTGAGGTATATCTCTTGTATGCTGATTTTGCTGAGAGCATTAATCATAAAGCAGTGCTGGATTTTGTTGAATGCTTTTTCTGCATATATTGAGATACTCATGTGATTTTTGTTGTGAATTCTGTTTATGTGGTGTATCACATTTTTTGACTTTTGTATGTTAAACCATCCCTTCATCCCTGGTATGAAATCCACTTGATCATGGTGGATTACTTTTTGATATGTGGTTGGATTTGGTTAGCGAGTATTTTGTTAAGAATTTTAGCATCTGTGTTCATCAGGGATTTCAGTCCATAGTTTACTTTTTTTGTTAGGTCCTCTTGTTGTTTTGGTATTAGGGTAATGCTGGTTTCATAGAATGAATTAGGGAGGGTCCCTCTTTCTCTAGCTTGTGGAATCGTGTCAAAAGCTTTGGTACCCGTTCTTTGAATATCTGGTGGAATTCTGCTGTGAATCTGTCTGCTCCTGGAACTTTTTGTTGTTGTTGGTAATTTTTAAACTACCATTTCGATCTCACAGCTTGTTACTGGCTGTTCAGGGTATTCACTTCTTCCTGACGTAAGCTAGGAGGGTTGTATTTTTCCATGAAGTTATCCATGTCTTCTGGGTGTTCTGGTTTACGTGCATAAAGCTGTTGGTAGTAGCCTTGGATGATGTTTTGTATTTCAGTGGTGTCAGTTGTAATATCTCCTGTTTCATTTCTTAATGAGATTATTTGGATTTTCTCTCTTTTCTTCTTGGTTAATCTTGCTACTGGTCTATCATTTTATCTTTTCAAAGAACCAGCTTTTTGTTTCATTGATATGTTTTTCTTTTAATTTCAATTTCATTTAGTTCTGTTCTGATCTTGGTTATTTCCTTTCTTCTGGTGGGTTTGGGTTTGGTTTGTTTTTGTTTCCCTAGTTCCTTGAGTTATGACCTTAGAATGGCAGTTTGTGTTCTTTCAGACTTTTTGATGTAGGTGTTTAGGGCTATGAACTTACCTCTTAGCACACCTTTACTCTATCCCAGAAGCTTTGATAGGTTGTGCCATTATTGTCATTGAGTTTGAGGAATTTCTAAATTCCATCTTGATATTATTTTTGACCCAATGATCAATCAGGAGTGGGTTATTTAATTTCCATGTATTTGCATGGTTTTAAAGGTTCCTTTTGGAGTTGATTTCCAGTTTTATTCCTCTGTTGTCTGAGAGGATGCTTGATACAATTTTAGTTTTCTTAAATTTATTGAGGCTTGTTTTATGGCTTATCATATGGTCTATCTTAGAGAAAGTTCCATGCCCTGTTGAATAAAATGTGTATCTGCAGTTGTTGGATGAAATGTTCTGTATATTTCTGTTAGGTCCATTTGTTTCAAGGTATACTTTAAATCCATTGTGTCTTTAACTTTCTGTCTTGATGACCTGTCTAGTGCTGTCAGTGGTATATTAAACTCCTCCACTATTACTGTGTTGCTGTCTGTCTCATTTCTTAGCTCTGTTAGTAATTGTTTTATAAATTTGGGAGCTCCAGTGTTAGGTGCATGTACGTTTAAGATTGTGATTTTCCTGTTGGACAAGGCCTTTAACCATTATATAATGTCCCTCTTGTCTCTTTTATTTTTTTATTTTTTATTGCATTTTAGGTTTTGGGGTACTTGTGAAGAACATGAAAGATAGTTGCATAGGTACACACGTGGCAGTGTGATTTGCTGCCTTCCTCCCCTTCACCTATATCTGGCATTTCTCCCCATGCTATCTCTCCCCAACTCTCCACCCCCACTGTCCCTCCCCTATTTCCCCTTAACAGACCCCAGTGTGTAGTGCCCCCCTCCCTGTGTCCATGTGTTCTCATTGTTCAACACCTGCCTATGAGTGAGAACATGTGGTGTTTGATTTTCTGCTCTTGTGTCAGTTTGCTGAGAATGATGGCTTCCAGGTTCATCCATGTCCCTACAAAGGACACAAACTCATAGTTTTTGATGGCTGCATAGTATTCCATGGTGTATATGTGCCACATTTTCCCAGTCCAGTCTATCATCGATGGGCATTTGGGTTGGTTCCAGGTCTTTGCTATTGTAAACAGTGCTGCAATGAACATTCGTGTGCATGTGTCCTTATAGTAGAACGATTTATAGTCCTTTGGATATATACCCAGTAATGGGATTGCTGGGTCAAATGGAATTTCTATTTCTAGGTCCTTGAGGAATCGCCATACTGTCTTCCACAATGGTTGAACTAATTTACACTCCCACCAGCAGTCTAAAAGTGTTCCTATTTCTCCACATCCTCTCCAGCGTCTGCTGTCTCCAGATTTTTTAATGATCGCCATTCTAACTGGCGTGAGATGGTATCTCAATGTAGTTTTGATTTGCATCTCTCTAATGACCAGTGATGATGAGCATTTTTTCATGTGTTTGTTGGCCTCATGTATGTCTTCTTTGTAAAGTGTCTGTTCATATCCTTTGCCCACTTTTGGTGGGTAGTGTCATTTCTCTGGCTTTATTCTTCCAATTTTTATTGGATATTCTGGATCTTTTGCCTCCTATATACACTTTGGAATCAATTTGTTGATATTCACAAAATAACTCACTTGCTGAGATTTTGATTGGGATTGAGCTGAATCTATAGATTGAGTTGGGAAGAACTGATATCTGGAAAATACTGAGTTTTCCTATCCATGAACGTGGAATAGCTGTCCATTTATTTCTTCTTTAAGTTCTTTCATCAGAGTTTGTAGTTTTCCTCATACAGATCTTGTGCATATTTTGTTAGATTTATACTTAAATATTATATTTGGGGAATGCTAATGTAAATAGTATTTTTTAAATTTCAGATTTTACTTACTACTGGAATGCGGGAAAATGACTTTTGTACATTAACCTTGCATTCTGCAACTTTGCTATAATTGCTAATTAGTTTCAAGAGTTTTTAAAAACTTTTATCATATTTCCTACATAGGAGATGTGATCTGTGAATAAAGGACAGTTTTATTTCTTCCCTCCCAGTGTGTTTGTTTCATTTCCTGTTCTTGACTTACTGCATTTGCTAGGACTCCAGCAAGACGTTGCAAAGCATTGAGAGACAGCATTCTTTGCCTTCTACCTGGTTAAGTATTTTTTTAGGATTCCACTTTATCTTTTTTGTTTATTATCTGTACTTTCCTGTTTCATATTTTTAGTGGATGCCTTATGTTTTTCAACCTGTATTTTTAATTTATCACAATTGACCTTCATATGATATTAAAACATTTGATATATAGTGTAAGAACCTCAGAACAGTACATTTACATTTTTTCCTCTTCCATCCTTTGTGCTCTTGTTGTCATACTTTTAGTTCTTAATGTTATCTGCCTCTTAATGCACTGTTATTTTTGCTTTAAAAAGGTTTGGATAAAAGTAGTTATTTTAATACTAAAATATTTAAAACATAAAAGCCAAATTTTAAGAGATTAAAAATGAAAAAACTTGTTTACCCACACTAGCACTACTGATGCTCTCCAATTCTTTGAGTTTAGATTTCTGTCAGTATAATTTTTTTTCTGCTTGGAAAATTTTAACATACTCTCCAAGATAGATCTGCTGGTGGTATGTATTCTTAGCTCTTATTCATCTGAAAAAGTATTTGTCATTTTCATTTTGAAATACTATTTTTCTGGGTACAGAATTCTATCCAGTTTGATAGTTTTTGTCCCCTTTTAGGGCCTTGGAGTTGTTATTCCATCTTCTTGTCTTCAGAGTTTCTGACAGTATCTATAATAATTCCTATCTTTGTTCTGTACGTAGTGTGTTTTTTCCTTCTGATCTTTCAGAATTTTCTCTTTGTTTGGCTTTCCACAGTTTGATGGTAGTGTCACTTGGTGTAGTTTTCTTATTTTTTTCTGCTTGGGATTCATTGAGCTTCTGGTATGTGGGTTTATAATTTTCATGAAATCTGGAAATTTTGTCTTCAAATATTTTTCTCTTCTTTCCTCTTCTAGGAGTACAGTCACACCATAGACTGCTTGTTATTTTCTTGCAGGTACTAGGGCTCTTTTTTTCATTGCAATTCTCTTTTTTCCCCACTGTGTGCTTCATTTTACATAGTTTCAATTGCTGTCTTCAAATTAGTTGATCTTTTCTCAACAATGTAACCTAATTCCATCCAGTTTATTTTTCATTCAGATGTTGCATTTTTAATCTTCAGGTTTTCCACATGGGTCTTTTAATATCCTCATTTTTTCTATTCGTTATATTCATAATTTCTTGATCGATATAAGCATATGTGTAAGGTTTATAACTTTTAGAGGGCTTGTCTAATTTTATTATCTGTGCCATTTCTTTCTTTCTTTTCTTTTTTTTTTTGAGACGGAGTTTTGTTTTTCTTACCCAGGCTGGAGTGCAATGGCGCGGTCTTGGCTCACCGCAACCTCCGCCTCCCGGGTTCAGGCAATTCTCCAGCCTCAGCCTCCTGAGTAGCTGGGATTACAGGCACACGCCACCATGCCCAGCTAATTTTTTGTATCTTTAGTAGAGACAGGGTTTCACCATTTTGACCAGGATGGTCTTGATCTCTTGACCTCGTGATCCACCCGCCTCGGCCTCCCAAAGTGCTGGGATTATAGGTTTGAGCCACCGCGCCTATTGATATTTTTTCCTTGACATGATCATATTTTCCTACCACTTTACATGGCTGGTGACTTTTGACTGGATGCTAGACCATTGTGAATATTTCATTGTTGGGCTTTACGTAGTAAATTACTTTGACTGAGTGTGATGATTTTGAGTTTTTTTTTAAAGCTGTATTAGAGTGGGTGCTATAGACTGAGTTCTTTTCTTCCCGTATTTATGTATTTAAGCCTTATAGCTTCCAATATGATATTAGGAGATGGGGTCTTTGGGAAGTAATTAAAGTTGGATGAGGTTATGAAGGTGGGGTCCTTAGGATGGGATGAATAGCTTGTAAGAAGAGACACTAGAGAGTTTGCTCTCTCTCTCCACGGGAACACCCTGAGAAATGCCAAGTAAGGACACAGCAAGAAGGTGGCCCTCTGCAAGTCAGAGAGTGCTCACCAGGAACCAAACTGGGTGGTACAGGTCGAATATCCCTTATCTGAAATGCTTGGTTGAATATCCCTTATCTGAATATTTGAATATACATAATGAGATTTCTTGGAGATGGGATCCAAGTCTAAACAAGAAATTCATTTGTGTTTCGTAAATACATTACACACATAAGCCAAAGGCAATTTTACACAATATTTTAGATAATTTTGTGCAAGAAACAAAGACTGTTTTGACTGTGACTCATCACATGAGGTTCTGTATGGGATTTTCCACTTGTGGCATCATGTTGCATTGAAAGATACAGATTTGGGAGCATTTTGAATTTCAGACTTTTGGGTTTGGGATGTTCAACCTATGCCTTGATCTTGGACTTATCAGCCTCTGGAATCGTAAGAAAATTTCTGTCATTTAAGCCATTCAGTCTATGGTATTTTTTTATGGCAGCCTGAGCAGACCAAGACCCACAGGTCCAGAACAGCCCTTCAATCTAGGGCTAATTTAGCCCCACCACAGAAGCATTACCTTTCCAAGGATTTTCTCAATGTATTACGAAGTAATCCTACCTCGTTTCTAGCCCGCTGTGAGCTCGGAGTATTGTTCAGCCTATTGCTTCTTGTTTGTTTCTCCAACCTCAAAGAACTTCTCCCTACCTGCACAGATCAGTACTCATTCAGAAACTTAAGGGAGTTCTGCAGATCTCTGGAGCTATTTCTATGCCACTCCTCCTTTTCCATACTCAGTCCTGCAAATTTAAGCATCCTTGTCACCTCATAATCTGTCTCCTCAATTCATCTAGACTGCCAGGCTCTGTTTATGTTACTTCTTCCTACGCTGTATCCTGACAGCTCTCCAGACTGTAAGGTGGGCGGTGTGGAGGGGTTCAAGGCTTACCTCTCAGTTCTTCATTGTTACTCAACAGCTCTAAATTGTTGTTTCATACATTTTCCCAATTACCTAGTTGCTTAGAGCAGAAAAGTGGGAGCTATAACTTTTATTTTAAATGGTGAAAGTAATTCTTAATGCAGAAAACTCAGCCTAAAAAAGTTATAGTCTTACTACCAAGAAAGAGTGTTCACTTCTGTTGCTTTCATTGTAATTTTCCTATTTTTAGATTATTTTGATTTCTTTTTCTTTTTTTTTCTTCTTTTTTTATTGCATTTTAGGTTTTGGGGTATATGTGAAGAACTTGCAAGATTGTTGCATAGGTACACACGTGGCAGTGTGATTTGCTGCCTTCCTCCTCTCTGCCTATATCTGGCATTTCTCCCCATGCTATCTCTCCCCAACTCCCCACCCCCGGCTGTGCCTCCCCTATTTCCCCCCAACAGACCCCAGTGGGTAGTGCTCCCCTCCATGTGTCCATGTCTTCTCATTGTTCGACACCTGCCTATGAGTGAGAACATGTAGTGTTTGATTTCCTGTTCTCGTGTCAGTTTGCTGAGAATGGCGGTTTCCAGGTTCATCCATGTCCCTACAAAGGACATGAACTCATCGTTTTTGATGGCTGCATAATATTCCATGGTGTATATGTGCCACATTTTCCCTGTGATTTCATTTGACATTTCCTATGCCAAAGAAGCCTGAAACCAGCCTGTTTATCCTTCTTTGTAGGTAAGCTGACTAACTGCATGCTTGTCAGATTCTTTTTTTTTTTAATTGTAATTTAGGTTCTGGGGTACATGTGCAGATTATGCAGGATTGTTGCATAGGTACATACATGGTAAGGTGGTTTGCTGCTTTCATCCCCCCATCACCTATGTGAAATTCAGAAAGATTACCACGAATTATTCTGCTCTCTCTTTGTTTTCATCAAAGGAAATCATTTTTTTTTAAAATGATTTTGTTAAACAGAACTCCAGTAAAGATCAACAAATGCTTTAACTCAGCGTGTGTGTCTCTTTTTTTTTTTTTTTTTTGAGACGGAGTTTCGCTCTTGTTATCCAGCTGGAGTACAATGGCGCGATCTTGGCTCACCGCAACCTCCGCCTCCTGGGTTCAGGCAATTCTCCTGCCTCAGCCTCCTGAGTAGCTGGGATTACAGGCACGCGCCACCACGCCCAGCTAATTTTTGTATTTTTAATAGAGACGGGGTTTCACCATGTTGACCAGGATGGTCTCATTCTCTTGACCTCGTGATCCACCCACCTCGGCCTCCCAAAGTGCTGGGATTACAGGCTTGAGCCACCGCACCCGGCCCACTTTTTTTTTTTTTCCTTAACTTTCTGATTATATAACTCTGAGGATTCTGTGTGGTTATTAACTCAAATGTCAATCCTTGAAAAATGGTTAAGTACAAAATTTTTTTCTCCTCAAAAAGCTAAACATAGTCTTTTAGTTGTCTTAATTGTTTCACATCCATTTTTGATTACTGACAAAGTTAGTTTTTTTTAAAAAAAAATCATTTTTATTACTTTAAAGTTCATTTTAATGTTTTTTAAGACAAGTCTCCCCTGGTTAGTCTGTTTACAGACTTTTTTTCCCTGAAAATTTAGAATTATTTTTATAAGTTCCAAAATTTTAATGAGATTTCTTAGAATTGTTTAAAGTTTTTAAAGAGATTTATGCATTTTATTAAGTATATTCATTCAATAACATGGTAGTTCTCTATTCAGGTATTAATCTTATTATGCCTTTCATTGTAGATACATAATTTTCTTTATTAGAGTTTGGCGCATTCCTTGAAATAGAATTCTTAGATATTGTATGTTGTGATACTTTTTTTTTTTTTTTTTTTTTTGAGATGGAGTCTCACTCTGTTGCCCAGGCTGGAGTGCAGTGGTGCAGCTCAGCTCACTGCAACCTCTGCCTCCTGGGTTCAAGTGATTCTCCCACCTTAGCCACCCAAGTAGCTGGGATTACAGGTGTGTGCCACCACACATGGCTAATTTTTGTATTTTTTGGTAGCGATGGGGTTTCATCATGTTGTCCAAGCTGGTCTTGAATTCCTGACCTTGAATGCCTGCCTCAGCCTCTCAAAGTGCTGGGATTAAGGCATGAGCCACCATGCCTGACCAGTTGTGATACTGTTTTTGCCATTATTCTAAGTGCTCATAGTTCACAAGGAAAGAAATTGACTATTAAATATTATTTTGAAACTACCTCAGCAAACTTGGTTGTTTCAATAGTTTTCCCATAGGTTTTCCAAGTAGACTAGCCTGTCATTTATGAACAGTAGATTTGCTGTGCCCTTTTCAGTAAAGTTCTTATTTCCATTTGCTAAATTTATTGTGCTGAAAGTTCCAGAAAAAATTAAAGAATTATAATGTATATTTCTTTTTCAGAAGGTTTTCACTCTTTAGAATTTAGCAGGAAGATTCTACCTTTTAACTGTGAGAGCTAGGCAATAACGAATGCAGAGCTGTGGACATTTGCTCATGACATGACTCCAAGTTGAGGAGTGAGAGAGATGCAGATACACGTTATTCTATATTTTCTTTGAGTTTCATCCTGAGTTTTGCAGCTCTAATAATTTCTCATAGATGCAGCCTAATGACCACATTTTACTTCCAGTTGAAGTTTTTGCAACCAGAACAATTTAAATCTTGTTCTGAGAGGGGTTTCTAATTCCTAAACTATGTATTTTAATTTATGGTGGACAAATACTACATAATTAGCAGACCTCACATAATCCTATTTTCAAAAAGTCAGGTATTTCGTTGCTTCAAAACTGTGGATCTAGTAGTTTGCTAGGTGTTCCATCAAAGCCCTACAACTTTGTGTTTTTGTATGCCTATAAAAGTAACAAAATGTAAACTTTTCTCTTTTTGTATCTGTATCTTTTGTTGTTCCATAGCGAACATGCATTATTTTTGTCATAAGGAAATATTATTAGAAAAAAAAAGTTTTTCCTTTGTAAAACGAGGATCAGAATGTCTTCATTTTCCTCCTGTAAGAGGAACAGGCTGGCTTGGCCATCTGTATTCCACCCGTGCCCATTGCTTTATTTCACAAAGCAATTTGTTAAAACAGTTTAAGGCTTCTTTTGAAAAGCATTCAGTTTTCTTTATTTTGACTTCTTGAGAGGGAATATAGAGGAGAAATAAAAATTTTAATGGGTGGATAGCATATGGATTTAGCCATATTTTCTAGTGGGTGAAGCCTCAGATGCTGTGTCCAGCCCAGGTCATCAGAATTTTCTGCATTGTGTATAGTTCTAGACCCCATATTACTTTGCTTTCCATTAATAGGTATTTACCTTTAAGAGTAGCAATTTGTCAAGGAACAGAGATCTGGTATTTCTAGGATCTCTAGCCTTAATATCATTTAAGAGTACACCCTCCTGCCAGGTGCAGTGGCTCATGCCTATAATCCTAGCACCTTGGGAGGCAAAGGCAGGCACATCACTTGAGGTCAGGAGTTTGAGACCAGCCTGGCCAACATGGTGAAACCCCATCTCTACTAAAAATACAAGAATTAGCTGGGGTGTGATGGTGCGTGCCTGTAGTCCCAGCTACTTGGGAGGCTGAGACAGGAGAATGACTTGAACCCAGGAGGCAGAGGTTGCGGTGAGCTGAGACTGTGCCACTGCACTGCAGCCTGGGCAACAGAGTGAGACTTTGTCTTGAAAGAGTACCGCATTCCTCCTATTCCCTGCCCCTGTCTTACAGATTCAAAACCTTGTAGTAACATTCACCATGAGATTAAAGTAGGTAACCTTGGACTTATAAAGAAATATCTTCTCATCTAAACAAAATCAGGGTGGTCTTAGTTTGCACCTAACTTTTAATTTGTGCCTAAACAATTGATAGTTTTTACATGAATTAGATGCTGTGCTTGGCATTGCATATAAGAAGTGAAACATTTTATTTCACCTGATAACCTCACTCAACTGTAGTTCAAGAGTATGTTTGATAAATAATTGGATATATTAACAGTTATCAGAAGGAGCTATCAGTGGGTTAATCAATGTAATTCTCTGGGGGTTATATTCTCTGGCCAACTCTGAGTAGCTTTTCTGTAGCTATCTTCCCACAAGTTCAGAAGAAGTATTTAGTATGGCAAATCAAATTCCGTACTGCTTGGCTTCTAGTCAAATAAGTCAGACCCTACATAATCCGATTTGTAAGATCTTAGTTCTGGCTGTTACAATAAGCTACCACAAACTGGGTGGCTTGTAAACAACAAAATATTTATTTTTCAATGTTCTTAAAGGCTGAGAAGTCCAAGATCATGGCTTTGGCACATAAAGTGTCCAGTGAGAGCCGCCTTCCTCGTTCATAGATAGAAGTCTTTCATTTTGTCCTCACAATTCAAAAGAGGCAAGGAATCTGACCAAGGCCTCTCTTATAAGGGCAGTAATCTCATTCACAGGGCCTCTCCCTCATGACCTTATCATCTCCCAAAGGCTCCACCTCCTAGCACTATCACCTTAGGGGTTAGGGTTTCAATTTAGGGGTTTGGGGGGTGAGGGGTGGAGAGGGATACACCTATACTATAGCATATACCTGACAAATAGTTAAGCAGTTGAAAGCATTGCTGTATGTTTCTGTGCCAGTTTTGTGATCTTTGTAAGAAATATAGTCATGTTTTCCCATATGGCCCAAAGGTCTGAAGTATATACAGCTGAGATGTAACTTCCGTTTCTTTTTGTTTTTAGCCTTGTACATCCTCTTTCCAAAATGCTTTCTTCACTAGATAATGCCTCTGAATTATCCAGGTGTCTGTTTTTAAATTTTTTTTATTACAAAAGTAATACAGATTGATTACAGAAAACTTGAAATACAGAAAACACAAAAGAAAATAAAAATTACCTGAGACTCTTATCACATGAAAATTTGACTTAAAAAATTAAAATCATTCTGGTTCTTAGTTTGTGACCTGCTTTTTTTTCTCTCATGCATTGTGAATGTGCCACATTATTAAATATCCTAATGCACATAATTTTAAATGATAGTATGAATGTTCCATAATTTAACTTGTAACCTAAGTTGGGCATTTGCTCTATTTCCAGTTTCTGCGATTAAAAATAATGATGAAAATCTTGCTCAAGTTTGCACACATCTCTGTTACTCCACAGGAGACATTTCTAGATGAGCCATCACCGATGGAAAAGAATGTTTCGTTTGACGGCTTATTCTCAATATGGTTAGGTTGTCATTCATCAGAATTGTTAGAGTTGACGCTCGCATGGGATGTTGTGTGCTTTTACTTGTACGTTTGCTAGTACTCGGTACAAATAGACACTTCCTTCAGAGATTCCTCCCTACCCATCCGCATTCCCTTTCTGATACTTCCACACATATTATTCTTTTGTGGCACTCGAGGGAGGGGGGTTTAAAAATATTTTAATGGACGAGTAAAATTTTACATATAGTGCACAAGTTGATGTTTTGATGTATGACTGCGTTGTGGAATGGCTAAATCAAGCTATTTAACATATATTACCTCACATACTTGTCATTTTTTTGTGACGAGAACACTTAAAATTCACTCTTAATTTTCAAATACACAATATATTGTTAAGTGTAGTCAACCTGATACATGATAGATCTCTTGAACTTACTCCTCCTAACTGAAATTTTGTGTCTTTTGGCCAGCATCTTAATCCTCCCACCCCTTAGTGTCTGGTAACCACCATTTTACTCTGTCTACAAGTTTGACTTTTGTGCACTTCCCATATAAGTGAGATCATGTGAACTCTGGGTTTTTTTCTCTATATGATAATTGTAATTATATATATAGGATTGATTGAGGTTTATCTCTGCGAGTTCCATGAGGACAAGGGCCTTATCTAGTCTGTTTACCTCTGTATGGTGTGAAGCACATAGTATGATCTCAATACATACTTAATGAATAAATGGTTTTTTTTTAATTTTATAATTTGATGAGCAAATAACTATCTGTTAATGTGTATTTGAGGTTGAGCTTCAGGCTTTGCTTGGCTCCTTAGTCTTCCTTTTTATTGCCTCTTCATGTTTTGGTTCATTTTTCTGAAGAGTGTAGCTTTTTGATTTAAAGTGCTTGCTCTTCTCTGGTCCTTTACGCTCCTATCTGAGTATAGCTTATTTTGTCACTTTCTATCTTCATTTTCCAGTTCTATCTCATTCACTTAATTTATTGCCCATTCTTCATGTTCAGTGTATAAGCATCTGAGACAAAAAGCATTGTTGAAATCACTGAATACCTCCCAACTTTCTTCTCCCTCCCACATTATGACTTCTGCCCTCTATCATTATAGATATCCCCAACTTTTCCTGGAATTTAAAAAAAATCTCCACTGCATTCAGTTTAAAGTCACCTTAATTTAGACATTTTACTTTAGAGAAACATTTTTTCTTTTTACTTTTTTCAGAAGCATTCTATTCCTAGGTAAAAGCTCATCATTTTGCTATATTGAACCAAAGATTTGCAAATATGTTCTCTAGCAGATTACGTAGTAAATGTTTGAGGCCTTGTAGGCTAAATGTTCTCTGCATCTGCTAAACACTGTCCTTACAGTGCAAGAGCAGCCATAGGCATTATATGAATGACAGACTATGGCTGTGTTCCAGTAAAACTATGACACCGAAATCTGAATTTTACATAATTTTCACATGTCACAAAATATCTTTTCCCACAGCCATTAAAAAATATCATAACCATTCATAGCTTATGGGAGGCACAAAAAGAGGCCATAGTTTGCTGACCCTTGTCATAAGCTGTGATCCAGAGAGAGACAAGTCTGTAATCACCATCCTGCCATTTACCTCCCAGTTTTCTGAACTCTTAAAATTGATAAAAACCGGAAAAGCCTACCCCTCTGTTCCACAGTCCTTTCGTTTCTGACATAGAATTTGAGGTCCTTGAGGCTTTCTCTGGTCTCAGGATTCATCCCTGTAGAATCGGCAATGCCTTCCTCTCTGTGTCTTTCCTAATTTCTGCCGATTCTACCTTCGTCGTATCCCTTCTCTTCTGTTCTCTTCCAGTACCCTAGTTAAAACTCTTGCTTAGAGAGTTGCAGTGGTTTCCTAACTGGTTGTCCACCCATCCAGTCAGATTTTCTGTAGCCAGATTACAGTTCTGAAAATCTGTCTCCTTTGCTAAAAATCTCTAATAGCAGTATCTTTGTTTTTGTCTCAATAACCAAGAAAACCTCCTTAGCTTGGCATTGAAGGTATTCCATAATATAACATTAACCCACCTTTCTAGTTTTTCTTTCACTATTTTTCCAATGCCTTAGGCAAACTATTTTGTTCAATTTCGTTTATGAAATTCCTTCTACCTTCAGTGTTCTCTCTACCGTGTCTCTCTGCAGAATTCTCCCCATCCTGCAAGGTCCTTCTAAAAGGAAGCCTTCTGTATGTTTACAGCTTAATGACGCAGACAGCCTTAGGTTATAGATGCTTCTGTGTTGATCTCACTTTTCTACTTAACTATAAGTGCCTTGAGAGGAATGACGCTGTCAAGGTAATCTTTTTCCTTGTCGCTGAAATACTTAGCACAGTGATAATTTAATAAGTTATTGTTATTGAATCTGTAGATAATGAAAGATGGTTCAGATAGGAAAGATCAGTTATCTTCAGAAAGATTATCTTACTGTTCACAGGGAGAGCTTTAGGAAATTATCTCATGGCAACTACAGAAGAAATGTAAAGAATCCAAGACCAAGGGCTAGAACCTTTTGTTAAAGCTAATGATGTAACCCGGATATCTAACCCTCTCCTTCCCAGACCTATGGAAATGCCCAAGAAAATGTGAAAATAGGGAAGACCCCTCAGAAGTTTGATAGGGAGCCATGCACTTACCAAAACTTAGAGGGATTTCTGCTGAATGTTGTGCAAGTGTTAC
This sequence comes from Saguinus oedipus, assembly GCA_031835075.1. Classification (NCBI taxonomy): domain Eukaryota; kingdom Metazoa; phylum Chordata; class Mammalia; order Primates; family Cebidae; genus Saguinus; species Saguinus oedipus. The sequence continues at coordinate 45,561,771 of CM063190.1, forward strand.
TGGATGGAAAGAAGAATAGTTAGTGCCGGAGGGAGAATCCTGCCAGGGTGAGCGCTGCTTGCTGGAGGAGCAGGCAAGGGTCATGCTCACACCATGTGCCAGGCATTATGTTGTGTACTCTGCGTGCCTCACCACATTTAGTTTTCTTGTCAGCCCTGTGAGAGATGGAGATTATCTTCATTTTTCAAGTGAAGAAACTGAGACCTAAAAGGTCACACAGTTTGTAAGTGATGTCCGGCCAAGTAAGAGTAAGAAGAAAGAGCTATAGAAATGGCTTGGAAGGAAAAGTATTTGTAGTGATTGTGTCTGGGTGGTAAGATTTTCAGCAGTTGGCATTTTTCTTTCTATCTTTGTGACTTCCTTTTTTTTTTACATTGAGTTATCAACTTTTTAAGGTTAATTGAACTAACTCCACGATCTCTAACTCTGCTTTAGTTCTCCAGCTGTAGCTCTTCACTGGACCTTGGCTAAACTGATATGCTCCCTGTTACTTTCCCATTATACCCTCCTGTCCTTCCAGCTTACTTTTTAATTATTCCCATGCATGATCATTTTATTTTAGTGGGGCCTCTGTATGCCATTGGCTTCTCTCTACTAAAATCCTCAGGATCTGTCTGAACTCAGATTCCTTCTGTCCTGACTTCCTACCTGCTAAGTTTATATTATCATCCAGTATTTCCTGAACGTTATTTTTCCACTGTTTCTACTTTCTCAAGTGTCTGACCTTCCTCCTCTTTCCTTCTGCTTTCAGGAGTGGGCCTTGCTTCTGAACTCAGAATGTGGCAGCTATCAGATAGTAACTCTCTCTGCCTTCTGACTCCATGTTCACAGAGCCTTTCTGTGTATCCTACCTTTTCTTCCCCTCCCTTTGCTTCTGTTAAAACAGAAGAACTTTTCCCTCCTGCTCTTGAGGGCCAGTTGTCCCACCATCTAGTGACGTTCTACCATCCCATCTCTTCCCTGCATTAGGCATTCATTGAGTATGTTTTTAATAAATATGAAATACTTTTTTTTTTTTTTTTTTGAGACGGAGTTTCGCTCTTGTTACCCAGGCTGGAGTGCAATGGCGCGATCTTGGCTCACCGCAACCTCCGCCTCCCGGGTTCAGGCAATTCTCCCGCCTCAGCCTCCTGAGTAGCTGGGATTACAGGCACGCGCCACCATGCCCAGCTAATTTTTTGTATTTTTAGTAGAGACGGGGTTTCACCATGTTGACCAGGATGGTCTCGATCTCTTGACCTCGTGATCCACCCGCCTTGGCCTCCCAAAGTGCTAGGATTACAGGCTTGAGCCACCGCGCCCAGCCCGAAATACTTTTATAAGTAGAAAAAGGTAACAAAAGTTCTTTCTGGGTAAGAGTATGGGATTGAATAGTAGACTCTAGAATAATTGTTAGAGAATGTTAGGCCAGAAAATTCCTCAGCATTTAGTTTCATAGTGGTTCTATCTGCTCTAAGTGTGTTTTATATGGTATGAAATATTACAGTTCTGCTAAAGAACAGTATTTTGTCTATTTAATGGTGGTACATCTCCTTTTATAGATTTTTTTTCTTTACATATTGTTTAGATCTACCTTTGTCTGGGCAGGGGGACTGTGACTTGACTTTTTTTTTTTCTTTTTTCATAGCTGGAGAACACATTCAAATCAGTTATTGCACAAATTGGACCTGGAGGAACTATCAGTCCAGAACTAAAACATAAGATAAAATTTGTGAGTAATTTCTGTTTCTGGAAACAATAACTGATTGATAAATATGTATATATCATTTGTGGTTGAGTTTGTCTGCAAGTATTAGTTTTATATTTACATCTAATCTTTTCTAATATACTGCAAACTAAGTGACAGTTTTTTTAAGAATAAGAAACAAAATACATACTCCTAAAAATTTTTAACATAGGCCAGGCTTAGTGGCCCATGCCTGTTAATCCCAGCAGTTTGGGAGGCTGAGGCAGGCAAATCACGAGGTCAGGAGTTCCAGACCAACCTGGCTAACATGGTGAAACCCCGTCACTACTAAAAATATAAAAAATTAGCTGGTGTAGTGGTGGGCGCCTATAATCCTAGCTACTCAGGAGACTGAGGCAGGAGAATCATTTGAACCTGGGAGGCAGAGGTTGTAGTGAGCTGAGATCGTGGCACTGTACTCCTGCCTGTGTGACAGAGTGAGACTTCATCTTAAAAAAAGAAAAATTAACATGTAACTATTTAGCAGGTAAGTTCTTCCAGGAGTCCCCTCTTCCTTACCTTCTTTGCTTCGTCCCCGCAGATCACTGTTGACAAACAGTGCAAGATCTTTCCCAATACCAACTTAATACATGTCCATTAAATACTATTCCAGCGTGTGGTATCACATTATGTCGATGCAGTCTGTTTCATGAAGAGATCCGTGATTAATTAAAGTTTTGGTGTTTTTATCTCTGGCTATGAAAAAAGTGCTCCAGTTAATGTCCATGGACAGTTTTCTACAAGTGGAATTGCTAGTCAGAGGTATCTTATGTTTTGATTGTAAATATTACTAAATTGCCCTCTAAAATGTTTGAACAAATTTATACTGTTGGGAATCCATGAGGCCCACACGTTGGTGTGCCGGAATGTAGGGGATCCATGAGCCCTACACATTGGGTGCCAGAACATAAGGATCCATGAGCCCTCACATTTGGCACCAGAATGTAGGGATCCAGCCCTACATCACGTGTGGATAACCTGAGTTCGGTGGCAACAAAGGAATGAGAAAGAGACAGATTAAAAGAGATAGTGGGACCAGGGGGCCATCAGTTTATTACTCTGGCAGTGAAGGCCTCGAGCTATGATCATCCACTATTGGTTACAGTCAGTTTGATCCATAGGGTAGGGGTGGAGTGAATCAGTGAGCTGGAACTGGTGTGTCATTTTAAGGATTGATAACAGTGGCAGTTTGGGAGTTTCGCAAAACGAGAACATGTGGTTATCTTTAACTCATCTATGTGCAGCTGGTGGAACTCAGGCCTTACAAGGAGCCTCTAAGTCTGCCTATGTCATAGTGCTACAAAGGGGTTTTATGTCCTTGAGCATGTGTGTGGTAACAGAGCCCAGGTCACCCTGCACTGGAACATGAGGCATGAAGAGGCTTTCCTCCTCAGAGGCCTCCTTCGGCCTTCCGCGGTTTGTTGTTCCTTGTTTATATGTTACTCATAACCAATTTATGCAGGCACTTTATAAGTCCTTTCTCCTTTGCTGATTTTCCCAACAACACTCCCACTGACAAGTGTTACTATGCAATCGTGTTGTTTTGATCTTTTGATTTTTACATTAAGCATCTTTTCATATGCTTAGTGGTCACATATATTTTTTACATGCATTGCCTGTTCATATCGTTGCTCTTATTTGTTTTGCCTTACTAGTAAGTGAAAACTCTTTGGTGTTATGTATTGAGCCAAACAGTTATGTACACTTAAATTTTTGGTGGGAGCTGTTAATCCTGATTTGAGTAATCCAGGTTTGTTACAGCTTGTACTGCCTTATAATATTCCATTTCAACTGTCATGATTTTACTATGAGAGATGCAAAAACCTTGATGTGTTTAGGCTCTGCGTTTTTGTTTGTTTGTTTGTTTAGACACTTGAGCAAGTATGCAACAAATATTTGTTAAAGGACGTTCAATATGACCTTTTTTTTTTAAGAGACAAGGTCTTACTCTGTCACCCAGGCTAGAATGCTGTGGTACAATCATAGCTCGCTGCACCACCAACTCCTGGGCTCAAGGAATCCTCTCACATCAGCCTCCCGAGTAGTGGGGACTACAGGTGCATGCCACCACACCCAGCTAATTTTAAAAGTTTTTTAGAGACAAGGTCTTGCTATGTTTCTCAGGCCTGTCTTGAATTCCTGGCCTTAGACATTCTCCCACCTCAGCCTCCCAAAGCCCTGGGATTATAAGAGTAAATACAACTTTTTTTTTATGGTACCAAAAATTAGGCATTGATTTCAAAGGACTAGTTACATATTGTTGTTAGTGGATATTCTCTAAACTAGGGAATGTCATGTAGCTTATGAGAAAGTTCATGTGTGTCTCAGTTTATATGTAATTTTCTCCTTGACATGTGATTGGACTTTAAAAACAGGTTTTATAGGATGGCGGGTTTAGAATTCTTTCATATAAAATTATGAATAACGTACGTGCACACATAAGGAGTTTCTGAAAGGATGTTTCTCTGAATGCAGTAATGGCTGCCTCTGGGTCACAGGATTTTGAAATAATTTTTACTTTTTATTTTTCCAAAGCTTGAATTAGAATTCTATAAAAAGTATATCTGGAAAAATTAAGAAAACAACGATTTTTATACTTTATTGGAATAGAGTAAATCTACTTTCAGGATGTCCTAAAAATCATTGAACAAGTGTGCAGAACTCAAGCATGAGGATAATCATTGCAATATTTGTCATGAAATATAAGAAACAAAATAGAGAATCAAATGGATTTAGGTGTTTTTAATATTTTGAAAAATCAGTGGCCAGTAAAAATGTTTATCTGTTTTTACTGACAGGGAGAGATGTCTCTAGTATGATATTTAAAAGCTGGTTATAGAAATATTGATCTTATTTTAATATTAAGTACAGATTTTTTGTGTACATATGGATAATGCTGTCTATGGATCTTTTATTTTTGCTTACCTTAATTTTCCTAAGTTTTCTATAGTGTTCATTGCATTTCTTTTCTAACAATTAAAACGCTTGAAATTGTGCTATAGAATGTTTTATATGAGCTAAGCTGAATGTGTTGGCTTAAAGAAGTGCGGACATTTCTGGAGAGTTATGGCATTGCAATATCGTGTAATAATGGTTTCTCAACTCTGGAAATGTTTGAAATCACAGTCCCTTTTGTTATAATGTTTTTTAAAACTGGAAACTTATTTTTTTTTTTTAAAAAAAACAATGTAATATGACTAAAATTCATTTAATAATGTTACTTTTGTGTTTGTTTATATAATTTTAATATTTTGTCACTCAGCATTTCAGTTGTGTCTATATTGTATTTCACTTTTATTTTTATTTTTATTTTTGTTAGGTTGTATCTAAGTTCCCAGAGGGTTTGTTTATTTCTAAACTGCTTGGAGAGTATGAGGTAAGTGTTTTGTTTCTTCCCAACCCTGATTGTTTTATGGCTCATATTTCTTGTGAAAGGTGGAAATTTTGTGGTTATTCCTTGGATTCTCCAGGTCTTATGTTCTAAAACAGAAACATTTTGTTTTGCATTTTAGTATCTTTATTATGAGAGCTGAGAATATGATCTTTAACAATTACTTGATTATGCATAGGAAGGATACTTTTACTACTTACTGTTATTATTAGAATAAAGATTATCTTATTAATGTCTGACAATATTATACCAAGTGTCAGTGGGAATGCAGAGAAGCAGACTACCTCATATACTGCTTGTGGGACAAAACGCTTTTAGAGAGCGTTTTCCATTATCAAGTCAAGTTGAAGGTATGCACCCTCAGGGATCCAGTAGTTCCACTTTTACATATGCACTCTGGAGAAACTCTTGCACATGTGTACGTGAAGACGTAAAGAGGTGCACAGCACAGCATAGGAACAAATGAGAGACAAATCGTCATCAGGAGGGTAATGGGTAAATAGAGATTGACATTTCTACAGTGGGATTGTGTGTAATAGTATAAAATAAATGTACAGCATGTATCATTTTTAAAACCATAATGTTGAGTGAAAAAAAGTCAAGTTGCAGGATAATTCAGATAATGCCATATATCCAGTTTTTAGAAAGATAAGTCCTATATGTATATTAGATGTGTGCCAGGCTCTATCTGGAGCATCTTTCATATGGGCATATGTTCATTTTGTTTTCACAACAAATAGAGGCACAGAAAAGTAACTTGCGTAAGCATTAGACTTCCAGTAATAGGTGGAGACAAGATTTGAACCTGGGCAGTCTGGCTTCAGAATCCTAACTCTTTATGCCATGAAAACTATAGTATATTTACAGGTTAAAAAAAATAGATATTGCAAGATAGTGTAGCATAATGGTTAAGATACATACTTCTGTTTGCTATCTTATAGACAATATGTTAGTTCAAGATATGTTCAATATGTTAGTTAATAGAGTTTTGTGAAGTTTAAATGACTTAAAAATAGGGCACTTGGTACAGTGCCTGGCATGTAAGCTCTGCTCATATCTCTGCTGACCTTTGAACTGCACATGCTTGGGGCACACAGAGCAGCCTCTGTTGTTTTAAGGGTAAAAGAACTGAAGATAGTTCAGCTGTTGCCCATCACAGGGTGGCAGATTTTGGGTTAAATTCAGTCAAACAAATCAAAAAACAATACTCTCCAAGGGAGGGTAAAGGATTCCTGAGTCTCTACAATACATCTATCATGATGCCTGGAATGGAAACCAAAATTACCAGATGTAATAAGCAAGAAAATGGGGTCCCTTGATGCAGAGAAGGTGATCCATGGAAACTGTCTCTGAGATGATGCAGATGTAGAAGTTAGCAAAAAAGGTTTTAAAGTAACTCTTGGAACCTCATTGAGGATATAAAGGAATATGTATTCAGAGCAAATGAGCAGGTAAGATATTTTATTGCAGAAAAAGAAACTATAAAAACCAAGTGATTTTCGTAACTTAAATATCTGAAGTAAAAAAATCACTAAGAACAAACTGGAAATGGCAGAAGAAGGCTTTAGTAAACTTAAAGACAGATCAATGGAAGTTATCCAGTTTGAGGAACAGAGAAGCAAAACAGAACTTGAGAGACCTGAGGCCTGTGGAATAATACCAAATGGTTGTATCTATTAACATAATCGGAGTCCAAGAAAGCACAGCAGAAATATATTTGAAAAAAGAATGGCCCCATATTTTCCAAATCTTGTGAAACAAATTTATAAATCTAAGAAGCCCAGAAAACCCCAAACAAATAATACAGAGAAAACCTTACGTAGGCACATCATAGTAAAAATGCAGAAAACCAAATAAAAGTAGAAAATTCTGAAAACAGCCAGAGAAAAAATAACACACTTCATACAGGAGAATAGTGATACAAATGACTGACCTCTCATTAGAAGCAATGCTAGAAGACAGTGGAGTGGCCCTCTTTAGAACACAGCATCACTTACAGTATTGTCTCATCAAGCCGGGGGGACATCCATTATGCTAATTTGCAGGAAATGTTTGTACTATAAGATTGTCAGTCTTTGAGGAAACAAAATCATATAAACAGGATATATATACATATTTGAAGGCATAACTCTAAACTCTAAAAAAAGGATAATCAAAGTTTGGTTGAAGCTGGAAGGAAAATAAGGAAGGTAGGAGTAGAAATATATCAATTTCTTTCTTTTTTTAAGGCAGTGTCTCACTGTTGCCCAGGCTGGAGTGCAGTGGTGCAATCATAGCTCACTGCAGCCTCAGATTCCCAAGTAACTGGGATTGCGGGCACATGCCATCATGCCCAGCTAAGTGTTTTTTTTTTTTTTTTTTAATTGTAGAGGCAGCGTCTCAAAATGTTGCCCAGGCTGGTCTCAAACTCCTGGCCTCAAGCAGTCCCTCCTGCCTCAGCCCCACAAACTGCTGAGATAACAGACATGAGTCACTTTTCCCAGCCCATCAATTTCTTCATTGCTCATAGTTGGGAGCCAATAAAGCAGAAAGCATGACAAAGGAATTAGGATAAAATATATCTGACATATTAATAAATTGACTAACCTTTTGAAGGAAACTGAGTCTCAGGATTAGATAGCAAAACTCAACTGTGTTTCATGTACTGATATGGTAATTGAAAAAAGCAAGATGTATCTAGTATATGTAATATACTTATGTTACAGTGTGTTTGCTGTATGTTAAAGCATGTTTGAGTTCTGATAATTTCTGGAACGTTATAACAAGACACTGGCAATAATAGTTACTTCCAGGGAAGTGATTGCTCGTGACTGAGGAATGTTGTTTTGTTGTTGTTTTTTTGCCAATTTAACTGAAGTGTTTATCTTGAAAATAGTTCCTGATTAAATTCACATCCTGCCTATTAATAATCAGATCACTCAGCATCATTGCAGTTTACCAAAATACAGATGAGTTCTAAAGGAAAATGTGGTTTCTGAGTAGTAACTATCCAGTCAAAGTGATTGAGAAGTCCAGATGAGCATGGTGTTCTCATCTGCTTGTATCTCATGGTGCAGAGGAGAAAGCTGGAAGATGGCAACTTACATTTTCATGACCGATTTGTCAGATAACAACCCAATATAAAACTCAGAAATAAATCCACAGCATAAATTGAGGAAACTGAAGCTTGTTCCCTTTAAAAACTGAAAGGATTGAGAATAATATCTTAAAATTCAAATGAAAGACTACCTGAAGAGCTACGATGAGGATACATATCAGAAGGTTTTCCACTGAAAGCATTAACATTAGTATTAAAAAGATAATTTGCATGATGTATTAAAAATACACTGAGTTTTTCAATATGAAATGCATGTAAAGAATGAAGATAGAAGTCACTCAACAAAAACGTCTCTTTAGATGTAGCAGATTTTGTTTTTTAGTCTCCGAAGTAAGCAAATTTATCGCAGTATTTCTTAGGATAATACATAAAATAAATGCAACGCGTTTATTGTCTTAGAATAATGCCTGCGGCACATGCAAAATATGAAGACTGAAGGCGGCTTTGGGAGAACGTTTTACTTTAAACTTTCGGAATAGATTTGTTTATGTTTTAAGAATTTATGTAAGATAGAGTTAATACAAATGAAACTAAAATAATGTTGGTGATGCTTTTGACTATGGAATAAAATAACTGATGATAGATGGTCCTTTTAAGACATATGAGATGTTTTCTGTTTGGGGAATGCATTTGATGTGTCTGTCCAGTATATATTGTCTCCTGTCTTTATTTGGTATGACTTCTTTACTGAGGGAAGAAAATCAAACTGTATGCTCTGGGAAATACAGATAGGTATCTGCTTATTTATTCCAGCTTCTAAGGTGAAATAATAACATTTAAGGAAATACTTTTAAACAGTAATTTTTCTACATGTTAGAAAAATCTTTAATGGAAAATAGAGAAATACCAATAGTTTTATTACAACCGTTGTATTTTGTGCATTCTCCTCTTTTATAAAGACTTTTCCTTTATATTCAGACATTGTTAAAAATGAGAGGTGAAAAGCCCCTCCTAACTTTTGCTTCACTTTACCACATGCTGTAAAAAGAACTTGACATTGACCTACAAGTTTTATGGTGACGGACAATTGGCCACTTGGTTTGTTGGTTTGTTTTATACTGCTATGGAACCGAGCCTTTACTCTGTAATACTTGAGTTCATTGACCCTTAAAGATTTAGTTTGGCTAAATTCAAATTAAAGCATTGTTCAGGGACAACTATGTATGTCACATTTCTGTTATCTAACGCTGATTCATGTAATTACTGTTTTTTTCTGACAGGTAATTTTTCAGGAGCAACTTTCACCAAAAAAATTGGGCTTCTTAAATGTGATAGAACTCGTTGGAGCTCTTGGTGACATTCTCCGTGTTGAGTTCAGGGAAGGACAGCAAGACTTAGTAGTGTTTGATGCTGATAAGAAGCCTCTGCCTCCTGGTGAGTAGAACCACAGCACAATGCAAACCTCATTTTACTGTCCTTACGAGGGCAAAGACAAAACGGGAAATAACGCCTAGCCATGAAATGTTTTGTATATAATGACCTCCTTTCTGGTGGTGTTTATTATAATAAGATTAATCTGTATTAAAACAATGTGAATTTTAAATTTTTACTTTCTTCATTGTCTAGATTTTTTTTGTTATTCTTAAGAAAATAAAGTTTGTAAATTTTTGATTTGATAATGCAATTGTTCTTAACTCAGGCCATGCATCAGAAGCTTTTTAGAAATATATAGAGATGCAGAATAAATGGGTATGCGCTGGGACCCAGCACTTGTATTTTTTAAAATAAATTTTTAATTTTCGGATAATTTTAGTGTTAGAGAAAAATCATTAACTCTGAATTACAGAGTTTCTTCTGTAATGTTAATGTTTCTTTCATCCAGTTTCTACTAATGTTAATGTTGTATATTAACATGATACGTTTATCAAAACTATGAAATGAACATTAGCACATTGCTAGTAACTAAACTCCAGACTTTGTTCTGATTTTACAAGTTTTTCTAAGAATGTCCTTTTTCAGTTTCTGTATCCACTCCAGGATAATATTGCATTTAGGGCACTTGATTTTTTTTGGTGGGGGGGCTTCTTTTTCTTTTGTAATTTCTATTGAGAGAATTTTAGATTTACTTGGAGTTGTAAGAAATAATACAGTATGATCCTACGTACCTTTTACCCAGTTTCTCCAATGGGAACACCTCGCAAAACTAGATTGCAGTATGGCACGTGTATTTTCATAAGCTTGTGTGAGTGGTTATGAGGTACAGTTTTTTTCCCCAAAATGTAACTACCTTTATTGATTTTTCTGATTATTAAAGTAACTCATGTTTGTTCTGAAAACATATAAACAGCACAGATGAGTAAAGAGAGAACATTTTCTATTATTTTAACCTCCCTAAAAAATAATGCTGTTAGAATGTTTATATAGCCTGCCAGACTTTTTCCAATATGTAAGACATAGATAGACCTTTTTCTTAAATCACAAAAGCTGCATATGCTTGTCTAAACAATTCCAACAATACAGAGGTAACTAGCATTAATAGTTTGAGTGTGTATATTTCTGGACCTCTCCTACAGGATATAGCTAATTATCACATGTGTAATTTTTCCTACACAAAACAGTAGCATGTAAATACAAATTTTCCTCAACTTATGATGGGTTTCTGTCCCAATAAACCCATAAGAAGAAGAAAATGCATTTAACATACCTAGCCTACTGAACATTATACCTTGGCCTAGCCTACCTTAAATGTGTTCAGAACACTTACATTAGCCTGTAGTTGTGCAAAATCATCGAATACAAAGCCTATTTTATAATAAAGTGTTGAATATCACCTGTAATGTATTGAATACTGTGTTAACATTGAAAAACAGTGTTGTATGGGTACCTGGAGTATTGTTTCTAATGAATGTACATCACTTTCATAGCATAAGAAAGTAAAACCACTGTGGACATCTGATTTATTTCCATTTTTCACAATCACAAAAAAAGATACAGTGACAGATATTCTTGTACCTACATCTTTGTGTACTTAATGTCTTCATTTTTTTTAGGAACCACCATGCTTGTAAGTCTATCTGGAGTCTTTTTTTTTCTTTTTTTCTCTATTTGAGATTGAGTCTGTCTGTGTCGCTCAAGCTGGGCTGCAGTGGCACAATCTTGGGTCACTGCAACCTCCGCTTCCCAGGTTCAAGTGATTGTCCTGCCCCAGCATCCCGAGTAGCTGGGACTATGCTGGGATGATTTTTGTATTTTTAGTGAGATGGGATTTCACCTTACTGGGCAGGCTGATCTAGAATTCCTGACCCTGTGATCCGCCCACCTTGGCCTCCCAAAATGCTGGGATTACAGGCATGAGCCACCGTGCCCAGCCTGGACTCTGTTTTAATGTGCCAATCTCTTGTAGTTACATTATCTTGTGGTATACTTTACATGATTAACTTGAAAGTTCCCTAAGAATTAGGGGATTGTATTATGGAATATTGAGTAGTTACATACACTCTATGTTAAGCAACAAAGAATGTTCACTGTTTAATTTGAACAAAAAGTAAATTAAAATCAAGATGCTAAAAAAATTGTCTTTCACTAAAGTTTCAGAAACCTTGTCATACCACAAGCTTCCCTCCTCCAGTTCCTCCTCGAGTCCCTCCTCCAGCACGGATAATTTAAGACTTGTTCCCATCTGGAACTTCCCTCAGATTCTGCCACACCTGGAAGGTCTGCAAGGACTGATTTGTATCTCTCATTTATCATTGTCTTTCTAGCACCTGGTTAGTTGAAACAGTTGTATAGCTGTTTTAATAAATATGCGTAGGCTGTTCTATGGGCCATTTCACATGGAGTTGTTTCATCGGTCAGAAATTTGTGTTTAGTTCAATCAGATAAGAAAATAGAAGCCAAAGCTTGTGTCTCCAGCCCACCTAGAAATTCATTGTCTACTGCTACTGTCAAAGAGACTGAATGGAATTGTCCTTCAAAAAACCAAAAGGAGCCACAACAGAAGATTTGCAAGAAGCCTAATCTGGTGGTAAAGCCTTTACAGCTGGTGAGTGAGGTTTAAAGACTGTGCACTGGAGATTCAGTGTTATGGAAAGTGAATGTATGTTTCTTTAAACCAAAATTCTTTAGAAGAGTCTTATTTCTTGATATATCATTATTTCTTAGAAGGGATCATATCTTTGTATTAAAGTTACGTCATATAGCATTCTTTGTAGTTTTCAGTCTTTTATATAACTTGCTTTTCCTCAAGGCTTATTTTAAAGTTTTCTGATGGTTTTAATAGTTGACAGCTCCCATGATGATGTCTTGAAAACCCACAGGGGCCTTATAGGGTAAAACTGAGAGGCTCCATTTTGGCTCTGTGCTTCAACACTGCTGCAAGTTGCCTCCCACCCGTCCTCAGTTACAGGGTGCTTTTATTCTTTTTTTCTTTGATTGCATCTCCACACACAATTCTCCCTTTTTGTGTTCTTATCTCCCATTACTTATTTTGTTGTTATTAAGAAATCATTGCTTGTCCTTTTTCCCATCTACCCTCTCTACCTGACTTCTTTCATGGAAGGACAATTTTTTTAAATTATTTTTTTACTTTAAGTTCTGGGGTACGTGTGCAGAATGTGCAGGTTTGTTACGTAGGTATACACATGCCGTGGTGCTTTGCTGCACCCATCAACCCATCATCTACATTAGGTATTTCTCCTAACACTATCCCTCCCCTAGCCCTTCACCTCCCAGTGGTTCCCGGTACCTGGTGTTCCCCTCCCTGTGTCCATGTGTTCTCACTGTTCAACACTTACTTATGAGTGAGAACATGCGGTGTTTGGTTTTCTGTTCCTGTTTTAGTTTGCTGAGAATGACGATTTCCAGTTTCATTCTTGTCTCTGCAAAGGACATGAACTTGTCCTTTTTATGGCTACACAGTATTCCATGGTGTATATGTGTCACCTTTTCTTTATCCATTCTGTCACTGGATGGGCATTTGGGTTGGTTCCAAGTCTTTGCTCTTGTGAAAAGGGCTGCAGTAAACATACGTGTGTCTGTGTCTTTATAGTTGAATGTTTTAAATCCTTTGGGTATATTCCCAGTAATGGGATTGCTGGGTCAAATGGTATTTCTGTTTCTAGATCCTTGAGGAATCACCACACTGTCTTCCACAATGGTCGAACTAATTCACACTCCCACCAACAGTGTAAAAACCTTCCTGTTTCTCTGCATCCTCTCCAACATCTGTTGTCTCCTGACTCTAATGACCACCATTCTAACTGGTGTGAGATGAAGAGTTTTGTTTGGAGAGCGTTCTGTATTTTCTGGAGGACGATCGAAGGCCTAGAGGAAAACAATATGTTTCGGAATGAGAGTATTTGAGAAGTCCTGCTTTTGATTGGAAGACTTGTCTGAAATTTAACCTATTAAAGTTAGGTTTGATTGTCGATATGTTTGAAGTATCATATTTTCAATTTTGTATAGGGCAGTTATATGACACACTTTTAAACTCCATACCTAATGTCATAAGGCAGTAGTTTTTATATTGACGTAGGTAAGAATCACCCAGGGAATTTTTTTTAATGCCTAATTCTGGGCCCCATTCCCAGGCATTCTGAATCAGTCTAGGATAGAGTCTAAGAATCTGCATCTTTATAGTATCCCGAGTGATTCCAGGAACCACGCGATGGTGTTGAAATGTCACCAGGAGATCTTTAATGGTTTCTTTTTCCCGCTGATTTACAGCAAGTGGAAGTAGACAAGGCACAACTCAACCTGGCAATGGCAAATCATGACATCCCGCCAGATGCGGTGCGTGACAAGAAGTTATGCAGACTGCCACCGTTAGACACCAGTTCCCTTGTAGGGGTCTTTGTGGAGTATATAATCTCTCCTAGTCAATTCTACATCCGGATCTATAGCAGGGATTCATCAGAGTTACTCGAAGACATGATGATTGAAATGAGGTAGGAGTCTGTTGTCTTCAGGGTGTTTTTAACGTACCTCTTAAATCAGCAGTTCTCAAACATTTCGGTTTCAGGACTCTTAAAAATTAAAGACCTAAGAGAACTTTTGTTTATCAGTATTTATTGTATAAAAATTAAAACTGTAAAATTTTAATATTAAAATAATCCTTGCGTTAATATAAGGAACATTTTTATGAAAACTATTTTTCTTTAAATATGTAGAAGGGTGGCATTGTTTTATATTTTTGTAGATCTCTTTAATATCTGGCTTAATAGAAGAAAGTTGATTTTTCATATTTGCTTCTGCATTTAATCTGTTGAGATACGTTGTTTTGGTTGAAGTATCTGAAGAGATCTGGCCTCACACCAATACGTAGTCTGGGAAAAAGTATTTTCACAAATTTCTCTTTTCAGAAAATTGTGAATATTCCTTTTTGATAGTATGCCAAAAATTGACAAATGGTAGCTTCTCAAATGTTATTTGGAATTTGAACTTTTCATACTTTATTATGTTAAAATCCATTGGTCTGCCATTACACTTTGAACGGATCTAAGACTGGCCGTGTAATTGCCGGCCCTGGTGCAAAATTAAAATGCAGGGCCCCTGTTTAAAAATTACTAATTTCAGGATGGAAACAGCAGAATATTAAAGCAAGCACAAAGCTGCTTCTAGGCACGGATTCAAACTAGCCCTGAATGGATCATACAGTTTTATAACGTCATGTATTGGTCATTTGGAAAATAACTGGCTCACTGAATTATGCAGATCTTCCAAATGTTGACACATTTCATCATGTAGTATAAAAATATTATCATTGATCTCATCAGAAAAGTATTTAGTATTGGGAAGCTGTCAAGTTCACAGTGATGGATGCAACATTTCCAAAATCCTTCACTTGCAAGTTTGTTCTTTATCATTGACAATGTTACTGTGATTTGTTTTGCTTGAAGTGACAAGCTTGCTTCATTTTTGAAAAATCTGTGTCAGATACCCAAGTCTGAATAAACACAGCTTGCTAGTGGTTCTTTCAAGCAAAAATGATATCAAAGAAGTGGCTAGTTCATCTTCCAGGCAAAAATCATTTTTGTGATTTTATACTTTGAGAACTACTGACTTATATTATCTCTTTACTAAAAACTGTCCTTTGTAAAAACAAAATTAGCAAACACCATATAAAATGTGGACATTTTCAACCACTTTAGATTTATTCATGAACAACAATGTCTGATTTATATATTGTTGTCACAGAAGAATATTTTATTTTGTATCAAAAGACATTCCATGTTTTTAATTTGACAACATTACATATTCATCTACTCCAGAACACCTGGCATAATGTAAGTAGCATAAACACTTGGTAAAAATACTATATATTCCATTTCAGTTTGCCTATGAGATGTTTGTACATGTTTTAAAAGCACACTCACTGGCTCTGTGACCTTAAAGTTACTTTACTTCTCTGGGTCTAGTTGTCTTATCTCCAGAATGAGAGAATAGTACCTACCTCACAGAAATGTGAAAATTAAAGTACTTAGAGCCCAGCCCAAATGTTGGCTGCTATTGTTATTCACACTATAGACTGGGTACAGTGTGATTTGTGCTTGTAAACCTAGCACTTTGTGAAGCCAAGGTGGGAAGATTGCTTGAGCCCAGAAATTCATGATTAGTCTGAACAACATAGTGAGACCCTGTATCTACAACAAATTTAAAAACTGTCTGGGCATGATGGTGCATGTCTGTAGTCCCAGCTGCCCAGGAGGGTCAAGGCTTCATTGAGCTATGATTGTGCTACCGCACTTCAGCCTGGGCAACAGGCTGTCTGGAAAAAAACTGTAAATATAAAAAATATACAGAAAAAAATACTATATTGTGTTTGGTGTCAGAATGTTGAGGCACTTGTACTACAAGGATAAGTAAGACATGGTCTCTGCCTTTTGTGAATACCATGATTAGCTAAGAAGATAGGAGATACATGAGATATTGTTAAAGGGAGTTGTTCTGCCTGGGCAAGGTGGAGGAAAGCCTCACAAAAGAGATAATTGAGCTAGGCCTCAGAAGACAAGCATTTGCCAGTCAAGGGGTTGTGAGTGGGTATATTCAGGTCCAGTTGCTGGAACCAAGGCCAACATTAACAAGGGAGTAAGTGGTGTGCCCTGGGAACAACCATAAGTAAGTAATGTTAGCACCAGGTGAGGTTGCAGGAGTCAGGAAGGGGAGAGAGTGACTGGATGTGATGCAGGAAGACTAAGAAAAAGCCAGATTCTGAATAGCATAGGAAGATGTTTTCTCTTACCCTGTAGACAGTGGGGAAGCACTGATGTTTTTAAGAAAGGAAGGACATCAACAGTTTGTATTTTAGGAGGATACCCCTCCTTGCAGAGTAGAAGATGGAGTGAAGGAACGAAGAACTATGAGTGGACTAGCTTTGATGAGAGCGAGAATAGAAAGGAAGAGAGAAATTAGGAAAATGAAAATTGTCAGGCGACGAGACGGGAGTTGAGAAGACTAAGAGAAGGAGATGAAAACTGTTTGCTTTAGAGACTAGGTAGGTTTGAGCTGGGGTGAAAACTTCTTAATAGAGGTTTATCTGTAATGTCTCTAAGTTGACCGTGAGAGTCATTGGCAATGTTGAATAGGTGGTATTAGTTAGAATTAGGTTTAGCCACTGTTAGCTAGAACTTTACTGTAGTAGCTTAAAGAAGATAAAAGTTTATTTCTTCTTCCCATAATAATCCAGATATACACAATGCATGCTGATGTAGTAGCTCTGTGTTGAGAGAGACACAGGTGTAGAATCTTGCTGCTCCAGAATAGTGTGTTGTCCTTGTTCACATGGCCTTGGGTCCAGGTCCTCCTCCCAGCTAGTGGGAAGGGGAAACAGAAGTAGGGGCTGGGAGACACCTGTTTATTGAAAGACACAACCCGGAATTTTCACTCTTAAAACTGTGGGTAAAATACACATTGAATGTACTTATTTTAACTATGTATACTTTTTCTCATATCCCATTGGCCAGAATTTAGTATTCACATAGCCACAGTTAGATGCAGGGCAGCTTGGGAAACGTGAATGGCCATGTACCCAGTTAAAATTTGGAGGAATCTATTACTAGAGGAAAGGGGAAGAGGAAAATGGGTGTTGAAGAACAACTAGCCTGTCTTTTATATAGTTGGAAATATTCGAGTTTCGAAGTGCAGAAAGGATGCAGGGTCTTCTAGAGATGGATTGAGAATTAGCAATTTATCAGTAGTGTGGTATAAGACTTGAAAATGGGTGAGACAGTATATAGCAAGAATAATAGCTAATATTTGAGTGCTTACTATATTTGTACACTGTCCTAAACTCTCAGATGTTTTAACAAATATTTTATTTTTATCATCCTCATCTTCAGCAAGAAAACTGAAGCACAGAAAGATTGCCACACAGCTAGTAAATGAAGGAGTCAGGATTTGGACCCAGGTTATTGGTGCCTAAACTTATGTTATACTTCCTAAAGATGAGACCCCAGTGAACCTCAACATTTAAGGCAATACAGAGCCAATAAAAAAAAAGTAGCTATTGACAAAGAAGTAGTGAATCATGTCTTAGAAACTAGGAAGGGGTTTGAAAGAGGACAGGGTAACACTGCAGCAAGAAGATGTGTATTGAACACTGAACAGAGAGGCTGCTGGATTTGGGAATTACCAGGTCATTGATGTCTTAAAACTAATTCATCCTAGGAAGTGCTGGGGAATGAAGTCGGGATACATTCTATCTAGCAGAGAATGTGAGATCAGAAAATGAGTGTATGACTTTATCTTTGAAGAAGTTTGTTGATGAAGAGCAGGGATTCAGATAAGAAAAAAAAACAATTAATTGATATTAATGAACATTGACAGTATGACAAAGTCAAAATTTTTTTCTTTGCTATTCACCAAGGCTTTCTGGCTTGATACGTTGATAAAAATTATCTTTAATTTTTTTCTTCACCTGTTGATTTCTCTGTATTATGGAATTCCACAGGCGCTGTTATTCTAATCAGCTGGTTTCTGATCGATATGTCATGCCAGAATGTTTTATTCAGCCGGGACATCTCTGTTGTGTGAGGATTTCTGAGGATAAGTGGTGGTATCGGGTCATTATCCATCGAGTCCTTGGGAAACAGGAAGTTGAAGTGTTCTACCCAGACTTTGGAAATGTTGGAACTGTTCAGAAGTCCTCCCTGAGGTTCCTCAAGTGAGTTGAATTGAATTAGAACAGTGGATGAATTAAATTTTGAATCACGGTGTTGAAGCTCTGTGGGGTTGTGATCTTTCTTTTCTCTTGCCTTCCTCCACCCAATCCTTCCTCCTTTATTTTTAGTGCATACCTAACAACTGGGTCATTTAGTTTCACAGATGGATTGTAACTCTTACATTGTCTCTTACATGATACTGAATTTTGAATGGACCATGAGACTACATTTTAGTCTCTTACTAAGAAAGTGGTTCTTTGGGTCATGCTAAGAGGTACATTTACATAGCAGGAAGATTGAACTTCTATATTGGATTGTCTCTTGCAGGTGCTGCTACACAAAGCTTCCAGCTCAAGCTATCCCTTGTTCTTTGGCTTGGGTGAGACCAGTAGAGGTATGTTTGCTTGTCTCTCATTTAATCAGCAAACACTTGAGTGCCTATTATGTGCCAAGAACAGTTTTACATGCTCAGAATACAAAGATAAAACACAGAACCAGCCCTCAAAGAAGTCAGTGTATAGCGTATGGAAGATAGATATGTAGACAAAAATTGTTATGCCATGTAAAATTTGCTATAGTAGAGGCTTCAAGAGTATATGATAAAGGAAGATTGCTTGTTTCAGTCCAAGGTAATCAGGGAGCCATCTGAGTGGCACTTTGAAGGAAGATTAGGAATGTAACTGGATGAAAAAAGAAAGGCATTCCAAGCAAAGGGAGAGTAGCATGAAACATTTCAAATGGGAGAAATTTTAAGCAGTTCTGTTTGGCTACAGAATATAGTATAAGCTAGCTTGGGTACATGGTAGAAAATGTCCAGTCTATCATTGATAGACTGGATCAAGAAAATGTGGCACGTATACACCATGGAATGCTATGCAGCCATAAAAAAGGATGAGTTCATGTCCTTTGCAGGGATATGGATGAATTTGGAAGCCATTATTCTCAGCAAACTGACCCAAGAGTTCTCATTCATAGGTGGGTGTTGAACAATGAGAACATGGACACAGGGAGGGGAACATCACACACTGGAGTCAGTTGGGGGTGGGGGGCTAGGGGAGGGAGAGTGGTGGGTGGGGAGATTGGGGAGGGTAACATTGGGAGAAATACATAATGTAGGTGATGGGGGGATGGAGGCAGCAAACCACCATGGCGTGTGTATACCAATTTAACAGTCCTGCAAGATCTGCACATGTACCCCAGAACTTAAAGTATAATAATAATTTATATATGTATATATAGAAAATACCAAAGAAATAGGAGCCTAATGTGCAGACCCGTGTTCAGAAGTCTGAACACTGTTGTCCTTTAGAGGCTGGGGAGCAACTAAAGGATGTAAATGGACAGATACATGTTTTCAAGATAATTCTCTAGCAACATCGTGGCAGAGGTTTGAGGTGGAATGGAGCAGAGACATTTTCATATATGTAGGTGCATTTGTTTATGTAGTTATCATTATCTTATGTACCTAACTTTGTATTTTTCCTTCAGAACTCTTACTAGTGCATACCTACACATTTATTATGCCATATTTGTCTGCCTAATCTAAATAACTCATCAGTTGCTCACATATAAATAGATTATTTTAAAAATACTTTTTATCTGAAAAATTCTGTAAAGAAGAAAAACAAAATTACCTATAATTCCACTACTCAAACATAAACAGTTCAGAAATTTGGTGTATGTTTCTTCCAGTTTATTTTATTGGATGTTCAGAGCAAGGGTTTTCTGTATGGTTTTCAGCATTACTTAAAATAGTAATCATAATACTTTGTATTCTGCTTTTTTGGCTAGTATTATACGGTAAGTACTTTTATATGTTATTAAGCGGTCAATTTTAATGGATTCATAGAGTTATCTGTTAGGTAAATATGCATCATAGCCTGCATAACCATTTCTTTATTGTTTGATGTTCAAACTGCTTCTAATTTTTGACTATTAGAAACAATGTATGCAAAATACGTTTTTTGTGCAAATCTGTATTCAATATTGTTTTCTTGGGTGCATTTTAGCCCTGAATAAATTTCTTTTTACTATTTTGCCATCAGGAAGCAAAGGACTCAATTTATGACTCAATTGTAGCCAGTGTTCATTATTTTCATATCAGCCAGATGGCTTTCATTTTCTGTTCTTTTTTTCTTTTTTCTAACAAAGTCTGGCTTCATTGTCCAGGAGGCTGGAGGGCAGTGGCGCGATCTCGGCTCACTGCAACCTCCGCCTCCCAGATTCAAGCAATTCTCTTGCCTCAGCCTCTTGAGCAGCTGTGATTACAAGAATGTGCCCCACACCTGGCTTATTTTGTATTTTTAGTGGAGGCGGGGTTTCACCATGTTGGCCAGGATGCTCTCAAACTCCTGGCCTCAAGTGATCTGCTTGCCTCAGCCTCCCAAAGTGCTGGGATTACAGTCATGAACCTCTGCACCCAGCCTTTCTTTCTTCCTTTCTAAACTCCTTCTGGCCTTAGGGCTTTTGCACATTTTGATAACTGGAATAGCTTATTCACAGTAATCTCACAGTTGTCCTCCTTGTCATTCTAATCTAAGGCCAAATGTTATTTCCTCAAAAAGGACTTTGATCTCACTATCTGGTATTGTCTTGTTTATGCATGACAGTGTGAGTCCTTGAAATCAGGGAAACTGACTTGCTCACCACTGAATCTCCAGTACCCAGAGCAATGGCTTGGTGCATGGTAATTGCTCAATAAATAGGTTTTTAACTAAATGAATGTATCTCACTTTATTTCTGTCTTTTTTTCTGATTTCAAAAATAGTTAATGCATTTTGTAATAGCATAATAGCAGCAGACTATTACACCCATTAGCAAAATTAGAAGCAGGCAAAAAAAAGCAGAAGTTAAATGGCAATAGGACTTTTCAAGCTTCTTTTCTGAGGGTACTCCTTAATCTGCAGTCTTGCTGTCTTACAGAATTATAAGGCATTGTTTGGCAATGGCAGAACAGCTAGAATTTAGGGTGGAAATACTTGAAGGCAGGGAGTCACAGAATGGATGAGTTCCCAAATCAGTATATATGATCTGCCCAAATCCTTAGGTGACTACTGAACTTTCTAAGTACTGGGGAGAACTCAGTAGCCCTAGTGAAAAATCAACAACTGGCATTTGAGGTGACTGGACAGAGATTTCTGTTGCTGCAGACTGCAGAAGAGACAGTTGGGAGTTTAAGTCCAGACAGTTTTAATTGCTGGCTAAAACAAAACAAAACCACTCTTGAGAAGAGCATAACAGAATCCAGAATCTCTAAAACATATTGATAATGTTTACTGTTCAACTAAAAATCACTAGACATGCAAAACAAAACCTGGGAAAATGTGACATATACTCAAGGAAAAAAGTGGCTGATAGAAACTGACATTGAGATGTCACAGACATTGCAGTTAGCAGACAAGGACTTTAAACCAGCTATTATGAATATGTTCAAGGACTGTGAGATTTACTCATCATTGAGGAACAGAGAAGGAATTTCTGCAGAAAGGAACTATTTAAAATAAATGGAAGTTCTAGAGTTGTAAAGTAAAATAAATGAAAAGTTTCTAGATAGGCTTAATAGCAGATTTGGAGACAATGGAGGAGTCTATGAACCTTATTTTTTATTATTATTATTTTTTTTATAATTTTTATTGCATTTTAGGTTTTGGGGTACATGTGCAGAACGTGTAAGATAGTTGCTTAGGTGCACACATGGCAGTGTGTTTTGCTGCCTTCCTCCCCTTCACCCACATTTGGCTTTTCTCCCCAGGCTATCCCTCCCCAGTTCCCCCCACTGCTGTCACTCCCCTATTCCCCCCAATATACCCCAGTGTGTAGTACCCCCCTCCCTGTGTCCATGTGTTCTCATTTTTCTCACCTGCCTATGAGTGAGAATATGTGGTATTTCCTTTTCTGTTCTTGTGTCAGTTTGCTGAGAATGATGTTCTCCAGGTTCATCCATGTCCTTACAAAGGACAAAAACTCACCGTTTTTGATTGCTGCATAATATTCCATGGTGTATATGTGCCACATTTTCCCAGTCCAGTCTATCATCGATGGGCATTTGGGTTGGTTCCAGGTCTTTGCTATTGTAAACAGTGCTGCAATGAACATTCGTGTGCATGTGTCCTTATAGTAGAACGATTTATAATCCTTTGGATATATACCCAGTAATGGGATTGCTGGGTCAAATGGAATTTCTATTTCTAGGTCCTTGAGGACTCGCCACACTGTCTTCCACAATGGTTGAACTAACTTACACTCCCACTAACAGTGTAAGAGTGTTCCTATTTCTCCGCATCCTGTTCAGCATCTGTTGTCTCCAGATTTTTTAATGATCGCCATTCTAACTGGCGTGAGATGGTATCTAAATGTGGTTTTGATTTGCATCTCTCTAATGACCAGTGATGATGAGCATTTTTTCATATGTTTGTTGGCCTCAGGTATGTCTTCTTTTGAAAAGTGTCTGTTCATATCCTTTGCCCATTTTTGAATGGGCTTGTTTGTTTTTTCCTGTAAATCTATTTGAGTTCTTTGTAAATTCTGGATATCAGCCCTTTGTCAGATGGGTAAACTGCAAAGATTTTTTCCCATTCTGTTGGTTGCCGATTCACTCTAGTGACTGTTTCTTTTGCAAAAGCTGTGGAGTTTGATTAGGTCCCATTTGTCTATTTTGGCTTTTGTTGCCAATGCTTTTGGTGTTTTGGTCATGAAGTCCTTGCCTACTCCTATGTCCTGAATGGTTTTGCCTAGATTTTCTTCTAGGGTTTTTATGGTGCCAGGTCTTATGTTTAAGTCTTTAATCCATTTGGAGTTAATTTTAGTGTAAGGTGTGAGGAAGGGGTCCAGTTTCTGCTTTCTGCACATGGCTAATCGGTTTTCCCAACACCATTTATTAAACAGGGAATCCTTTCCCCATTGCTTGTTTTTGTCTGGTTTATCAAAGATTATATGGTTGTAGATATGTTGTGTTGCCTCCAATGCCTCTGTTCTGTTCCATTGGTCTATATCTCTGTTTTGGTACCAGTACCATGCTGTTTTGATTACTGTAGCCTTGTAGTATAGTTTGAAGTCTGGTAGTGTGATGCCTCCCGCTGTGTTCTTTTTGCTTAGAATTGACTTGGCTATGCAGGCTCTCTTTTGGTTCCATATGAAGTTCATGGTGGTTTTCTCCAGTTCTGTGAAGAAATTCAATGGTAGCTTGATGGGGATAGCATTGATTGTGTAGATTACTTTGGGCAGTATAGCCATTTTCATGATATTGATTCTTCCTAACCACAAACATGGAATGTTTCTCCATCTGTTTGTGTCCTCTCTTATTTCGTTGAGCAGTGGTTTGTAGTTTTCCTTGAAGAGGTCCCTTACATTCCTTGTAAGTTGTATTCCTAGGTATTTTATTCTCTTTGTAGCAATTGTGAATGGCAGTTCATTCTTGATTTGGTTCTCTTTAAGTCTGTTATTGGTGTATAGGAATGCTTGTGATTTTTGCACATTAATTTTATATCCTGAGACTTTGCTGAAGTTGCTTATCAGTTTCAGGAGCTTTTGGGCTGAGGTGATGGGGTCTTCTAGGTATACTATCATGTCGTCTGCAAATAGAGACAATTTGGCTTCCACCTTTCCTATTTGAATACGCTTTATTTCTTTTTCTTGCCTGATTGCTCTGGCTAGAACTTCCAGTACTATGTTGAATAGGAGTGGCGAGAGAGGGCATCCTTGTCTAGTGCCTGATTTCAAAGGGAATGCTTCCAGTTTTTGCCCGTTAAGTATGATGTTGGCTGTTGGTTTGTCGTAAATAGCTTTTATTACTTTGAGATATGTTCCATCAATACCAAGTTTATTGAGGGTTTTTAGCATAAAGGGCTGTTGAATTTTGTCAGATGCCTTCTCTGCGTCAATTGAGATAATCATGTGGTTTTTGTTTTTGGTTCTGTTTATGTGGTAAATTACGTTTATAGACTGGCATATGTTGAACCAGCCTTGCATCCCTGGGATGAATCCTACTTGATGATGATGGATAAGTTTTTTAATGTGCTGTTGCAATCGGTTTGTCAGTATTTTATTGAAGATTTTTGCATCTATGTTCATCATGGATATTGGCCTGAAGTTTTCTTTTCTTGTTGAATCTCTGCCGGGTTTTGGTATCAGGATGATGTTGGTCTCATAAAATGATTTGGGAAGGGTTCCCTCTTTTTGAATTATTTGGAATAGTTTCAGAAGGAATGGTACCAGCTCCTCCTTGTGTGTCTGGTAGAATTCGGCTGTGAACCCATCTGGACCTGGGCTTTTTTTGTGTGGTAGGCTCTTAATTGCTGCCTCAACTTCAGACCTTGTTATTGGTCTATTCATAGTTTCAGCTTCCTCCTGGTTTAGGCTTCGGACACAGGTGTCCAGGAATTTACCCATTTCTTCCTGGTTTACTAGTTTATGTGCATAGAGTTGTTTGTAGTATTCTCTGATGATGGTTTGAATTTCTGTGGAATCTGTGGTGATTTCCCCTTTATCGTTTTTTATTGCATCTATTTGATTGTTCTCTATTTTCTTTCTGGCTAGTGGTCTATTTTGTTGATCTTTTCGAAAAACCAGCTCTTGGATTTATTGATTTTCTGAAGGGTTTTTCGTGTCTCTATCTCCTTCAGTTCTGCTCTGATCTTAGTTATTTCTTGTCTTCTGCTAGGTTTTGAGTTTTTTTGATCTTGCTCCTCTAGCTCTTTCAATTTTGACGATAGGGTGTCAATTTTGGATCTCTCCACTCTTCTCATGTGGGCACTTATTGCTATATATTTTCCTCTACAGACTGCTTTAAATGTGTCCCAGAGATTCTGGTATGTTGTGTCTTTGTTCTCGTTGGTTTCAAAGAACTTCTTTATTTCTGCCTTCATTTCATTGTTTATCCAATCAACATTCAAGAGCCAGTTGTTCAGTTTTCATGAAGCTGTGCGGTTCTGAGTTAGTTTCTGAATTCTGAGTTCTAACTTGATTGCACTATGGTCTAAGAGACAGTTTGTTATTATTTCAGTTGTTTTGCATTTGCTGAGGAGTGATTTACTTCCAATTATGTGGTCAATTTTAGAGTAGGTGTGATGTGGTGCTGAGAAGAATGTATATTCTGTGGATTTGGGGTGGAGAGTTCTGTTAATGTCTATCAGGTTTGCTTGTTCCAGCTCTGAGTTCAAGCCCTGGATATCCTTGTTAATTTTCTGTCTGGTTGATCTGTCTAATATTGAGAGTGGAGTGTTAAAGTCTCCCACTATTATTGTGTGGGAGTCTAAGTCTCTTTGTAAATCGTTGAGAACTTGCCTTATATATCTGGGTGCTCCTGCATTGGGTCCATATATATTTAGAATCGTTAGCTCTTCTTGTTGTATTGATCCTTTTACCGTTATGTAATGACCTTCTTTGTCTCTTTTAATCTTTGTTGCTTTAAAGTCTGTTTTATCAGCGATGAGAATTGCAACTCCTGCTTTTTTTTGCTCTCCATTTTCTTGGTAAATCTTCCTCCATCCCTTTATTTTGAGCCCTTGTGTATCCTTGCATGTGAGATGGGTTTCCTGGATACAGCACACCAATGGGTTTTGGTTTTTTATCCAATTTGCCAGTCTGTGTCTTTTGATTGGTGCATTTAGCCCATTTACATTTAGGGTTAATATTGTTATGTGTGAATTTGATACTGCCATTTTGATGCTAGCTGGCTGTTTTGCCCATTGGTTCATGTAGATTCTTCATTTTGTTGATGGTCTTTAGCATTTGGTATGCTTTTAGGATGGCTGGTACTGGTTGTTCCTTTCTATGTGTAGTGCCTCTTTCAGGAGCTCTTGTAAAGCAGGCCTAGTGGTGACAAAATCTCTGAGTACTTGCTTGTTCATGAAGGATTTTATTTTTCTTTCACTTATGAAGCTCAGTTTGGCTGGATATGAAATTCTGGGTTGAAAGTTCTTTTCTTTAAGGATGTTGAATATTGGC
Source organism: Saguinus oedipus (assembly GCA_031835075.1). Classification (NCBI taxonomy): domain Eukaryota; kingdom Metazoa; phylum Chordata; class Mammalia; order Primates; family Cebidae; genus Saguinus; species Saguinus oedipus. The sequence goes on from CM063190.1 coordinate 45,588,026, forward strand.
CCCCACTCTCTTCTGGCTTGTAGAGTTTCTGCTGAGAGATCTGCTGTGAGTCTGATGGGCTTCCCTTTGTGGGTGACCCGACCCTTCTCTCTGGCTGCCTTTAGTATTTTCTCCTTCATTTCAACCCTGGCGAATCTGACGATTATGTGCCTTGGGGTTGCTCTTCTTGCAGAATATCTTTGTGGTGTTCTCTGTATTTCCTGGAGTTGAGTATTTACCTGTCTTGCTAGGTTGGGGAAATTTTCCTGGATAATATCCTGAAGAGTGTTTTCCAGCTTGGATTCATTCTCTTCATCACATTCTGGTACACCTATCAAACGTAAGTTGGGTCTCTTCACAGAGTCCCACATTTCTTGGAGATTTTGTTCATTCCTTTTTTGCGCTTTTTTTCTCTAATCTTGGTTTCTCGTTTTATTTCATTGAGTTGATCTTCGACTTCTGATATTCTTTCTTTTGCTTGGTCAATTTGGCTGTTGAAACCTGTGCATGCTTCGCGAAGTTCTCGTGTTGTGTTTTTCAGCTCCTTCAATTCATTCGTATTCCTCTCTAAGTTGTCCATTCTTGTTATTTCCTCGAATCTTTTTTCAAGGTTCTTAGTTTCTTTGCATTGATTTAGAACGTGTTGTTTTAGCTCATTGAAGTTTCTCATTATCCACCTTCTGAAGTCTGATTCCGTCATTTCGTCACACTCATTCTCCGTCCAGCTTTGTTCCCTTGCTGATGAGGAGTTTTGGTCCTTTGTAGGAGGTGAGGTGTTTTGGTTTCGGGTGTTTTCCTCCTTTTTGCGCTGGTTTCTTCCCATCTTTGTGGGTTTATCCACCTGCCGTCTTAGTAGTTGCTGACTTTTTGATTGGGTCTCTGAGTGGATGCCCAGATTGTTGATGATGAAGTATTTCTATTACTTAGTTTTCCTTCTAACAGTCTAGCCCCTCTGCTGTACGACTGCTGAGGTCCACTCCAGGCCCTGCTTGTCTGGGGTACACCTGTAGCAGCTGCAGAACTGTGAGGGATGCTACCAGTTTCTTCTTCTGCTATCTTTGTCCCAGAATGATGCCTGCCCAATGTTAGTCTGATTAGTCCTTTTTTGAGGTGACTCTTTGGGTATACAGGGGTCAGGGAGCTGCTTGAGGAGATGGTCTGTACTTTATAGGAGCTCCAGTGCTGAGCTGTGAGCTCTGTTGATCATTCGGGGTTGTTGGGTGGTTGTGTTTAGGTCTCTTCAGCAGAACTTATAAAATCCCCCCCTTTTTTTTTTCCCTCATATGCTGTGTCTCAGGGAGTTGGGGCTTTCTTTATGAGTATCCGTTGCACTGTCCTGCCCAGCTAGGAGGCAGTCTAGTCACTATTTGCCTGCCAAGACTCTGCTCTGCTGCCGCAGGGCTCTGCCCTACCGCTGCGGGGTTCTGCCCTACTGTGTTGGGCTCTGCTCTGTTGGCAGAGTCTCTCTGTTATGGCGGGTTGCCTCGGCAATGGCAGACTGTTTCTACAGTGGGCGTAAACCTCAGTAGGGGCGGTATGCGTCCGTAGTGGTGGGCACCCCTCCCCAACCGAGCTGCACCGTCCTGGATTCAGCTGATCCCTCAGTAGAACTCTCAACCCCGAGGGTTTTGAATCACCGTTTTGTTTGTCCCTGTGGGGGTGGGACCCGCCGAGCCTGATCTCCCGGCTCCCTGCCTCAGAGTCCCTTCTCTCTCTCTCTCTCTTTTTCTCTCTTTCTCTCTTCCTTTTTGAAAGTTGAACGGTTGACTCTCACAGGTGCCTCAGTCGCCTGCTTACAGGGCACCGGGATCTGCGTGATTTCCCGTGCTGTGGCCCACTGCACCAGCTCAAATCACACTTCCCAGGAATCTCCCGGTCTGGCTCATTGTCCAAGTCCCACTCAATCAGATGGATATGTTAATCTGCCCTCCCAAATCTCAGACTGCTGGTTTAACAGGGCACCCAGACCAGTGAGCTTTGTGCAGGTTGCCACTGCGCCACGGCACTGGCTGGCCGCGCAAGCCGCACTGGTGTCCTGCGTCTCCCCTGCACCTGGGAATGTCCCCTTTCTGTGGGCAAAAAAGGTCCATCTGAAAATGTGGCTGGGACTCACCCTCTGCGCCTTCACTGAGAGCTGCAATCCCGAGTTGTTCCTACTGTGCTATCTTGGAAATCTCTCCAAGTCTATGAACTTTAAAAACAGATCAAAAGAAATTATCCAATGTGAAGAAGAGCATAAAAAAATAATTAAAATGAAAATGGACAGAGACCTAAGGAAATCTATGGTTCAAGATCAGATACCCCACAAATATGTAATTGGAGTCCCAGAAAGAGAGTTGAGAGAGTAGGATGGAAAAAAGGAAGGCCAAAAATTTCCACAAAGAGGTCATATTATATTCAGTTCCAAGAATATCAACAAAGCAGAATAAATACAAAGAAAACCATACCTAGGCACATCATAATCAAACTGCTGAAATCTAAAGCAAAAAGAGAAAATCCTGAAAGCAACAAGAAGGGGGAAAATACAGGGAACAATAGTGTAAATAATAACTAACTTCCCATTAAGAGGAACAACACTGAAGTCTGAAAGAGAAAAAGAATTCAAGCTGGAGTTCTGTATCTAGTGAAAATATCTATCAAAATGAAGAAACGGAGAAACTTGTCAAAAAGTGAAAGCTGAGATTGTTGCTAGCTATCTTGAACAAGAAATACTAAAGGAAATTCTTCCAATTCTGATGTTAAGTGAAACCACACGGTAATGCAGATCTATGGGAAAGAAAGATGATTATGGAAAATGATTAATATGTAAGCAAATATAAAAGACTAATTTTATTCTCTGAATTTATTTAAAAGACATAGAACTTTTAAACGTAAGCTGATTATACTATATGTTGGACTTCATAGCATATGTTAATGTAATATATATATTTATCCCAAAAGTCTTAGTGCAGTTTAAGCTTTAAAAATTAAAGAAGTATAAACACTACAAGTCATAAAATTATTCAAAAGTTTAATTTTTAACTTGATATATACTTGTTTATATATAACACCTGTTTTGTAAATTTTGACCAATTTTTTAATCTTAATATTTGGTTTCAACTTTCACCACTCCAACAAAAGATTGAAATGTATTTATAGTAGAATTTTCATTTTTTATTCTTTCTTGACTATTTTGATGTCATTTAAAGTTTCATTTTTGGCATAAATTCTTCATAACTTTTTGTCCTTTTGATGTTGACCTCTATAGTGATATGTCCTTATACACTCCAATTATGTATTTGTGTCTAAATTTAAGGATCTAAAGAGACAGATTTTTGCCATTTTGAATAGTTTGTTCAAAGAACCAAGTTTGGCTTTCTTGTTTCTGTTATAAACATTTTTAGTATTTTGTTTATTTCTGTCTTATTTTTACTGTTTCCTTAATTCTACTTTCTTTGGGTTTATTTTGTTCTTTCCCCAAGTTCCTGATGTGTGCGAGCTTAGATTATTTCTAGTCTTTAGGTGGATCTCATAAGTTTTGCTGTGTAGTAGTTCTATGATTGTTCATTTAAAATGTTTTCTAATTTACATTTTGCTTTCTTGTTCGATTCTTAGATTATTTAGAAGTTTATCGGTTTATAAACATTTTTCTAATTTGTCCTTCTGTGGTTGATTTCTAGTTTAAATATCTTGTGGTCAGAAATCATCCTCTGGATATCAGCCCTTTAAATATGAGGAGGCTGCTTGATGGTCCAATACAGTATCACTTTTTGTAAATGGTCATGTCTTCTTAACAAGTGTACATTCTGCAGTTGTGTGCAATATTTTATATATGACCATAAGGTCAACTTTATTGTGTGAAACTCATTCTTTCTGATTTTTCTTTGTTGCTTTTCTGTAATTATTGAAAGAAGTGTGGTTTTGTTTGATTATTTTGTGTATTTCTTCCTATAGTTCAGTTTTTATTTTGTATACAATTGAGGCTGTGTTATTAGGTACATATACAATATCAAAAATGTTATATCTTCCTGGCAGACTAGATGTTTTATCCTTAGGAAGTTAACCTCTTTATTTCTACTAATGCATTTTGCTTTAAATCTTGTTTTGTCTTATATTAATGTAACTCTATCATTTTCTATTTAATATTATCCTGGTGTGTTTTTAAACTTATTCTACTTTAAACCCTTTCGTATCTTTATGTAGATGTCTTTTATGAACTATATATAGTTGTATTTTTTAAAATACAACTTTTATATTAATAATATATATCTATATATCTTTTGTCTTTCAGTCAGAATGTTTGGTCCGATTACATTTATTGTAATAATTAAAATATCTAGGTTTAAATCTTATACTTTATTTTGTGTGTACTATATATCTATTCTTTTTCTCACCATGCACACCTTATTTTGAAGAGATTTTTAAGATAATTCACTAAGTAATACACTGTATTATTTTAATAATTACTCTAAGAAATACAACATGTATAACAATGCAAGGACATTAGATCACTTTAACTCTTTTATGCTTCTGACCTGTATTTGTTTTGTAATGTTACAATTTTTAACCCCCCCAAGAAGTTGCATAAAATGTCAATTTAGATTTAATTACATATTTATCTGCTCTTCATTCTTAAGTCAAACCCTTCTTCTGGACCCATTTTCCTTCATTTGAACTGTGTATCCTTAGGATTTTATTTAATGAGGGTCAGCTGGTAGCAAAATTATGTTTATCCAAAAATAACATATTTTTCATTTACCATAGAAAAATGTATTTATCCCTTTGTCAGATGATAGATTGCAAAAATTTTCTCCCATTCTGTAGGTTGTCTGCTCACTTGGATGATAGTTTCTTTTGCTATACAGAAGCTCTTTAGTTTAATTAGATCCCACTTGTCAATTTTGGCTTTTGTTGCCATTGCCTTTAGTGTTTTAGTCAAAGTCTTTGCCCATGCCTGTGTCCTGAATAGTATTGCCTAGGATTTCTTCTGGGGTTTTTATGGTTCCAAAGAACTTAAACATATTTACAAGAAAAAAAACAACCCCATCAAAAAGTGGGTGAAGGATATGAACAGACACTTCTCAAAAGAAGACATTTATACAGCCAACAAACATATGAAAAAAAGCTTATCATCACTGGTCATTAGAGAAATGCAAATCAAAACCACATTGAGATACCATCTCATGCCAGTTAGAATGGTGATCATTAAAAAGTCGGGAAACAACAGATGTTGAAGAGGATGTGGAGAAATAGGAATGCGTTTACACTGTTGGTGGGAGTGTAAATTAGGTCAACCATTGTGGAAGACAGTGTGGTGATTCCTCAAGGATCTAGAAACAGAAATACCATTTGACCCAGTAATCCCGTTAATGGATATACACCCAAAGGATTAGAAATTATTATACTATAAAGACACATGCACACGTTATGTGTATTGCAGTCCTTTTCACAATAGCAAATACTGGAACCAATGCAGATGCCCATCCAATGATAGAATGGATAAAGAAAATGTGGCACATATACACCATGGAATACTGTGCAGCCATAAAAAAGGATGAGTTCATGTCCTTTGCAGGGACGTGGATGAAGCGGGAAACCATCATTCTCAGCAAAGCAACACAAGAACAGAAAACCAAACACCACATGTTGTCACTCATAAGTGGGAATAGAACAATGACAACACATGGACACAGGGAGGGGAACATCACACACTGGGGCCTGTCGGGGTTGGGGGATGTGGGGAATAACAGTAGGAGAAATACCTAATGTAGATGAAGGGTTCTTGGGTGCAGCAAACCACCATGGCACGTATATGCCCATGTAACAAACCTGCACGTTCTGCACATGTACCCAGAACTTAAAGTATAATTTTAAAAAATGTATTTATGAGGTGTAGAATTCTAGGTTAGCAGTTAGTATCTCTAGCACATTGAAAATATCATTACTGGTTTCTGGTTTCTCTTAACTGTTTTCTGATTAGTCAGGTGTCACTTTAATAGATTTTTTTGAAGGTAATGTCCTTTCTGAGACAGAAAGCCGAGACTGTTTTGTTTATTTTGTTCTGTTTTGAGACAAAGTCTCACTCTGTTGCCAAAGCTGGAGTGCAGCGGTGCGATCTTGGCTCACTGCAACCTCCACCTTCCAGGTTCAAGTGATTCTGCTGCCTCAGCCAGCCTCCCAAGTTGCTGGGACTACTGGCACGTGCCACCATGCCTAACTTTTTTCTATTTTTAGTGGAGACAGGATTTCACTATGTTGGCCAGGCTGGTCTTGAACTCCTGACCTCATGATCTGCCCACCTTGGTCTCCCAAAGTGCTAGGATTACAGGCGTGAGCCACTGCGCCCAGCCTCTCTAGCTGTTTGTAAGATTGTCTATTAGTTGCTCATGTTCTTCAGCTTTAGTGTGATGTGTTTATGTGTGAGTTTATTATTTATGCTACTTTATGTTTCATCAGACTTCATTTATTTGTGGTTTGTTACTTTTTTTAAATCTTGCAAATGCCCAACTATTATACCTCTTCAGTTATTGTGTATTCTCCATATTCATATTTGTGTTCTTATTTCTGCTGCTTTTTTTCTGGGACCATAATTCAGAGTGTTAAAAGGTCTCAGTTTTTGTTCCATTTCTCTTAACCTTTCTGCTGTGTTTTACATCTGTCTGTCTGTCTATGTTGCATTCTGGGAAATTTTTTAAACTGGTAAAGTAAATTACTTTACCAGGTTAATCTTTAATTCTATCTGATCTGTTACTGAATTGACATAAGAGGTTTTAAATTTGGTTATTATGTTTTTACTTTCTAAAACATCTTCGTTCTGCTAGATAAATTTTTATAGATTGCTAATTTCTGCAGAGGCTTTCAGACTAAACTTTTTTGTTTGAGTTTTTTTGGCTTTAAGCATAGTAAGTTTTATAATTCTTCTAGAAATTAAAATATCTAAAATTGAGGATTTGTTATATTGTTTCTATTGTTCTTTTTTTGATCTATTGTTGCTTTGTATTTTTTTTTAAGGTTCAGTCTTGCTCTGTCACCCAGGCTGGAGTGCAGTGGCATGATCTCAGCTCACTGCAACCTCCACCTCCCAAATTCAAGTGATTCTTCTGCTTCAGCCTTTTGAGCAGCTGGGACTACAGGTGCATGCCACCACACCCAACTGATTTTGGTAGAGGTAGGGTTTCACCACATTGGCCAGGCTGGTCTTGAACTCCTGACCTCATGATCCACCCGCCTCAGCCTCCTAAAGTGCTGGGATTATAGGCATGAGCCACTGCGCTTGGCCTATATGCTTTTCATCTTTGCCTATATACTGCTCATGGTCTTTGAAAAATTAAGAGTAAGAATGGTTAAATAATAACAGGCTGTGGCTCAAGCCTGTAATCCCAGCACTTTGGGAGGCTGAGGCGGGTGGATCACGAGGTCAAGAGATCGAGACCATCCTGGTCAACATGGTGAAACCCCATCTCTACTAAAGATACAAAAAATTAGCTGGGCACGGTGGCGGGTGCCTGTAATCCCAGCTACTCAGGAGGCTGAGGCAGGAGAATTGCCTGAACCCAGGAGGCGGAGGTTGCAGTGAGCCGAGATCGCGCCATTGCACTCCAGCCTGGGTAACGAGCGAAACTCCGTCTCAAAATAATAATAATAATAATAATAACAGGCTGAGGTTGCCAACCTCCAGAGAAGATTTATGTGTGCTTCTGCCAGATGCCTAGAAATATACCAATTTGGGACCATGTAACAACTTGAGGATGTGTGGGCCACCCTGGTGATGTGAAAATTGAGCTGCAAATCCTTGTGAAGGATAGTTTATTTCTGTCCGCCCTTACCCTGAGAGTGTATCTCCTTAGGGAAAGTTCTGTAGACTCCCCATCATAGGTGGGCCCTGTCTTTGATATCTGTCTTGTTCGACTATCAGAACCAAATTTCCAGTTGCCTGGATTAGCAGGTACCCTTAAGACAAAAGTAGTTCCCTTTTTCCCTTCCATTTTGGCCTGACAATTTGTTCAAGCTTGTCAGTTCTTTGTTGCCTTTTGGACATATTTAATAATTCTTTTACCTAGAATTTTCACTTCTTTTCTATGGGAGGATTGGTCTAATGATCTGACTCACAGTTTCTGACAATGCAAGTATCACATAATTGTTTAAATTATTTTAGTAATCACATTTTTTATCACTTTTCCTTTATTCTGACTTATCCCTAAATCATACTTCTCCTGCTATGTGTTATTCTGGTAGTTTTATGGTTTTATTCCCATTTAAAGCTCTAGTTCATCAGAATTCATTGTTGTATAAGGTTACTATAATTCATGTTTAGATCTATCACCTGAATCTAATATCTTGATTGTGTTTCAGGAACACTGGACATCAAAAGCTATTTTGCAGTTCCAGAAGTTGTGTGGTTTGAAGCCATTAGTGGGGGTAGTGGATGAATATATAGATGGCATCCTTAACATTTTTTTGTGTGATACATCCTCAAATGAAGACATCTATTTCCATCATGTCTTAAGAACAGAGGGCCATGCTATTGTATGCCGAGAAAATGTCTCTTCTAAGGTGGAGTAGTCTGAATGTATTCTGTAATATAGTTTGTTTAATTTCACCACTTCAAGGTATAAGATAATTTAATAAAGAGGTTTATTTGGTTTATTCTTTAACCAGTTAGAGACATCCATGAGATTCCTGGCTTTTTAATGCAGAGCACTGTTAATTTTCAGATGACCACTGGAAAACTGCATCTGACTAATTGTCATTTGAAATGTGAATATTTTTATTTTAAATAATTAATTTAAAAAATATTTAGATCTCTGAAATTGTCCTAGAGAATAACAACACTCCTGTTTTGCAGTTATCGATAATAATATCCATTTCACTGTTATGCTGATAATTTTTCAAACAAAAACTCAATATGGAGATGTTTTTAACTATTAAAATTCAGAAGATAATATACTTCCATAGCATTTGAATTATTAAGTGCTTTCTCACCTTTTTTCTGTTGGTCACGTAAATTAAACTATCCCTTTTCTTTTTTCAATCTTAGGGTTTCAGTGAGCTCAACCCTTTAGCTTTATACACGAAATCCAGTGGAGGGCCAGAGGACATTGTCTTGACAGCACTGGGTTATCCTTCCCAGCAGCACTATTTTAATGAAGACCGAATGATAAGTCCACAGTCAAAGGAGAGTGAGTTACATATCCTGGTAAGAGATTTTTGCAAACACTTTTATGATTATTTTACTTTAATCCTCATTTTTTTAGAGGAAGAAACTAAGGCTTTCCAAATTTTGGAAAGTTTGGAGATTTTGCACAGTGATCTTGACAATTTGTCTCTTTATGTGCTGGCTTAAATGTTTGCTTCGGTCGTGCTTCCTCCTGAACAGCCGCTCTCATATGCTTAAGTCCGTTGCTGCCTTTGTGCAGTTGTGACTTCGCTGCACTGACTGAATGCTGTACTTCTTCCCTCTGCAGTACACAGGTTCTTCGGGTGTTCTTGTTTCTTACTTTCTCTATGAACTTTCAGCAGTTCCTCCCTTCACAGTAATAATACCATAATATCGTTATGACATATTTTTCCAGCTCATAGTAATAAGAATAACACCATTATTTATTGAGCTTATACCACATGGCAGGCACTGTTAAAAGCATTCACATGTGTTAACTAACTTAATCTTTACATCAGCTTAACCAGGTTTGTACTTGCATATCTTCATTATACAGACAAGTTGTACATCTCTAATGTAAAAATCCAAAACCTGAAATGCTCCAAAATCTCAAAATTTGTAAGTGCTGACCATGATATCACAAGTGGAAAGTTCCACACCTAACCTCATATGACAAGTTTTAGACAAAATGCAGTCCAGACTTTGTTTCATGCCCAAAATTATTTAAAAATTATATAAAATTATCTTCAAGCTATGCATATTACATAGAAAACATAAATGAATTCCATGTTAGACTTGGGTCTTATCCCCAGGATATTCTCATGTATATGCAAATATTTCAAAATCCAAATTCTGAAACGCTTTTGGTCCCAAGCATTTTGGATAAGGGATACTCAGTCTGTAAAAGGCAAGTGAAGCACATAGTGAGAACTTAATGTTTCTTGAGCAAATAAATCATGTCCTCCAAGTCTTATTTCCTCATGACAACAGGTACTGGGCTAAGAATACAGGATGTATCTAACTTGAAGGCCAAAATTTTTTGTTTTATTGATAAAATGTCTTTTTATTTTTTTGGATAAAATGCAAAAGTATTCAGTGTGTTTTAGACATCTGACTTTGAAAATAAAATTATAGAGATGATTTTTTAAGTAGACATTTACTAATTGTTAGACTAAAGGGCATTTTCACTACTGGGAGATTAACCTATTATGAAATATATGTACAGATGTTTCATACTGCATGTTCAAAACAATATAAAGATTTTAGATTTCTAGTTAATGTTAAAATTAATGAAGCTTGTATGCCCAGCACTTTCTGAAGCCTGCATTTTTCTTAGTCATTAACACTGGATTAGAAGAATTACATTTCCTCATTCTTAATAGTAAATTGAATTCAACCTTTACTATTTTTAGAATATTTTATCACTCTGTTAGTGTCTTCAAATCATAGTTTTATCCTGGAAATGAAATAAGAACGATCTTTTCTGCAAACGAGAAAGGGCTTAAAACTCTACTATCCCACCCCAGTCTGTACTTTGACATATGAAGACTCCCATATGCTACACACACACCTACACCTCTACACCCAGTTCCTTGTGAATTTCTACTCATCTTTTGTTACCTTCTCCATTACGTCTTCTTAGATGTCCTCTTCTGTCATCTTTTTGTAAGGGCTGTACTTGGAAGACTGATTCTAGGTCTTCCCACAGTGTATTTTAGTTCCTTTAGAGCTGGAGTCTATTGCATTCATCTTTGTATTCACAGAGCTGTGTTGTAGACACTTCATCATAAGGGCTCAATGGATGTTGGTGGCTGGAACTAGTGTAGCAGGATGGGAAGACCTAGGATCATGATGCATAAAGCTGTAAAATAATGTTGCATTTGTATTTTGCAAAACAATGTAGCAAAAACGTCACCCCAAAATGTATAGGCATGTGGATTTTGGAAACAGCAGTAATATTGAAAATAAAGAATTCTCTTTCATATTTACTAGCAAGATATTAATGACAAAAAGTCTTTAAGTCATCTGAAATCTGAGTCAGAGGAGCCATTAAAGGATTCTGAATTTGATTCTTTGAAAACCTGCGATAAGAGCTTTGAAGAAGATCCAAAGTGGTCCAATCCGGAGCCAAAAGATCTGAAGGAAGAAAATGAGGTAGGTGAAGGAAAGTTAGTCTTTGAATATGTAATTAATGTAATACACTGAATCCATAAGTGAATAGGACTGCAGTAAACTTTCTTTAAACCCCACTGATTTTAATATTACAAATTCTTGGGCCAGGCACGGTGGTTCACACCTATAATCCCAGCACTTTGGGAGGCTGAGGTGGGCGGATCACTTGAGGTCAGGATTTCAGACCAACGTGGTCAACATGATGAAACCTTGTCTCTACAAAATAAACCAAAAAAATTAGCCAGCTATGGTGGCATGTGCCTGTAATCCCAGCTACTCACGAGGCTGAGGCATGAGAATCCTTGAACCCAGGAGGTGGAGGTGGCAGTGAGCTGCTTTCATGCCACTGCACTCCAGCCCAGGTGATAGAGTGAGACTCTGTCTCAAAAAAATACAAAAAAATGTCCATAGTAACCAAGACCAAAGTTATACCAACATAACCTTGATCACAAAAAAGATCTGGCTTTGATGTGTTAGTTAATAATCTTGTGGCTTGGGGTGGTCTTCAAGAATTACACTCTGATTAGAAACTAATCTTGGGAAATTACATTATGAAAAACCCATTGGGACAAATGTTTACAGCTTTTTCGGAGGATGTGTTTTTGTTTTAATCAAATGTTTATGTACCCAAAACTTAGGATCCCTCATGACCCCTTCCCCTACATTTCCTATTTCCCAGAGCATCCATGTTTCTCTCTTTTAGCTGCTTTTGGAATTTACTTCTGTTTGTTTCATTAAATAACATCCTCATGTTATTCCTTCCTGATTTTTCAGTTTTAAGTATCTATGGATTTTCCACTATCAAAGATGAGGGTTTAGTTCTCTTTCATCACCTTACCACCACCACATACAAACATAACCTTTTTGTCCCTTCCCCTTACCATCTTACCGATACAGTATATCAGACTTTTCATCAGATTTCTATTTAATATTTACATTACAGTGACTATGTAAATGCTTTTCACAGCTTGGCCAGGTATTATAGTATACTATTACATCTTTTTCTTCCATGTTAATATTTTTCTTTTTTAATAAATTATAGTAACATTGACTCTTTTGGTGTACTATTCTATCAACTTTAATAAATATGTAGATTTGTATAACCAACACTGCAGTTGGATGTAGAACAGCTCCGTCATCTACAGCAACTCCCTTGTGCTACCCCTTTGTAATCAGTCTTCCCACATCCCTGACCCCCAGCTACCGGTCTGGGTCTATTTCGTGTCACTCTCGTTTTACCTTTTCAGGACTGTCATGTAAGTAGAATGAAGTCTGTAACCTTTGGAGGCTGGCTTCTTTCATTCAATATAATTCTGTACCTTTGAGATTCATCCAAGCTCTTGTATGTATCAATAATATGTTCTTTTTGATTGTTGAATAGTATTTTATAGTATAAATATACCAAAGTTTATATACCCATTCACCTATTGAAGGATATTTGGGTTGTTTCCAGTTTGGGGTATTTATGAATAGAGCTGCTATAAATATGTACAGGTTTTTGTGTGAACATCAGCTTCATTTATCTAGAGTAAATACCCAGGAGTAAGATTGCTGGATCATGTGATAAGTGTATGTCAAACTTTTTTCCAGAGTGGCTGCACCGTTTTGCATTTTCACCAACAATACATGAGTTCTAGTCGCTCCATTTTCTTGTCAGCACTTGACGTGCTGAGTAATTCTCCTTTAGCCATTCTAGTAGGTGTGTCGTAGTACCACAGCGTGATGGTAAATTCTATTCCCTAGTGAGTGATGACGTTCAGCATCTTTTCATCTGCTCAGTTGCCATCTATTTGCAATTCTTGGTGAAATGTCTATTGAAGTCTTTTCCTCATTTTTTGATTGGGTTGTTTTCTTACTCTTGAGTTTTGAGAGTTCTTTATATATTCAGGATATGAGTTCTTTGTCAAATAATGTGATTTTCTCCCAGTTGTAGTTTGTCTTTTCATTCTCTTAATAGTGTCTTTCATACAGAAATTTTTAATTTTGAGAAAACCTAACATACCAACTTGTTTTCTGTTATGGACAGTGTTTCCAGTGTCAAGACATCTTGAGTTAATTTAGCATGAAGTTTAGGTCAGGTTTCATTTTGTTGCATGTGGACGTCCAGCTGATCAGCATCCTTTGTTGAGAAGGCTGTCTTGTCTCCATTGAATTTCCTTTGAAGCGTTATCAAAGATCAGTTGTCCATATTTCTGTAAGTCTGTTTCTAGACTCTTCTTCTCCAGTGACCTAGATTTATGTGTCTTCATCACTATCACATTGTCTTGATTACTGTTGCTTTATATAGTACCTCTTAAAGTCTGGTAGTATGATTCCTATTTTATACTTCTTTTTCAAAATTGTTGTAAATATTTTGGTTCCTTTTTCTTTCCTTGTAAATTTTAGAATTAGCTTCTCTATGCCTGAGATTTTGATTGGAGTTGTATTATATAGATAATTTTGAGGAAAGATGATACTTTAGTTCATGAGCATGGTGTATCTCCCCATTTATTTAGGTTTTCCTTTATTTCTTTAACAGTGTTAGAATTTTTAGTATATACAATCTGTACATATTCTGTTAGTTTTATACCTACATATTTCATTTATTTTGAGAATAAATATTTCCCCAGTTTTTGTATTTTAATTGCTAGTATGTAGAAATTAGTTTTTAACTAGCTAGGCTCACTTATCAATTTTAGGGGGTGTTTTGTTGATTCCTTTTGTGATTTTCTTAATCAGTAGTGTTGTCTGCAAATTAGGATCTGCAAATCGATACCTGTTTTCATGAGATACTGGTCTGTAGCTTTCTTCTACGGTCTTTGATTTTTGTACTAGGAAATCGTGGCCTCATAAAAGGAATCTGGAAACATTGCCCTCTTTGCTATTTTCTGGTAAAGGTTACCTAGAATTGTATTTCTTTTTTATTTATTTTTTTGTTTGTGTGGATCTTTATTTTCTTTGTTTTTTAATTGACAAGTAAAATTGTGTATATGGTGTACAACATGTTTCAATATATGTATACATTGTAGCATGTATGAGTCAAGCTATTTAGTATATGTATTACCTCACATATTTGTTATTTTTGGGGGTGAAAACAGTTTTAAAAAATATCTTCTGGTAATTTTTAAGTATACAATATGTCTCCATTAACTGAACTTACCAAGATGTACAGCAGATCTCTTGAACTTACTCCTCCTGTCTACTGGAATTTTGTGTCCTTTGACCAACATCTGCCCAATTCCCCCATCTCCTAGCCTCTGGTAACCTCTGTTTTACTCTGCTTTTTCAGATTTCAGTGTAAGTGAGGTGGTGTGTCTGGCTTGTTTCATGTAACGTAATGTCCTCCTCGTTCATCCATTTTGTCACAAATTACAAGTTTTCCTTCTTTTTAAAGGCTGAATAGTATTACATTGTGTGTGTGTGTGTGTGTGTGTGTGTGTGTGTGTGTTTATATATATATATATACACACCACGTTTTGTTTATTGATGTATGCTTTGTACAGAGTGATACTGTCCTAATGAGTTGGAATTATTTGCTCCTCTGTTTTCTGAGAAAGATTACATAAAATCAGGTTCTTTTTCAGGGAGTGAAGTTAATTTGTAAAATGTTTGGTATTACCTTATAAAACCATCTGGTCCTGGAGACTTTTTTCCAGAAGAATTTAAATTACAAAGTCAATTGCTTTAATAGATACAGGATTATTCAAATCAACTATCTTAGCTTGGTTTAGTCTTGGTATTTTGTGTTTTTTTGAGGAAGTGACTCATTTAAGTTATAAAATGAGGAATTGGTTCACTTCATCCAAATTGTCAGCTATAACATTGTTTATAGTATTCCCTTATTATCTTTTTGTTATCTGCAGGGTCTCCAGTGGTAATCTCCTGTTACAGTCCTGATATTGGCAATTTATCTTCTCCCCCTTTTTGTTAGTCTTACTAGAAATTTATCCATTTTAATGAACTTCCCATTCCCAAGAATAAGCTTTTGTGTCATTGGTTTTATCTCTCGTCTTTCTGTTTTCAAGGTCATTGATTTCTTTCTTTTATTTTCTTTGGGATTATTTTTGCTTTCTTTTTCTATTTTTTAAGATGGAAATTTACTTTAATGAACATTGTATTTTCATTTTCATTCAGTTCAAATATTTTATAACTTATTTTGAGATACTATCTTTGACCCATGAATTATTTGGAAATGTGTTGTTTAATTTCCAGGTGTTTGGAAATTTTCATGTTAACTTTGTTATTTCCAGTTAATATGGCTTTGGAACAAACTTTGTATGATTTTGGTTCTTTAAATTTGTTAAGGTTTGTTTTATCAACACAGGATGTATCTAGCTTGGTAAATGCCCATGTGCCTTTGAAAAAAATATATTCTGTTGTTGGGTGGAGTGTTCTATAAATGTCAGAGCCAGTTGATTGGTGGTATTGCTGAGTTCTTCTGATACTTGCTATCTACCAATTTTGTTGATTACCGAGAACGCTGAAATCTGTAACTATAATCTTGGATTTTGTATATTTCTCGTTTCATTCTTTCAGTTTTTTTTCTTGGGCATGTTGAAGCTCTATTGTTGGGTGTTACCCATTTATAATCTTGGATTTTGTATATTTCTCCTTTCATTCTTTCAGTTTTTTTCTTGGGCATGTTGAAGCTCTATTGTTGGGTGTTACCCATTTAGGTTCTTCCATGTCTTAGTGAATTGATCTTTGATCATTATGATATGTCTTTCTTTATTCACAATTACTTTTTTTGCACTGCAGTCTACATAATCTGATATCAGTATAGCTATTCCGGCTTTTGTGCGCAAGCACGTGTGTGTGTGTATGTGTGTGTGTGTGTGTGGTATACATTTCTCCATCCCTTTACTTTTTTGGAGGGGGAAGGGTGGGCAGAGCTAGGTGAGGTTTTATTTTGGACCAAAAAAAAAAATTGTTTTGCAGCTTGAGGCATGGACAAGGGGGTTCCCCGGCAGTAAACTCCCCTGTGGGTGGGTGAGGGCTAGGGCTGAGCCTCAGGTGGGTCTTCTTTTCCCCATGTTCCCCTGCACAGGGGCCTCCCTCCCTGGCTCTGGGGCAGCCTCAGGAGGGGCAGGCTGGGATGGGCTGCCGCAGCTCTTCAGGTGGGCAGCACATTTGAGGACTCCAGCACCAGCTTCCCATCGCGGGTCTCAATCTTCCTCACAACCATGGCCCCGGTGGTGCTGGTGCGGCTGAAGGAGCTGGAGCCTGCGCCAGAGCCAAAGCTGGAGCCAGGCCGTGGCTGAGGCCAGGGTTTGTGAGGGCCGGCATAGGCGGAACTCAGACCACCTGTGGTCTTTGTATGGATACTCATCTTCTGCATCCCAGACTCCAGCTGGCTCTCCTTGCCCTCCAGCAGCTTCCTGTAAGTGGCTCTCTCAATGTCCAGGGCCAGTTTGATGTCCATCAGCTCCTGGTACTCACGCAGCTGCTGCGTTACGTCCTGCTTGGCCTGCTGCAGGGCGGCCTCCAGTTAGGACAGCTTGGCGTTGATATCCTATCGGCCAGCTCCCCGAGCTGCTCATTATCTGTCATGGCGGCCTCCAGGAAAGCCCTCTGGCCTTTGAGGCCCTCAGTCTCAGCCTGGAGCCAGCTGATGTTCCAGTTCATCTCAGAGATCTCAGTCTTTGTATGCGGCAGGTCATCCCCATGCTTCCCAGCCAGTGTCTGCAGCTCCTCATACTTGGTCTGGTATGTGCTCTCAGCCTCAGCCTGGCTGCTGTTGGCGATCTCCTCATACTGTGCCTTGGCCTCGGCGATGATGCTGTCCATGTCGGGGGAGCGGCTATTGTCCATGGACAGCACCACAGACGTGTCCGGGATCTGGGACTGCAGCTCCCGCATCTCCTCTTCGTACAGCTACCTGAGGAAGTTGATTGCATCAGTCAGCCCTTCTAAGCAAGACTCCAGCTCCACCATGTTCATGTAAGCTTGATCACATCCTTCTTGATGAGGACAAATTCATTCTCTGTCTCTGTACCTTTACTGATCTCATCCTCCTGCTTGTTCTAGAAGTCCTCCACCAGCCCCGGCATGTTGCCAAGCTCCACCTCCGCTTCAGCTTCTCCTGGCCCAGTCTCCAACTGCTGCCTAAGGTTGTTGATGTAACTGTCAAACAGGTTGTCCATGTTGCTTCAAGCCATCTTCTGCTGCTGCAGGAGGCTCTGCTTGTTCTCCAGCATCTTGTTCTGCTGCCCCAGGAAACTTACTTTGTCAATGAAGGAGGCAAACTTGTTGATCTGCTCCTTCTCCTGGGTGCACACGGCCTGGATGTTGGGGTCCACCTCCAGGTTAAGGGGACTCAGCAGGCTCTGGTTGACCGTGATGGTGGTGATGCCTCCCATGCCACTGACCCCACCATAACCTGCACCCAGGCCATCCCGGAAGCTGCTGCTGCCCACATGGGGGAGGCTCAAGGAGTTGATGCAGGCACCAGGCCCACTCGTGTAGAAAGGCCCAGGGACCAGAAGTGGACACTTTGTAGGACTTCTGGGTCACCTTGATAGACATGGTGGAGGCAAGAGTGGAGGCAGGTGGGTTGAACCAGATGCAGATTCCAGAAGGACCAGAGAAGCTGCTGCTTTCATCCTTTTACTTCTAACCTCTATCATTGTATTTGAAATTCCTTGAGACAGCATATAGTTTATTTATTGAGACAGAGTTTTGCTCTTATTGCCCAAATTAGAGTGCAATGCTGCGATCTTGGCTCACCACAACCTCTGCCTCCTGGGTTCAAGCAATTCTGTGGCCTCAGCCTCCTGAGTAGCTGAGATTACAGTCATGTGCCACCGCACCTGGCTAATTTTGTATTTTTAATAGAGGCGGAGTTTCTCCATTTTGGTCAGGCTGGTCTCAAACTCCTGACCTCAGGTGATTCACCCACCTTGGCCTCCCAAAGTTCTGGGATTACAGGCATGAGCCACCAAACCCAGCCTAGTTTGATTATTTTTTAATCCACTCTGACAATCTGAATTTCACTTAGTATGTTTGGAACATTTATGTTAATTTGGTTATATATATGTTTTTATTTTAGATCTGCCAGTTTATTTTTCTGTTTGTTACCTGATTTTCATTCATCTGCTTCCTCTTGCCTTCTCTTAGGTTATTTGAACATTTTTTAGTATTCCACTTTATTATGTTTATTGTGTTTGTTTGTATAGTGTTTTTTAGTGGTTACTCTAGGAATTACAATTGTCAATCTTGACTTTTACCACTTTGGTAGGTCAGTGTCTTGCCCTGCTATTTAGGTCTTTTACCCATTCCTTCTTCCTTTCTGCCGTCTTTATCTTATGTATTACACCTTTGACAATTTATGTGGATTAATCATTGACAATTTACGACGTTACAGTTTTTGCTTTCCATCTTCAAAAATATTCTTTAAAAGTTCAAGAGGAGAATATTGTACATATCCAGATATTTGTCATTTCTGTTGATTTTTCTTTTTCTGATGTTCCAGGTTTCCTGTTGATATCATTTCCTTTCTGTCCAAAGAGTTTCCTTTAACATTTATTTTAGAGTAGATTTGCTGACCATGAACTCTGTTTTCTTTACTGAGAATAATATATTTATTACTTCATTCTTGAAGGATATTTTGACTGTAATAGAAACCTGGGTTGCCAGATGTTCTCATTTAGCCCTTTAACAGTTTTCTTCTTCTTCTCTCTGGCCTTCATGGTTTCTGATGGAAAATCCACAGTAATTGAAATTCTTCTTCCTTTATAAGTAATGTTTTATTTTTCTTTGGCTACATTCAAGATAGTTTGTCTTTAGTTTTCAGCAACTTGAGTAGATTCTGTCTAGGCACGGATTTCTTTAGGTTTATCCAATTTGGCTTTTGTTGAACTTCTTGAATCTGTAGATGTATGTCTTTCACCAACTTTTGGGTATTTTTCAGCCATATTTCTTCAAATTATTTTTCTGCATTATGCTCTTTATGTTCTCCTTGTGAGACTCTGATGACACAAATGTTAAATCTTTTGGTATTGTTCCACAGTCCCTGATGCTCTGTTAGGGATTTTTTGTTTGGTTGTTTTTGTTTTCAATCTTTTTTTCTCTTTTGTTTAGATTTGATAATTTCTGTGGATCTGTCTTCAGTTCATGCATTCTTTCATTTCTGTTCTGCTGTTCAAAAGAGGGCCAGGGATCTCAACATTCATTATAAAAACCTTCATTTCATTCCTTAATAATTTTTATTAAGCTTGCTCCATCCTCACTTTTACCATCTGGAATATTTCTGGTCTTCTGGCAGATAGAGGAGATGTATGTAGTTGCCTGAGTCCTTGGAACAGGGGAGCGTATCTGGAGATCTAAGTCCTACTTACACAGACTTTCAGCCAGTGCACTTGTTTTCTTTCCCATTTTACTCCCTCGATTCCAAAAACCTTGTAGTATATATTTGAATTTTTAAGGTATATATGGTAAAGATTTGGGTTGCTTCTCAATTTTTTCACCACAAGCTCAGGATTCCACCTTCTCAGGACTGCTTAATCAGTTGTCACTTGTCTGCTTTCCGTTTCCCAGAAAGTAGATTGTCCTTTCTCCTCTTCTATTCTCTTTGACTATAAGGATTATATCTTAAATCTCTATATTATTCTTTTGGTGGCATTTCAGAAGGTAAAGTAATAAATTGTGTATTCAAACTGTCATCTTTACCTGGAGTCAGGAAAAAACTATAAAACCTAAATTTTAAAATGTGCTCATATAGGAACTGTAAATGATAATTTTTCTTTGTCTTCTGTTACATTTTAGGATGAGATCCCCACTGGAATGCCATGCTTGGAGTCAGTGACCATAGGTGATGATATTTGGGATGAGAACTGGTTACCAGTGCAGGCTAAGATGGGAAAAAGAGGTGATGCTGCCTCCCGTCTATTTACTGCAAGCCTTGATGGAAAGAATAAATATTCATCATGTAAAGAAATGCCACAGAAGGTTAGATCCTTGGAAAAATAGAAAGAAAATCAGGCCAGGCACTGCCTCTGAAGCCTGTAATTCTAGCACTTTGGGAGGCCAAGGCAGGTGGATCACTTGAACTTAGGAGTTCATGACCAGCCTGGGCAACATGGTGAGACCCTGTCTCTACTAAAAATAGCCAGGCGTGGTGGTGTGCACCTGTGTTCCCAGCTACTTGGGAGGTTGAGGTGGGAGGATCAGTGCTTGAGCCTGGGAACTAGAGGTTGTAATGAGCAAAGATCATCCCACTACACTCCACCAGCTTTAGTAACAGAGTGAGACCAGTTCTCAAAAAAAAAAAAAAAAAAAGAAGAAAGCAATCAGTACTGATTTAATTTTCTAGGTCTCAAGAAAGCTATCTGTTCTGGAATTCAAAAGGACTTATCGGGCCATAATTCAAAAGAATACATGATTTTAAAAAATGGTAGTGGTATGTAGGGGGACAGAGGATTCATCATGGGACAGTATACCATAGCCTATTTTTGCATATCTGTCCTTTTAATCATTGTGATTTTTGTTTTATCAGCCCCTAGTCAAGGCCCTTAGGATCTGTAAATAAAGAAACCATTTTCTCTAATTTTACTATTGTTGCTTTAGTGTTGTAATACAAGCTCTGGATTTCTGGAGTCGGCATATTTGCTAATATTAGGCCTGACTATATGTATTTAAAATATATTTCCCACTGGCTATAAGAAGAAATATCTGAAGTTCTTCTCCTTCATGTTTGTGCTGTTTAAATACTAGATGATCATGAAAAAAAAGTCTAGCCATGAAAAAGATACTAAAGGAAAGACTACAAAACAGTTGCGTTGACTGTGGAGATCCAGGTGTTCAGAGTTGGGGATATACTGGGTATGGCCCAGTGAAGCAAGGAGGAAAGTCACACTGATAGAGGAAGTTAATAAATACCTTTTTGTTTAATACGCATTGCTTTCTTGCATTGATCTTGCCCAAGTTACCCTCTTTTTGGATCATGTGGCGCTTTATCTCAGTCTATTGTTGCCATTTTTTCATTATAGGACTGGTGTTTTTCTACACCCAAAGATACATGGGATGATTCTCGGCAGCCTTCAGGCCTTGTAAATGGAACAAAAGTCGTTCATAATTCAGAAGGACTGGGTGCTCAAGAAAAAAATACTGGCACAAACAAGATTCAAAAGGTAAATGTCTAATGCAGGTTATTGGGGAAGGTTTGCACAAGGAAGTCCTTTCATTTTTAGAAAGCAAAATTGTCTCAATATTCCCTGCTCTTAACAGGTTGCTGTAGATGTTGTTGTTTGTAGATTTGAGTTTTTGGGCTTTGTACTAGAGTTATGAGTGGATTTGCACCCCAGGATACTTGTGGTTAATGACCCCTCTCCTAGCAGTTGTACAATTACATATACATAAAATGTATGTTGATTTTTAAAGAATTTTCACATAATTCCTTATTGCTTCAGAAGAAATCCTGAGCCTAAAATATTTAAAAATGATTAAACCTCTCAGGGAGGTAGGAAATTGGGATTTTTCTGTAACTTAGTCATAATTGTAAGTTCTTTATCTGTCACATAATCTAGATTAATTTCTTCTTTCTCATTGCTTTGGCAGAAAGCAGTAATCTTGGCATAGAAACTGTTTGTTTCATGTTTCTTGAATATATGACAAGCATCCTGAAAACAGCAGGGCAGTTTGTGTGAATCATGAAATTTGGCTGCCAGGCCTCTTTAGTTTGGTGTGTTACATTGAAAATAGAGTGTAAGTTTAGAAGACTTGTTGAAAACCAGATCTAGGGAAGATGAACCTTCTAAGTGACACATTTCCTTCAGACTGTGGTTACTCTATATGACAGCAATGATAAAGTCATTCTGTATTTCGTAGAATGGTCTCTTCCAGAAATGTAGCTTACTTAATAGCATGAATTTAGTTTTAGGATAAAGTAGGCTTTTGTATTTTGTTTCTCATGTAGTTTTTTTTTTTTTTTTTTTAAACAGCTTTATTGAAAGATAATTGATATACCATTATAATTCACTATTTAAAGTGCACAATTCAGCGTTCTTTTGATACACAGCTAGCTGTACAGCTATCACTACGGTCTATTTTAGAATATTTTCATCACCCTTTCAAAAAGAAAACACCCATACCCATTAGCAGTCATACTCCTTCCCCGTCCTCGCACAGCCTTAGGCAGCTACTTACTAATTTGCTTTCTGTCTCTACATTGTTTTCTGTTAAATGGCACACAGTATGGGGTTTTTTGTGTGCTGGAGTGTCTTCTTTCACCTAGCATTGGTAACGTCTTCAGAATTCATCCTTGTAGCATGAACCAGTACTTCATTCCTTTTTATGGCTGAATAATATTCCCCTCTATGATATACCACACTCTTATTTATCCATTCATCAGTTGGTAGGAATTTGGGCTGCTTTCACATTTTGGCTATTATGCTGCTGAGAATGTTCAAGTACCAGGTTTTGTGTGAACACGTTTTAGTTGTTCTTAGATACATAACTTGAGGAGTGGAGTTTCTGGATCACTTGGTAATTCTACTTTTAACATTTTGTGGAACTGGCATACTGTTTTCCAAAGTGACTGCACCATTTTACATTCCCCCCAGCAGTGTATGAGGGTTCCAGTTCTCCATATCTTCAACGCGTATTGCCTGTCCTTTTGATCATGGCCATGCTTGTGGATATGAACAGTGTCTCATGGTTTTTATTTCCGTATCTGATGGCTGATGATGTTGGGTGTCTTTTTGTTTGCTTGTTGGCGATGTGTCTTCTCTGACAAGATATTCAGATCCTTTGAGCATTTTAAAAGTAGGTTGTCTCCTGTTATTCAGAAGTAATAAGAAAATACAAGTCTCTTACCAGATGCATTTTCAAAATTTTCTACTAATCTGGTTGTTTTTTTTTTTTTACATAAGATCCAATAGATTTTTTGGTTGCTTGAGCTCTTGGTGTCCCCTAATAAGCCATTGGAACCCTCATACACTGCTGGGGGAAATATAAAATGGTGCAGTCACTTTGGAAAACAGCCTGACCCAAGGTTACAAAGATTTACACCTGTGTTTTTACCTAAGCGTTTTATAGTTTTACCTCTTAAATTTAGGTCCTTGAACCATTTTGAGTTAATTTTTTATGGTGTGAGATAGAGTCCCACTTTATTCTTTTGTGTGTGAACATTCAGCTGTGCCAGCACTAGTTGAAAGGATGATTCTTTTCCCATAAATAGCCTTGGCTTCCTTACTGAAAATCAGCCGACTCTATTGTCTGTGTGTCACATTGTCTTGATTACTCTAGCTAATTAATACGTTTTGAAATCAGGTAATCTGAGTCCTCAAACTTCCTGTCATGTAGTTTTATACTATTACTTTATATCCCAGGAAGAGAATTGACCAAGGTAAAATCTTTATTGTATCATAATGAACTTCTTAAGGTATATTTCTTCAGAAACTTTTCATTTTCCACCCCTTTTTCTACTCCTGTTGTAAGGTGCCGTGTATTTACCATGCCGGTAGAATACCCTTTATCCAAAAGACGGAACTGGAAGTTGCTTAGGATACAGTCCTCTCCTGCTGTCCGTATCTTCAACCTCTTTCTGCTGGCACATTCTCATAAGCATTTAAAAATGTTTATGTACCTTCCATCTAAACAAAATTTAAACATTAAAAAAATTTTTGATCCCACAGTCCTTTCTAGCTACCACACTTGTTATTCATCCCCTAGGTAGACAAACATGTTTTGCCTTTGAAAATTATAAAAGTACCACATTTGCAGGATTTTAAAATTCAAGTAGTTCCGCACGTTACGGAAATAAGATATCCTTGCCTCTTTTTTTTTTTTGAGACGGAGTTTCGCTCTTGTTACCCAGGCTGGAGTGCAATGGCGCGATCTCTGTTCACTCCAACCTCCGCCTCCTGGGTTCAGGCAATTCTCCTGCCTCAGCCTCCTGAGTAGCTGGGACTACAGGCACGTGGCACCATGCCCAGCTAACTTTTGTATTTTTAGTAGAGACGGGGTCTCACCATGTTGACCAGGATGTCCTTGCCTCTTCTAATCCAACTCCACCATAAGCAGTTTCTTGTGTATCCTTCCTAGAAACTAAACACATGCATGAGAACATACGACGCATACCATTCAGCACCTTCCCATATCCATTACAAACCTACCTCAGTGTTTTAACTCCTGCAGAGTGTGGGTATACCATAACTGATTTAGGTAGTTCTGACGAATATCTGTTTCTAAGATTTTGTACTGTAAACAGTACTGCAGTGATTATCCTTCAAGTTACCGTCTATTCTCATGTTGCTAAGTTAGGTGGACGTGTTTTAACCTTAGGTACCTGACTGTCAGCACTATTTGAAATTAACCTTGCATTCCTTCTTGAAACAGAATCTTCCTTTGGCTTTTGTGATGTCATGATCTTTCCTCCTCCTGCCTCCTGACTTAGTATCTGGGCTTGCTCCCTGTGGCACCTCCCCGAGTTCTGCCCTCTGCTGTTTCCTTACTCCTCGCTGTGTTTTCATCGATCTTCGTGTTTAACACTTGGAGGAACTGCCAGGCTTCTTTCCAGAGCAGCGGTTCTGTTGTACATCCCCTGTTGTACATCCCCTGTGGTACATCCCCTGTTGTACATCCCCTGTGGTACGTCCCCCTGTGGTACGTCCCCCTGTGGTACGTCCCCCGTGGTACGTCCCCCGTGGTACGTCCCCCGTGGTACGTCCCCCTGTGGTACGTCCCCCGTGGTACGTCCCCCTGTGGTACGTCCCCCTGTGGTACGTCCCCTGTGGTACGTCCCCTGTGGTACGTCCCCCTGTGGTACGTCCCCCTGTGGTACGTCCCCTGTGGTGCGTCCCCCTGTGGTGCGTCCCCCTGTTGTGCGTCCCCCTGTTGTGCGTCCCCTGTTGTGCGTCCCCTGTTGTACGTCCCCCTGTTGTACGTCCCCTGTTGTACGTCCCCCTGTTGTACGTCCCCCGTGGTGCGTCCCCCGTGGTGCGTCCCCCGTGGTGCGTCCCCCGTGGTGCGTCCCCCGGTTGTGCGTCCCCCGGTTGTGCGTCCCCCTGGCAATTTAAGAGTACTGCAGTTTGTCCATGTCAGCACTTGGTGTTCTTGCTAATAATTGTAATTATCTTTTCTAGTATAGCCATTGTAGTAGATGCGAAGTGGTTTGGGGACTTTGTTCATATTTCATAAATTATGAACGTGTTTTTGAGACTAACCTGTAGTTCCATCGTGGTATACTTGCAAACAGTTGTGAGGGAGTCAGTCATTTGCAACTACAGAAGAATCAATCTGGTAGAGCAATGTGCATACAGGTCACCTGGGAATCTTGTTAAAATGCAGATTCTTACCCATCATATCTGGGGTAGGGACTAAAGCTCTTCATGTCTAGCAAGCTTCCAAGTAATGCTGATGTGCTGATGAGTGAATACCACTTTTGAGTAGTAAGGCTGTATATTAATGTTAGAAGGGAGAGACCTTTTTTTAAGTTAATGGTTTAAATTGACTACACATACTTGCTTTCAAATGTGAAACAAATTTAGAGTGAAATTCAGAGTAAAAGCTATCAGGATGCATCTTAAATACGTGTCAAGAGTGCATCTTTCTTAAATGACATTTGTCAAGAAAGAAGATACAGCTTTTTAAACATGTTTCTGTCTGTTGTCTATTAAGCAGCTAAGGGTTTAGTATAATAATATTATAGGCAGTAGGGTGTAATGTAAACAGCACTGGCTTGGGAGTGCTATAATCAAGGGCCTAGTTTTGACTACTGACTAGCAAGTGGAAACAAATTACCTTTTGTGCCCTGAGTTTGCTCACTTGCAAAGACTGATTTGAACTAATAAATTGCCCCAGCTTAAAAAGTTTATGAGATTAATAAATATTGATTTACTTAATTATTATTGCTGCTTTATTGAAAGAATTCACTGATTGTTAGCCTCATTTTAAATTAAGATAAAGGGTAGCTCATGTATACATGTGAATTGTTTAAACTATGCAAAAACTTGAGTCTAGGTCTTTGGTTTCCTGAAATAACATATTGTATGGCCCAGTATAGCTATCTGGAGTTTAGAATTTTTTTTCAACCAAAAAAGGTTATTCACACAGGTATTTGTATATTATATAATTATATAAGCCACATT
Source organism: Saguinus oedipus (assembly GCA_031835075.1). Lineage (NCBI taxonomy): Eukaryota > Metazoa > Chordata > Mammalia > Primates > Cebidae > Saguinus > Saguinus oedipus. Next base: position 45,614,378 of record CM063190.1, read on the forward strand.
CACACCAGCCATCTTTGAAAATGAGCTGCTATAGATTTTTGCCCCAGAAGTAACATTTGCTGATATTAAATGTGTGTTGCATATGAGCCTGAAAAACAAGCCTCCATCTGTTTGTACAGTTACTGTTTCAGATTGTTCTAGGCGGATCCCAGACTCTAAACCGCTTGGTTCAGTTTGTCAGAGCTTCATCTGATGGGGTCCTCTTTACTCGTGTCAGTGCCAGTTGACATCACCGAAGATCAGTGCTGTTATTAATTCAGCAATGAGTATATGGTAGGAAATGGGGTCTAATTCGTCATGGTTAAAATTTGGCACTCCATTCACTTCAGGTCAGTTTGAGTTTGGAAGTTCATCTTTTTCTCCCAAACTCTGGCTTTTTTGGCCCTTCCGAAGAGCACGCAGCTCCTGCCTCCTTTCATGGCTAGCTGCACACACACACTTTCCCTGATGGGGAGGACTCAGGCCCTTAGGGTCAGGGATCCTGTCTGACTGGGAGGTGGCGTGGGAGAGCACAGAGAACGTAGACTGGCCTGAGTTCAAATCTACACGCTGCCGTTTACTGATGGACACTGGCTAACTGAACGACTCTGTCAAAGCATTATGCTAAGTGAAGAAGACATAGCAGCACCTACCTAGGACACTTGTTCTGATGTTCAAATGAAGAAACACATGCACTGCTGACACAGAGCGCTCAGTGAACTTCACTTCTCTCTTGCTCTGCCCCTTTCCCAGCCTTTGTATGTAGCACTGTATGCCATGTTTGCCTATGGGATGTGTTCCGTAAATGTTTTCTTGAATTTATGTTCATTAAGATAGAGAAGGACTTGGCTTTTTCTAGAGAGTATATAGGTTCTTCAAAGTGGGTAGTTCCATTTTATGATATGGAAATACTTGTATTTTGCTTTTAAGTAAGAAAATAGGGCTTGATTCTTCTTATACTAACATTTGTTTTTCATACTTTTGCCCCTTTTTTTCCCATTCTGCAGCAACTAGACTTAAATGGTTCTTCAGATTCTTCCACACTGCCCAAATTGGAAGAATGCTATACCTCTCTTACCCAGTCAGAGCAGTCAGCATACGGAAGCCAGTCTGAACTCAGCAGCAGTCAGACTCAGCCTTCCACAGCAGTATCCAGTTCAACTCCTGGAGTGGATGATTCTGCAGAACAGCCCTCTGGTTTTGGTAGGTTTGTGTGTACTTGTGCATGCTCTCAGTTGACAGACATGATGGTTTGTCATGTTCTAAAAACCTTCATTTGTCTGTTTCAAAATACACCTTGAAAGATTACTGACCTTGGCATTTGTGTTAAGTCCTTGTTTTATGTTTGGGCTCAATTGTTCCTTGAACTTTGCCACCCTTCTCTTTTTCTGCACTTTTTGTTGGAGGGGGTGGTTCCACTTATATATAGTAAAACTTGCTGGTTTTCAAGTATATAGTTCTTTGAGTTTTGATAAATGTATAGTCTTGTAATCACAGCCACAATTGTGATAACATTTCCATAGGCCTGAAAGTTTCCTTGTGCCCCTTTGCAGTCAGTCCCGTGGCCTACTTGCTGGCCTCTGGCATGTTACTTTCCCCTTTCTAGAATTTCATATAAATTGAATCATATGTAGTATTTATGTCTGGCTTCTTTCACTTACCATAATATTTTAGATTTTCATTTATGTTGTTGCAGTATAAAAAATTTGTTCCTGTTTGCTGAATAGTGTTCAGTTACATGGATATACCACAGTTTACTTGTTTACCAGTTAATGGTCAAATTCTGGAAACAACATAGGTGTCCATTATCAATAAAGCTGCTATGAACATTTACACACAACTCTTTTTGTAGATGTATGTTTTTATTTCTATTGAATATATACATAGGAGACTGAGTGCAGTGGCTCACGCCTGTAATCCCAGCACTTTGGGAGGCCGAGGCAGGTGGATCATGAGGTCAGGAGATCAAGACCAGCCTGGCCAAGAGGGTGAAACCCCGCCTCTACTAAAAATACAAAAATTAGCTGGGCATGGTGGCAGGAGCCTTTAGACCTAGCTGTATGGGAGGCTGAGGCAGGAGAATCACTTGAACCTGGGCAGCAGATGTTGCAGTGAGCTGAGATCATGCCACTGCACTCCAGCCTGGGCAACAGAGTGAGACTCTGTCTAAAAAAAAAAAAACCACACACACACACACACACGAGTGGATTTGCTAGATCGTATGGTAACTGCATGTTTAACTTTTTAAAAAACTGCCTAAATGTTTTCTAAAGTGACTGCATCAGTTTGCAATCCCACCACTAAGGAATAAAAGTCCCAAGCACTCCACAGCCTTGCCAACAGATGGTATTTTCAGTCTTTAATTTCGCCAGTTTATTGATACGTAGTGGTATATTATTGTAGTTTCAGTTTGCATTTTCCTCTTTATCACAGTGTTCACCGTATTTTTTGTGTGTTTGCCTGTTCAAGCACTTACTCATTTTTTAAATCGGGTTATCTTCTTACCTACTTGTAGAAGTTATTTATTCTGTACACACATTCTTTGCCAGGTATAAATATTTCCTTCAGTCTGTGGTTTTCCTTTTCGTGTCTTTGGAAGAGCAAAAGTTTTCAAGTCCAGTTTAGTGATTTTTTTTCTCTTTACAGTTTGAGCCATGTGTATCTTGTTTAGACATCTTTAACTCAAATAACTAAGATTTTCTCCTACATTTTCTTATAAAACTTTTATAGTTGTAAGTGTAAGATCCAGTTCAAGTTAATATTTGTATAGGGTATGATTGAGGATCCATGCTTATTTTGTTTGCATCTGAATATCCAGCTGTCCCAGCACCATTTGTTGAAAAGACTGTCTCCAGTAAATTGCCTTGACATGTTTGCCAAAAGTCAGTAGCTGTATTTGTTTCAAAAATTTCCATTTTGTCCTCTTGGTCTATATGTCTGTCTGTATACTACTGTCTTAGTTACCATAGCTTTATAATAAGTCTTGAAATCACATGATGTTAGTCTTCCAACTTTCTTTCTTTTTCTCAAGTTGTTTTGCTATTATACATCCTTTGATTTTCACATAAATTTTAGAATTAGCTTGTCATTGTCTAATAAAGTCTGTTAAGATTTTGATCTGATTTTTAAATTTAAGTTTATAGATCAATTTGAGGAGAAGTCTCATCTTAACAATATTGTCTATACACATACATTTTTTGTTTTGCAACAAATAATTAGAACATAAGTTGTTCAGTTATACTGTACTTAGGTACGTATAATTTTCATTAACTATTTTGTAAAAACCCTTAGAATAAATTACATGATTTAAAAAATTTTTATAGTTTTTTTACTTCAATAGGTTTTTGGGGAACAGGTGGTGTTTGGTTACTTGAATAAGTTATTTAGTGGTGATTTCTGAGATTCTGGTGTGTCCATCACCTGAGCAGTGTACACTGTACCCAGTGTGTAGTCTTTTAGCCCTCACTTCCCACACTTTCCCCCGAGTCCCCAAAGTCTAATGTATCATTTTTAATGCCTTTGCATCCTCATAGCTGAGCTCCCACAAGTGACTGAGAACATGTTTGGTTTTCCATTCCTGAATTACTTCACTTAGAATAATAGTCTCCAGTTCCATCCCGGTTGCTGTGTATGCCATTATTTTGTTCCTTTTTATGGCTGAGTGGTATTCCATAGGGTGTGTGTGTGTGCTCGCGCACACACACACACACGTTTTCTTTATCCACTCATTGATTGATGGGCATCTGAACTGGTTCCATGTTTTTACAGTTACAAATGGTGCTGCCATAAATACATGTATGCAAGTATCTTTTTCACATAATGACTTCTTTTCCTCTAGGTAGATACCTATTAATGGGATTGCTGGATCACATGGTAAATCTTCCTTCTTTAAGGACTCTCCACACTGTTTTCCATAGTGGTTATAACAGTTTACATTCTCACCAGTAGCATAAACATGTTCCCTTTCTACCACATCCACACCATCATCTATTATTTTTTTGATTACGGCCATTCTTGCAGAAGTGAGGTAGTATTACATTGTGGTTTTAATTTCCATTTCCCTGATAATTAGTGATATTGAGCATTTTTCCATATACTTGTTAACCATTTTTATATCTTCTTTTTTTTTGAGATGGAATCTTGCTCTGTCATCCATGCTGGAGTGCAGTGGCTCAATCTCAGCTCACTGCCTGCAGTCTCCACCTTCTGAGTTCAAGCAATTCTCCTGCCTCAGCCTCCCGAGTAGCTGGGATTACAGGTGCACACCATGATGCCTGGCTAATTTGTCTATTTTTAGTAGAGACAGGGTTTCACCATGTTGGTCAGGCTGGTCTCGAACTTTTGACCTCTGTGGCTTGTCTTGTTAACTCTGCTAATTATTTCTTTTGCTGTACAGAAGGCTAGGTAGTTTTTTTCTTTAGTGGTTGCTTTAGGGTTTGTAGTATATATCTTTAAATTGTCTCCTCCAAATGATATTGTATCAATTCACATATAACATTAAAAGTTTTCCTTTTTTCCTAGGCCTGCCTTTTAGCTATTGTTGTTATATATTTTACTTTTTAATATGTTGTAAACCCCACAATCCAATTCTTGTTATTATTGCTTTCTAGTCAATTATCTTTTAAAGAAATTAAAAATGAGAAGTCTTCTATGTTTACTCACATATTTTCCATTCCAGTGTTCTTTATTCCAATGTATAAATTGGGATTCAGCAAACTTTTTCTGTAAAGAGCCAAAAAAAAAAATCTTTTCAGCTTTGTAGGCCATGATCTATGGCAGTTATTCAGCTCTGCTGTTACAGCATGAAAACAGCCATAGATAATAGGTAAATAAATAAGAATAGCTGTGTTCTAATTAAAATTTATTCATAAAATTAGGTGGATTTGGTCCACAGGGACCAAAAACATTTTTATTTTGTTTTTCTGTCACCCTTCCCCGTGTTTTAACTGCAGTTGCGTGTGTGGTAGGCCGTTTCTTACTCAGTCTTGGCTGTGTCTCATTTTAGTTCATTTCTAATACTATGTCTCCAAGTTACCAGTCTTGTTCAGTTTCTGATTCAGTGTGTCTGGCCTTCCTGCCTGCCTGCCTTCTGTCCATCCTTCCCACTCTGTCGCCCAGGCTGGAGTGCAGTGGCACAATCTCGGCTCAGTGGGTTCACACGATTCTCCCACCTCGGCCTCCTGAGTACCTGAGATTACAGGCCTGTGCCACTACGTCCCCCTAATTTTTTAAATTTTTGGTAGAGACGGGGTTTCACCATGTTGGCCAGGCTGGTCTCGAACTCTTGACCTCAGGTGATCTTCCCGCCTCTGCTTCCCAATGTGCTGGGATTACAGGCATGAGCCACAGCAACTGGCCCAGTGTGTTTTTCTTCTCCAGAGGTTTGATTTTGGTCTTATTTATCTCTTCCATTCTTCTCCACATTATAGTCATGTTTTCCTTTCTATCTTCTTGAATATATAGAGTGCTTTTTAAAAAACTGTTTTAATACCCTTGTCGTGTGATTCTATCACATATATAACTTTTGAATTCTATCTTCTGTCATTTCTGAATCTGTTCATATTGATTTTTTTCCTCCTGATTACAGGTCATATACATTCTTTGTATCTGGTAATTTTTTATTGAATGCCAGACACTGTGAATTTTACATTATTGGCTTAATTTTTAGTTTTTCAATTATACTTAAGTTCTGGGATACACGTGTAGAACATGCAGATTTGTTACATAGGTATACACATGCCATGGTGGTTTGCTATATCCATCAAGCTGTCATCTAATGCTATCCCTCTTCTAGCCACCCACTTCCCTCATATCCCTCTCCTTCCTCCCCACCCCCCGACAGGCCCCAGTGTGTGATGTTCCCCTCCCTGTGCTCATAGGTTCTCAGTGTTCATCTCCCCTTATGAGTCAGAACATGTGGTGTTTGGTTTTCTGTTCCTTTTAGTTTGCTGAGAATAATGGTTTGCAGCTTCATCCATGTCCCTGCAGAGGACATGAACTCATTCTTTTTTATGGCTGTATAATATTCTATGATGTATATGTGTATTGGGTTAATTTCTTCCCTTTCTCCTTTTCTTCCTGTCTGTCTTTTTTGGGGTGGGGAGATGCAGCTAAATTCCCCTCCCCCCAATTTTTTTTTCTTTCAGTGTTTCTTTTGAATTTATTAGTCTGGTCTGGAAAAGTTTGTGGTCTAGGTCTGGTTTGGCCCTGCTATTTATGCAATACCTAATACCCTCTGAGATTATTGATGGACTTGATGTTGCATGTGTTAGGATGTCTTCCACTGTGGCTGGTGAGAACACAAACCGTTGTGCCCTAATGTAAGATCTAATGGTTATTCTGCCTGCTCCTTTCTGGTAGTTTTCCCCTGGCTATGGTAGTTTGCTCACACACACACGAGTCAGATGACTGTTCAGTCCAAGACTCAAGGAGACCTCTTAGCAGATCCTCAGTTTCTTCTCTCTCTGCAGCTGCTCCTCTCTGGTACTTTATTTCCGTAAATTCTAGACACCTGGCCTTTCTGAATTCTGAACTCGGACTACCTTGTTCAATCTGGATTCCTCCTCCTCATAATACAGCCTGAAAAGTCTTCTTAGGCAGTGAGCTAAAGCATTAATAGTTTGCCTTCTCTCAGGGGTCACTGTTCTAGGATGCTTGTTCAATGTCTGAAAGCTTTTGTTTCATACATTTTGTCCAGTTTTCTAGTTGTGTAAGGCAAGAGAATAGATACTCTTGTTGAATAACACCATGACTGAAAGCAGAAATTTTGCTACTCTTAAATTCTTTGGTCATGTGTTCCTGCTTTTCGTACCTTTTAATATCCAAGCTCACCTAAGACTTCCTGTAAAATCACATTATTTAATTAAAAATGATCATTCCTTTTCCTCTCTAGTGGACACTATAGTTGTACAAAATTTCCCTTTTTGGAATACATTGTCAAATATTTCTTGAACATAATTCATTACAAAAGTATAGAACATATACCATGTGTTACTCTGCTAGATGCTAAAGATACAAATATGAATAAAATAATGGATTATGCCCCTTGGTTTGAATTTTTGAAATCTGTGTTTAAGATCTAGAACAGTGCTATTCAAACTGTAGTCTACATACTGGTGCCAATTTGAAAGGTTTGCAGGGGTGGGCTGTGCCGTAAGGAGTTTGTTCCAGAGTATTCACTCAGCTACACTGCTGAACACATTGCGTAGCTCACCTGAATTTTTTTTTAAGTAGGACTTTCTTGAAGGAAGCAATGTGTTGGTTTAGATGCCAGAAAAGCAGCTTCTTTCACCGTAGGCAGGTAATAAGCGGTTTATAGACCAGCTACTAGTACACATCTCAGAATGCTTAGCGTCTCCTCCCTTGGCTATTAGGAAATCTTCAGCATCACAGTTCCAGCCATTAATTTCATTTAAAGGGTTATTACCTCTTCTTAATTAAAACTAATTATTTAGACATTCATTTTATGGCTGGTAACTGGTTTGGGGACATCTTAGCAACCATGATCTAGGATGGTTTTATTTTTATAGAGGCACAGACTTGGAATTGGAACAACTGGCAATGGAGAGAATGCCTGTGGGGTACCACTTAGCTTAGTGCTGGAAGGAAGAAGCAGCACTTATGGGCTCTTCTCTGGGATTTCTGTTACATCCAATTTATTTTTCTGACCGTCCTTGACATAAATCATCCCGTCCTTGTTCATATTTTCCCTCTCTCCCTTCATCCCGACAAGATTTATTTTACCTCAATGCATGATTCCCCATTTCCTTTCCATTTGTTGACTGGTTTCTGAGTCTCATCTTCTCCGATTAGCCATTGGTAATTGTCACTACCTAACAGAATGTGATTGTAACACATGCTAGTATTGAACTAGTATGGGAGAGAGAAGGCAGTGAGTGTGAGAACCCCTTGAAAAGACGTTTGTGTACTCTTTCTTTTCCAGTGGAAAGCTCTCCAGAGATCCTAAAGAATGAAGTCTTTTCTAGCAGCTGTGCTATTACAGTGTACAAAGACAAGAGTCAAGAATCCATGGATCAGCTGTCATTGATTTTGTCTCATGAGTGCCAGATTTCCCAGAAGCTCTACATTCCTCGAAGTACAGCCACTGCTGCCTTAGGTGCTGCCGCACGGTTAGCTACATCCAGGAGCCTCCTACAGTGGTACCCCAGTGTGAAAAGGATGGAAGCATGAGGGAGAGAGGGAGGGAGGGAGGGAGAAAAACAGAATCCACCACTTAGGGCTTGGATAACTCCCAGGCCAAAATGAGGAGGCACTGAAGCAAAATAGTATCTTGATCGTTGATACTGTTGTCTTTCTGTGACTATATGTCAGCTTTATTATGCTGACAACCTACTTCGATATAAGTATTGATATTTACTGTTACTCTTGATTTTTCCTGATGATTTTGTGTCGTTTTGTTCATCTTTGATTTTAATGTAGTTTAAAGGAATTTGTTTCTTGTGTTTCTGTTTTTCTTGTACATATCATGACTGATAAATGAAAATTGAAAAACTAATGTTTGTGATATTTGGCAAGACAAAATAGTCTCATATTCCTGTCTCCAGAAAAATAGGACGTCTGCCTCTTAGGGCTGCTTTCATCCAAATTTCAGGTCTTCTGTATCATAGAGCATCATTATGTCTTTGAAATATTGGGATCAGTAAGAAAATCTACACCCTGAAACTTTGGTCATATGAATACTTTTACATTTAAAAAAAATTAGGCTGTTTGCAGTAAAGGCAGTTTCTGAAATGTAGCTTAGCCGTCTCTGTAATTATCACAGTTCCCAGGAGCCTAATTGTAACAGTCGTTCAGCAGTGGCATGGTTTAAGCATTTATATAACATGTTCTCTGAGGTCAGATTGTGGGAAATGTTACTGCAGTCTGTTGAGATCACAGTATCGATCATCAGAAAAGACCGAAGGTGACATTTTAAAATGTGAGTAATGCTGGTTAATTTTTCCTTTTTTACCAGACTTACATCTAGATTTAAAAAGTATTTTACTCACAGAATTAATGCCCCAAACGGAATCATTTCTGAGAAATACCTAAATAGTGAGCTTGCTTCATGTAACGAAGTTCTCACCCTTACAGCTGCTCTTCTAAGGTCTCCTTATTTGGCATTAAATGACAGAGCTGGTCTCCTGGTTCTTCTCTTTTTCTATAATAAGGATTTTCTCCTTTTTCCTTCTCAACTACTTAGTTAGCAAAATATCTACTAAGGGAAGGAGTAGGATGGGAGGAAATACGGAAATACATTCAGAGTATTATTTTTTTTTTAAAGTTAAACCAAAAGTCTTTAAATACTGATCATTTTCTGTTTAAAAGCCTTAGAGAAAAGATGTTTAAATGTATTAGAATTTAAAAGCTCGGATTCATCTCTAGTTCCAGTATATCTATAAGAATAATATAAGGATAAACTAATTGACAAAGAGAAAGTAATCTGGAAATGTCACTAATAGTTAATCCAACTGATGAAACAGGTTTGGGCCTTTGTGAATTTATATCAGATATCTTTACTGGAGAAGACAGCTGGAGAGTTATGAGGTGGGTCAGTGGACAGTTAAATATCCTGTGATGGTTAAATATTATATGTATGTGATGCTCAATTGATAATAAACTGGTGGAGCTGTTTTTCATATAACTTTCGATACTCATACAAAATGTGTTTCAAAAGAAGAAAATTCATTGTGAAGTGATGGCTCTTCTGATTCTTTAAAGAAGCCAAATCTGATATTGTAGTTCACTCTTCCAGGTGAACACTTAACTGGGTTTGGGGCAAGATGAATTGGTATGTCTTAAGCAGTATGTTTTAAGGGTTAATGGAAATACATTTAGTAAGCTAAACTGTAACCCTCTCTATAATAGCACCCAGCTACCAGGAGGAAGTCTGCCAAAGCTGCGTAGCCTTTTTGCAAGTTTCATAGTTGGTTTCATAATCTGACAGGGACTCATTTTACACCTTGCAAACTGGATGGGGATTATAAAATAACTGTGCTAAAGCTGTTTCAAAATCTCATTTGCCTGTGGCTGGATGGAGAATCATTTAGACAAAACTATCTCAAACTTCTTTCAAATGAGTGTCAACACACAGAAATCAAAGAAGCCTGTTTAGTAATTAATAATACCTTATTTATTTCAGTTGGTGTGAAGAATGAACCTTTGAGAGGCTGTACATGTTGACTCCTTGGATTTGAGTAGGATAGTCACCCTGTTAATCATCTGTTTACTTATACCTTCTCCCAAAAAGGTGGCCTTTGTCTGGTAATTAAAGTTATCAGCAAAGCATCAAAGTAGATACATCATCTGAAAATGAGTAAATAGATTTCTGTATATGGGCAGGAACAGTGTTCAAAAGGTATGTAGATGCTATATAGAGTTTATTGTCAAAGAGCTGGAACCAACCCAAATGCCCATCGATGATAGACTGGACTGGGAAAATGTGGCACATATACACCATGGAATATTATGCAGCAATAAAAAATGATGAGTTTGTGTCCTTTGTAGGGACATGGATGAACCTGGAGAACATCATTCTCAGCAAACTGACACAAGAACAGAAAATGAAATACCACATATTCTCACTCATAGGCGGGTGAGGAAAAATGAGAACACATGGACACAGGGAAGGGAAAACTACACACTGGGGTCTATTGGGGGGAATAGGGGAGGGACAGCGGCGGTGGGCAGAGCTGGGGAGGGATAGCCTGGGAAGAAATGCCAAATGTGGGTGAAGGGGAGAAAGGCAGCAAAACACACTGCCATGTGTGCACCTATGCCACTATCATGCACGTTCTGCACATGTACCCCAAAACCTATAATGCAATTTAAAAAAAATAAAAGATGAGCTGACATCTATACTTTGAACAGTTCCCTACCCCACCCCCAGCATTTTTGGTATTCAGGAGCTGTTTGCAGTAATGGAGGTCCCCAAGGAATGTTGAATGGGAAGTGGGAGCCTGAGGGATGTGAAAGGAAATGAGTGAGAACATAAAGGAAAATCCTGGTGCTAAACTCCTTAGGGATGGAAGGGACTAAGGAGTCTGGCTTGCCTCTGAGTGGCTTGACTAAAAGCAACTGGTTTCAACTCCAGTGGCTTGTAGCCAATACTACCCTTTCTCCCATCCAAAAATACCCCAAAAGGCTGGGCACAGTGGCTCATGCTTACAATCCTAGCACTTCGGGAGGTTGAGTTGGGTGGATCACTTAAGGCCAGAGTTTGAGATCAGCCTGGCAAACATGGTGAAACCCCACCTCTACTGAAAATACAAAAATTAGCCCCGTGTGGTGCGTGCACCTGTAGTCCCAGCTACTCAGGAGCAGAGGTTGCAGTGAGGTGAGATTGTACCACTGCACTCCAACCTGAAAACCTCATGAGATAGCAAAAGAGAAGCCATGCCAGGCAGCAAGCAGCCTTTCACCTCCAAACTTGACATGTTCGAGATGTCAGTTACCCGTTTCAAGGCATGGGGAGTACCTAGAGGCTTCTGCCCACTATCAGTCAGCCTGTGTCTAACCTAGAGATGTAGAATTACAGAATTTTGATCTAGAAGGGAACTTACATGAGGAATTTGATGTTGAGAAAGATTAACTTGACAGCAGCCAGGGGTGGCTGGCAAGATGGCTGAATAGGAACAGCTCCAGTCTGCAGCCCCCAGTGAGATCAACACAGAAGGTGGGTGGTTTCTGCATTTCTGACTGAGTCAAGACCCATCTGTGTGCTGTATTCAGGCGACCCATCTCATGCACAAAGGGACACATAGGCTCAAAGTAAAGGGATGGGGGAATATTGATACCAAGCAAATAGAAAAAAAAAAAAAAGGGGGGGGCCCAAAGTGGCTCCAGCCGGATGTCGTGGCGCTTGCGAAGGCGAGGCCAAGAGTTCAAGGCCAACCAACCTCAGCAACCTTACAAGCTCTCATTGATTGGCAAAAAAAAAAAAAAAAAAAGCAGGGGTTTCAGTCCTAGTCCCTGATAAAACAGACGTAAACCAACAAAAATCAAAAAAGACGAAGGGCATCACATAATGGTAAAGGGATCAATGCAACAAGAAGAGGTAACTATCCTAAATATATATGCACCCAGTACAGGAGCACCCAGATACATAAAGCAAGTTCTTCATGACTTAAAAAGAGACTTAGACTCCCACGCAATAGTGGGAGACTTTAACACCCCACTGTCAATATTAGATCAATGAGACAGAAAATTAACAAGGCTATTCAGGACTTGAACTCAGCTCTGGAACAAGCAAACTTAATAGACATCTACAGAACTCTCCACCCCAAATCAACAGAGTATACATTCTTCTCAGCACATCACATGTATTCTAAAATTGGCCACATAATTTGAAGTAAAACAGTCCTTAGCTAATAGCAAAAGAACAAAAATTATAACAGTCTCTCATACCACAGTGCAATCAAATTAGAACTCAGGATTAAGAAACTCAAAACTGCACAACTACAAAACAACCTGCTCCTGAATGACTACTGGTAAATAACGAAATAAAGGCAGAAACAAGTTCTTTGAAACCAATGAGAACAAAGACAATGTACCAGCATCTCTGGGACACACTAAAGCAGTGTGTAGAGGGAAATCTACTAACCACAGGAGGAAGCGGGAAAGATCTAAAATTGACACCCTAATATCACAATTAAAACGAGAGAAGCAAGAGCAAACACATTCAAAAGCTAGCAGAAGACAACTAAGACCAGAGCAGAACTGAAGGAGTTAGAGACACAAAAAACCCTTCAAAATAATCCATGAATCCAGGAGCTGGTTTCTTGAAAAAATCAACAAAATAGATACACTGCTAGTCAGTCTAATAAGGAAAGAGAAGAATCAAATAGACACAATAAGAAATGATAAAGGGGATATCATCCCTGATCCCACGGAAATACAAACTACCATCAGAATACTATAAACACTTCTATGCCACACATCAACCATCTGATCTTTGACAGCTCTCACAAAAACAAGCAAGGGGGAAAGGATTTAATAAATGGTGTTGGGAAAACTGGCTAGTCATATGCAAAAAACTGAAACGGGACCCCTTCCTTATACAAAAATTAACTCAAGATGGATTGAAGACTTAATGTAAGATCTAAAATATAAAAACCCTAGAAGAAAACCGAGGCAGCAGCATTCAGGACACAGGTATGGGCAAGGACTTCGTGATTAAAATGCAATGGCAACAAAAGCCAAAACTGAAAATGGGATCTAATTAAAGAGCGTCTGCACAGCAAAAGAACTATCATCAGAGTAAACAGGCAACCCACAGAATGGGAGGAAAGGTTTGCAATCCATCTGACAAAGGGCTAATATCCAGAACCTATAGGAACTTAAATTTACAAGAAAACCCCATCCAAAAGTGGGTGAAGGATATGAACAGACACTTTTCAAAAGACAACATTGATGCAGCCAACAAACATGAAAAATGCTCATCATCAGTGGTATTAGAGAAATGCAAATCAAAACCGCAATGAGATACCAACTCATGCCAGTTAGAATGTCCATCATTAAAGAGTCAGGAAACAACAGATGCTGGAGAGGATGTGGAGAAATAGGAATGCTTTTACACTGTTGGTGGGAGTGTAAATTAGGTCAACCATTGTGGAAGACAGTGTGGTGATTCCTCAAGGATCTAGAAATAGAAATACCATTTTGCCCAGCAATCCCATTACTGGGTATATGCCCAAAGGATTATAAATCATCCTATAAAGACACATGCACACATATATTTATTGCAGCCCTATTCACAATAGCAAAGACTTGGAACCAACCCAAATGCCCATTATTGATAGACTGGATAAAGAAAATATGGCACGTATACACCATTGAATACTCTAGTCATAAAGCAGGATGAGTTCATGTCCTTTGCAGGGACATGGATGCAGCTGGAAACCATCATTCTCAGCAAACTGACACAAGAGCAGAAAATCAAACACCGCATGTTCTCACTCATAAGTGGGTGTTGAACAATGAGAACGCATGGACACAGGGAGGGGAACATCACACACTGGGGCCTCTTGGGGACTGGGGGGGCTGGGGAAGGGATAACGTTAGAAGAAATAACTACTGTAGATGACAGGTTGATGCACCCATCAACAAAACCGCCATGGAACGTGTGTACCTATGTAACCTGCATATTCTGCACATGTATCCCAGAACTTGAAGTATAATTTTTTTTAAAAAAACAAAAAAATCAACTTGCCTATGGTCATACAGTTTGACTTATCATAGCTGCAGATTCCTACCTCAGTGCCCTTTGCACAGGAAATACTGCAACTCATTTTCGTCTACTTTAAATGATTTCATGCCGAAAGACACAGCTTTGGTAGATCAGTCCATAAAAAAAGGTGGTTCTTATAGCTGAACAAACCCTTGGTGGTGCTGGGGCCAGGGACACATTGGTAGGCTTGATCATATCTTTAAATGTGGATACTTAAATAACAGTGGACCAGTTCTAGAGCTGAAGAATCTGAAATAGCATAAGGAATGAGAAACCTACTTTTTACAGAGAAATCTTCCCGAACCTTTCTATTAGCATTTATGCTAATAGGCATTTCTAACAGTTTTGATACATTCTCATATATAGTCCAAGGGACAGCATTCACTATGTACCTTACTCTGAATTCATCAGGACCTATCACCAAGACTTCGACTATATTTCATTTTCTGAAGCCCATTCAGAGCTTGACCTTTTCCAAGATTCCAGCTGAGGAGCAGAGCTGTGTGAACGAAATCTGTGTGCTTTGAATTGAGACCATTCCTAACAAGTGGTGTTTGTTTTATTTGGACAGTTGTAGGTCCCACTGGCCTCCTGAAACTAGAATCCTTTAGACACGGTTGTTTTAACTGTGGACAGAAGATGTTGGCTCAGTCAAGGAAATCTTTAATATTTAGTATCATAATTGACTTCTTTGCCACTTTTCATGTGAAATTGATGACCAGACCTCAAAACTGAATAGATAATTTAATCACAGCTAAATTTTCTTGTTTTTTTAAGCGTAATTTTCAGGAAATGCATTTAGCTTTCTGTTTGTTGTAAACTTAGTTGTATGTTTCCATTAAAATAATTTATGGAAAAATTATAATAATATTAATATATACTTGATTTTTACTTCTTGGTAAAAGTTAAAATAATCTGATAAAGAAGCCAAATGTATGACTCCATCTCTGCCCTCTAAACTTTTGTTACAGAACTAATGGTAAGTTGTTGGAATCAAGAAATGATTAGCTTAATCTTCGTTTGTAATAGCATTTTTTGTTAATTTAAGTACTTATGAAGTTGAAATTTGTTTTTTCAAAAATGTCTCAGTGTTTCTTTGTAAATTAGTCTTGTTGATTCGTTAGGAATGAGCATCTCATTTAAATATGTAAAGCACTTGAGTAAAATGCAAAATTTATGTAGTTGGAAAACTCTTGACTAAACCATTTGTCTTCATTTTTGACATGACCGCTTCATTTTCAAAGCACTGGCCTAGTCAGCCTTTCCTATATTTTAGGTAATTCCATGAAATTGGAAATTCATTCATATTGTAGCCGCTTCTTAAGTACCTCATGGCTGCATTTCAAAGAATTATTTTTCTTGTGCATAGCAACCCTAAGCCATCATCTAGGTTATGAATGGATTAACTTTTCTTTAATCTGTCATTCCACTGGACCATAAGTAGAGCTGTGAACAAGTTCAATTCATTACTTACTAGAGCACGTGGTTCATTACTGCAGTGTTGTTACTCTGACGGAGAATCTGATACCATATATATGAAAACGCCTTTCAGTTAAATAAGAGGGCATGCAACGCGTAGGATACTGTCAGGCAAAGAATATCCCCATATATTTCCTCTTATAGACAACTGTCTTCCCCCTTTGCTTCAGACCTTAGCCCCTGATGGTGAGGAGCAAAGGGCAGAGGTGGGGCTTGGGCAAGAGGGAACTTTTTCTCAACTTCTCTTATTCAAGAAACTCTGGACCAGCCATGGAGGCTCACACCTGTAATTCCAGGACTTTGGGAGGCCAAGGCAGGAGGATTGCTCAAGGTCAGGAGTTCAAGACCAGCTTAGGCAACATAGCAAGACCCTGTCCCTAATAAACGTTTTAAAAAACAGAAAATTAGCTGAGCATGGTAGCATGCGCCTGTAGCCCCAGCTGCTCCCAAGGCTGTGGTGGGAGGATTGTTTGAGCCCAGGAGTTTGAAGCTGCAGTGAGTTACGAGTGCACCACTGCACTCCAGCCAGGGTAACAGAGCAATTAACTTTTCCTTAATCTGTCATTCCACTGGACCCAGATGATTACTGTGGCCCTACAGATTATACAGAGATTGTATCTAGTGGCCCTAGATATAAACTAGGAGTAGACTCTTATCAGGCTCTCTCAGCACTTCATCCTATGATCCAAGAGACCAAAAAAAAAAAAAAAAAAAAAGCCTCTTTATCAACACTAAGGTTAAAAGAAACAAAAATTACCTAAGGGCCAAGGTTCAGGGCTCAGTTGACCTGACGCCTTCCTGAATCCCTAGGTGACAAGGAAAACTGCACTCTTGATAAACTCTCTAACAGGAGCCATCAGACTCCTCTGATTTCCAGCCCTACAAACATTCTTTTCTCATCAGCACACCTGCAGATTAAGCCGGTTTCAGCCAGTTTACAGAGGCTGTACCACAAACTGTGTTCTGTAGTTCACCTTTTAATGTAAATGAGCCAAACGCCACCTCATTTTAATGTCAAAAGCCCACTGTAGAGTGAACATGAGATGTATGTTGCACATATGTCTATCCACTGGGCATGTGCTCGACCCGTCCCCCTCATGAATACATACAGCTTTTCCGCCAATCCTACTGAATCCAACTGTCATGTGATACAGCACAGCAAGGCATCAAACCCAACCTCTTGCCCTCTTAGAAGAGAGAGCACCTTCATCCAGGCTGGAATCTACCTTCCCTACTTGCAATCTGACACCACCAATAAACCTCTCCTTTTTACTGTGTAGCCATCCTGGTGGTCTTTTGGATGACATGCCTGGCATTCAATCCATTATAAACGTCTGTCGAACTCGACCTCCTCATTAGCTCACTAGTCCCTCTACTTCTCTGTAGACCTGCTGCCACCCTAGGCTAAGCCACCTTCGTGTCTTTCCTGGCACCTGGGAGATGCTCGTTAATTTAATGAGTGACTGAGTACATAGGACGTTAATTAAGGCCAACTGAAATCTTGATCTCTTTTCCTGCAATGCCGTGTTCTGAATATCTACAAAACAGAAGACTTACTGGGAAGAGCCTAATCAAACATGAGCAAACATCCTATTTAAACTTTGCATTAGGAATTGAATGAAAAGCATGATATCCAGGTAAGAGTTCTGAGTAGAAAGGCAGGAAGTATTTTGTCAAGGTTATTCTTCTGCAGAACCCATATTTGATCATTTTTCTGGTTGGGTTTGTAAAGGAAAGTGACCCCCCAAAAAAGCAATTTGATATTTTCTGCTTTTCAGAAACAGCCTCTTGGTCTCCTCAGAAAACTTCGATTTGCCAAACTGGCTCCTTTTAGTTTGTGAGCTCTGGCTAAATCAACGGCTGTGTGTGTGTGTGTGCATGTGTGTGCGTGTGAGAGAGACAGAGAGAGAGCGCGTGTTGGTGTGAGCTCTGGCTGTGTTGTGCAAATAATGAACTCCAGGGACAAAATAAAAATAAAAAAAAAACAAGGAATCTGCTCTACTTACCAAGAAATGTCTGTATTTTGTGGTGGCTTTTCTTCCATTAATCCTTTTTAAGTATATATTGACTTTGAATATTAAAATCATGAGATTTTTGTTTCATTTTGAATGCGGTGTAGTGTAAGAAAATGTGATTTAAAAAAAAATGCAATTAAAGAAATGAGCAAGGAAAGTAGCAGCAACTTTAAGTTTCTATTCGGTAACAAAGATTAAATCATGGATTGACACTGAAGGACAAAACGCATTAAAGTAACCATTGCCAATGCAGCAGGTGCAGCAGCCGTTTGCAAGGGTGGCCTCGTACTTTCATCCCCTGCAGGAGTTTCCCAAAACTTCCACCACTTGGAACACATCCCCTAAAGATGTGTGAGGATAACCAACCACATACAGGAAAACACAAACACGTATGTCCTGGCCTTTCTCACTAAAACTTCCAAGTGGTGATTCTCCAGGCAAGGAGCTGGAGGAGCGCACTGCCTGGCTGAAGAGAGAACTTCTGTTCACACTGCCCCTCCTCCACACTGCCCAGCTGCATTTCTTCCGTCCTTCTGTGGAAGCTGACCACAGGAATTGGGCCATTCTTGTCACATCCAACTGAGACAGTTGAGAAGCCATGGGGAAAAAGAACTCAGGACACAACACTGCTCCAAAAATGTAATTCTATACATGCCTGGCTGCTGAAACTGCGTGCTATAATCTGAAATCCGTTTTATGGAATAGTTGCTAAAATGAATTACTGCAATTCTAAGACTAATTCTATCCACTGCCACCACTCACTAATCAAAACCTGCAGCTCCCTAGAAGCTTACTAGTGCCAAAGAAGTTTCTCAAAGAGCAATATGTAATGTTTCTCTTTTTTATAAAACCCCCAACCTTCTCTTGGTTCTTCAGACATACCAAAGACTACCCTGTCTGCCCTGAATTGCAGTGCTTTCTTCCCAAATGAAAGTGAGCCACTGTGACATATCCAAGGGTTTTATCCATCAGACATGCTAGCATGGACATAAGAAGCTGAGAACTATTGTGTCAGAAAGTAATTTTATTTTTAATAAGTGATATCAGGCTGGCTGCAGTGGCTCACACGTGTAATCCCAGCACTTTGGGAGGTCAAGGTGGGTGGATCACCTGAGGTCAGGAGTTCGACACCAGCCTGGCCAACATGATGAAACCCCATCTCTACTAAAAATACAAAATTTAGCTGGGTGTGGTGGCGCATGCCTGTAATCCCAGCTACTCAGGAGAATCCCTTGAACCTAGAAGACGAGGTTGTAGGGAGCGGAGATCGTGCCACTGCACTCCAGCCTGGGCAACAGAGCCAGATTTTTCTCAAAAAAAAAAAAAGTGAAATCAATTAGCAATAGGTTGTGTAACTCAGCTGAATTTGATTATCCACTATCTAAGTTCTGTATTCTTTTCTCTCCCATGGTGGCATTTTCCCACTAAATATTGTAAAAATGTAATGTGGGCCGTATCATGAACAATACTTGAATGTGATGGCCTTTTCCCCCTCTCACAATACTGGATTGCAACATGAGGAGGGTTGAAACAATCTTCCCAAGAGCAGAGCCAATGGCCACTCTCCTTTTGTTAATGCCATGACATTGATTGGGCAAGATGAACTGATATCGTTGGAACTTTTGTGAAACCTTAACAAAACTGAATTCGCTGCTGTCTTTGAAACAAGTCGGTAAGAGCGTCAGGTGGTTCGGCGTCATAAGGGCACCGGCCAAGGGTTCATTGGAAATACTGCCCGGATGGCTGAGCTTCCAGCAGCAGCTGCTAAAACGGAGAGCAAGGGGAAAGTAGTATGTGAAAACCTCATTCGAGTTTTCAACTTGGAGCTGACAAGCCCAGGATTTCTCTACCTGAATTACTCCTCAGAGTAGACTTGGAGAGGGGAAGCCACCAAAGCTGGATTTTTAAAAACCTGTTTTGTTCTGAAGTCAGATTAATTATTCTCTCGAGGCTTTTGCCTCTCCCTTGCCGCTAGGTGGCGCTCTAGGGCAGGAGTTCTGCTGCCAGGCCAGCTGCCAAAAATCTGTTCCTTGAAAAACTGGGTTTCACAGCAGGTTTCAGAGTTGAAAACGGAGCTAGGAGCTAACTTCATCCAACCCCTCTTTTTACGTGATAAGAGAACATTAAGGGACCCAGAACAAGAATTCATCGGAAATAGGGTCTTAGATTAATATGTGATCTTCCTGCAGATTAAAATTTCCCTTCTTTATTTTACTCTCCAGGAAACGGCCACGGAGCACTCCCTTTTTACAGAACTTAAACTTTAATGCTGTTTATCTTGAAGGTGGTGGGGAAACTCTAACAACCCCTAATCACATTCAGAAGCTACAGGTACTGATTCTATCTTGCTCCACTGAAAACGTTTTCAGGAAAAAAAATCACTTTGCCATCTTTATTTTGGCCTTTCTAGGAAGATGTGTTTTCACCTCCTTTATAAATTACTGTTACAGGAAAAAAGTCAAAATCATTACAATTTAGGCACATTTTTTAGTCTTTAAAATGATTTTTTTAATCCCATGGCATTAAATTTTGTGTTTATCTGCCTTTCTCCCGGAAGGTCCTTGGCTTGCTCAGATTCTCAAAAATGATTCAGAATGCCTGCAGGAATTCTGCATCCTGTGATGTGACTGTTTGCTCACAAGATTCTCTGTGAGATGGAAAACTGATTAACTTGTGACTTCACTCACGTGAAGACAAGCAAATCCTATGGCCAGAGCGTGGTTTTAACGTGCATCAGGAGTAAGCGCTAGTCACCACCACTTGCAGAGGACTTGACAGATGGCAAAGCAGCAGAGGCTGCTGGCAACAAAAGTTTAAGTCACATTAACACAAGGATAGTGTACAAGACAAGGGAATTATCTGATAAGTTCCACACGCCCGTTCACTTCTAGGAAGCAAAACGTTTGCAAAGGAGATAGACCAGCATTCACAAGAGAACTGATTGCATGATAAGAGCTTTATGGACTTTGTATGTGTCACAAGCTGTTTATTCTGTGCTTTTATGTAGATTATGTCATTTAATCCTTGCAACAGCACCATGGGGTAGGTGGTATTATTACTCCCATTTTACAGATAGGGAAATCGAGGCACATCATGCCAGAAATTAACACTGTATTACAGTAACCTTAATATCCAGTTACTAGATGCTTAATATATGCCATAACCTTTACGTGTTTAATATTTACAACATCCCTGTTACTATTCCTTTTTTGCAAGAGAAGAGACTTGAGGATCCGAAAATTAAGTTATTTACCAAGATTCACGCAAGCGGAAGGACCCTAAGGATGTGTGATTTCTCCAAGGAGTTGCCAGTATTATCTTCATATACTTCTACGATTCCCTCTTAAACCAGTTCCAGTCCCACCTACGCCACTCCACCAAAACTGCTCCTGCCAAGGGCTCCAGCAACTCCACGCTGAATGCACTCGTCAGCCGTCAGTCATCCCACCTGAGGTATCAGTAGCATTTGATACACGTGACTCCTCTCCTCCCTGCGGCTTTCTCGTCTCCCAGGACAGCGCGCTCCCTAGGGCTTCCTCCTACTCTGGACCAAGCCTTCAGCCTTAGCATCTTTTGTGCCTCCTGTTTTTCCTGACCTCTCAATGCTGCAGGGCAGCAGACCTCATTCTCGGAAATTCCTCCAGTCTCCTGGCTTTAATCACCATCTACAACTATAGGACATCCTGTTGGCTATGCTTCCCAAATGCGTGGAATCTGCCCGCTTCTCACCACCCCCACCTCCACCACCAGGGCTGTCACTGTGCAGAGCGGGGACCCCTTCACAGCCTCAGCCGACATCCCTGCTGTCCACAAAGCAGCCAGAGTGGCCCTTTCAAACTCCCGGCAGCTGGCACCCTTCCTCTGCCCAAGGCCCTCTGAGGGCCCAAATTCTTACCCAGAGTCCTTACCATGGTCCACAGTGGTGTTGCCAAAGACACTGTAGGATACCCAGTTAAATTTGGATTTCAGGCGAACAGCTAATAACTTTCTAGTCTAAGTACGAGTTCATGCAATATTTGAGGCTTATTTGTATTTTTAAAATTACTCGTTCTCTGAAATTCGAATTTCGCTGAGATTGCATATTTTTATTTGCTAAATCTGCCAGGCATACCCACCAGGCTCTAGATGAGGCTGCCCCCGCCCCGTTACCTCCCTGACCTCATCTCCCACACTCCCCCACACTGGCCTCGCGCTTTCCGCCTCCCCTGGGCTCTTGCCTTGGCTGTTCCTCTCCAGCATCTGCATCTTCTCAAAGAGGTAATTTCTAAAATGACTTCTCAACCCTGTGCTCCCAGCACCCCTCATCCTGCTCCACTTTTTCCATAGCACCTGACTGCTAACATCACTCACTTTTTTTTTTTTTAAGATGGAGTGCAATGGCGTGATTTTGGCTCACTGCAACCTCCATCTCCTGGGTTCAAGTGATTCTCCTGCCTCAGCCTCCCGAGTAGCTGGATTACAGGCCTGAGCCACCACGCCTGGATAAGTTTTGTACTTTTAGTAGCGATGGGGTTTCACCACATTGGCCAGGCTGGTCTCGAACTCCTGACAGGCGATCCACCCACCTTGGCCTCCCAAACTGCTGGGATTATAGGTGTGAGCCACCACAGCCGGCCGGCTCATTCTTTTTATTGTGAACTGTGGGTCGGCACCAATCAGAACCCACCGAGTAGGTATTTTTGTCCGTTTCGTGCACTGTCCTATCCCCAGAGGCTGGAACAACAGCGCCTCGGTGCACAATAAACGTTTATAGTGAAGGAAAGATTCACAGGCGCTTGCTCCTTCCCATCACATTATATATTCCCTCCGTTTCAACCTGTCTTATGACAAGTATCTGAACAAACCGGGAGGCCACAGCCTGGGGAGGAGCTGACCCGCAGAGGCGCGGAATGTGCTCACACCCCAGCCGGAGTGTCCTGTCGTGGGACAGTGTGGCTCAGGACGCAGGACTGTCCCCAGCTCTCCGCCCAGGTAACGGCCGCGTTCCCCAGGACTGTCCCCAGCTCTCCGCCCAGGACTGTCCCCAGCTCTCCGCCCAGGCAATGGCCATGTCCCCAGGACTGTCCCCAGCTCTCCGCCCAGGCAACGGCCATGTTCCCCAGGACTGTCCCCAGCTCTCCGCCCAGGACTGTCCCCAGCTCTCCGCCCAGGCAATGGCCACGTCCCCAGGACTCCCCAGCTCTCCGCCCAGGCAATGGCCACGTCCCCAGGACTGTCCCCAGCTCTCCGCCCAGGCAACGGCCGCGTTCCCCAGGACTGTCCCCAGCTCTCCGCCCAGGCAACGGCCGCGTTCCCCAGGACTGTCCACAGCTCTCCACCCAGGCAACGGCCGCGTTCCCCAGGACTGTCCCCAGCTCTCCGCCCAGGACTGTACCCAGCTCTCCGCCCAGGCAATGGCCACGTCCCCAGGACTGTCCCCAGCTCTCCGCCCAGGCAATGGCCACGTCCCCAGGACTGTCCCCAGCTCTCCGCCCAGGCAATGGCCACGTCCCCAGGACTGTCCCCAGCTCTCCGCCCAGGCAATGGCCACGTCCCCAGGACTGTCCCCAGCTCTCCACCCAGGCAATGGCCGCATCCCCCAGGACTGTCCCCAGCTCTCCGCCCAGGCAATGGCCGCGTTCCCCAGGACTGTCCCCAGCTCTCCACCCAGGCAATGGCCATGTCCCCCAGGACTGTCCCCAGCTCTCCGCCCAGGCAACGGCCACGTTCCCCAGGACTGTCCCCAGCTCTCCACCCAGGACTGTCCCCAGCTCTCCGCCCAGGCAATGGCCGCGTTCCCCAGGACTGTCCACAGCTCTCCGCCCAGGCAACGGCCACGTTCCCCAGGACTGTCCCCAGCTCTCCGCCCAGGCAATGGCCGCGTCCCCAGGACTGTCCACAGCTCTCCGCCCAGGCAACGGCCACGTTCCCCAGGACTGTCCCCAGCTCTCCGCCCAGGCAACGGCCGTGTTCCCCAGGACTGTCCACAGCTCTCCACCCAGGCAACGGCCGCGTCCCCAGGACTGTCCACAGCTCTCCGCCCAGGCAACGGCCGCGTCCCCAGGACTGTCCACAGCTCTCCGCCCAGGCAACGGCCGCGTCCCCAGGACTGTCCCCAGCTCTCCGCCCAGGCAACGGCCGCGTCCCCAGGACTGTCCCCAGCTCTCCGCCCAGGCAACGGCCGCGTTCCCCAGGACTGTCCACAGCTCTCCGCCCAGGCAACGGCCGCGTTCCCCAGGACTGTCCACAGCTCTCCGCCCAGGCAACGGCTGCGTTCCCCAGGACTGTCCCCAGCTCTCCGCCCAGGCAACGGCCGCGTTCCCCAGGACTGTCCCCAGCTCTCCACCCAGGCAACGGCTGCGTTCCCCAGGACTGTCCACAGCTCTCCACCCAGGCAACGGCTGCGTTCCCCAGGACTGTCCACAGCTCTCCGCCCAGGCAACGGCCACGTTCCCCAGGACTGTCCCCAGCTCTTCGCCCAGGCAATGGCCGCGTCCCCAGGACTGTCCCCAGCTCTCCGCCCAGGCTATGGCCACGTTCCCCAGCGTGGCAGTCTGAGTTCAGCCTGACATATCTGAGCTCGGTGAGCAGAGGGGTGTCCACCATTGCTGAGGCTCAGGTAGGCGGTTTTAACCTCACCTGTGTAAACAAAGTCACTGGGAAGTTTAAACAATAACTGGGCAGAGCCCACAGCAGCTCAGCAAGGCAGACTATCCCTAGACTCACTTCTTGCTGGGCAGGGCATCTCTGAACAAAGGCAGCAACCCGTCAGGGACTCATAAACAAAGCCCCCACCTTCCTGGGACAGAGCACCTGGGAAAAGGGGTGGTTGTGGGTCCAGCCTCGGCAGACTTAAACGTCCCTGCCCAGCGGCTCTGACAGGAGCAAACAAGCTCCCAGCACAGTGCTTCAGCTCTGGTGAGACACGGCTGCCTCCTTCAATGGCTCCCTGACCCCCGTTTATCCTGACTGGCGTCTGACACGTACCCATCAGGGACAGAGCTGCCAGTGGAAGGAAGAGGCAGCAATCTCTGCTGTTCTGCAGCCCCCGCGGGTGATTCCCAGGCAAGCAGGGTCTGGAGTGGACCTCCAGCAAACTCCAGCAGACCTGCAGAGACTGTTAGAAGGAAAACTAACAAACAGAAAGAAAGTTTTGACATCGACAGGAAGGACGTCCACTCAGAGACCCCATCCGGAAGCCACCAACGTCAAAGACCAAAGGTCGATAAGTCCACAAAGCTGGGAAAAAACAGTGCAAAAAGGATGAAATCTCCAAAAACCAAAACGCCTCTTCTCTTCCAAGAGATCACAACTCCTCACCAGCAACAGAATAAAACTGGATGGAGAATGAGTTTGATGAGCTGACAGAAGCAGGCTTCAGAAGGTGGGTACTAACAAACTTCTCCAAGCTCAAGGAGCGTGTACTAACCCAATGCCAGGAAGCAAAGAACCTGGAAAAAAGCTTAGACGAAATGCCAACTAGAATAACGAACACACAGAAGGTCCTAGACGACTTGATGTAGCTAAAAACAGCAGCAGGAGAACTTTGCAAAGCACACACAAGTTTCAGTAGCTGAACTGATCAACCAGAAGAAGGGAAATCAGAGATTGAAGATGAGCTCAATGAAATAAAGCGAGAAGGCAAGATTAGAGAAAAAAACAGTGAAAAGAAATGAACAAAGCCTCCAAGAAATGTGGGATTATGTGAAAAGACGTTTGGTCGGTGTACCTGAAAGTGACGGGGAGAAGGAATCCAATCTGGAAAACACTCTTCAGGATATTATCCAGGAGAACTCCCCCAGCCTAGCAAGGCAGGTCAACATTCAAATTCTAGAAATACAGACACCACCACAAAGATATTCCTCGAGAAGAGCAACCCCAAGACACATAATCATCAAATTCACCAGGGTTGAAATGAAGGAAAAAATGCTAAGGGCGGCCAGAGAGAAAGGTTGGGTTACCCACAAAGGGAAGCCCATCAGACTCACAGCGGATCTCTTGTCAGAAACTGAGCAAGCTTGAAGAGAGTGGGGGCCAATATTCAATACCCTTAAAGAAAAGAATTTTCAAACCAGAATTTCATATCCAGCCAAACTAAGCTTCATAAGCAAAGGAGAAATAAAATCCTTTGCAGACAAGCAACTGCTGAGAGATTTTGTCACCACCAGGCCTACTTTACAAGAGCTCCTGAAGACAGAACTAAACATGGAAAGGAACAACCAGTACCAGCCACTGCAAAAACAAACCAATTGTAAAGACCATCAACACTATGAAGAAACTGCATCAACTAACGGGCAAAACAACCAGCTTGCATCAAAACAGCAGGATCAGATTCACATACAATATTAACCTTAAAGACAAATGGGCTAAATGGCCCAATTAAAAGACACAGACTGGCAAACTGGATAAGGAGTCAAGAGCCATCAGTGTGCTGTGTTCAGGAGGCCCATCTCACGTGCAGACACACAGAGGCTCAAAATAAATGGATGGAGGAAGACCTACCAAGCAAATGGAGAGAAAAAAAAGCAGGGGTTGCAATTCTAGTCTCTGATAAAACAAACTTTAAACCAAAAAGATCAAAAGAGACAAAGAAGGGCGTTACATAATAGTAAAGGAATCAATGCAACAAGAAGTGCTAACTATCCTAAGTATATATGCACCCAATACAGGAGCACCCAGATACATAAAGCAAGTCTTCATAACCTGCAAAGAGACTTAGACTCCCAAACAATAATAGTGGGAGACTTTAAAACCCCACTGTCAACATTAGATAGATCAACGAGACAGAAAATTAACAAGGATATCCAGGACTTGAACTCAGATCTGGACCTAGTGCACCTAACAGACATCTACAGAACCCTCCAGCCCAAATCCACAGAATATACATTCTTTTCAGCACCACACTGCACTTATTCTAAAATGGACTACGTAATTGGAAGTAAAACCCGCCTCAGCAAATACAAAAGAATGGAAATCATAAGAAACCATCTCTCAGACCACAGTGTAATCAAATTAGAACTCAGAATTAAGAAACTCACTCAAAACTGCACAACTACCCAGAAACTGAACAACCTGCTCCTGAATGACTACTGAAAAAATAATGAAATGAAGGCAGAAATGAAGATGTTCTTTGAAACCAATGAGAATGAAGACACAGCATACCAGCCTCTCTGGGACACATTTAAAGCAGTGTCTAGAGGGAAATTCATAGCACTAAATGTGCACAAAACAAAGGAGGGAAGATCTAAAATCAATACCCGAACATCATGATTAAAAGAACTAGAGGAGCAAGATCAAAACAATTCAAAAGCTGGCAGAAGAGAAGAAATAACTGAGGTCAGAGCAGAACTGAAGGAGACAGAGACACAAAAGGCCCTTCAAAAAAATCAATAAATCCAGGAGCTGGTTTCTTGAAAAGATTAACAAAATAGATAGACTCTTAGCCAGACTAAAATATCAAGAGAGAAGAATCACATCAATGCAATGAAAAATGGTAAGATATCACCACTGATCCCAAAGAAATACAAATTACTATCAGAGATTTCTACAAACACCTCTATGCAAATAAATTAGTAAATCTACAAGAAATGGAAAATTCCTGGACACTTATGCCCTCCCAAGACTAAACCAGGGAGAAGCTGAATCCCTGAATAGACCAATAACAAGGTCTGAAATTGCAATTAATAGCCTACCAGCCAATTTATGGATTCAATGCTATCCCCATCAAGCTACCATTGACCTTCTTCACAGAAATGGAAAACACCACTTTAAACTTCATATGGAACCAAAAGAGAGTCCACATAGCCAAGGCAGTCCTAAGCAGAAAGAACAAAGCTGGAGGCATCATGCTATCTACCTTCAAACTATGCTACAGGGTTACAGTAATCAAAACAGCATGGTACTGGTACCAAAACAGAGAAATAGACCAATGGAACAGAACAGAGGCCTTGGAAGAAAGGTCACACATCTACAACCATATGATCTTTGATAGACCTGACATAAACAAGCAAGGGGGAAAGGATTCCCTGTTTAATAAATGGTGTTGGGAAAACTGGCTAGCCATCTGCAGAAAACTGAAACTGGACCCCTTCCTTACACCCTACACTAAAATTAACTCCAGATGGGTTAAAGTTTTAAATGTAAAACCTAATACCATAAAAATCCTAGAAGAAAATGTAGGCAAAACCATTCAGGACATAGGCGTAGACAAGGACTTCATGACCAAAACACCAAAAGCAATGGCAACAAAAGATCTAATTAAACTTAAGAGCTTCTGCACAGCAAAAGAAACAATCATCAGAGTGAACAGGCAACCAACAAAATGGGAAAAAAAAGTTTGCAATCTACCCATCTGACAAAGGCCTAATGTCCAGAATATACGAACAACTAAAGCAGATTTACAAGAAAAAAAAAAAACAAACAAACCCATTCAAAAGTGGGCAAAAGATATGAATAGACACTTTTCAAAAGAAGACATCTATGAGGCCAACAAACATATGAAAACATGTTCATCATTACTTGTCATCAGAGAAATGCAAATCAAGACCACATTGAGATACCATCTCACATCAGTTAAAATGGCAATTGTTAGACAATCAGGAGACAACAGATGCTGGAGAGGATGTGGAGAAAAAGGAACACTGTTACACTGTTGGTGGGAGTGTAAATTAGTTTAACCATTGTGGAAGACAGTTTGAAAATTCCTCAAGGAACTAGAACTAGAAATTTCATTTGACCTGGCCATCCCATTACTGGGTATATACCCAAAGGAGTATAAGTTGTTCTTCTACTACAAAGACACATGTACACGTATGTTTATTGTGGCACTGTTTACAACAGCAAAGACCTGGAACCAACCCAAATGTCCATCAATAACAGACTGGACAAAGAAAATGTGGCACATACACACAATGGAATACTATGCAGCCATAAAAAGGGATGAGTTCATGTTTTCTGTAGAGACATGGATGAATCTGGAAACCATCATTCTCAGCACACTGACACAAGAACAGAAAATCAAACACCACATGTTCTCACTCATAGGCAGGTGTTGAACAATGAGAACACCTGAACACAGGGAGAGGAGCATCACACACTGGGGTCTGTTGTGGGGGCTGAGGGAGGGAGGGACAGCAGCGGGTAGGGAGGTTGGTGAGGGATAACATGGGGAGAAATGCCAGATATAGGTGATGGCAGGGAAGGAGGCAGCAAATCACCTTGTCATGTATGTATCTATGCAACAATCATGCATGATCTGCATATGTACCCCAGAACCTAAAGTACAATTAAAAAAAATAGCCTACCAGCCGAAAGAAGTACAAGACCAGACAGGTTCACAGCCAAATTCTGCCAGAGGCACAAAAAGGAGCTGGTAGCATTCCTTCTGAAACTATCCCAAACAACAGAAAAATAGGGAATCCTCCCTAATTCATTTATGAGACCAACATCATCCTGATACCAAAACCTGGCAGAAACACAACTAAAAAAGAAAATTTTATGTCAATATTCATGATGAACATTGATGCAAAAATTCTCGATAACATACTGGCAAACTAAATCCAGCAGCACATCAAAAAGCTGATCCATCACAATCAAGTTGGCTTCATCCCTAGGATGCCATGCGGGTCCAACATACACAAATCTATAAACATAATCCATCACATAAACAGAACCAAAGACAAAAACCATGATTATCTCAATAGATGCAGAGAGGGCCTTCAACAAAATTCAACAGTCCTTTATGCTAAAAACGCTCAATAAACTAGGTATTAATGGAACCTATCTCAAAATAATAAGAGCTATTTATGACAAACTCACAGCCAATATCATGCTAAATGTGCAAAAACTGGAAGCATTCCCATTGAAAACAGGCACAAGACAAGGATGTCCTATCTCAACACTCCTATTCAATATAGTATTGGAAGTTCTGGCTAGGGCAACCAGGCAAGAAAAAGAAATAAAGGTACTCAATTAGGAAAAGAGGAAGTCAAATTGTCTTTATTTGCAGACGACATGATTGTGTATTTAGAAGAGCCCATCATCTCAGCCCAAAATCTCCTTAAGCTGATAAGCAACTTCTGCAAAGTCTCAGGATATAAAATCAATGTGTAAAAATCACAAGCATTCCTATACACCAATAAGAGAAAGAGAGCCAAATCATGAGTGAGCTCCCATTCACAATTACTACAAAGAGAATAAAATACCTAGGAATACAACTAAGAAGGGCTATAAAGGACCTCTTCAAGGAGAACTACAAACCACTGCTCAATGAAATAAGAGAGGACACAAACAGATGGAGAAACATTCCATGTTCATGGTTAGGAAGAATCAGTATTGTGAAAATGGCCATACTGCCCAAAGTAACTTATAGATTCAATGTATCCCTATCAGGCTACCTATGACCCTCTTCACAGAACTGGAAAAAAATCACCTTAAACTTCATACGGAGCCAAAAGAGGGCCCACATAGCCAAGACAGTTCTAAGCAAAAAGAACAAAGCTGGAGGCATCGTGCTACTTGACTTCAAACTATACTACAAGGCTACATTAATCAAAACAGCATGGTACCAAATCAGAGATATATACCAATGGAACAGAACAGAGACCCTAGAGGCAATGCCACACATCTACAACGTCTGATCTTTGACAAACCTGAAAAAAACAATCAATGGGGAAAGGATTCCCTGTTTAATAAATGGTGACGGGAAAACTGACTAGCAATGTGCAGAAAGCAGAAACTGGACCCCTTCCTGACATCTTACCCTAAAATTAACTCCAGATGGATTAAAAACTTAAACATGAGACCTAACACCATAAAAACCCTGGAAGAAAACCTAGGCAAAACCATTCAGGACATAGGTATAGGCAAGGACTTCATGACCAAAACACCAAAAGCATTGGCAACAAAAGCCAAAATAGACAAATAGAATATAATTAAAATCCAGAGCTTCTGTACAGCAAAAAAGAACAATCATTAGAGTGAACCTCCAACCAACAAAATGGCAAAAAATTTTTGCAATCTACCCATCTGACAAAGGGCTAATATCCAGAATTTACAAAAAACTAAAACAAATTTACAAGAAAAAAACAAACCCATTCAAAAGTAGGTGAAGAATGTGAACAGACACTTTTCAAAAGAAATTTATAAGGCCAATAAACATATGAAAAAGTGCTCATCATAACTGGTCATTAGAGAGATGCAAATCAAAACCACATTGAGATACCATCTCACACCAGTTAGAATGGCGATCATTAAAAAATCAGGAGACAGCAGATGCTGGAGAGGATGTGGGGAAATAGGAACACTCTTACACTGTTGGTGGGAGTGTAAATTAGTTCAACCATTGTGGAAGACAGTGTGACGATTCCTCAAGGACCTAGAAATAGAAATTCCATTTGACCCAGCAATCCCATTACTGGGTATATATCCACAGGATTATAAATCATTCTATTATAAAGACACATGCACACATATGTTCATTGCAGCACTGTTTACAATAGCAAAGACCTAGAACCAACCCAAATGCCCACTGATGATAGATTGGACAAGGAAAATATGGCACATATACACCATGGAATACTATGCAGCCATAAAAAATGATGAGTTTGTGTCCTTTGTAGGGACATGGATGAATCTGGAAACCATCATTCTCAACAAAGTGACAAAAGAACAGAAAACCAAACACTGCATGTTCTCACTCATAGGAGGCTGTTGAACAATGAGAACACATGAACACAGGGAGGGGAGCATCACACACTGGGGTCTGCTAGTTGGGGACTAGGGGAGGGACAGCAGGGGGCAGCAAGATTGGTGAGGGATAACATGGAGAGAAATGCCAGATATAGGTGACAGGGGGATGGAGGCAGCAAACCACATTGCCATATAGGTACCTATGCAACAATCCTGCATATTCTGCATATGTACCCCAGAACCTAAAGTGCAATTAAAATATATATATATATATGTGTGTGTGTGTATGTGTGTGTGTATATATATATATATATATATATATATATATATATATAATATCTTCTAATACACCAATTCCTCATATAGGAAATTATATTAAGGGGGAAAATATGATGGTTATGCCCAAAGATTTACCTACAAGGACAGTCACAAAGGAATTATTAATAATAAAATATTATAAACAATACAAATGTCAAAAAATAAATGATGCAGGAAAGAGAAGCAGAAACTACATTTTTTTAATAAGCAAACTTCCCTGAGTCCTTCCCCCTCCTGTGGAATTGTATCCTGCTTTGCAAGTTTTATAAGTTTATAAACTCGTGTTTTCTTGGTCTCTACAGCTGGTAACTGCAAGTTTCTGTAACAAGTGAAGGTCATAGGAGGTGCCCAAGCAGGCTGGACTCCAGCCTTCTACGCACTGTAGTAGGAGCCCACAGATCAGGCCTGTTCTAGAATCCTTGAGCTCTACAGACAGCAGACATCTGGGTTGCACAGCAACAGTCATATGTAAGCCTAAGTTAGGTACCCGTCATTGCTTAATAAATTGCCTTTGTTCTACACCTGCAAACTTCTCATATATGAAAAAGTTAAGCCCTGTCTGTGTTAAGGGCTCAGCCATTTTGGATCCAAATCTGAGCTGGGCCGGTGTACACCTAAAATGAACTCCTTCTGCCACCTCAATGGCCTCTCCAGTCTCTATAATTCTGCAACAGAAGGGGCTCTAAGAAGACACGCTAGAACCGAAAGTGAACAGACATCTAGACAATCAGTTCTGGATGACCGAAGCTCAACTTCTTCACTCAATCAACAAATAATTGTTGAGGACTTATCATGTGCCAGGCATCAGGCTCGATGCCGAAGACAGAAGACTGTTCCTGTCTCCAGGGGTCTCACACTTTGGTGGACAGGGCAGAAGAAACTTACAAATAAGCAACTACAACAGGCTGTGATAAGTGCCATTATGGAGCATGTGCAGGGAGCACTGAGAGCACAGGACACCTCGCCCACTCCAGGGTTGGAGAGAAGGGTGTTAGGGAGCATGTGCAGGGAGCACTGGGAGGACAGGACACTTCACCCACTCCAGGGTTGCAGAGAAGGGTGTTATGGAGCATGTGCAGGGAGCAGGGGAAGCACAGGACACTTCACCCACTCCAGGGTTGCAGAGAAGGGTGTTAGGGAGCATGTGCAGGGAGCACTGGGAGCACAGGACACTTCACCCACTCCAGGGTTGCAGAGAAGGGTGTTATGGAGCATGTGCAGGGAGCAGGGGAAGCACAGGACACTTCACCCACTCCAGGGTTGGAGAGAAGGGTGTTAGGGAGCATGTGCAGGGAGCACTGGGAGGACAGGACGCTTCACCCACTCCAGGGTTGCAGAGAAGGGTGTTATGGAGCATGTGCAGGGAGCAGGGGAAGCACAGGACACTTCACC
The DNA here is from genome assembly GCA_031835075.1 of Saguinus oedipus. NCBI lineage: Eukaryota > Metazoa > Chordata > Mammalia > Primates > Cebidae > Saguinus > Saguinus oedipus. Next base: position 45,647,456 of record CM063190.1, read on the forward strand.
CACTCCAGGGTTGGAGAGAAGGGTGTTATGGAGCATGTGCAGGGAGCAGGGGAAGCACAGGACACTTCACCCACTCCAGGGTTGGAGAGAAGGGTGTTATGGAGCATGTGCAGGGAACAGGGGAAGCACAGGACACTTCACCCACTCCAGGGTTGGAGAGAAGGGTGTTATGGAGCATGTGCAGGGAACAGGGGAAGCACAGGACACCTCACCCACTCCAGGGTTGGAGAGAAGGGTGTTATGGAGCATGTGCAGGGAGCAGGGGAAGCACAGGACACCTCACCCACTCCAGGGTTGGAGAGAAGGGTGTTATGGAGCATGTGCAGGGAACAGGGGAAGCACAGGACACTTCACCCACTCCAGGGTTGGAGAGAAGGGTGTTATGGAGCATGTGCAGGGAGCAGGGGGAGCACAGGACACTTCACCCACTCCAGGGTTGGAGAGAAGGGTGTTATGGAGCATGTGCAGGGAACAGGGGAAGCACAGGACACTTCACCCACTCCAGGGTTGGAGAGAAGGGTGTTATGGAGCATGTGCAGGGAGCAGGGGAAGCACAGGACACTTCACCCACTCCAGGGTTGGAGAGAAGGGTGTTATGGAGCATGTGCAGGGAACAGGGGAAGCACAGGACACTTCACCCACTCCAGGGTTGGAGAGAAGGGTGTTATGGAGCATGTGCAGGGAACAGGGGAAGCACAGGACACTTCACCCACTCCAGGGTTGGCGAGAAGGGTGTTTTAGAGGAAGATTTCTCAATAGAAACCTGCGCTGGATTTTAAAGGTCATATGCCTGTCTCTAGTTTTAGTGTATGGAACGTATTTCAAAAGCACTTAAATGATATTTCAAAAGCACAAAAGAAAAAAAAGGAAATGTAGGAGGTATTATTCCAGTTCATTGGAGAAAGAGTAAAAAATAAGTTAAAGGGGCCGGGTGCAGTGGCTCACACCTGTAATCCCAGCACTTTGGGAGGTCAAGGCAGGCAGATCACTTGAGGTCAGGAGTTTGAGACCAGCCTACCCAACATGGTGAAGCCCTGTCTTTACTAAAAATACAAAAATTAGCTGGGTATAGTGGCACATGTCTGTAATCCCAGCTACTCCAGAATTGCTTGAACCTGTGAGGCAGAGGTTGCAGTGAGCAGAGATCTTGCCACTGCATTCCAGCCTGGGTGACAGTGTGACTCTGTCTCAGAAAATAAATACATTAAAGGAAAATTACTCGAAACTTGTAGATAAGGTAAAAGATGATATACAACTTTTTATGTAATGCTAACAACATTTTCTAATGAGCCTACTTAACTTTATTTACACAACCGATCATGACTCAAACATTTTAAAAGTGTAAAATTTATAAGTGATTTTTGTTTCTAACAATGTAAAGAAGACCCATGGGCTATCTTCTTTATATTGGTAGAAAAGGTTCTTTACAATTGTTAAAAAAAGGGGGGGGGGTATAATTTTCCCAGAGGACAATTTATAAAGAATGTCACAAGTTCATTGCAGAATTTTTTCTCCTCATTATAAAAATCTCAATTTCCCAAACTCTCTTTGAAACCTGCTTGGCCATCCGACTGGTTTCATCATTAAAGAGTTAAATAAAACTTCAAAATGAGCTCACCATTTTTTTGTATAAGGATTAGATTTTTTAATTCACCTGGAATTTTGAGGGGTTCTGAATAACCAAAAATATCTGGAAAAAGAAGGGCAAAGTTGGAAATCTCATTTCCAGATTTTAAACATACTACAGAGCTACAGTAATCCAAATAGTGTGGAACTAGCATAAAGAAAGATATATAGACCAATGAATAGAATAGAGATTGCAGAAATAAACATCCAATTATATGGTGATGGAATCTTCAACAAGGGTGCCAAGACCATCTAATGGGGCAAGGACAGTCTTTTCAACAAATGATAGTGGGAAAACAGAATATTCACATGCAAAAATATGAGGTTGGACCCTTGCCTTATACCATGTACAAATGCAACTCAAAATGGATCAAAGGCCTAAACATAACACCTAAAATTGTAAAACTGTTAGAAAAAGATGTAACGGGAAAGCTTCATGACACTCAGTTTGGCAATGGTTTTTGGATATGATACCAAATGCACAGGCAACAAATGTAAACAGATAAATTGGACTACCCCTAAATTGAAAACCATCAAAGGACACAATCAACAGAATGAAAAGGCAACCTACAGAATGGGAAAAATATTTGGATCTTGCAAAAGATCAGTAACCACACACACATACACACATACAAACACACATAGCTAGCTGGCCATCTGCCACATCTTTTTACCAATTCTTCTGCTGACAGACACTTAGGTTGTCTCCATATCTTACTATTTTTGTCTTTTAGTCTTCATACTTAAGATATAAGTGATTTATTTACCCCAATTACAGTATTAGAGTATTCTGAGTTTATCTGTTTTCTTTTACCAGGGAGTTTAATACCTTCAGGTTTTTAAATTTTCACATTTGCATCTATTTCTTGAGGGTTGAGGAACTCCCTTTAGCATTTCTTGTAAGGCTGGTCTGATGCAGATTAATTCCCTCAGTTTTTGTTTGTCTGGGAAAGTCTCTGTCCATCATATTTGAAGGACAGCTTTACTATAGGCTCGGTTGACAGTATTTTCTCTTCAACACCTTGAATATAGCGTCCCACGTCTCCCGGCTTGCAGTTTCTGCTGAGAAATCTGCTGAAAGCTGTACTGGAATTCCATGGAACATGATAAGTTTCGTTTTTCTAACTGATTTGTGTATTCCTTTTTGTCTTTGATTTTTACTAATTTGATTATGGTGTGCCTTGACGAATTCCTCTGTTTCGAATTTGACTGGTGTCCTTCGAGATTCCTATACCTGGATTCTGTTGTCTTTCCCTGGATCTGGAACATTTTCAGCCACTGTTTCCCTCAAGATCCCTTCTAGGCCTTTTTCTCCCTCATCTCCTTTGGGAATTTCTATTATGTAAAGGTTAGTTCTCTTGATGGTATCCCATAATTCCCCTAGGCTTTCTTCACTCTTTTAAAAATTATTTTTGCTCCTCTAATTGGATAATTTCATGTATTCTGTATTCATGCTTGCTAATTCTTCCCTCTGTTGAATGAAGTCTGCTGTTGAAGCTTTTTAATGACTTTTTCAGTTTAGTTATTGTATTATTCATTTCCAGTATTTCCTTCTGATTTTTAAAAGTTGTTTCTACTTATCTGTCAACTTTCTCATTTTGTTCCTGGATTGTTTTCCAAATTTCATTTTGTTTTCTATTTTTTCTTATATTTCCTATGATTCTCTGACCTTATTAAAGAGGATTATTCTGACTCTGTCAGACATTTTAAAGATCTGCAACTCAGCGGCAAAACACACCGCCATGTGTGCACCTAAGCAACTATCTTGCACATTCTGCACATGTACCCCAAAACCTAAAATGCAATAAAAATTATAAAAAAAATATATAATAATAAAGATCTGCAACTCTTCTGGGTCTATGGCTGGAGCTTTGTTGGTTTCTCTTGACAGTGTCACATTTCCCTGGATTTTCACAGTCTTTGCAGCTTTATATCAACACCTGTGCATTTGAAGAGAGCCACTTCTTTCAGGCTTTGCAGGTATTCTTAGGTGGTATTAGACTTTTACTACTTAGTATCAGAACTTTAGCACTGGTTGACAACTGGGGAGGACTTAACATGAGCACCAAAATGCAAACACTACAATGGAACTAACTCAATGCCCTGTCATTATTTCTTTGTCCAGGGAACACTAATAGTGAACAGCAGAACTTAAACATTACCCTGGAACTATATTGCTTCCCTGCGATTCTTTCTTAGTCTGGAAAAGGCTTACTTACATAAGCACTGGAACTTAATCCTGATCTTTGAGTTGTTTCTCGGCTAGGGAAAGGCTCCACATAAGCACTTGGGCTTTGTAACAAAGTCAGCCAGGAATTTGGGCCTTTCCATAAATAGCGCACCTTGCAGTGCTATGGGTGGGGTAAGCAAGTCTCTTGAATATGGTGTCCCTGCTGACCACAGCACAGAATAGCCTCTAAGATCCATGGATCAGTCACTGTCATCAATGACGTGTCTTTGGTCCCAATTCATCCCTGGTGGTCCAACCCTCCTATTACCCCTAATGGTTCCTGTAAGGTCAGATCATAGTCAACTTCCTGTGAAGATTCCCAGACTGGCGGGGAGATCCAATGTCCACCTCCAATTCTCTCCTCTCACTTCAGAAACTGTGAGTCTAGGGAAATTCTCTGTGAGTGATACTATGGCAGCTTGGCAAGTGGCTAGCTCAGTCTGAAATGACCATTTCTCTTAGCAGTTGCAGCTTCTCTCAACTCTGTGGGCCCAGGAAGTTTCTCCATTTCTCCCCTGAATTCTGGTGAATTCATAGTGGTATTCTTCTTTAGATAGTTTCTCTTTGCATTTTTGGGGGGAAAGTGATGCCAGGTGATCTTCTATTCCACCATCTTTGTGACCTCACCAGCCTGTTTCCATATCTTGGCTTTTATAAATAATGCTGCAAATATGGTCATTCATATTTCTACAAGACACTGATTTCATTTCCTTTGGATATACATCCAGAAGTTGGATTGCTGGATCATGTGGTAGTTCTATTTTTGAGTTTTTTGAGGAATCTCCATATCATTTTCTATTTTACATTTGACTGCACCATTTTACATTTCTACAACAGTGTACCAGGGTCCCTTATTCTCCACATCCACATCCTCATTAACATTAATCCTTTGTCTTTGTCTTTCTGATAATTTGACATTTGTCTTTTTGACAAATAATAACCATCCTAATAAGTATATAGTAATAGCTCATGGCTTTGCTTTGCATTTCCTTGATTATTAGTGATGTTTAACATATTTTCATATGTTGTTGGCCATTTGTATGTCATGATCTCGGCTCACTGTAACCCCCACCTCCCTGGTTAAGCAATTCTCTGCCTCAGCCTCCTGAGTAGCCTGCCACCACGCCTCACTAACTTTTGTATATTAGGTAGAGACAGGGTTTCACCATCTTGGCCAGGCTGGTCTTGAACTCCTGATCTTGTGATCCATCTGCCTTAGCCTCCCAAAGTGCTGGGATTACAGGCGTGAGCCACTGTGCCCAGCTTATATGTCTTCTTAGAAGAAATATTTATTCTGGTCTTTTGCTCATTTTGTTGTTTTGTTTTTTGCTATTAATTCTCTATATATTTTGGATATTAACCCCTATCAAATATATGGCTTGCAAATATTTTCTCACTGTTCACAGGTTGCCTTTTCATGCCACTGATGGTTTCCTTTAATGTGCAGAAACTTTTTAGTTTAATGTAATCCCACTTGTCTATTTTTGCTTTTGTGGCCTGTGCTTTTGGTGTCACAGCCAATAAATCATTGCCAATATCAGTGTCAAGATTTTTATCTCTGTCTTCTTCTAGGAGTTTTACAGTTTCAGGTCTTATACTTAAGTCTTTAACCCATTTCAAGTTGACTCTTGTGTATGGTGTAAGAGAAGGCTCCAATTTTACTCTTTTGCACTTAGGTATTCAGTTTTCCCAGCACCATTTATTGAAAAGACTATCCTGGGGAGGGATAGCCTGGGGAGAAATGCCAAATGTGGGTGAAGGGGAAGAAGGCAGCAGAACACACTGCCATGTGTGTACCTATGCAACTATCTTGCATGTTCTGCACATGTACCCCAAAACCTAAAATGCAATAAAAATAAATAAATAAATAAAAATTAAAAAAAAAAAGAGTATCCTTTTCCCATTTTTTATTCTTGGCATTTTTGTCAAAGATTAGTTGATCGTATATGTATGGCTTTATTTCTCAGCTGTCTACTCTGTTCCACTGATCTATGTGTTTGTTTATATGCCAGTTCCATACTGTTTTCATTTCTGTAGCTTTGTAATATAATTCAAAATCAGGAATTGTGATGCTTCCAGCTTTGCTCTTCTTTATATAGATTGCTTTGGCTATTTTGGGTCTTTTGTGGTTCCATACAAACTTTAGAATTCATTTTTTATTTTTGTGAAAAATGCCATTGGAATTTTGATGGAGATTGTACTAAATCTATAAATCACTTTCGGTAGTATAGACATTTTAGCAGTATTAAATCTTCTAATCCATAACTTGAGATATTTTTCCATTTATTTGTGTTTTCAATTCCTTTTATCAATGTTTTATAGTTTTCAGTGTACAGATCTTTCATCTCCTGATTAAATTTATTCCTATCTTATTGTTTTTGATGCTATTACAAATGGGATTGTTTTCATTATTTCTTTTTCAGATAATTATTTTTATGTTGGTTTTGTATTTTTTTACTTTAATAAATTTATTAGTTCTAAAGGCTTTTTGGTGAATAAAAGTCATTAATTTACCGATATTACCCAACCCCCTTTAGCCTCATTACCCTCTGTTCTTTCATCACAAGGAAAGAATGATTTGCAGTGATTTTCCGGACTCAGCACTCTCTTCTATGCAGCGATCTCATCTACTGTTCTGCCACCCATGTACACTAACTGGGGTAGTTTTTCTCTGCTTCATCTGGAGGTTTAATGGAGGCATTAGTTTGTTTTTCTTTGTGATTTAAAAATCATCCCAGAAAGCATATACATTTACAAAGATTAATATGAGAACACTAGCCCCATGTAGAGTCACGTGACAATTTAGAAAGCGTGATGCTTCCAGCTCTGCTCTTCTTTGTCTGAGTTGTTTCAGCTGTACCTGTCAGAAAATCATTTTCCATCCTGCTGGAAGTGGTGCAACACTGTGATTAGGGAACTTTCTACTGAATTTGACCATCACGAGATCCAAAAATGTTGATGTGCATTTAAACTGAGTGATTTTTAAATTAGTGTGTGGATATTTTACAAGGAGTTCATTTCTTCTTCACTTCATTTGTTGCACGTAAATTGACAGATGAGTGCATAGATTAAACAAGAGGGACGGAGGATATGTACCAAGCAAAGACCCACATGTGCAGAGGTAGAGAGTTGTGGGGAGCAGGAGCACAGTGTTCCAAAGAGGTAGGTATGACTAGATCATTGGGTGCAAATAAGATGACAGAGAAATAAGGCTACCCAAGCATGCAGAAGCCAGGTGAAAAAGGGCCTTGCAGGCCATACAAAGGAGCTGAGATTTTGGAGTTTAACAGAGAGCCATTGAAGGATTTCAAATGCACTTTATAAAGATGCATTTTGACAGCAACTATGAAGCACAGACCTGAAGGAGGCAAGATCAGAAACAGGAAGACTAGTTAAGAGGTTATTGCAATAGTCCGTAAATCAGAAACAGGAAGACTAGTTAAGAGGTTGTTGCAATAGTCCATAATCCACGTGGAAGTAATGAAGCCCTAAGGCAGAGCATAGGGGATTGAGGAAATCAGAGTATCTCCCCTTGAAAATGAAACAGTCCAAAGGTCTCACACAGAAAATGCAATTTTTTTTATGTCTTGTCTCCATAATCTATTTGTATAAAAACAAAGAAATAATACTAAAATTCCAAACAGCAATTTTTATGTGTATCTTGGGTCTATTCAGAAAACAGCATCCTTTGACATTTTGCCTCTCTAGCAATATCTCATTTTCCTTTTCTTTTTTAGATTCAGGGGTACATGTGCAGGTTTGTTACATGAACATATTACGTGATGCTGAAGTTTAGACTTTGATTGAACCTGTCACCCCAATAGTGAACACAGTACCCAATAGGTAGTTTTTCAACCTTTCCTTCTTCCCTCCCCTCTCGGAGTCTCCAGTTTGTATTTTTCCCATCTTTATGTCCATATGTACCCAATGTTTCAGCTGTTTCTTATTCTGTACATACATTTAAGTGTGCAGAGTTCGTGAAAATGTCCCCACATTCCTAGGAAGCTGGTCATGTGGGATAAACATTGAACTACAGTTATTTTCTTTCAGTCTTATGGAAACAGAAGATTTCCATTTTTGTAATTCCAATTAATCACTTATAATTAATTGAAGCTCCTTTTCTTAACAGATACATCATTTTCCTTTGCTAAAGTTGGTATTTTCTTAGGCATGCGGTGGAGAGACAAATCAGTTGATCTCTTAAGGAAACAGCAGTCACAACTGGTTATTTAAGACTGAGAAGGAAACAGGACACTAGGACCTAGAGCCATCTGGGATATTGGCTGAGTAACATCTTCAGAAACCCTCTCATCCATAAAGGCAATAAAAACAGCAGCAAAACTGACAGAATCAACTTTTTCAGAACTCTGAAAATCAGGCAAAGACTTGCAGCAATCCAAAGAATGTTTACTCAAGAAAAATGGCTGAAACCTGGTAAGAAGAGCAAGCTTTGTAGCATTTTAAGATGCCAATACTTTTCAAATTGATCTATGCGTTCATTGCAATCCTTATCAAAATCCTGGCGGGCTTTATCGGAAATTAACAAGCTGATCCTAAATTTCATGTGTAAATACAGGGGACACTAAATAGCCAAAACAATCTTGGAAAGAACAAAAAAGGAACAAAGTTAGAGGATTTACATTTTAACATTTTAAAACTCTCTATAAAGCTACTGTAATCAAGACTGTGTGGCACTTATATAAAGATAGACACATAAAACAATGGAATAGGCCGGGCACGATGGATCATACTTTGAAAGGCTGAGGTGGGCAGATCACAAGGTCAAAAGATTGAGACCATCGTGGCCAGCATGGTGAAACCCCATCTCTACTAAAAATACAAAAACTTAGCTGGTCATGGTGGTGTGCACCTGTAGTCCCAGCTACTTGGGAGGCTGAGGCAGGAGGATTGCTTGAACCTGGAAGGCAGAGGTTGCAGTGAGCTAAGATACGCCACTGCACTCCAGCCTGGTGACAGAGTCAGATTCCCTCTCAAAAAACAAAAATACAACAAATAAAACCATGGAATAGAATTGATGGTCTAGAATTAAACCCATAAATTTAGGGTCAATTAATTTTTGACAAGCATATCAAGATTATTCATGGGGAAAGGGTCATCTTTTCAACAAATGGTTCTGAAACAAATGGATAGGCACATGCAAACGAAGGAAGTTGGACCCTACCACACACTGTATACAAAATGAACTAAAAATTGATCAATTACCTAAGTTAAGAGCTGAAACTATAAAACCCTTAGGAAAAGAAGGAGGTATAGATGTTAGTGATTTCGGATTTGACAATTACTTCTGGGTTATGCCACCAAAAACACAGGCAACGAAGGAAAAAATAGGACTTCAAAAGAAAAACGACATAAATTGGACTTCACCTAAATCAGTAACTTTTGTGCTTCAAAAGACACCTTCAAGAAAGTGAAAAGACATCCACAGAATGGGAGAGAATTGTTGCAAGTCACATATATGTAAGGAACTCGCATATAAAATACATAAAGAACTCTTACAACTCAATAATAAGGCAAATAGCATGAATAGACATTTTTCCAAAGAAGATAAAGAAATGGCCCATAAACACATGAAAAGATGCAAACCGTCATTAGTCATCAGGCAAACGCAAAGCAAAACCACAATGTAATAAATACTTCACCCCCCACTGACTAGCCTGGCTGTAATAGACAGGTAATAAGTGTTGGTGGGATGTGGAGAAATTGGAACCCTCATACACTGCTGGTGAGAATGTGAAACGATACAGCCACTTTGGAAAATAGTCTAACTAAATATAGAATTACCATATGACCCAGAAATTTTACTGCTGGCTACATACTGGATGACCGCATTCATATGAAATATACAGAATGGGCAAATCCAGAGAGACAGAAAGTCAATAGTGACTTTCAGCAGCTGGTGAGAGCGGAGAACAGGGAGAGACTACTATTCGTATGGAGTTTCTCTTGGGGGTGATGAAAATGGTCTGTATTTCTGGTTTGGATGTTCAGGTCTCCCCAGTCGTTACAGTGCAATTTTAGATACCAGAATTAGGAAATCCAGATGCCTTCTGTTGTAAGTCATTTGATTCTACACCAAGGTTAATCTTCCATATTCTAAGAATAATTGCTGTCTACCTCTCACGTTGCATGAAGAATATTTACAAAGTATATTGGTCACTGATGCTTCTTTTCCCAAACTCACGCCAAAATTTCAACCGCGTCAGGCATGTAGGAGATAGTCAATAAACATAATTGACTTTTCCGTCACTATATCAATTTATGTCTGAGCCCCTAAGCCTTTAGAAATTACTAGTTTTCCCTAACAGTAGCGATGGAATATGTAAAAAATAAAAAGAATTTAAATAAGGATTAATATTGGGTAATCTGAAAGGAAATGTGAATTCTAGTGAAAACAGAAATTTCCTTAATCACTCAATAGCGTTATGTAACTCTCCTGCTCACAACCTCAGCCTTGGCAAGTATTAGGTCACGAACTCTCCAGAGTTGTCCCAAGAACAGTGGGTCCCAGAAAAAGATGAATGACTTGTGACAAGAACCCCGAGGAGTGCCTCAATCTGTTTCCATGATCTATGATCTTACCTCAGTAATGACTCCCACCACTGGGTTCAGACCTGCAAGAGGCCATGTCTGACATGTTAGCAGAGAGACAAGCGTATGCCATCCTGAATCTGTCTTGGGCTCACGAATCATGTTGAGCTCCCAAATCACCTTTCTTCCCTGCAAACTTATCAGCTGTTTAATTATAGATAGTAGGTTTGCATCTATGGCCAAGAACCAGGGCCAGAATTAGTAAAACCTGAACTGTTTCCCAGCTTCCAAGGACAGTCAACATCCCGGAATCTCGCGGCATGACTATAGGATTGATGAAAAATTCCATTTCTCACAAGTAAAACATTTTCCTAGATTTGTGAATGAAACAACCGTTAATACATCTGGGTTTGGGTGAGACGGGAAGAAAATCACAAACTCAAAGGGCACTGATAGACAGCACTTCCTGGGCCGGGCACGTGGCTCACGCCTGTAATCCCAGCACTTTGGGAGGCCGAGGCGGGCGGATCACCTGAGATCAGGAGTTTGAGACCAGCCTGACCAACATGGAGCAACCCATCTCTACTAAAAATACACAATTAGCTGGGTGTGGTTGCACAGGCCTGTCGTCCCAGCTACTAGGGAGGCCGAGGCAGGAGAATCGCTTGAACCTGGGAGGCGGAGGTTGCAGTGAGCCAGATAGTGCCATTGCACTCCAGCCTGGGCAACGAGAGCGAAAACTTTCTCAAAAAAAATAAAAGCACTTCCTGGCCGGGCACGGTGGCTCACGTCTGTAATGCCGGCACTTTGGGAGGCTGAGGTGAGTCGATCAGTTGAAGCCAGGAGTCCAAGACCGGCCTGGACAGTGTGGTGAAACGCTGTCTCTACTAAAAATACAAAAAAAAAAAAAAATTAAGTGGGCCTGGCGGCGCACGCCTGTAATTCCAGCTACCTGGGAGGCTGAGCGCAGGAGAATCGCTTGAACTGGGAGGCAGAGGTTGCAGTGAGCCAGGACCCTTCCAATGCACCCCAGCCTGGGCGACAGACGGAGACTTTCTTGTTACGGCCCTGTAAGAGGTAGAGAAGAAGACTGAATGACTCTCAAAATTCTTCAGCTCCCCATATTGTAAAATCCAATGTTTGAGAAATTGTGTATAATTATCATTTTTATAGCTAATATATACTGAAAACATAAAAGATTCAAAAGGGTCTATGGAAAAAAGTCTCCATCCATTTTCTTTAATCATTGAATTTCTTTTTTCTTTTTGAGACAAGAGTTTCACTCCTGTTGCCCAGACTGGAGTGCAATTGCAGGATCTCAGCTCACCACAACCTCCGCCTCCTGGGCTCAAGCAATTTTCCTGCCTGAGCCTCCCAGATAGCTGGGAATACAAGCATGTGCCACCATGCCTGGCTAATTTTGTATTTTTGGTAGAGACGGGGCTTCTCCATGTTGATCAGACTGGTCTCGAACTCCTGACCTCAGGTGATCTGTTTGCCTCCATCTCCCAAAGTGCTGGGATTACAGGCGTGAGCCACCACACCCAACCTTCACAATCCAGCTCTAAGTCTCATATGTTCCATTTCCCTTTCCACTCACCCTCACAACCTATTCTCCAAGAACACCCTCTTTGCTTCTGAATATGCTGCTCCTTTTGCCTCAAGTGGCTTTCCTCCTCCCCTTCCTCTGGCTAATTCAGCTCAGGGCATCATCTCCAGGAAACTGCCACCAACCCTACCTCATCTGTCTGTGTTCTTTTTTGTTCCATCAGATTCCATGCTGACTTTTTTGAAAACGGATCATACTTTATTGGAGAAAGCTGTTTTAATGGCTGCCTCCCTAGAGAGGTGTGTCACCCAGGCTGGAGTGCAGTGCCACAATCTTGGCTCACTGCAACCTCTGCCTCCTGGGTTCAAGTGATTCTCCTGCCTCAGCCTCCTGAGTAGCTGAGATTACAGACGTAGCCACCACACCCGCTAATTTTTGTATTTTTAGTAGAAATGGGGTTTCACCATGTTGACCAGGCTCGTCTCGAACTCCTGACCTGAGGTGATCTGCCTGCCTCAGCCTCCCATAGTGCTAGGATTACAGGCATCAGCCATCACACCCAGTCCTATTTAGATGTTTTTAAACTCAGATAGCAAATAACAACATGCTCTATGTAGTGTTTTGCATCTTTTAAAACTTAGCAGCATATCTAAGGATACATTACAGACTTCCTCATTCACTCTGACTGCATAGTGTTGTTGTATCGCTACACCATAATTTACTTCTAATCCTCTCCTAGTAAACATTGTCTGACTCTAGTGGTTTTCTATTGCAAACAATGCTCTAATGAACATCTTTGTACAGAGGTGCTAGTGTGTCTGCAGAATAAATTGCTAGAAATGGACTTGTTAGCTCAAATAGTAAGAACAATTTTAATTTTGAAAGCTATTACCAAATTGTGCCTAATTTGTACCAATTTGCAACCCCAGACATACATTAGAGTGCCTGTTTCTGCCTTACCCGCTCAGCATTAAACAGACTTTATCAGTCTGACAGGTGGAGAAGTGTGTTTCAGGGACTTAATTTGCATTTATCTTGTTACAAATGAGGTATCGCATTATTTCATGTTCAAAATTCATTTCTTTCCTTTTCTGTGTACTTTCTGTATATCTGCCTATTTTTCTATTGGTTTTTTTTTGTTGTTTTAACTTGAGAAAAATTATTATTATTATTTTAATTTTTATTGCATTATAGGTTTTGGGGTACATGTGCAGAACGTGCAAGATAGTTGCATAGGTACACACATGGCAGTGTGTTTTGCTGCCTTCCTCCCCTTCACCCACACTTGGTATTCATCCTCAGGCTATCCCTCCCCAGCCCCCCCCCGCTGTCCCTCCCCCATTCCCCCCAATAGACCCCAGTGTGTAGTAGACCCCCTCTCTGTGTCCATGTGTTCTCATTTTTCTCACCCGCCTATGAGTGAGTATATGCGGTATTTCTTTTTCTGTTATGTAGAAACTCCATGCATTAAAGAATTTAGTTTTGTCATTTATGTTGGAAATATTTTTCCTAACTTCTTGCATGTATTTGTACTTTTACATGTATCAAATTTTATGAACTTATGTAGCATCTTTAGTTTTGCTGTGTGATTTGTATATTTCTGGAGTTATGTGAGTCCACACGGTCTTCTGAGTTTGGTGTTATGCTTAAAAGTTCTACTGCACTCCCAAATTATTTTTTAAAAGAGACTTATTTTTAAGTCTAAATCTTGGATCTATCTGAGAGTTATTATTCCTAAGAAATAAGTTAGGAATCCAACTTACTTTTTTGTTTGAGACGGAGTTTTGCTCTTGTTGCCCAGGCTGGAGTGCAATGGCACAATCTCGGCTCACTGCAACCTCTGCCTCCCAGATTCGAGCGATTCTCCTGCCTCAGCCTCCCAGGTAGCTGGGATTACAGGCATGTGCTACCACACCTGGCTAATTTTGTAGTTTTAGTAGAGATGGGGTTTTGGCCAGGCTGCTTTCGAACTCCTGACTTCAGGTGATCCACTCACCTCGGCCTCCCAAAGTGCTGGGATCACAGGCGTGAGCCACTGCGCCTGGCCCCAACTTAATATTTTTTATGAGTATCCAGAGTCCCAATGCTAATTATTTCTATAATGCCACCTTAATTGTTGACTGAGTTTCTGACCATGCCAAGGGAGAAGTGGTTAAAGTGAAAGAGCAGGCATTCAAATATTTGTTGAATGAGGATAGAAAAATTCATGAGCAATGGAACATCGGGAATGGGAAGTTTGTAAAAAATGACTCGGCAAAGACTTTGCTGTGACCTGTAGGCCCAGTTTACACTCGTCTTGGTGACTGACTTGTTCGTACTGAAGACCCACCTGGTGACTTAGCCTTGCAGGATCTTCACCTTGACACAGCGATTTTCATCCTCACTCTACATTCCAGTTTTTATTCTTATCAGGAGCTATCCAATTTCTGAAATATGAAACTCAAGCATCCTCCTTCTTTATTTTGAGACAGAGAGTCTCGCTCTGTCACCAGGCTGGAGTACAGTGGCACGATCTCAGCTCACTGCGACCTCTGCCTCCCAGGTTCAAGCGATTCTCCTGTCTCGGCCTCATAAGCAGCTGCATCTACAGGTGTCCACCACCACACCTGGCTAATTTTTAGTAGAGATGCGGTTTCACCATGTTGGCCAGGCAGGTCTCGAACTCCTGACCGCAGATGATCAGCCCGCCTCAGCCTCCCGAAGTGCTACGATTACAGGCGTGAACCACCGCGCCCAGCCGCATCCTGCTCACCAACAACCTCCCATGCTTCTGGCTCTGTAGCTCCCTTCTCACTACCACACATGTTCACGCACATCTTCACGCATCCACACGTGGGTCCTTTCACCTCTGACTTCTCTCATCAGCTTTTCCTGCCTTTTCCTTCATTATTCTCTTTCTTCTAACTACTCTCATCAGCTCTGAATTCCTCATTCTTTTTGTCTTTTTCTCCACCCGTGGGTCAAAACATAATCCTGGATTGATGTGAATCTGCCTTCGCCATTCCTACAGGCGAGATTCCACATACTATTAGGGAAAAATCATACTCCGTGCAAACTGGTACCACTACAAATTGATGATTCATTGCCTTCAAGAGTAAGTTCAATTCCTCTGCAGAGTTACAATGAAGGCCCTTTATAACCCAGCTCCAAGTCCCATTGGTTCTGCCACTCTTTCCACTGACCCTCACAACCTGTCCTCCGAGAACACCCTCCTTGCTTTTGAATACACTGCTCCCTTTGCCTGGCGGCTTCCTCCTCCCCTTCCTCCGGCTGCTTCAGCTCAGGGCGTCATCTCCAGGAAACTGCCACCAACCCTACCTCGTCTGTCTGGATTGCGTGTTCTTTTTGCTTTCATCAGATTCCATGCTAAGCTTTTTGAAAACGGATCATGCTTTATCGGAGACAGTTGTTTAAATGACTGTCTCCCTAGAGAGGAGTGGACTTCAAAGCGCAGGATGCATAAGCATCACGCAGAAGCTGGATTTTCATTAGGCTTTAGATTGAATCCGGGAATCTGAATTTCAGCAAGCACCCCAAATGGTTCTGATGCTGGTGGTTCTGGGAATATACTTGGAGAAACAGCAGATAGAAGCTCTTTGATGCCAGGGGAATATTCTCAAACAGGTTTTTCTCTCCTGTGCTAAGCAGACTGTCTGATAAATGTCAATAAGTGTTTTCTTCAACAAATAATTGTTAAAAGGGTTATCATGTGCCAGGAACACGCCCAGGATCTAGGGCACAGACACAGTCTTCATATTCATGGTGCCTACATGGGCCATGTTTGTTGATCGAATGAAGGAGACTCAGATATCAAACAGATTATATCAAAAGTCACTTCTGTCAAACCTTATAAAACCCTATAAAATAATGTAATTTTTTTCCTCTGAAGCCATAGCTAAGTTTTAGTAGCAAGATTGCTATGGAACACTACTATGTAGTGATTTTAAGAGTGAGGAATCTGAAAACTTGGGATTGAATCTTAGCTCAAAAACTTAGAAATGTGCAATCTCTGAACCTCAGCTTCCTCAACATAATATGGGGTTAAAGTAACATGCATTCATTTAACTGGTAATTACTGAGCTTCCCCATGTGCTAACTCACTATTAGGCACTGGGGACACGCAATAAATCTACACAAACTCCCATGGCTCTGCAGCTGGTAGCCTAGTAAGGGAGGCGGACAGAGGCAACATCGACTTAAGGCTTCTAGGTCACCTAAGGTAGGAGAGCTAGTTTACCTCGGTTACTTAAGGCTTCTAGGTCACCTAAGGTAGGAGAGCTAGTTTACCTCGGTTACTTAAGGCTTCTAGGTGGTAGCAGACAGAGGCAACATCGACTTAAGGCTTCTAGGTCACAGCAGGCGGCTCAGATATTTAAAGTTAATAAGTGCTCTGAAGGACACATGCGGGTGGAGAGCATATCTGTAGGTAGGGGACACTTTGGATGGTGTGGTCAAGAAAGGCCACTCTAAGGAAGTGACATTAACTTAACTGAAGTCTGAAGATTAAAAAGAACCCATTCTATGTGGGTGGCATGGGAGAAGAGCTTTCCAGGCAGAGGGAACAGCATGTGCAAAGGCCCTGAGACTGGGCTGTCTGAGGAACAGAAAGGAGGCTTACATGGCCGCCATGAAGTGATCCACAGAGACGGTGGCAGGGGACGAGAAGGTGGTGGTAGCAGACAGAAGCAACATCAACTTAAGGCTTCTAGGTCACAGCAGGGAGTTAGGATCTTCTTCTAGAAGCACCACGAGACCACTGACATCATCTTAAACTGAGTAACTGTGTGGTGTTTTGGAAGCACAGAGAAGAGACGCTCCCAAGAAAAACATGGTGAGTGCTGTGAAACACGAATGGAATAAGATGCGGGGATGTGTCTACTCTTCACGGATTTGCCAGCATAAGAAGGTTGGTGACTTTGAGAATGGAGGACAGAGATAGGAGCCTGATTGTAATGGGTGGAATAATCAACGGGAAATGAGATGATCTTAGACAACTCTGGAAATTTTGCTGTGAATGGGCAGAAAAAGGAGACAGTAGCTGGAATGCTGCCGTACAGGTTGAATGAAATGGCACGTGCCGAGCGCAGGGCCCGTCACACAGGAAGCACATCCCTGTTCTTAACATGATGTGTTCGATCCCTAGTCCCTTCTACGTCTATTCAAAGTTCATTTTTTCCTAAAAATGTTTTCAAACTGTGATTTTCTTATTTGAGTTCTGGAAATGTACACGGTGACTCGGAGAGTCATCCCCAGTTATGAATGACTGTCTTTGGCCACTACAGACAAAAGTTACTTTTTCAGGAATTGTAAACGGAAGGGCTTTGTGTTTTAAGGGGCCTGTCGGAGTGCATTTTGGTGCTGGCAGGACACGGTGAGATGACAGCTCATTTCAGCCTGAAAGAGGGCTCTGGGGTGCTGTCAGGCGTATGACATCAGGGAGTAAGTGATCTTTCTCCTTTTTCTCTCTGCCACTTCTGTCCCAGCTTCATTTTAATCATAGCACAGATGTAAGAGTGAATTCGTGGTCTCAAGATGGGTTTTCTGGCATCTTCACATGTTCCTGTGATCGTTTGGGAGGGTTGATGCGTGTGGGTTTGTGCTTTTTTTTTTTTTTTGAGACAGGGTTTCACTCTGTCGCCAGGCACCAGGCTGGAGTGCAATGGCACAATCTCGGCTCACTGCAACCTCTGCCTCCCAGGTTCAAGCAATTCTCCCGCCTCAGCCTCCCGAGTAGCTGGGACTACAGGCACACACCACCATGCCCAGCTAATTTGTGTATTTTTAGTACAGACGGGGTTTCACCATGTTGACCAGGATGGTCTCGCTCTCTTGACCTCATGATCCGCCCACTTCAGCCTCCCAAAGTGCTGGGATTACAGGCCTGAGGCACCGCGCCCGGCCATGGTTTGTGCTCTTTTTGGTCTTTCATTTGCTCAGAGTCTACCAAACAGACACATTTCCCCAGTTTCCACTATTTAGGAGCACTTAAATGGCCAAAGATTAGCCCCAGTGGCAAAATAACAAAGCTACTTGGATAATCTACAACCAAGGAAAACTAGCTATCCTACTGGAAGGGGAAGAGGGCTAAATAGTTTTTGTCCTGAAGTCACGGTAATGCCCTTCCTCGGAGTACTGGCTCCCTCCCCAAGACATCAGTTCACATTTGCGTCAAGACCTGGGCAGCATCTAAGTCCTGTGAAGGCATCAGTTGACCCCAGCTTCTCAGTACATGCATCTGTTTGTAGCTGGCTGGTTAGCTATTGGGGAAAGACCACAGCATCTTCTCATCTTCAAGGACACAGGATCAGAACCGACCCTTTTCTTTTTCTTCCTGCCAGCTGAGAGGCAGCATTCTGAGGCTTCTCTCTTTGGACTTGCTGCTCCTCAAAATTCTCCCTTGTCGTTTCTCTAGAATGGTCTCTCTTTCCAAAGAAACTTGGTGTATATTGATAACACATCACATGGATCTGTCACTGCCTTGCATTGCCATACACTGTTCTATGTATGTGTCTTGTTTTGCCAACTATAATTGTGAGCCCCTTAATCTTATTAGAATTGCCCCCAGTTAGGTATGTAATACAGACACTCTGTACATATTTTTGAATTAGTTTTAATACATAGTTCTACCCTCAAGGACCTTAGAGTTTCACTGGGAAGGCAAGGGATACCCAGGTGAAACAGTTCAGTAACAGAGCAAAGTAGCATTAATTCAGCACCAAACGTGGAAATGTAGACCCAGGAGGTACAATGCTGAGGATGTCCGAGGAGAGTCACCAAGCTGGACCATTCTGAGAAGGCTCCCAGTTGCCTGTAACAGTTGTTACTTGTTCTAAGAGAGTAAGTCAGTAGCTGCTTTCAGAGTTGGCCTGGTTTTACAAATTAATCTGCCTGCCAGAGTAGCATTACTGCAACTGTCATTTTGTCCTTTGCATACTGATATCTCTGCTTCCCCAAAGGGATTTATTCTACAGACAAGCCCAGCTCCTGGCCCCTAGAAATATCACAGCGAAGTTTACTTCTGTCCTCTTTTCCTACTCTCCAAAAACCCTTTCACCATTTGTGTTTCTTTTAAACTTTTGTTTCTGTGAAAAGACTTATCTTTATGGTTCAGCTCTCTAAAAGAAAGAGCTGATAGCATGAGAGTGGGCACAGAGAGGGTGCGTTTGCCTTCCTGCTTGTGCTTTCAATCCTGCTGCTGTCAAGCTCCATCAGGAGATTGGAGCATCAGCCTCCTACCTTTGGGGCCTGGCCTTCATCAGCACCGACTGAAAGGAGGCCGGTGTTTGAGATGGGTAATCAAGCAGAAAGACAGGTTAGGTATCACAGAGCCCCACCCTAATCCACTCTCCCGACGGCACAGTGACCTTACACGTCACACGGGTCATTTATGCTCCCACGTGCAAACACTGACTGCCATTGGGGGAGGCCGTCCGAATGCCGTGCGCTGGGGCCATGCAGTGATTAAAAACAGAAGAGTGCAATAAAATAAATAAATAAAACAAAACAGCAGAAGGGGAAGGCTAAGAAATGATTTCCTCTTTCTGGAAATGTAGAACAGTGCAGAAGGAGGAGGACCCCCGACGCTCATCCAAGGAGCAAAGTTATTCAGATCAACCCTGGTGATCACGGGGTGACATGTTTCAGCCTCACATCTAGCCTCTGACGTAGCTTTAGTGAGAAGCAACACTTAGACTTTCTCCTTAGAGGACTGGCAGTAAGTTTCTCGGAACGAAAAGGCCGCTTAAGTGACACCCCCTCTCTCTGCATTTGATATGAAGCAGAAACCAGTGCCACAGGAAGACTCGGAAGGAGGCGTTTGTGTCTCCAGCCGAAATTAATGCCTCCGTTGCCATCAGTAGACAGTATGAAGTGCTCGGCTGTTCAAGTTATTGTGCTGGATCTAAAACCAGAATCTATAGATTTTTTGTGAGCTCTTAAAGCTCCTTTCTTCAAACTATTTTTTATGTATAAAAAAGCACTCTTTCATAAAAGAGCTTTTTTCTTAAGGTTCTTTTTGTGAAGAAAGGCACTGATTTGCATTCAGCAAACCTTGAAAACTGCAAAAGTGACAACGATGAATACATGGCACATCAAGCTTCAAATCAGTGTTGGGAAAACAACTGGAAAGGCTGAGTGCCAAGTCTGTCTTGCTCCCACAGCTAATTGTTAGAGTAAATGCTTTTTCTTTCAGGAAAGCGCAAGGTTTCCATAGAGGTTTCTTTGCTGAGCCAGGTATTTACTTTGGAATTTTTATTATTTAATTTGGAATTAAAATGAATTTGCAAAAGAGCAAGTTATATATTAGCGCCTGAAATTAGTTTTTGGTGACACAAACCTGACACGTTTTTGAAAAGGTTAATTGTGCTTTCTTCGCTAGGTGAAAGCAAAGATTTTTCTCACATTGTGTATACAGTCAGGGGACAAATATATTTTATATCAGAGGATTAAAACAAACTGAGACAGGGTGACCTGGGAAGAGAGAAGGTGTATAAATTCATGAGGCGATACACCATGAAAAACCACAGATGTGAGTTTGGACGTGAAGTCGCTGTAAATGCCCGGATGACACTGAAAAACCATTTCTGATCCGAGAGGCTCAGAGAGCAAAACTGAATTAAGTACAAGGATTTAGGGTTCTTCTCTAGATGGTGACGGTAACGGTAGTGAAGCAACTGGAATGAAATTTCAACAGGAAACAGAGCAGTTTGCTCTACCAGGCATGCAATATGAATCGGCAAGTGAACTGTTGTGGTAGGTTTTTAACTGTAACTTCCAGTACAGGAAGAAAACATTGACTTGTCCTGCCCTCTTTGAGCCAAATAAACAATGCTCAGCTCTGAGGCCACCCCGGCAAGACGAAGCATTGCCAGACTGCAGTGTTTGGAACGGCCCCTCACGACTCCCTGTGTGTTCGTGCAGTCTGTCTATTCCCAGAACACATTTTTCTCCCGCGTACCCATTTACCTGTTCATACACTACATAAAGTCGTATTTGTCAAGGGCAAATATGACATCATTGTGAAAAGCACGTATTACACCCTTGAAAGCGAAGTGAGACCAGGGTGCCAGCAACGAAGTTCAAGGTCTATTTAGGTCTTTTTTTCATCATTTAGCCACTTACGTACTTGCTCCCAATGTGTAAAATGGGCCAATAATCCAGTTCTCATAAACCCAGACAATCCCATTAACTGCCGAATATGGCAGTGTGTCGGGAAACATAAATATGCGAGGTCTTGCCTATCTCCAGCAGCTAAAAACGGACCAAAGGCCAACAAATTCTATGGCATTAAATCATTCTGCTTTCAGGTTTGAGGGCAGTTGCAGGAATCACTTACAGAGGTTTCAAATCTGAGTAAGAAATTGCTCCTTACTCATTTACTAAATTACCCCATAGCTGTTTGTGGCTTTTTGTTCAAGAACAGAATCATCTTAAATATCATCTGGTGACCCATGCCAAGATGGAAATTGGATGTGAACTTCGCTTTTTTTTTTTTTTTGAGACGGAGTTTTGCTCTTGTTACCAGACTGGAGTGCAATGGCGCGATCTCGGCTCACCGCAACCTCTGCCTCCTGGGTTCAGGCAATTCTCCTGCCTCAGCCTCCCGAGTAGCTGGGATTACAGGCGCGCGCCACCATGCCCAGCTAATTTTTTGTATCTTTAGTAGAGACGGGGTTTCACCATGTTGACCAGGATGGTCTCGATCTCTTGACCTCATGATCCACCCGCCTCGGCCTCCCAAAGTCCTGGGATTACAGGCTTGAGCCACCGCGCCCGGCCGGAACTTCGCTTTCTATGGAAACATAGACGCTTTAAAGCTCTTTGGTGCTGGGCGAAGCTTTATTCAGTGTGGGCACGGTTACTATGTCCCCACAGAACCACACATGTTTTTTGACCCTCAGTTTGCTGTACCAATTACTTTAACTCAACTCAGTCATGACAAATTGAGTTGAGTTAAAGTAACTGGAGTGCAGTGGTACAATCTCAGCTCACTGCAACCGCCGCCTCCCGGATTCAGGTGATTCTTCTACCTCACCCTCCCGAATAGCTGGGACTACAGGTGCCCTCCACCACGTCGGGTAATTTTTGTATTTTTAGAAGATATGGGGTTTCAACCACATTGGCCAGACTGGCCTCGAACTCCTGACCTCATGATCTGCCTGCCTCAGTCTCCCAAAGTGCTGGGATTACAGATGTGAGCCACCATGCCTGGCCAGCACATTGTTTTTAAATGAGCAATATTCATACCCTCCTAAGAGACCGACCCCGTTGGATCTTGAGAACAGCTGCGGTGGTTGTAAATGATTGTCTAGGCCAGGCGTGGTGGCTCACACCTGCCATCCCAGCACTTTGGGAGCCTGAGGCGGGTGGATCACTTGAGCTAGGAGTTGAGACCAGCCCGGGGAACTTGATGAAATCCCATCTCCACTAAAAATATAAAAATTAGCCAGGCATGGTGGCTCGTGTCTGTAATCCCAGCTATCCTGCAGGCTGAGGCAGGAGAATCGCTTGAACCTGGGAAGTGGAGGTTCCAGAGAGCTGAGATTGCACCACTGCACTCCAGCCTGGGAAACAAAGCAAGACTCTGTCTCAAAAAACAAAAAAAAAGATTGTTTACATGATTGTTAGTCTCATGCACAAGCGGTCCTGGAGATGAGGGCAGGTGACAGGAGCCACAAGAGGATGTGGACAGAGACCTGCTCAGAAAGGCCACCTATCGAGAAGGTAAAAAGGGATTCCTGGCTAGTAATGTGGATATGAAGCACATACTGAGGGTCTCAGTATTTTTAACCCTGTCATTGGTTGCATTCTCAGGATGCTTACGGCTGGGACCTAGCATCCCCCACGTGTACAACTTAATAGGTAGGGAGTATTTATCTCCCATTTTGCAACTAAGGGATTACGGCTTAGAAAGATGCAGTAACTTTCCTAAGAAAGGATCCAAACCCAGTTTGTCTGATTATAAGGTTCAAACTGTATTTCATTTGCCTACTGACCATATTGTCTGTTTTTGCAGTATGATTATTTGAAATGCAAATTAAATAATTCTTGGTTCCCAAGCAATGACTATAAAACACAAAATCTTGTCTCAAGAGAGGATGGATGCTTCATTTGTATTACGGAGACCAGGAAGGGGAGGAAATTGTGGAAAACACGTGAAGCTAAATAAATACCAGACAAAATTGAGACCTTCACAGCAGTAGCATGCTCTGTCCCTTACCTAATTGATGATACCTTACCAGAATTCTAATTCCAAGGCCTGGTGAGAGAGTGACCCTCCCCTCACCCCCCATAATTTCTGGGAGTTCTCAGAATTCAGCACTCAAATTTCTGTCTCTGTGCTCCTGTATCCATGGGCTAGCTCTCTTCTGACCCACTTCAAAACAGGCACAAAGACAACTCTCTTCACTTGGTCCCACACCGCCACAAATTCACTCACCAGAATGCATGCCGTTAGTAGAGAAACTTTGCTGAAGGTTGGGGGACGGTCACAGGAAGGGGTGACGTGACGATGCTCAGCGTCTTCTCCCGTCTCCCTGTATCCACTGCTCTCTCTTCCTCCTTGTTCCTCCTATCCCAGGAATAACAAAATCTTCCTCTAGCCTCATGGAGAACACGTTTTTGAAAATCTTTTTTTTTTTTTCCTCTATCGCCCAAGCTAGAGTCCAGTGGCTGATCTCGGCTCACTGCAACCTCCACCACCCAGGTTCTAGCAATTCTTCTGCCTCAGCCTCCCGAGTGGTGAGATTACAGGCACACGCCTCCACGCCCGACTAACTTTTTGGATTTTAGTAGAGATGGGGTTTCGCCATGTTGCCCAGGCTGGTCCTGCACTCCTGAGCTCAGGCAATCCACCTGCCTCGGCCTCCCAAAGTGCTAGAATTACAGGAGTGAGCCACCAAGCCTGGTCGAAGATCAATTTACCCCTAATTTTAGAAAGGTAAACTGGTACGTTCCTGTTTAATTAGCACACCACACCCCAATAGTGTCTGAAGCAGCAATCAAACACATCAATGTTTTTGCAGCAAATGAATAAATATTGACACCAGGTGATATGAATGAAGGCTTAACTAGCCTCACTGTAGTTTACAATTGGCCACCAAATCAGATCAACTCAGCTCAAATGTTGCACTCAACAGATCTTTTTCAGACTTTGTCAGAGATTTGTGAAATTTAAGTTGTAAATAAGAGATGGTAGACCTGTAGAGGAGAACACCACTGAGCCAGGCTTAATAATCTGGCTCCTGACTAGAAAAAGCTGTCATTTTAATCATCGGCTATACAGTACTTGACATCTTTAAAAACAAAAACTTAAATGCCAGATGGCAGACTTGGCCAAATGGAAGGAATTAAACAAATACTCCTTTTTTATATCTGTCTGAGTCTGTTCAGGCGGCCAGAATAATATCACAGACTGAGCGGCTTATAAACAACAGAAATTTGTTTCCCACAGTTCTGTAAGCTGGGAAGTCCTCAGTCAGGGTACCAGCAGGTTCCATTGCAGGTGGAGGCCCGCTTCCTGATTGATGGACGATTCCTTCTCCCTGTGTCTTCACGTGGTGGATGGGACTAATGAGCTCTTTGGGGGTCTCTATTTTAAGGGCACTAATCCCATTCACCTAATCACCTCCCAATGGGCCCACCTCCTATGACCATCACCTGGGCGGGGGGGGGGTTTAGAATTTTAACACAGAATTTAGATAGGGGGTACACAAACGTTCAGTCCATTACAGTATTTCAGGACGCTTCCACCAGATGAACTTGTTGTTTAAGTAAAAAGAATCCCACCCCCACCAATTAGACTGTGCACAGTAAAACTGCATTGGAAGAAGGACTGGCGTTATCAGATAAGAGAGGAACAGCTGTTCCAATGGGCCAGGGAGACCAGGAGACATTTGAATTCGAGCCCATTCCTGTTACGTGAGGTGGCCTCTATCTGAGTGGTCCTTTGAGTTTATATGAAAAGTAAAAGCAAAAAAAGTTTACATTAGAACTTACTTTGCTAGAAGGCAGCTGAGAAAGCAAGGCGTGGGCAGTTACTTTTTTCCTTGATGTAGCTCTGTAAGTCTTCAGCAAAAAAGGCAGTTTTCACTCAAGCCCTCCCAGTTTAAACAACGACACATGCAGACAAGCACCTGATTTTGCTTCTGAAAAAGGCAGATTAAAAAATTCAGACCCATACTCCTGAAGAGTAAGCTAAAGATAACTAAAAAGACTGGATAAAATATGTTTAAAATCTTCTTAAAAGCATCCAAGAGTTAATAAGAGGTTACTGGCCGTGCGCAGTGGATCAAGCCTGTAATCACAGCACTTTGGGAGGCCGAGGCGGGTGGATCACGAGGTCAAGAGATCGAGACCATCCTGGTCAGCATGGTGAAACCCCATCTCTACTAAAAATACAAAAATTAGCTGGGCATGGTGGCGCGTGCCTGTAATCCCAGCTACTCAGGAGGCTGAGGCAGGAGAATTGCCTGAACCCGGGAGGCGGAGGTTGCGGTGAGCCGAGATTGCGCCATTGCACTCCAGCCTGGGTAACAAAAGCGAAACTCTGTCTCAAAATAATAATAATAATAATAAGACATTACTAGCTTTAAGCCCCAAGAAAGGGCAGAAATCAAAAGAAATGAGCCTTGTATTCAGGGTCACTTGAGACATTTTGTTACCCTGGTTAGAGGTCAAAAGTTGGAATTCATGGCTTACCAAAGGTACGGATGTTTCTAAGCCACCTCCTGCTTTGAGTTGGAGCCGTAAAGGAGCTACATTCTAAGACAGGGTGGATGTCAAATAGAGCAGCACTGACATTTGGGTGTGGGCTGGATTTACTGACTCGCTCTCAACTGATTTTAGCAAAAGTACCAAGGCTACACAATGGGGAAAGGAGACTCTCTTCAGTAAATGGTGCTGGGAAGACTGGATAGCCACATGTGAAAGAATGAAATCGAACCCTTATCTTACACCATATGCAAAATGTAGACTCAAAATGAATTAATGGCTGAAGACCTGAAATTATAAAACTCCTAGAAGAAAAGGTAGGGAGAAATCTTGATACTGGTCTTGGCAATTATTTCTTGGATGTGACACCAAAAGCATAGGTCACAAAAGCAAAAAGAGGCAAGTAGGACTACATTAAACGAAAAAGCTTCTACACAGCAAAGGAAACAATCAGTGGCATGAAAAGGTAACTTTGGAAAGAGAAAATATTCGCAAACCATATATTTGATAAGGCTTAATATCTAAATTACATGAGAAATTCATATAACTCAGTGACAAAAGGTAACCCAATTAAAAATAGACAACCTGAATAAACGTTTCTCCAAAGAAGTCATGCAAATGGCCAAATGGTGCATAAAAAAGTGTTCCCCACGCTAATCAATGGCCAAATGGTATATAAAAAAGTGTTCCCCACGCTAATCAATGGCCAAATGGTGTATAAAAAAGTGTTCCCCACGCTAATCAATGGCCAAATGGTGTATAAAAAAGTGTTCCCCACGCTAATCAATGGCCAAATGATATATAAAAAAGTGTTCCCCACGCTAATCAATGGCCAAATGGTATATAAAAAAGTGTTCCCCACGCTAATCAATGGCCAAATGATATATAAAAAAGTGTTCCCCACGCTAATCAATGGCCAAATGGTGTATAAAAAAGTGTTCCGCACACTAATCAATGGCCAAATGGTATATAAAAAAGTGTTCCCCACACTAATCAATGGCCAAATGATATATAAAAAGTGTTCCCCACGCTAATCAATGGCAAAATAATATATAAAAAAGTGTTCCCCACGCTAATCAATGGCCAAATGGTGTATAAAAAAGTGTTCCGCACGCTAATCAATGGCCAAATGGTATATAAAAAAGTGTTCCCCACACTAATCAATGGCCAAATGGTATATAAAAAAGTGTTCCCCACGCTAATCAATGGCCAAATGGTATATAAAAAAGTGTTCCCCACACTAATCAATGGCCAAATGATATATAAAAAAGTGTTCCCCACGCTAATCAATGGCCAAATGGTATATGAAAAAGTGTTCCACACACTAATCAATGGCCAAATGGTATATAAAAAAGTGTTCCCCACGCTAATCAATGGCCAAATGGTATATAAAAAAGTGTTCCACACACTAATCATCAAAGAAATGCAAATCAGAACTACACTGAGATATCATCTCAAACCCGTTAGGACGGCTGCTATCAAAAGACCAAAGGTAACAAAATTTGGCAACGTTATAAAGAAACTGGAACTTTTGTGTCCTGTTGGTTGGAATGTACAGCTACTGTGGTAAATAGTAAGGAATGTCCTCAAATTTTAAATTTTTTCCTCAAAAAATTTAAAATGGAAAACCATATGACCCAGCAATCCCACTTCTGATTAATATGTTAATTAACAATATTAACTTATTAACATATCTAAAAAATCACTCTCTCAGAGATATGCCTGCATTTCCATGTTCACTGCAGCATTATTCGCAATAGCTAAGATATGGAAATGACCCAAATGTCCACTGCCACGTATGGAGAAAAATAGAAGGTATGTAATACAGTGAACTACTATTCAGCCTCATAAAAGAAGGAAATCGTGCTGTTTGTGACAACGTGGATGAACCTGCAAGAGATGATGCTAGTGAAAACAAGCCTTTTAGAAGAGGGAAGATATTGCATCATTCCATTCAGAAGGTACCTAAAATAGTCACTCACAGAAGCAGAGAACAGATAGTGGTTTCCAGCAGCTGGAGACAGGGGGAGTGGAAGGTTGTGGTTCAATGTCTGTACAGTTTCGGTCGTAGGAAATGAATACATTCCAGAGATCTGCCATCCGACCTAATGCCTAGAGTTAACAGTGCTGTATTGTGCACTTAGAAGTTTGTTCAGGCCGGGCACGGTGGCTCACGCCTGTAATCCCAGCACTTTGGGAGGCCGAGGCGGGCGGATCACGAGGTCAAGAGATCGAGACCATCCTGGTCAACATGGTGAAGCCCCGTCTCTACCAAAAATACAGAAAATTAGCTGGGCATGGTGGTGCGTGCCTGTAATCCCAGCTACTCGGGAGGCTGAGGCAGGAGAATTGCCTGAACCCAGGAGGCGGAGGTTGGGGTGAGCCGAGATCGCGCCATTGCACTCCAGCCTGGCGCCTGGCTTAGACAAAGCAAGACTCTGTCTCAAGAAAAAAAAAAAAAAAGAAGTTTGTTCAGAGGGCAGATCTCATGTTCAGTGTTCTTACAATAATAACAACAACTACAAAGACCCCATCAAAAAGGACCAAAGAGATACAAGGAAACTTTTAGAGGTGATGACCATGTGTATTGCCTTGATTTGTAGTGATGGCTTTGCAGCATGTTCATACGTTCAAACTCATTAGGTTGAATACATTAACATGCGCAGTTTACATGGATGAGCTTGGAGGACGTTAGGTTAAATGAACTAAGCCAGGTGCAGAGTGGTAAATCTGCACGCTCAGTCACATGTGGAATCTATAAAAGCTGGTAATACAGAAGTGGAGAGGCAGGGAAGGGGCGTGTGGAGAGGGGCCGACTAAAGGCTGCTTAACAGATACAAAAGTACAGCTAAATGGAAGGCATAAATTCTAGTGCTCTGTAGCGCTTTAGGGTGACAATTAATTGTATATTTTCTTTTTTTTTTTCTTTTTTGCGACGCAGTTTTGCTCTTGTTACCCGGGCTGGAGTGCAATGGTGCGATCTCAGCTCACCGCAACCTCCGCCTCCTGGGTTCAGGCAATTCTCCTGCCTCAGCCTCCTGAGTAGCTGGGATTACAGGCACGCGCCACCATGCCCAGCTAATTTTCTGTATTTTTGGTAGAGACGGGGTTTCACCATATTGACCAGGATGGTCTCGATCTCTTGACCTCGTGATCCACCCGCCTCGGCCTCCCAAAGTGCTGGGATTACAGGCGCGAGCCTGTATATTTTCAAATAACTAGAAGAGTGGATTTTGAATGTTCCCAATACAAAGAAATCATAAATGTGTGAGGTGATGTCTTTGCTAATTACCCTGATTCGATCATTGCACATTATATGTTGGATCAAAATGTCAGATTGTACTTCATAAATATGTACAATTATTACATGCCAATTTAAAAACAGTAATAAAAGCAAAAGGATAGTAAAAATATGTAGTTTTGTATATCAATTATACCTCAAGAAAGCTGTGTTTTAAAAA
This sequence comes from Saguinus oedipus, assembly GCA_031835075.1. Lineage (NCBI taxonomy): Eukaryota > Metazoa > Chordata > Mammalia > Primates > Cebidae > Saguinus > Saguinus oedipus. Next base: position 45,676,581 of record CM063190.1, read on the forward strand.
TCTAAAAACCAAGAATTTAGCAATATGTAAAACGATTTATACACTTTGTCCAAGTAGGCTTTATTCCAGTTATGCAAGCCTGGTTCAACTTTCAAAAATCAGTGTAATCCACCATATTAAAAGGCTAAAGGAAGAAAAAAAATCATATATTTATATAAACTGATGTAAAAGCATTTGATAAAATTCAACACCCACCTATTTTTGTTTTTTCCTGAGAATTATGACAAAATTCTCAGAAAAAGCAGAAATAGAAGGCAAACTTGATACCTTTAGCTAATCTCTAATTAATCGTGAAAGACTGAATGCTTTCTCCCTATCAAAATACCAGTGAGAATTTTTCTATTAATAGATATAGAGGAGATTATTCTAATAAACAGGAAGGCAAAGAAACTAGAAGAGCTAAAACAATTTTGAATAGAAAGAATAAAGTGGGCAGAATCCGTCTACCCAATTTCAAGATTTATTATGTAGCTCCAGTAATCAAGACTGTATGGTATTGGTGGAGGGACAGACACATAGACCAATGAAACATAATTGAGAATCCAAAAATAGACTGAAACAAATATGCCCAGCTGATTCTTGACAAAGGTACAAAGGCAATGGTGGACAAATAGCCTTATTAACAAATGGTGCTAGAGCAATTGAACCTTCTTAGGAAAAAAAAAAGCAGAAGAGGAGGAGAAGGGGAGGAAGAAGAAGAAGAAGAGGGAGGAGGAGGAGAAGAAGGAGGAGGAGGAGAGGAGGAGGAGGAGAAAAGGAGGAGGAGGAGAAGAAGGAGATGGAGAAGAAGAAGGAGGAGGAGGAGGAGGAGGAGAAGGAGGAGATGGAGAAGAAGAAGGAGGAGGAGGAGAAAAAGGAGGAGGAGGAGCAGCAGCAGAAGCAGCTCAACCTAGACCTCACATCTTATACAAAAATTAACTTATAATGGATTACCAACTTAAATGAGAAACAGAAAAAACAATAGAAAACCTTTGGGATTTAGGGCTAGACAGAAAGTTCTTGGTCTTGATACCAACAGCATGCTCCATAATAGAAAAAATAGAAAAATTAGACCTTCTCAAAATTTAAAAATATCTCTACAAAGTACATGTAAAGAGGATGACTGGGGGGAAATATCTGCAAGCCACAGATCTGAAAAAGGACCGGGATCTAGACCGACTCGTCCCACTCGTGGCCCGTCGGCCGCATGCCCAGGATGGCTTTGAATTGGCCCAACTTTCTTAAAACCTTATGAGAATTGCTTTGTGATTTTCATCAGCTATTGTTAGTGTTAGTGTATTTTATATGTGGCCCAAGACAATTCTTCTTCCAATGTGGCCCAGAGAAGCCAAAAGATTGGACACCCCTTATCTAGGCTAAATGGAGAACTCTAAAAACTCAACAACCAAAAAGAAAAAGAAAGAAGGAAACAATCGAATTAGCAAATGGCCAAAAGACATAAACAGACATTTTACCAAAGACAGCATATAGATTAAAATACAGATGGAAATAAAGATGGCAAGTAAGCACAGGAGCTTGAAAAGACATCTGACATCAGTAACCATTAGAGGAACGGAACTTAAAACCACAATGACAAATCACTGTACATGTATAAGAATGGGTAAAAGTTTTTAAATACTGACAACACCAAATTCTGCCAAGGATGTGGAGAAGCTGGATGATTCATATGTTCCTCGTTGGGATGTAAAATGGTATAACTACTCTGGAAAATAGGCTGGCAGTCTCTAAAAACTAAGCATGTGACTACCGTATGACCTAGTAATAGTTCTCCTGGGCGTTTACCCCAGAGATATGAAAATGTATGTTCACTTGAAAACCTGTATACAAATGTTTATGACAACTTTATTTGGCTTTTGTTGTTGTTGTTGAGACAAGGTCTTGCTCTGTTTTCCCAAGCTGAAGTACAGTGGCTCAATCATAGCTTACTGCAGCCTCCAACTCCTGGGCTCAAGGGATCCTCCCCCTTTAGCCTCCTGTGTAGCTGGGATTACAGGTGTGAGCCACCGTGCCCAGATGCTAATTTTTAATTTTTTTAATATATAGACAGGGTCTCACTATGTTGCCTAGCCAGTCTGGAACTCTTGGGCTCAACTGATCCTCCCACCTCAGCCAACTTAATTTGTAATATCCCTAAAACTGTAATATTCCTTAAAACCCTAAATGTCCTTCATTAGTGAAAGGTTAAATAAGCTGGTGGTACATGCATACCGTGAAATACTACTCAGTAAGAAAAAGGAACAAAATATTGATACAACCACCTGCAATTCAGGTTGCTGAGTGGGAAAAAAATGCAAAAGGCTACATATTGATTCAAAGGGTTACATATGATTTTTTAAATATAACAATTTGAAATCAACATTTTGGGAATGGGAAACAGATAAGTGGTTTCAAGAGGTTAGAGATGGGAAGGGGTGCACAGGGGAAGTAGGTGTGGCTAAGAAACGGCAATATGAGGGTCTTGTTGGAAATGTTCTGTATCTTGACTGTGTCAATGTCAATACCCTAATTATGATATTTTACTATAGTTTTTGCAAGATATTACCAATGAGGGACGTTTGGTAAAGGGTACTTGGAATCTCTCTGTATTATTTCTTATAATTGCCTGCAAATCTACAATTATCTCAAAATGAAAGTTCTGATTTAAAAAATGACTCTTGATCAAAAGATATTATTAAATGAATAGAAGATACTTGCAGTCTCTAACTGACAAAAGCATGAATTTATAAACAGCTTTTACGAATCAATCAGAAAAAGTCAGCTAAAAGAATGGGCAAACATCTGAACAGGCATTCAGAAAACAGAAAATTTAAATAGCCTATAAACACATGTAGAAGCGTCCAATTTCACTGGTAATTAAGAATATGAAATGAAGGTCACAATGAGACATCATTACATCTCCACCAGACTGACAAAAAATAAAAAGTCTAATAATATTATATTTTGGCAAGGATGCAGAGCAAGGAGAACTACCACACATCTCTGATGGCAGTGTAAATTTTGTAACTCACTTTGGAAAACAATTTATCATGATCTAATAAAACTAAATACATGCATACCCTGTAGTCTACTAATTCCACTCCAAGGTATACATCCTAAAGATCGAACTTACATACCAGGAGTTATACACAAAAATCTTAGCAATATCATTTGTCATGGCCCCAAATGGGAAAAAATCCAAATGTCTAAAGTGCCAGAATGGACAAAGAAATTGTGATATGTTCATACAAGGGAATATTATGTAGCAATGAAAATGAATGAACTACGGCTACATGCCGCAAAGTAGATGAGCTTACAACCAAATGGAAGGAGAGGCCAGAGGCGCACACCAATATGCATGCAGTGTTATTCAATTTATAGAAAGCTCAAAACCAAACAAAACTCAGCTGTAGTGGTTAGAGATTCCTACCTTACAAATTGGTAGGAACTTCCTTATATACATTTGAATATGTATTTGAAGCTTCCTCATATACAGTGGTAGAAAGATATATAAGGAAGTAATTGCCATAAAGTCAGGATAGTTGCTTTAGGGGGAAGGGAAGGACTTGTGGAAGGGAACTGGTGGAGGAGGGGAGCTTCTGAGGTGACAGCAATGACCTGGGTGGTATTTGGTTTATGATGCATTAGGCTATGAAGGTACGTTGTCTTCACTTTTCTGTGTGTGTTGTCGTTTATAATAAAACCACACACCCTCTTCATATGTCATTGTTTCGCCTTCCAGATGACAGAGGAATACAGACATGAGCCTTAACTGTGCTGAGAAAAGACGGCACCTGAAAATCTGAGCTCAAATGTAAAACCCGTGAGGAAGGTTAGAGTAAAAGTGGAGTGCTGCAAGGCAGCGGACTTGCTGGAATGATGAGGTGGTGGCTTGCCTTGGAATTTTTTTTAAACAGCGCATTGGGAATAATAAGGTTGCTCCAGGTGCCAAATTTCTTACCTTCTTTAGATGTTGGACCTAGGCTGAGGGTCCACGGTTTTTAAATGTTTTGGAGTTTTTTAATTTTGTTTTTCAAATTGATTCCCTGACCACCTTGGCCTTGAATCCCCCTAACTACCCTGCATAAGTAGAGAACTTTTGATGCAGTGGAAACGCTCCCTTCCCGAGCGTTCACCGGGGTGACCTCACCCCCTCTCCTCGCTTGTCTTCAGTCCAATCAAGACCAGAAAGCAGGATCAAGAGAAAGATGATCCGACCGGGGTAAACGTTCCACATAGAGATGCTTCGGAAGTGCGGAGAAGTAACAGCTTATCCCCCTGGAGCTGTCGTGTCCTCTCCGCTGACCCTCTGAATTACCGATGTCAGAACTTACTGGGTGGAGAAGCGACTCGTAGTTTCACGACATTAAAAGAAGGTGATTTCAATCAAGAAATCTAGCGCGCAGTTAAGGTTTCGCCTCGTGTCGAGGCGTTGCTTCTCCGCCCTGCCTCTTCCTGCCACAGCTCCAGACACACCCTGACTCCGAACCCGCCCCGCCACGAGGCCCGGGTACCCCTCAGCGGCGGGGACATCCAGGTGTCCCCGGATTTCCAGGGCACAGTGCGGGCCGGAAATAGGAACGCAGGAGCCCTTCGGGAGGCTCTCGAGGCAGCACCTTTCCAGTGGACAGCGACACACCCTGGCCCCTGAGATTCTCTCCGAATTCTCCGTGCTGGGCCCGATCTGCAGCGCGCAAAGTCCCCTGTACCGAGGCGTTCCCAGGGCGCCGACCTCCCGAGTGTCCATTTCTTAGGCAAAAAGGCGGCGGAGCTGAGAAGGGGTCTTTGGACGGCGCCCGCTGCGCTGTCCCACTGGGTCGCTGCCCTCGGGCCGCGCGCATCAGCCTCTCTGGCGGGGGATTCTCCCCGGACTCCGGCCAGCGCCAATCAGGTCGCGCGGTACCTGCCCCCAGCCCCGGCCACCCGGAGGGGCGATGAGGCTCCACTCCCGGAGCGGGGCAGTCCTCGGAGCGCCGGGGAGGCCGCGGAGCCTCACGTGTGCAGCCCCAGCCGCGGGCGCCCGGAAGGACGCGCGCCCACCCCGTGGGAGCCGAACGCGGGAGTCGCCGCCCGAGCGGAGCCGCTCAGCCGCGGTAACGGGTCGGAGCCTCCAACGCGCAGAGGAGCGAGCGGAGGGGCGGGGCGCGGGCGGGCGGAGGAGCCGCGGGGCACGGGCTCCGCGCGGGGATTGAGTCCGGCCGCCGCGTACTTTCGAGGGCGCCTCTGCATTCGGGTAAGCGCGTCCCGCTGCCTCCCTCTGTCCACCCCGCCGCCTTGAGAGCAGCAGTTCCCGACTGGGTCCGGATCGGCTCTCGGCTCTCCCTCTCCGCGCCCCGGGTCTGTAGCTCCGAGGGCCGCGGCGGCTCGCGGGTATCTCTGGCCTCGTGGCCAGGCCGCGGGTTGGGGCTGGACTCGCCGGGTCCCTGCCCCGGGGCGGTGCCGAAGGCGCTCTACTCAGGGTGTCTGCACCCACCGGCTTCTCCGCACCTTCGGCCGAGCCGGACCTGACGCGGACGCAGCCGCTTCTGCTGCGCCCCGCGCCCGCTGCCACCCCGGGGAGCATGAGGCGCGGGACGCCCGGGCGCGGGGACCGGGACAGTGGAGCCGGGAGGGTTGGGGCCCGGCCGGCGGGGGCTGCCGGGCCAATCCGCCGCCGTCGATTTGTGCGTCCGGGTTCGTGTCGGGGACTCTGGGCAGCCTTGCCACTGGGGCTCGGTTTGCTGGTGATTTTCCCTACGTTTTACAAAATAAAGGGGGCGATGTGCCTTCGCGGCGCGCGGTGGGCATCCAGGCGGCCAGGGCCTGTGGGAACCGGCGTCTCGGCCAGCGAGTCTGGGGCCAGGACAGCGGGGTGGCCGGGAGAAGCCGGACTTGCCCGTGGGGCCGTGGTCCGCTTGCTCCCCAGGCCACAGAGCTGGCGCCTGCACCGGCACCCCGGATGGTCCTGGGTGCTCGAGGCGCCGGCCACACTGAAGCCCCCGCTCCGCGGCCGGGAGGAGGGCCTGGCCGGGCAGAGAGCAGAGCCGGCGAGCCGGAGGCAGCGTCCGACGAGGCCCGCATTCTGCTGCGGGGGCCCTGACGCCGGGCCTGGCCGGGGTGGGGTGGGTGGAGGCCGAGCGCGGCACTCCGGGGCCTTGGGTGGGTGGCGTCCTGGTTCTCTGTGGCTCCAAAGGCCGCGAGGCACGCCCATTGGGCGACACACGCCAGCCGCGTTTGCCTGTCACGCCGGTGTGGGGGTTCCTTTTCTTTGGGTGGAATTGTGGGCCCCTGGAAGTTTGCTCGTCCTGGCAAGTCTGACGTGATGGGGACGCAGCATCCAACCTGCAGGCACCTCCTCCTTTTCCCCAGCCCAGACCCTCCCCTAGGCCACCCAGGGGCCCGATCTGGAGATTCTATGGCAGTCAGCGTGGCCGGCAGGGCTGGCGTCCGCGCAGATGCGTCTGTGCCCTGCTTGGTCCTCCAGCCGCCGAGCCAGACACGTGTTATGCCGTGTGGGAGACAATGACAGCGGACTTCAGTCCGACAAGTTCGCTTTGCCTAAGGTGCCCTCGGGTCTGAGTATCCCCAGGGGACAGGCAGCTTTCCTTCTGCCCCAATGAGGTACTTGGATGGAACAGACACTCAGACCCTGAGAGAGGCGGACCCAGGGGAAGGAAGGGTAAAGGTGCATGCTCCGAAAACCTGAATTTCTCAGCCAGTTCTCTAGGGAGGTACCAGCTCCCATGCCTGAGAGGATCGAAACCAACAGGTACAGGGGCGTGTGGCGTCCAGGGGGAGTAACGTGTGGCTCTCGGAGGGTTCTGCGGGGGCGTCAGGCAGATCAGCAGCGGCCTCTCCTCACAGGTCCCTGCTCTGTTATTTCCACCATCCCGGGGGTGCAGGAGACAGGGCCGTACCTGTGTGGGAAAAGCCTGTGAAGTCCTTTCGAGTGGCAGGTGGGATGCCCACAGGCCTGGAGAGAAACCTGAGTTGTGGGCAGGACGCACTCCTGCCAGGGCTGGCGATCTGTATTCAGTGACCTCATCATGCGTACTGTTCTGGAAAGGCAAGGCGAGATGGACTTGTGCTGATGAGAGCAGGTCTCCTGTTTGGCCCAAGGATCTCTGTTTTTTCTCTAGCTTGCCGGTCAGTAATTGGATGAGTCCGGCTTAGTTCAGGGAGTGCCTCAGTCTGAGTACAAACATCAGCTGGTAGCAGGGGATCCTGGCTGGAGCACAGTCCAGCCCTCACCCAGAGGCCTACGCCGGCATTTTCCTGATCTCCTTCAAGCTTTGGTAGATGAGAGGAGGAGCTGGCAATCTTCTGGGAGTCATTTGGCTCTGGTAGGGCGGTTCCAGGGTCTGTCCATTGTGAAAGTTCCCCAGGGTATAGAATCTGGCCTAGTGTTTATTAACATTAACGCAAGTTGCTCCCACTTATTAAGTACCTGCTATGTGCCAGACAGAAGGTTTTGCAAAATTATTATTATTATCCCCGTTTTTCATGTGAGAAAACTGGGTTTGGGGGTAGGGTAAATGATTTGCCACGATCGTAAAACTACTCAGTGGCAGAGCAGTGCATGAAACCCAGGGCTCTCTATTCCAAAGTCACTGCCCCTCCCCCAGGGCCACTCTCTTCCCATTAAGAGCAGACACACATGCGGTAGCTGGAAATCCAGAATCGTCATGAATAAAGACTCTTACTTATAGATCCAAGCGATATGTATAGAGTCTAAACTTCAGAAAGCGCTGGCCTGGTAAACGAGATGTTCTTCCTTCTGTCTAGGACTCAAATGTTTAAGTCCTACACAGAGGACTAATTTCTTTAATATGTAAAGTATAAATCTTTCAACTGGCAAACATCAAAGACATGGATAAACTGTTGATGAGGTTGTAGAAAAACAGGGACTTCCATATATTGCTGGTGGGAGAGTAAATTGGTACAACTTCCTTGGAGGGCATTTTTGGAAACACTTGTCAAAATCATAAATGTCCATGCTGTCTGACCCAGTGATTCCATTTTTAGGAATTGAACTTGCTATTATCCTTGCACATGGGCACAAAGATACATGTACATTATAGCACTGTTTGAACTGTGAAAGAACAGCTTACACGCTTACCCAAGAGGGACTTGTTAAACATCTCATGGCACTTCCAGATAGTCAAACAGTATCCTATTCATTCATAGAAACAGAATTAGTAAGTTTGCTATATAACTGGTAGGGAATGATTTCCAAGATATATGGCTAAGTGGGAAAAAACAGCATGCCTAGAGTGTTTATAATATGCTGCTGCTCATGTTATACAAGAGGAAGAAGGAGAATTGTAGGATGTTTGCTTGTCTATGTATAACTCCAGACACAAAACCTAATAATACCTGTTGCCTCCAGGAAAAGTGGCCTGTAAACCCTTTTGTACTTTTGAATTCTAAACCATGGGAATACGTTAACTATTTTAAAATCCTCTTTATCCATCCTATGCCTGATATGTTCCCTCAAACACTTCTCCAGCCTAACAGTGTGGGGCGACACACCCCACCCCCTTCAGGTTGCTTGAGAGGTTCCCTTTGGATTAAAAGCCAAAGGTCTGTGAGACTGCACAGGGCCCATAGTATCTGGGCCATGCAGAAATCCTTTGAAATACACACAGTTGTACCTGGAAAGCTGGGGAGAGGTGTCTTTGGTCAGCAGGCTCTCTGAGCCGGGTAGGCAAGTTATGATCATCCAGCCTTGAAAACAATATGCAGAAATAGAAACCACCCCTCTCTCTATTGCCCTAATGTTCCCTTGTACAAGTGTCAGCAACTGGATAGCATTGGGCAAAGGAGCAAGAGGAACAGTGTGACTGGACATCAGAGAGGGCAGACGACATGTAGGTTTATTTCTGGTGTTGCATTTGGACCTCAAAAAGGAGAAGAGAGAGATGGTTGAAAAAAAAAAAGGCTTGAAATTATCCTAGGGTCTAGAGCTGTTTTGCCCCAGAGAAAGAAGGAAGAATAGGCACAGTTATCACTGCATCAATCAGAGTGTCCTACATGCCCCTTTGAGCAATTTCTATCAGCACAGATGCCTGGCTCAGTTTTCCCTACTTCCAAGAACTCCCTTCTGCTGATCACTCAGCCTGGAAGCCGATGGTGATGGGGGCAGTATTGGATGCTGCCTTTCTTTTGGGGGTGGGTGATGGGAAAGGCTGTTGAATAGCAGAAGCAATGGAAGAAGGGCTTGCTTCCAGCCACAAAGATGGGCCCTCCAGCAGCATTAGGTGGAGAGCCTTCATTGAGAGCTTTCCGTGTTTCAGTTACTCTGCTAAGCCTGCGCTATTTCATTTCATCTCTTTATCTCAGGTTTATGCGAGGGCCCAGGATCTTTTCTATCAAGCAACATGTCTTTCTGCTCTCCCTTCAGTGACTCCCATTCTCTATGCAGTAAGCTGCAACGGAGGCACAGCTGGGTCACATGGGTGCTTACAGACCCGGTTTGCGGTTTAACAGCATGCGGCTGAGCATTACATGCTTTGATGGATGAGTTGAAATTTCTGCAGTATGGATAGGTTTGTGCAGGGCACAGTTCCGAAACAAAGCGTCTGGGTCTGGATTTCCATTTCTCTTGTTTCCACTTCTGTGTATGCATTAGGACTGGGCTGAGTAGACCGTGCATGTGATGTTCCCCAGGGAGAGGTGGAGGAGGAGGAGAAGGAGGGCTTGTCATTGTTTTGGTGCAGACACCAGTGGTGTGGAAGGCTGTGAAGATGAGCTTGTGAGGCCCTGTGTCTGCACCCAAAGAGAAAGGTCAGCGGAGTGGCCACTGAGCCCAAAGTCTGTGCTGGGAGTCCGTCCGTTGTTTGGAAAAAACAGCCCGAGAGCTGAGAGCCTCATTCACTGCAAACCTCCTCCCTCTCATTAGCCAGGGTTCACCTCTGACTCTGCTTCCACTTCAAAAAGAAGCAGCTCTAATTTTCCCCAAATAAACTCTAAAGCACACAAGGCAGCTGCTTTTTCTTGCGCTGCTGTTGCTCACAGTGGCGGGAGCAGGAAGCTGGGTTGGCTTCTCAGTTACGGCTGCCAGAACCCAGCAAGGAAGAGGTTAAGTCAGAGAGCCCTACTAGTTAAAAAAAATTCACCTTACACCAAAACAAAAAGATGTTTACATAGCATATGAATAGTGGGGGACCAGTCTAACCATATCGAATTCAGAAAATGTCTGTTGTCAGAGTCCCAAGAATACAGAAGGGCAAGCAACGCATGGTCCCCAGGCTCAGGCTGCCCACAGCAGTGTGGGAGAGGAACGAAATCACCCGCAGGACTCTTGACACTAAGTAGAGGGGCAAGTGACATGCCCTCAGGTGCACAGGGCTCAAGTGAGGCAGAGACTGGCTCAAGGAATTCTGATAAATTATCAAGTCCATCATGGAGAAGGTGATTTTTGAACTGGGCCGTGAAGATAAAGCAGTGATTTTGATACATGAGCTCAGGAGAAAGGGCAGAACTCAGAGAACAGCTTGGTCAAAGACACACGGTACAGGAGAATACACGGTGTTTTAAAAAGCCTTCTGGGGTTTGGCCGGGCGCGGTGGCTCATGCCTGTAATCCCAGCACTTTGGGAGACCGAGGCAGGTGGATCACGAGTTCAGTAGTTCAAGACCAGCATGGCCAAGATGTTGAAACCCCGTCTCCACTAAAAATACAAAAATTAGCCAGACACAGTGGCAGCCACCTATAATCCCAGCTACACAGGAGGCCGAGGCAGGAGAATCACTTGAACCCCGGGGACAGAGGTTGCAGTAAGCTGAGATCCTGCCACTGCACTCCAGCCTGGGTGACAGAGTGAGACTCTGTCTCAAAAAAAAAAAAAAAAAGCCTTAGTAATTCCTCATTTACCCGACTTCTGCCACAGACATAATACGTGGCGTTTTTAATTACTTGTAGAATGAAACGTTTATATCCCCATAAAATAGTCAGCTACTAAGATTTTTCATGTGTGTGGTAAAATCAACAGGTGTTGAAACAGACATGTGAAATCAACATTTCTGTTGTATTTAAATATCCAGCTACTGTGTCACTATGACTATTTCAGCGGAAAGGCAGCAGCACACTGGAGTGGGAGCACTGGTGACGAGGATTTGAGTTTGGTCTCAGCATTTTATTTGTTTGTTGATTCACTCATTCATCTACTCCTGCATTCCCCAAACATGATCTTCGTGACTGGCCCAAGAGGAGGGTTGATTACAGAGAGAGACGGAAAAGGAAAAGCATGGTCTCTATAACTTCCAGGAACCCATGATACATGGAAGAGATCACAGAAGAAGGTAGTAAATGGCATCATAAGAGCAGGGACAGGGGACCGTGGGAGAACATACTATGTGCTCAATAACTAGTGGTGGCTATAACGAATGAACAGCATGATCAGCAGAAGCGGATACCTCCAAGAAAACAAATCAAAAGACTGAAAACAAATTCCTTGGATTTGGCCAGTGGGTCTCAAAAATGTTTATAAATGTTTATAATGTTTATAAATATCATAAAACCCACTGAAACCAAGGAGCTCTTTGGAGAATACCATGAATTTTTCATATATTAAAATAACTGAAAATATAATTTTAAGCTAAATCAGAGAGCTCAATGCTTTCAATCAGAGAGCACGGGTGACAAGTGTTAAGAAAAGTATGAGACAAAGCTTTACATGGAGAAGATTCTATCAGCTCATTAGCTGTCTGTGAGTTGGAGAACGACTACCAAGTTTCTATTTTAGCGAAGGAAACCGTCAGTGCAGCTGGGAGAGCACGAGGGCTCCACAGAAGATGGTTTTGGCAGTCAGAAGGTTGTTGATGACTTATCAACGACATTAGCAGCGGGTAGTAAGGCCAGAAGCTAGAGAGGGCTGGGGCTGGAAAGTGAGGATTGCATTGTTAAGATGCCAGCAAGTGTTTACTGAATGTCACTGGACAGACAATGTTGGAGGCAGGGGAATAGGAGACAGTCAAAATCCCCAGCCTCATGAAGCTTGAAGTCATTCAGGGGAAACAAATTTGTCACAAAACAAATATAAAGTAACACTGTGATGAAACCTATAAAGTCAAGGCGCATGGTCTTCTAAGAGTGTTTATTAGAAGGCCTGGGGCTCTTCAGGAAGGAGCTGGAAGTCATCCCGAGGAAGTGATGATTGAGCTAAAACCTGAAGAATGAGTAGGAGCTAAGGCGATGAGGAGAGTTTGGGAGATGGAAGGGATATTCCTGGAGTGAGCAGAGACCATAGCTACAGAGAAGATGGCATTTTGAAGCCAGTAAAATTAGCGTTCAGAGAATGAGAGGGGAAATCATACAACAGGAGCGGAAGAGGTAGGAAAGGGTTAAACATGTGTCATCTCATCAGTCACATTAAGGATTTTGAGGCTGATTCTAAAGCAGGGGGATAGTCACCGAAGTACCTGAGCAGTACGATGACAGTCCGATTTTCTATTTCAAAAGAGGTCACTTTGCTGTGTAGTTGAACAGTGTACTTGAGGTGGTCATGAGAAAATCCAAGGAAAGCTGTTAGGAGACGCTCGATGTAGTCCAGGCAGAAAGTGACAGTTGTTTAGACTGGAAAGTTCGTAGTCGAGATGGAGAGACATAGATGTGAGAAGTTCAAGAGGGTAAAATGGAGAGGAGGTGATGGTTTGGCTGTGAGAGTTGGGGGAGAGGGGTGTAGAGGATGAGTCCCAGACTTCCAGCTTTGCACCCGTGGGTGGCGGTGCCATTTCCTGAGATAGGAAACAGTGGTAAAGAACCAGGCTTTGGGGCAAGCGTCGTGAGTGAGTGTCAGCCAGGAGACTTTGAACCATCTGAATAGATGGGTCGAGAGGACAATTGGATGTACAGGCGGGAGTTCAGAGGAGAGGTCCGGGCAGGAGCTACGTCTCTGTTAGTCATCAACATCTAGGGGTAATTGAAACCATGGCATGGATGAGACTGGCCAGGGAGAGAGGGTGGGCTCAGAAGAGAAGGCCTGGAATTAAGCCTCAAGTAGAAGAGGGTGGCCCTGAAAAGGTGAGAGAGAAGGATGAACCAGAGAGATCGGAGAAGAACCAAGACAGGGGAACGTCGGGAAAGCCAAGGGCAGAGCATTTCCTGAAGAAGGGAAGAGAGCACGCAGGTGCTGCTGAGAAGTCAATTAACACGAGGACCTAAAAAGGCCCATTGACTGTAGGAGACAGAGATCGGGGGTGGTTAAAGCAAGAGGTTCAGCGACATGGAGGGCAAAAGCCAGATGTAATTGGCAAGGAGAAAATGGAAGGTGAGAAATGGAGACCGCACATATAAATAAGTCTTTCCAGAGGGTCTCTGTGAAGGTCAGAGAGAGAAAGAGTGTGATTTTGTTCTGTTTTAATGCGAGAATTGAGCATCTTTAAAAGCCAGTGTATTCCCTGGCAAGCACTCAAAAAAGAAGGGAGTTAAAAAAGCCAGTGTAAAGACCGTAGCTAACATCATACTCAATGTTGAAAACTGAAAGCTTTTTCTTTAAGATCAAGAACAAGGCCTGGAAGAAATTAAAGAAGACATAAACAAATGGAAAGACATCCTGTGTTCATAGATTGGAAGATTTAATATTGCTATAATGTTCCTACAATCCAAAGTGATCTACAGATAAAATACAATCCCTATCAAAATCCCAATGGCACTTTTAATAGAAATAAAAAGCCCTAAAATTCATATGGAACCACAATAGACCCCAAATAGTGAAAATCTTGAAAAAAAGGGAAAAGCTAGAGGCATTACACTGCCTGATTTCAAAATATATTACAAAACTACAATAATTAAAACAGTATGGTACTGGTATAAAAACAGACATGTAGATTAATGGAACAGAATAAAGAGTTCATAAATAAGGCCAAGCATGGTGGCTCACACCTGTGATTCCAGCACTTTGGGAGGCTGAGGCAGGTAGATCATGAGGTTAGGAGTTTGAGACCAGCCTGACCAACACAGCGAAACCTTGTCTCTACTAAAAAAAAATACAAAAAATTAGCTGGGCGTGGTGGTGTGCACCTGTAACCCCAGCTACTCAAGAGGCTGAGGCAGGAGAATTGCTTGAACCCAGGAGGCAGAATGCCAGTGCACTCTAGCCTGGAAGACAGAGTGAGATTCTGTATCAACAGAAAAAGAAAGAAAGAAGGGGGGCAGAGGGAGGGAGGGAGGGAGGAAGGAAGGAAGGAGAGAAAAAGAAAGAGAGAAAGAAAGAAATCCATATAGAATACAGTCAACTGATCTTTGACAAGAGTGTCAAGAATACACAAAGTGGAAAGGATAGTCTCTTCAACAAATGGTGTTGGCAAAACTGGATATCCCCATATAAAAGAATAAAATTGGACCCCTATCTTACATCATACACAAAAAATCAATTCAAAATGGATTAAAAACTTAAACAAAAGAACTGAAACTGTAAAACCTCCAGAAGAAAACATAAGGGGAAAGCTTCATGCTATTAGTCTTGATAATGATTTCACGGATGTGAAAAGCACAGGCCACAGAAGCAAATATGGATATGTCAGATTACATCAATCACAAAAGCTTTTGTACAGCAAAAAAAAAGAAAAAGAAAAGAAAAAGAAAAAGAAAAGACAACCTATGGGATGGGAGGAAATATTTGCAAACTGTACATCTGATGAGGGGTTAATTTCCAAAAGATATAAGAAACTCATAAAATTCAACACAAGCCTTTTTTAAAATGGGCTAAAGACGCTTTGATAGATATTTCTTCAAAAAAGATATACAAATGGTCAACAGTATATGAAAAGATGCCCAAATCCGTGATTTTTAGAGGAATGTAAATCAAAACCATGATGAGATATTATCTTACACCTGTTGAGAGGACAGTCCTCAAACTATACAACAGTAAGAGTTGGTGAAGAGGTGGCGAAACTGAGGCTCCTGTGCATGTCGTGGGGGATGTACAATGGTAGACCAGCTATGGACAGCAATATGGAGGTTTCTCAAAAAATTGAAAATAAAACTACCATATGATTCAGCATACTCACTACTGGGTATTTATCCAAAAGAAGTGAAATAAGAATCTTGAAAATATCTTAGTACTCCCATATTTCTTGCAGCATTACCTACAATAGCCAAGATATGGAAACAACCATATCCACTCTATGTATATACCACATTTTAAAAATCCAGGTATAATGGATTTAACGTGGCGCATACAGAAAGTGGGATATTGTTCAGCCTTTAAAAAGAAGGAATTCCTGCTATTCGCGACACGGATGAACCTTGAAGACATTATACTAAATGAAATAAGCCAGTCACAGAAAGACAAATACTGTGTCATTCCATTTACATGAGGTATCTAAAACAGTCACTCACAGAAACAGAGTATCGGTGATTGCCCAGGGTTAGGAAGAAGGGGGAGTTGGTGATCAGTGGGTATAAAATTTCAGTTACGTTAGGGATCTGCTGTACGACATTGCGCTTACGGCTCATACTGTATTGTGCACTTAAAATCTGTTAAGAGGGTAGATCTCGTGTTAAGGATTCTTACCGTATTTTTTGAAAAGCCAGGGGAAAGGGCGCAGTTTAATGGAAAAGTTATTATAGATGAAAGGAAGGTTAATTCATCGTGCCAGTTTCCTTACACTAAGGGAGGACCGCATCAAACTGCAGTGGAGGGACGGGTTTTAGGAGGAAGAGGGACCGCTGTTCCGGGGTAAGTGGGGAGAAGAATAGAATGAGGGCAGGAGTCGATAGGTGTGTATATGGCGGTGGGAAGGCGAGGGTATTAGCATCTGATGAAAAGAAGGAAGTTGAAAGGTGAATAGAAGGGGGCAGGATGGAGGAAGTTTAGAGTGGGTGTGATGAGCACTGGGAGAAAGGATTCAGTGACGAGAGAAAGGGTGAGGACGGCAGAGAAAGATGATGATATTGGAGCACTTACTAACTGTGTGCTACTGAGCCCACTTTCTTACCTAAGAAACAGGAGTAACCGTGATACCTGCCCCACAGAGTTGTAGATGGTACATAGAAAGTGATCTGCAAAGGGAGGCTGTTTAACCTTTATCTTCACTGTCAGTGGCTAGCACAGGGCTGACCACGATTGATTCTGATATAAAATATTCACCACTTCTCCCAGGTGGGGAGCATCGCTCTGTCCACCACTTGTCTTACTGCCCATCTCCGAATCACCAGTCTCTTTTTCCTCTAAGCACTTGGGAGCCTTTCCACTACGCAGTGCTGAAGGATTTGTATGTGGTACTTAGCCAGGGTAGATTCTATTAGGAGATTTAAATATACAGGCAGGGCACTAAGCCAGGGTGAAGGGAGAAGAGGTTTAAGTAATTTAAGAGCCGAATCTCGTCTGACCTTGCTTATACACAGAAGACTTTGGAACTCATTCCTCCAATCCTTTCATAACGTCTACGGAAGCCAGCTTTGCACCAGGCCTGCACCCGGGGCTGAGATACACCGATGGAGAGGAACGGTTCCAGCACTCATGATGTTAATCTGATAAGATGGATGTTGCAATGGCTGTATCAGAAGGCGCCGGGAGCGCAGGAGAAAGCGCCTAGCTGTGCCCAGACCAAGCAGGGAAGGCTCCCTAGAGAAAGTGTTTGGGCTGGGACGTGAAATGAACCTCTTTACAGAGAAGCAGGAAAATGACCTTTCCCAGCAGAGAGAGGGCCAAGAGGCTTCAAGAGATGGCAAGAGGAACTGGGAGCCGTCTGCAATCCAGTGATGTCAGAACATGAAGTGGCAGGTTATGGCGATGAGAGGCTCAACAGCAGCCTGCTGTGCTGGGCTAAGGACCCTCACTCGACCCTGCAGATGTGGAACCACTGTCGATTTTTTAACAGAGGCATAACACCTTCCGCTTTACATATTAGGAAAATCACTCCAGGCCGGGTACTGTGGCTCACGCCTGTAATCCCAGTTCTTTGGAAGGCCAAGGCAGGCAGATCACTTGAGCCGAGGAGTTCGAGACCAGCCTGGCCAACACAGCAAAACCCCGTCTCTACTAAAAATACAAAAACTACAAAATACAAAATTTAGCCAGGTGTGGCAATCACAGCAGGCGCCTGTAATCAGCTGCTCAGGAGGCTGAGGCAGGAGAATTGCTTGAACTTGGGAAGCAGAGATTGCAGTAAGCTGAGATCATGCCACTGTACTCCAGCCTGGGTGACAGAGTGAGAGTCTTCTCAAAAAAAGAAATTTCACTCTAAAGGATTCTTCCACTCTAGTGGTCAGTGGAAGAAAGAGTTTGAGTATAGGGGTGGGGTAGAATGGGGATGGAAGATGGGGTTTAACCAAGATTCACCATGGTTGGAGCAGAATGATTGGTCAGGAGACTGTGAGGGCGTCCGGGTGAGGGTTGACCAGAAACACTTTCAGTGATAAGGGTCCAAGGTGGGGCACGGCAGCAGGTGAGTGAAATGAAAGGAAAAGCCACTGGCATTAGGAGATCTTAAAAATTTTGTTCATATACACCATGGAATATTATGCAGCAATCAAAAATGATGAGTTTGTGTCCTTTGTAAGGACATGGATGAATCTGGAGAACATCATTCTCAGCAAACTGACACAAGAACAGAAAAGGAAATACTGCATATACTCACTCATAGGCGGGTGAGAAAAATGAGAACACATGGAGACAGGGAGGGGGTCTACTACACACTGGGGTCTATTGGGGGGAATGGGGAAGGGACAGCTGGGGGGGAGCTGGGGAGGAATAGCCTGGGGAGAAATGCCAAGTGTGGGTGAAGGGGACGAAGGCAGCAAAACACACTGCCATGTGCGTACCTATGCAACTATCTTGCACGTTCTGCACATGTACCCCAAAACCTAAAATGCAATAAAAATTTAAAAAAAGAAAAGAAAGAATAAGACAGAAAAAGCACAAACCGTAAAAAAAAAAAAAAAAAAAAAATTGTGGCTAGGATGTTACAAGGTCATCTTATCTCTGTGCATGTTGAGACTTTCTAGGTTGATGGCAGAATTTTCGAGGAAGCAGAAACAGCTGCTGAAGTCCTCGGTGATGAAGAAGAGTCAGCAGCGGGATGGGGTTAGAGGGAAGGATAATCACATGGCACAGGCCTCAGAGGAGCGAGGATTTTTTCAAGACAGTGGAAGTAGAACACTCTAATTCAGGAAAACAGAATCATTTCGTGAAAGATTTGAACTATTGCTTCTTATTTCCCAGGTGGAGCCACCACCACAAAACAGGTGGGACCTATTTCCAGACACCAGGTCACTGAGAACTGCTTGGCAACAACACAACCTCACAGATTGGTGCCCAGGGGTTCAGGGTCTCCGAACTTAGCTGAGCCCTCACGGTGACTCCACAATCCCTGCTGATGTCTTTGCTGGGGTTCCTTTCCCAGGCCCTTCAGAGAGCCATCCCCCACCTCTTTGCTGAGGTCGTGCTGACCCTGAGAGTCTGCTCTCACGGTGGCAAAGGAATGAGGTGAGCGGCACCCTTTATTCCGCGGTGCTGATAGTTCCAACCAGCCTTCTCTTAGCTGATGTGTCTCATGGCTGCCTCATTTTCCTTTTGGGCATCTGCTGAGTACACCGGAGGATTCAGCAAGATACTACACGTGACCCATGCCCTCAAAGATCTCAGAGTTTTAGCAGAAAGCCAGACGGGTCCATCTGGAACAGCAGGAGGCAGGAACGCCGTGTGTCGTTGTTTAAGGGTTAGGGTTGAATACAGTCAGGAAAGAAGGTAAATGTATCACAACTGTACATTTGTGATGTAATGAGGAGCCAAATGGAGACAATAGTATTTCTATTTAATTATAGACAATGTCTGTAGAAGAAGGGACGAGCTCTAGAAACACTCAAGAGAGAAAATGTGTGGTACCTGGAGATTGATTGGATGTGAGGGGAGAGAAAGAGGGACAAATCTAGGACTTGTAGCTCACAAGTTTCAGCACTCTGGGACAGGATGGATGGTGGTGCCATTAATTAAATGTAGAAATACAGGAGGAAAAGCATTCTGAGGAAAGAGCAGGTGGATGCTAAGATCTGTTTGAGACCATTTGAACTGGAGATTCCTTTGGGATACCTAAGAGTACAATTTCTAGAAGTCACTTGGCAGTGCAGGTCTGAAATTCAAGGAAGGTTGAACCCAGAGATCTAGCTTTGGGAATAATCCATAAGCAGGTGAGTGCCTAAGGCAGGCACGGTGAGGCAGTAACAGAAATCTGGGGAAGCTCGTGGTTGTGGGGGATGTGTGGAGTCAGGGGTCAGAGAGGGAACAGGCAGTAGTGTCATACCTGGCTGAAGAGGAGAAAGGTCAGGGATAGCAAGTTTCTAGAAGGAGTGTCTACCCAACAGAAGAGAGTTAGGGATGGGCAGTTTGGGGGTCACTGAAGACCTTTTTCAGAAGCAATTTCAGAATAGCAAGTCGGAGGAGTTGGAAGCCAGATTTCTGTGAGTTCAGAAAAAACATGTTGCAAGGAAGTAGAGACAGCACATTTGTGCAAACATTGGAGAAGTTTTGCTGTGGCTGGGACAGAGAATTGCAGCAAAAGCTGAATAATTGCCGTGAAGGTGTGGACACAGCAAGTACAGGCTTTTATTCCTGGCAGTTTTCTTGGGAAGGAAAAGAGAGAGAGTTGGGAAAATAGCTATGGGTGGGATGTGAGGAGAAGCGATGGGTTGTTTTTAAGAGTAGAAGAGGGCGGCACAGTGGCTCACGCGTGTAATCTCAGCACTTTGGGACACTGAAGTGGGTGGGTCACCTCAGGACAGGAGTTTGGGACCAGCCTGACCAACATGGTGAAACTCTGTCTCTACTGAAAATACAAAAATTTGCCGGGCATAGTGGCAGGTGCCTTTAATCCCAGCTACTCAGGAGGCTAAGGGAGGAGAATCGCTTGAACCCAGGAGGTGGAAGTTGCAGTGAGCCAAGATCGTGATCCTGCCATTGCACTCCAGCCTGGGTGACAGAGCAAGACTCTATCAAAAAAAAAAAAAAAAAAAAGCAGAAGAAGCTCGGCCATGTCCTTGGACTGAAAGGTAGAGTGAAGAGGTGGAGAGGGGAAAGCCCAGGAGTTCAAGACTAGCCTGGCCAACATGGCGAAACCCCATCTCTACTAAAGATACAAAAACTAGCCAGGTGTGATGATGTGTGCCTGTAATCCCAGCTACTCGGGAGGCTGAGGCAGGAGAATCACTTGAGCCCAAGAGGTGGAGGTTGCAGTGAGCCGAGTTCGTGCCACTCACTGCACTCCAGCCTGGGCAACAGAGCGAGACTCTGTCTCAAAAAAAAAAAACAAACGAGTGAAGAGGATGGGGATCAGGTGGAGGTATGGAAAGAACAAAGGTCGGAATGGTCCCTAAGGGAAATTGAAGTGTTGTGGACTAAAGGATTCAAGTGTTTGAGCCCGGGCAACTGAACAATGATGACTGCGTTGACAGAAATGGGAATTGTGGGAAGATGCTAAGAATGTTTCTGAACCTGTTAAGTCCAGGCAATGGCAGAAAATCTATGGAAACAAGTCCGACGCATGTTGACAGTATCTCAAGGGTATTTTAAAAGCCAGCATCCTCTCCAGCTTCCGGATTCTGCCAACAGAACTGCAGAGCCAGCCGCCAGGCAGAATCTGGTGGTGACTTCCCCATACAGAAGAGGTGGTAAAGCCAATGAGACATTCAGGAGCAGGCTGTGGGAGAGTCTCTAGGCACAAAGTCACAGAGGCTGACCGATGCTGACATTACTATTGGATTCCTGACGCCTTGTTAGTTGAAAAGGTCATATGGGGAAAGTAGGCTGGACAACAACTTTTCTGGTACCTGTTTTTCTTTCTGTCTCTATTAGCAAAGCCCTGCTCAGGGAACATGCTGTGAAAAACAACAGAAAAAAAAAAAGAGCGAATTCCCCACCCCAACCTCATCACCCTTTCTCTCTGCCCCAGCTTCACGTCTACGCGTACTTCTAGCATACTTCATAGTTGGTTAATTTGAGTAGAGGTGAAGGGTGTAGAGCTTCTTCGTCCACACATATACACAAAGGAGGTGCTTCCTAGACCTTTCCTTCCTCCACTCACTAGCTGCTTCATTAGTGACTTTTAGCAGGTATGCACTGGTAGGGCCATGCAGATTGTTGACATTCTACACACTTTCTCTTAAGATGGTAAATTACTACTTCCTGGAGTTCCTTGAATCCTCCAGTCCCGGGGCTGCCTCAGCCTCTTCCTTAGGACCCCCAGACTCCCCCACAGTCCAGCAACCAAAGGGATAATGGCTGGCACAGCACAACCTCCTCGTCCCAGCTCCGGCGCCGTGGTCGGCATTTCCGATTGATCATAATGTGCCCTACTAGTTGTTAAATCGTTTTAATAGCACTCCCGCCTCCATCCATCGATATTTCCATATCAAGCACTTGCTGTGTCTCAGATGCTGGGCCAGGTGCTGGGGATACACTGTCGAAAGGCATTCACCTGCCTTCGCAGAATGTACCGTGTGGAGTAGGGTTTCTCAATCTTGTCGCTGTTGCCATTTTGGACCAACAATTCTTTGTCATGAGGAGTTTTCTCATGGATTGTAGAATGTTCAGCAGCATCCCTGTCCTCTGCCCCTGAGGCCAATTGTGCCCTTGCAGAGGCAAAATCACCTCCCGCCCCCCGCCCACATTGAGAGGATGAACAGTATTATCAAACTGACGATCACAAAAACTAAAAATACTGTTGAACGACATAAAGATGCCCTGCAGAAAACAAGGAGGCTGCCATGATCGAGAATGAAGGGACACTGACCTTCGGTTCAACTGTGAAGCACGGCCACATGGGTGAAGTGACACTTAAGCCAAGACCTAAGGGACGAGAAGGAGCCAGTCACAGGAGGGACAAGGGCCGAGCATTCCTGGCAAGAGACCATCCCAGTGCCAGGAAGGGCTTTGGCTGTTTGAAGAACAGAAAGCGGGCTCGTGGACTGGGGATAGGGACCAAAGGGAAGGGGGTGGAAGGTGGGACTGGGGAGGTAGGCAGGGGCTAGAGTCTTTTGTGTTTTTTTGAGACAGATTCTCCCTCTGTCACCCAGGCTGGAGTGCAATGCACAATCTTGGCTCACTGCAACCTCTGTCCTCCAGGTTCAAGTGATTCTACTGTCTCAGCCTCCCAAGTAGTGGGATTAAAGGCAGGTGCCACCATGCCCGGCTAATTTTTGCATCTTTAGTAGGAACAGGGTTTCACCATGTTGGCCAGACTGGTCTTGAACTCCTGACCTCAGGTGATCTGTCCACCTTGGCCTTCCAAAGTGCTGGGATTACAGGCGTGAGCTACGCACTCAGCCTGATTCTTTGGGGCCTTGTAAAGCGTGATATTCTAAGAGTAATCCACATGTTTGTGCAGTGTTTTCAGTAGGAAAGTAATGGGTGCAGATTCACGTTTTACGAAGATCATCTGTCTGCTAAGTGGCAGCCGGTGGGGAGATGGTTATGGCAGTGCCGGCGGGAGTCCGAGGGTAGCCTGGAGTGCCGCAGCCGAGTCGGACTGTGGTGGACGGATTTGGAATTTGCCTGGCTTGTTTCTGATGCTTTGCACGTGTTGGTCATGACCAAGGGTTGGAAGTACTACTTCTGGGATCACGTTTATTTATTCAGTAGCATTTATTGAGTGCCCATTGTATGCCCAATGTGTAAGACTGACCCAGGGAGCTCAAAATCTGTTAATATTAGAGACAGACACAAAATGATAACCGAGTATAGAGATGCTGTGATTCTATAAGCATGAGGTGTGGAAGTCCATGGAAGGGAAGCTAATCTAACCTGGGGGAAAACTGAGATGGTGACGCCTAAGCTCATTTTTAGAAATCAGCTAACTACATAAAGGGGGGACAGTGGGCATGCCAGGCCCAGCACAACCCAGCGAAGATCCAGCGACTCCAACAGGGTGGCAGGGCAGGTGAGAGGAGACTGGAGCAGGTGACAAGAGCCAGATCATGACAGCAAACGCAGCCCGAGGCTCCAGGAACAGCTGATGAGGTGGCCAAAGCAGGGGCAGTGGAAGTGTGAGGCCTCCAGCCCTGTGTGGTCTTCTCTGATACATCCACCCTTGCTGCCAGGGGGCACTTGCTAAAGACTACAACTGCTTAAGACCTCTCAAGGTCCATTTCTTCGTGTATGTCCCACAAGGCCCCGCACAAGTTGCTCTGGAATGTTCTCTTCCCACCCCACTCCTGGCACACCCAGCGACACTTACTTTTGCAAACAGCCACTCTCTTTCACGCGACGTGCCTGCACGCGTGCTGCTCCCTAACCCCTAAAAGGAAAAGGCGCAGGATTGTTCTGACAATTAAAATAATGGATATCAGCTGACATGTTTCACAGTGGGGGGGATTTCTTTAGTAAAGCAGCAGCCATTTAAATGATGAAGAAACATATTTTACATGAAAAAACAGTCATGATACATGACAGCACACACAGCATAATCTTGGTAAGTGTATGTGCGTTTGTGTGACGAGGGTGTAACAAAATGTTAGCTATACTTATCTCCAAGTGGACAGAGTCAGAGCGAATTTTAGTTTTGTCTTTTATGTATTTTAATATTTTTCCAATGCACAAGTATGACTTTTATGATAAGCAAACAACAAATAAAGCTGCTCTAGGGACCCGGCTGGCAACGTTCACGAGGGCGACTGCCCTCTGGCTGGTGACCGCGACGGCACGTGGTAGACGCAGCAGTCTTTTTGTCCAGGAGGGCCGCAAGCGAGACTAATTCATTAAGTGCTCTCAGCCCCGAAGATGGCAGAGCCAGGAAAGCATAATGTCTTGTTGCCACGACAGCTGGTAGCCTTGATGTCTGTGTGTTTATTTATTAACCGGACTTTATGTCTCCATCCTCCCAGCAGCTCCGGGAGCTTCCCAGCTGACTTTGATACAGATCAGATTCTTAAAATAGCGTCGTCCATCAGTCAGAATAAAGACAGGGCCGGCCGACCGGAGGACTGAAACTCCGAGAACACTGTCCTAGGAGGCAAAATGAACGTGGGAGAGAATGTTGGCCGGGGCTGGTGAGGCGTTAGGGTGGTAGAGTATTGAGCCGCAAACTGGATATTTGGGTCACTTCCTTTAAGCTAATAATGATTGAATGCCTTTTTTTGCATCAGCTATTGGGCATAGCCCTAGACACAGTCTTCCCTTTTGTTCACAACGGTTCTGGGAAGAATTATTCCCATTTTAGAGCTGTTGAAACTGAGGCTGGGAGAGAAGGAATTACTGGTGAGTCACAGAATGGGTTTTAGCAGAGCTGATTCTGCCCTGGACACCCCCACTCCTCCACTCCCCTACTGAGAGGGTGCCGTGTAACGCCTGGGAATTTTAAAGCTTGGAAAACGTCCTATTGATTTTGGCAGGAAGCAGATGCCAAATGCTCTTGTTGGATGGATGGATGGATGGATGGATGGATGAACAAAAGAAAGAATGATTTTAAAAGGTCATATAATCATATCAAGGCAGGCAGAGATAATCACGTTAGAAACCTATCTCACAGAGTCGCTACAAACGAAGGTAGCAATGACTCAATGGTTCTTTCTGTTTCCTACTCAGGATGTAAAAGTAGACGCCTGTAATGGGAGTAAACATCAGAAGAGTCTTTTTCCCAGGGCTGCAGAGAATTGGGATCATGCTGTGTATGTGGGTCAATGAGTCCTGTCATGGTTTGGCGAAGGAGAGGTGCTCGCCTGGTTGAGCTCCCAGGCACAAAGCTAGATGTCTGCGGTTTTCGTTTGCATATTAGTTATAAGGTCCTCCCCTGTCCTAGCAGCTTTCCTCCCTCACCCATAGTCTAGAGACAGAGGAGGAGGAGGCGGACTGAACAGCACAGCTTCTTCGGCCACGTGTGAGGGAAATGCTGTCTCTCATTTTTTTAAATATATATATTTTGTTGTGTTTTAGGTTTTGGGGTACATGTGAAGAACATGCGAGATTGTTGCATCATACATGGCAGTGAGGTTTGCTGCCTTCCTCCCCATCACCTATATGTGGCATTTCCCCCATGTTATCCCTCCCCGGCTCCCCACCCGCTGCTGTCCCTCCCCTATTCCCCCCCCCCGCAGACCCCAGTGTGTGATGCTCCCCTCCCTGAACACCTCCCCATGTGTTCTCATTGTTCAACACCCGCCTATGAGTGAGAACATGCGGTGTTTCATTTTCTGTTCTTGTGTCAGTTTGCTGAGAATAATGGTCTCCAGGTTGTATCAAACGAAGAGCTGGTTTTCTGAATCCTCAGGAACGCTCAAGATTGGTTATTGGGTCAGCAAGCAGATTCTGAGGGAGGCTTCAGTTCACATCCCTTAGCTCCTTAGTCATCCTCCTTGCTGTGCAAGAAAAGGCTTGAATGTACCTTCTTCCAGCTCTGCAGTAGTCAGCAAGGGAAATGAGGCCATCGTGAACACACACCGGGAGCCTAGGGGAGAAATACTTCAGGCAACGTGACGATGGTCCTTGTCTTCCAGGAGTTCCCAAGGTAAGGGAGGAAAAAATAATTTTCCTTCCGTCTTTCAGAGCCGGGACTCTCTCTAACAAAACACAGATAAACAGGAGAAAAATAAATAGAAATCTGTTAATGCGTATACATAATCTCTCCAAGGGAGATACTTAGGGAAAAGATAAGTAAATCTCAAAGAAGTGTCTTGGAATTCAGGCTTAAACACCGTCTTCAGCTAAAGGCAAACGAGAGAAGGGTACTGGGGGGGGGGGGGGGCCTGTTACGGACAGATGACCAGGCAAATTACCAGAATAACGTCTGTTAGGCAGGTGTAAGCCCTCTCCGTTAATAAGACCTTCTCGTGATTTAGTCATGCTTCTCCTCCTACTACAGGCGCCCTTACAAATGGTGATTTCCTTTACAGATGTAAATTTCCCTTAAGAAAGGGTAACTTCCCTGTTTTCAGAGCTTCTTCGGTATCTGTTGTTTCTCAAAATAATTGGCTCAAAATCATCCTTATGCCAGAGAGTCCTTTTTGGCATGGCGCGTTCTGATCCCCCCAACAGCTTCCTTGGAGAGAGTATGCACCGACCAGCATCACAGAGCAGAGCCAATGAAATAATTGCGAAAACTTGTGAGCAAAGGGGCTGCAAAACACTGAACTGGCTAGTTTCTTCTTCCGAAAAATGAAGGCAGTTGGGATGGACTCCACTTTTTCTTACTTTCCTGCTCTAAAAATTTATAATTCTTTTATTTTTTGGAGATGGAGTCTCACTCTGTTGCCCAGGCTGGAGTACAGTGGAGTGATCTCAGCTCATTGCAACCTCTGCTTCCTGGGTTCAAGCGATTCTCCTGCCTCAGCCTCTTGAATAGCTGTGATTACAGGCATGCTCCACCACACCTGGCTAATTTTTGTATTTTTAGTAGAGATGGGGTTTCACCATGTTGGTCAGGCTGGTCTCGAACTCCTGACCTCATGATCCACCCACCTTGGCCTCCCAAAGTGCTGGGATTACAGGTATGAGCCACTGCACCTGAACAGAATTTGTAATTCTTTAATCACAAATCTAATAGGTTTCATCAGGAAAGACCTGAAGATTTAGCTGATTTCTCAGAAAGGGTATAAGAGACTTTGGAGGACCATAAGCTCAGCCTAAGAGGAGATACAGGGTTTCTGGTGGTAGGTTATAGCAAGTCCCATTTTACAGATGCAGAAACTGGAGGCCAGACCTCCTCCAGCAAAATGACAGAGAAATCCTAAGGCTTGGACCTGTGCAATGGCTACAAGACAACTGCCTTCCCTCGGCTGAGGAGAGTTTCTCTCCCAGAGGACTTAGCTGGGCGTTTGGAGGGGTCTGAATTCGTCTCCCTGCTTCTTTGAGTCCCATCCAACTCCGATGGGGAACTGCTTTCAAACATCGTTTCTAAAAGACTGCGCTCGTACAAAGAGGGGAGAGAGCACACACTCTGTATTTTATTTGGGGAATCATAACGACTCTCGGGTGAAATAGGAAGCTGGACCAATCAAGCCCTCTTCCCAGGGCTCAGAAGAAACAAGTGTCACAGAACTGGCTGGCAGCTCTGCAGAAAATAGAGCTGATGGGGACGCCCATGTGAGTGTGGGCGACCTTGACAAGGGAGACACCAGCCCGTGTTTTCCTCTGCCGACTCTGTCGCCGGACATCGGTGGTGCTGCATCCACTAGCAACAGGCTCTGGGGTATCCTCCTGACATCTGGGCAGAAGGGGTGGGAAGGACGAGGCAGATAAGAATATACCCATTCGAGGGGCAGGGAAACTGGGCCATGATTGCGGAGTGAAGCTTGTTTGAAGTCTTGTGGATGGGCTTTGGGGTTCTTCAAATGGAAACTGGTTGCTCAAACTCTCTCTCATCGGGTGCCCCAGCAGGTCAGATGCTGTACTCAGGGGCTTCCTGTTTCATTTAATTTACTTCTCTTATGCTACCCTCCGCAGTAGACGAGGTATTGATAGGGTGACCAACGTGTCAAGGGCTCTCCCCGTTTTAGGACTAAAATTGAAATCCAGAGAATTCCCTCAGTTCTTGGCAAACCAGGATGGCTCTTCACCCTAGAGGTGTGTAACTGCTTGGAGGAATGCCTGTTGGGGGACAGTGTTTCTGGATGGCTCTTCACCCTAGAGGTGTGTAACTGCTTGGAGAAATGCCTGTTGGGGGACAGTGTTTCTGGATGGCTCTTCACCCTAGAGGTGTGTAACTGCTTGGAGAAATGCCTGTTGGGGGACAGTGTTTCTGGATGGCTCTTCACCCTAGAGGTGCGTAACTGCTTGGAGGAATGCCTGTTGGGGGACAGTGTTTCTGGATGGCTCTTCACCCTAGAGGTGCGTAACTGCTTGGAGGAATGCCTGTTGGGGGACAGTGTTTCTGGATGGCTCTTCACCCTAGAGGTGCGTAACTGCTTGGAGGAATGCCTGTTGGGGGACAGTGTTTCTGGATGGCTCTTCACCCTAGAGGTGTGTAACTGCTTGGAGGAATGCCTGTTGCGGGACAGTGTTTCAGGATGGCTCTTCACCCTAGAGGTGTGTAACTGCTTGGAGAAATGCCTGTTGGGGGACAGTGTTTCTGGATGGCTCTTCACCCTAGAGGTGTGTAACTGCTTGGAGGAATGCCTGTTGGGGGACAGTGTTTCTGGATGGCTCTTCACCCTAGAGGTGTGTAACTGCTTGGAGAAATGCCTGTTGGGGGACAGTGTTTCTGGAGGTGCTCTCACCTGGTCCTGGAGGCCATGGTCTCTGGGCACGTGCTAGGGTGCAAGTCCCGGCTCTGCCACACATCCACGTGACGTGGGGCAAATCACCTGACCTCCCTGTGCCTCCGTTGCCTCATCTGTAAAACAGGGATAGTGACAGTCTGTACCTCAAGAGGTTGCTGTGTGAATTACATAAATCCATGTGTGAAATGCTCTTTTATTTAAAATAGTGCCTGTCTCATAGGAAGAGCTCGGTCATTGTTAGCCAGGATTCCTTTGTCAGCATCTGCCAGGGGACGAATCACAAAGATCCCGGGACCTGAAGAACTGAGGCGCTGCCTCCTTAGATTTCACCTCGGTGCCCCCAAACTGAAACGCACTCCACAAGTGGTAGGAGCCCCCTTCCCTGTCCACCTCTTCCCTTTCTTTCTCCCCCGGCAGCTGCCACTGGTGGAGGCTGGTTTGCCCTGTGTCACAGGGGATGTCGCCCTACCTCACACGGTGGCAGGATTGGAGGATGGCAGGGGGGTGGGATGCAGTCTCCTAGTGCAGTACCTGAACATGCACACACAGGGCCTGGGCATCTTGTTAAATTTTGTGAAATGTGGATTCTGATTTAGCAAGTCTGGGGCGGGACCCAGAATTTTGCATTCCTAATAAGCTCCCAAAGATACTGCCGGTCTGGGACCACGCCATGGGTGCCAGGCCACATCATGTGTCAGCCTGTGGGAGTCTCAGTAAAAGATGGTAATACTCTTGCCCAGCTGGGGACCCTAAAATCGAATTATTGCTGAGGACAGGGGTGGGAGTTGCTCAGATATGTTTTGAGTGTTTGAGGGGAGCAGCTCAGGGAATGGTGAAGCCATCAGGGCAGGAAAGTCTGTAGGGCCAGTGCTGAGATCTGTGGCATTATAGCTAAAGGTAACAACATTGGTTAAGGAATTGAGCTTTGGGGTGTTTTTCTGATTTTAAGTATCAGAGCTGGTTTGGGACTATTGCTTAAGTAGCCTAGCTCTTACATCCATGAATTTGCTCTCTTAAATGGTGGACAAAGGGTGTAGTGCCCCCGCCAGTGCCTGGGAGTGAGTGTGACTACAGAAGGTTCAGAACGGCTGGCCTGAAATGACAGAAGTCCCCAAAGCTGGGCCTCCAGGCTTCCCACCCAAAAACTCCCTCATAGAGCATGACCTCGCCTGGGGGGGATCTGATAACTTTCTCAGCCACCTTGGAAGGTTCGTATGGCTCCATTTGTCCAAATGGACAAAACCGTCCCAAACAATCTGGGTTCCAGAAATAAGCCTTGTTCAGGCTCAGAAAACAATCCCAGAGGAAGGCCTCGGAAGCAGAAGGTTTTCTCTGGCTTTCCCCTGCCCTCCTGTCTCAGTCCCATGTTGCCCCAAGGGCAGCCATCGGAACTAGAATCTCCCTTCCTCAAGGCAGGTCGTAGAAACCAGAACCCCTTTCCCCAAAGCCAACTATGAAACCTAAAAATATGACCCTAGCTTGCCCCCTGCTTTCGCGTAAAGAAAGGATCTGACTCACCTTGTTTGACTTGGGTGGGTCATGAGACGCCCCCATTCCAGAGAGGGCCTGCCCCACACCCAGAAGGAAGGACATCGTGCTCAGAGGAGCCCAGGATCCAGACCCACAGGCCTGGCTGGGTCGCCCCGCTCGGTCCATTAGATCAGACTCGTGTTTCTGCACAGCTGCCCACAGTTTGTTGAACCTCAGCATAAAAATGGACAAGATCCTCCTGCATCTTTGGGCCTTCATTCTGAAGGCTCCCGGGACACAGGTTAAATAAGTTTGTGTGCCTTTCCTCCCGTTAACCTGCCTTTTTCGAGTTGTTTTTCAGTGAACCTTCAGTGAGCCAAGGGAAACTTTCCTTCAGACCCCACGGCAGAGACAGAAGTTCCTCCTCGTGCCCCGTGGCCACACAGGTTTCAGGTGCACTTCACTCTGTTTTCTTTTTCGTTTTTGTTTGGAGATGTAGTTTTGCTCTTGTCGCCCAGGCTGCAGTGCGATGGCACGATCTCGGCTCACTGCGACCTCTGCCTCCTGGGCTCAAGTGACTCTCCTGCCTCAGCCTCCGCAGTAGCAGGGATTACAGGCTCCCACCCCCACACCTGGCTAATTTTTGTATTTTTAGTAGAGATGGGGTTTCGCCATGTTGGTCTCGAACTCCTGACCTCAGGTGATCTGCCCATCTCGGCCTCCCAAAGTGCTGGGATTACAGCTGTGAGCCGCCGCGCCCGGCCTTTACTCCTTTTTGAAGCTACAAACAGGAGTCCTCCCTGCCATCCTTCTCCCACTGCCATCCCTCAGAGGTATCAGGCATCAAAACAATATGGCTGTCTAGTCTAGTGCCGTGGATCTGCCCTCCACTCTGTGGCATGTCCGGATTCCAGAGAAACCTTCCCAGGGAAGGTCACAGAGAAAGGGCTAGACATGTTCAAGTCCAGTCCCGCTCACTGTTGCCTGGCTTCCCTTAGGCCAGGCTTGTGCTCATTTGAAAAACGGTCTTACGGTAATGAGCGCTAAAAGCACTCTGCAGACCAGGTTCCCTGGGAAGATGTTCGGGGATTCAGCCCTTCCCAGCTCCCGCCCCTCTCCTGCCAGCTCTCAGCATGGTGCACTTTTAACCTCCCACACGGCTGCCAGTGTACTACACATTTGTATCTGTCACTTCAGATCCCCCCGCATGGCTGCGCTCAGCCAACTGGGCGCCTTCTTTTTTTTCCCCTAGAATATTCCTTGAGGACAACGCAGCCCTTGATAAAGGCTTCTACCTCCTTTTGCTTCTCATGGTGAGAAACCCCCCAGCAATTCCCTTCCTCCTACCTTAAAGAGCCTGCCCAGGCCCTGGCACCCCCTACCTGCAGCCTACTGCTCCAGGTACAGCTCCCCTCCCATCCCTCTCCCCGCAGATGGAGAATCCTGGTGCTCCAATGCCCTCCCGTCGCAGGTCAGTGTCACAGCATCCCAGAATTTTACCATGACCTTCTAATTCCTATAGCCAGAAGGGACCTCAGAAGTTTTCTAAAACAATGTATTGTGGGGGGAAAAAAAGGCACATGACAATTAAGTTTCCCTCTTAACCATTTGTAAGTGTTCAGAAGTGTTAAGTAGAATAACAATATATTGTTGGGCAACAGATCTCTAGACAATTTTCACCTTGAAAAAGTGAAACTCTGTAACCACTAAAACTCCTCTCCCCTCTCCCCTGTCCACAGTCCTTGGCCATCACCTTTTCTACTTTCTGTTTGTATAATCTTGACTACTTTAGATATTTCATATGAGTGGAATTATACAGTATTCATTCCTTGGTGAATGACTTATTTCATCTAGCATAATGTCCATCCATGCTGTAGCATATGACAAGATTTCCTTCTTTTTTAAGGCTGCATAATATTCCATTGTATGGAGATATATATATGGATATTCTTTTTACGTGTTCATCTATTGATAGACATTTGGGTCACATCCTCAGAAGTTTTTTTAAACCCTTCATTTTGCAACTCATCACCCACATGAACCAAGACCACACAGCCAATAACTGTGTGCAATCCTTGCCCAAGACCGCACAGCCCATAAGATGTCTGTACACATTTTTATTGTTGTCTTCTGGATTCTGGAAACAGCATTTAGGGGCTCTGGTCTAACGTGGGGTTAGTCAAAATAGGCCCTCCAAGATTCCCAGAGGCCGCAGGGGCAGGTGACGGTGGCCGGGCTGGCCTGATGACCCTGTGCCTGTGAGAACGTCCAGCTTTGCTTTTGGTGTGGTCAAGTGTCTTATGTGTGTGGAAACTGGATTTTTAATGATGCTAAGGCATTATTGTTCATTTGTTTTAGTGCATTAATGGTATTGTGTTATACGTTTTTTTTAAAGACTTTTAGAGGCCGGGCGTGGTGGCTCATGCCTGTAATCCCAGCACTTTGGGAGGCCAAGGCAGACGGATCACGAGGTCAGGAGTTTGAGACCAGCCTGGTCAATATGGTGAAAACCTGTGTCTATTAAAAATATAAAAATTAGCCAGGTGTGGTGGCATGTGCCTGTAGTCCCAGCTACTCAGGAGGCCGAGGGAGAAGAATTGCTTGAACCCAGGAGCTGGAGGTTGCAGTGAGCTGCCTGTGTACTCCAGCCTGGGCAACAGAGCAAGACTAAAGAAACAAACAAACAAAAAAGACTTTCAGAGACGTATACTGAAATGATTATAAATTAAACCTGATCTCTAGGATATGCTTCAGAATCATTGGAAGGTATGGATGAAACAATGCTGGGTTCTCTGCTTTTGCGTATGTTTGAAATTTTATTTTTATTTATTATTTACTTTGAGACAGGGTCTCACTCTCTCACTCAGGCTGGAGTACAGTGACACGATTATGACTCACTACAGCCTCAAACTCCTGGGCTCAGACAATTCTCCCACCACAGCCTTCTGAGTAGCTGGGACTACAGGTGTGTGCCACCATGCCTGGCTAATTTTAAAATTTTTTTGTAGAGATGGGATCTCACTACACTGTCCCGGTTGGTATTGAACTCCTGGGCTCAAATGGTCCTCCTTCCTTGGCCTCCCAAACTTCCGGGACTACAGAAATTTTCTAAAATAAAAATATTTGAATGTTAACCCTCTTTGTCTTACATTTGGATAGGTCACACCTGCCTCCCACTCTCCAAGAACTCAGCAGATCATTGCTGAAAGACAAGGAGTTTTGACTATTATCAACTGTAAGCTCTGGAAAATAAAGTACCACCACCATTGGTCGGGCAATGTAAAAACAAACAAAAATCCCTGCAGACTGTGGGGTCAGCACCAGCAGATGTACGTAGCCCTGTGGCAGAGGTGGCAGTGGCGTGAGGGGCTGAGCTTTGTCCATGGAGCAGGTCGTGTTCTGGGATCAGGCCTTCCGACCTGAACCTGAACCTGGGGCCCTTCTCCGCCAGAGGCTCCTGTCGGCAGTCACCAGCTTCCTTACTTAGAAAGTTTGGCCACATCACAAAGTAAATACATTCTTCTGTTCATCTGGTTAAGTATCCATTTACTCACTCTCCCTAGTTCTTTCCTGTTTCTACCCACCTATGTCCAGCCAACGCTGTGATTGAATTTGCCTCCTAAATCCCTCATATTTGCTAACTCATGGCCATGACCGCTACTCCAGTTCAAGTTGCCGTCATCTCTTACCCGGGTTTTTGCAGTACCTCCTGACTGGTCTCCCACCCAGCGCTCTTACCTGGCTTCCTCCTTCCCATCCACTATTCTGATTGTGTCACTCATCCCTGTGTACTTAAAACAAGAAAGCCTTGCCATTGCTCTCGGAATGAAGACTGAACTTGAGCAGTGCTGGAGTCTTGGGGGGCACCTGGCCTCTCTTGGCCTCTCCAGTCTCATTTTTCATCTCCAGCCTTCTCTATCCCTGTGCCGCAGCCACCCTGAAATTCTTCAGTTCCTCAAAAACACCATTTCCAGGCCTTTCCACATGCTGCCCCTCTGCCTGGATCACTCTCCCTCCTGCCTTGGTCTGGATGACTTACATACCCCACAGGCCTCAGATGAACCCCACCTCCTCCGAGAAGCATCCCTTGACCTCTTCTCCCCGAGTCGGGTTTGTGTTCCTTCTCTGCACTCACCTGGAAACTGCCCTCATCATAGGACGTAGCCCCACTTATTACAGGGGTTCAGTAAATTTTCTTTAATTGACCGAATATATTTGATTTGGAAGAAAGGAAAAAGTAGAAAAATATATATTTCAACAAGCAGGTCACGATATCCTCAAGTCCCCAGATATGGCCCTTCCTTCCAATGTCCCCTGGTCTGATCATCACTGAAGGAAGTTTTCCAGTTGCTGCAGAATCTGTCACACCACCGTCTGCTGACAGGGCCTCTCTTTTCAGTGTGATCTCAACACACTCTGCTGTTAGGTCTTCTCACCCTCCTACTGCCGCCCCGCCCATGCAGGACCAGGACGGTGGCCTCTCAACACGCCCCCGTCAAGGGAGCTGCCCAGCCGACCACTGCTTTACCCCCCGTGGAGGTTCCAGGTCAGAGTGCTAGCTCCCCCAGTGCATGCTGTCCGCTGGCAGCCCCACCAGCCCTGCACCCACAGAGCCTCACCCGTCGCTGGAGTCTGTCCTGCCCACAGACCCTCCAGGTCATCAGCCTTATGTGTCTGCTCTCTGGGCCTCACTGAGGCTGTGAGAGCTGCTGTCACTTTTGTTCTCTCCTTTGCAGAGTTTCTGTCCTACCTTGTTTTCCGGTTTTGTCTCTGCAGTGCCCGTCGGCCTGTGCGCCACCCCACCCTCTCTGCAGTGCCCGTCGGCCTGTGCGCCACCCCACCCTCTCTGCAGTGCCCGTCGGCCTGTGCGCCACCCCACCCTCTCTTTCCTTATTCAGGCCCTTGTGCCAGCACGGCCCCCTTTTTTCTTGTATCTTTGGTCTGTCCCCTTGTCCTGGGCTCCTTGCTTCTGTCTATACCTGTGCTTGGATATCTGTCTCTTCCAAAGCTCCTCCTGCCCCATGAGTCTCACGGCTCACATCTGGCTCTCTTCTCCCTTTCCTCCCCAAAGGCGGCTCACTGCCTCCGCATCATCACGGCCCCACATCCCCCAGCTCCACTGCTGTTCCTCATATCCGTCTTGCTAAAGCCCCCCATCCCTGTCCAATCACAAATCCTAGTCACCTGCTTGGCCTCTCTGCTGCCTTGGATGCTGATGGCCATTCTCTTCTCTCAGATGCTCCCCTCAGGCTCCCTGGCACCCCCTCAGCCTGCCTGGACGTCCTCTTCTCTCAGATGCTCTCCTCGGGCTCCCTGGCACCCCCTCAGCCTGCCTGGATGTCCTCTTCTCTCAGATGCCCTCCTCGGGCTCCCTGGCACCCCCTCAGCCTGCCTAAACGTCCTCTTCTCTCAGATGCTCCCCTCGGGCTCCCTGGCACCCCCTCAGCCTGCCTGGACGTCCTCTTCTCTCAGATGCTCTCCTTGGCTCCCTGGCACCCCCTCAGCCTGCCTGGACATCCTCTTAACTACTCTTTGACTCATCTGCTGGTATGTCCCCATCTTCCTAACCTCTGCAGGTTGGTTTTTTCAAGATTCTGTTCTCTGCCCACACCATCTATTCAGCTGCTCCAAATGACCACCCCCGCAGGGCAGCAGCTCCCAGGGCATGGTCTCCTGCTTATTCTGCATTTCAACTTCACTAAATATCAAGGTCAAAGGCAGGTTTCAACTTCACTGAATATCAAGGTCAAAGGCAGGCTGTTCCCCTCTAAACAGCAACTCCTCCAGACTCTCTCCTTCTGTTAACAGAGCTGGCATTCTCTGATCCCAGGCTTAAACACCCACAGCCATCTCTGCCCCCTTCCCTTCCTCTGCTCACACATACGGTCAGCCCAGAGGCCCTGTCGCTGCTGTTCCTGAGGTTCTCACTTCCATCTCCCCTCACCCTTGGTTTCGGTGTCACTGTGCTGGCATTTCGTCACCTCCCAGTCCTCCAGATCGTCCTTTTCAGTCTTTCTGCCTCCAGACCACTGTCTGCTTCGCTACCAAGTCCATCTAAAGTTCTTAAAATAGACCAGTAGCTTCAGCATCACCTGGAGACGTGTCAGAAATGCACACTCTCAGGCCTCACTCCGAATCTGCTGATTCAGGAGCTGTGAACCAGCAGTCTGTTGGGCGATTCAGTGCACACTGAGGTCTGAGACCCTAACCCTAAAATACTCCTGGGCAAGTTTCCTCTTTGCTTAAAGACCTAAGACACCTTCTTGTAGTTGGGACAGGGTTCGGTTGGGTGTAACAACTAAAAATAAAAATCAACTTCTCTCTGCTTTGAAAGGAGTTTGGCCGTGGACAGTGTGGCTCAGCGAACAGCTCCGTGGTGTCATTTGGAATCCAGGGCCCTAGATTTCTGTCTCAACTCCTAGAATGTGGCTTGCTCTATCACTAAGGTTACCTCTTGGCTCAAGGTGGCTGCTACAGCTCCAGCCATCATATCCTAATACAGACCTGGAGAAAAAGCACAAGAGCCAAAAGGGGAATTCTTCCAGCTGAGTCAGCTCCCTCCGTTTAAGCAGCCTTCCCAAGAGACCCAAATAACATTTCCGCTTAAATCCAGTTGTTCAGAATTTGGTCATGTGGCCATGCAAGATACAAGGGAAGCTGAGAAATACAGTTTTCTGTTCTGGGTGGCAATAGGCTCAGCTAAAAATTGAAGTTCTTTCACAATTTTACATACAGCACTATATGATCCAATTTATATGCCATTCTTGAAATGACGAAATTATAGAATGGATAATAGATTGGGAGTTGTCAGGGGGTGGGAAGAGAAGGAAGTGAGTGTGGCTACCAAAGGGTAGCACGAGGGATCCTTATGATCGAACGGTTCTGTATCTTGACTGTAATGGAGGCCACGAATCTACACGTGTGATAGAACTAAATATACACATGCACACATACATGTGCACACATGCATCTGTTCATGTAAAACTGGAGAAATCCGAATGTCACCGGATTGTATCAATGTGAATTTCCCGTTACGATATTGCTCTACAGTTTTGCAAGCCGTTACCATTGGGGGAAGCTGGATGAGGAGCATATGGGATCTGTCTGTATTATTTCTTACAGTTCCGCGCAAACGTACAGCAATCTCAAAATAAAACATTGAGGAAGCAAAACAAAACCAAGGCTCTATTACCAATGAGGAGGAGAAGCTGTTATAAGCAACTAGTGTCTCTGCCATCGACCTAACCCATTCCCTGCTGCAAGCAATCCAAGCTTCTTGGCATAATAAAGGCCTTCATGACCTGGCAGTAAGGTGCCTCCCGAGTGGCCCATACCTTGCCAGGTTAGTGTCGTTTGCGTTAAAGTGTAGGCCTCTAGAAAGCAGGCCCCAAAGCTGTGGCTGGTATTTATGCAGCACTTGCCTCTTCGCCCATATGCCCTGAAAAGAGCAGTGAAACGGACATCTCTTACCTCCGAAGCCTCCGTTCTGAGAAAGCACTGGTATCCGCAGGCATGTTGCCCACTGAACAGAGAATGGAAATGGCTTTGTCTATTGAAAGGCGCAGTGAGCAAAGAGGGACTTTTGAGACCTGCAGGTTGCTGTAGTGACTGCAGTGAGAGCAGGACGTACTGAAGCCTATTTCCAAGTGGCTTCTAAAGAACTCTGGCCTGTCGTCTTGGCCCATGTTCCGGAGCACTCTTCCTTAAGGCTTCAGCCAGCACCAGCGCTTTCTCACCTCGGGCAGCCTTGCTGAACCTCACTGTGCCCCCACGGGGAAGGAATTAACCACTTGTCAGGAGCTGCTGCTCGGCCAGAGCCCTGCCCAAGGCTTTTCCACAACAGCTCTTGGAGACTGTCCGCTGCCCTGAGGAGGGACACGCACACACACATTGCAGGGCGGTACTACCAGCTGAGAGGTGCTGCGGGCAGCCAGGCCTGATGGAGTGGGAGAGGCTTCCTGGCCACGGGGCAGGCCTTCCCAGTCCTGAACCCAAGGACTCCCAGGGAAGTGGGAAGGGGTGCTTCAAGGATGAGCTTTAGGGGTTCCATGAACTTTCTAAACTTGTAGGCAGAATTCTCTATGTGCTTTTTTCTCCAGGAAGAGTGTCCATAGCCTTCGTCAGATTCTCAAAGGCATCGGCAAGCTCCTAGCAGCTGAGAATGATCCCCAGTGATACAGAGAGAGGGAGGCTGGGGAATGAGTGGTGAGGGGGTTGAAGGTAGGGGTGGGTACAGCAGGGCAGCCGCTAGAGCAGAAGAGCTTTTGAGAATGCACTGAGCTTCGGATGCTGGGCTGGGCTGATCCTCCCGGTTCCCTGTGGGGTGAGATGTCCTGAGCAGCTCTGGGTCCAGGCAGCAGTCACTGCCAGGACAGCCGGTTTCCACCCCCAGGCCCTGGACGAATTCCTGTCCATGCTGACCCTACTGACCTCATTCTTAGTCCTATCTGAGTGAATCCCTCAAGCTAGGGAGAGTTTTCCTGACACCCAAGACCCATCTGTTCCACTGAAAAACATCCCCATAGTGTTACCAGCAGAGGGTCTTGACTGCAAGTTGTCTAGGTTCTTGGCGTTTTGAACAGTGAATTGGACAAAACACACAGCAAAGCAGGGAAAGGATGAAGCAAAAAAACGGGATTTGCTGAAAAGGAAAGCACACTCCACACTGTGGGAGTTGGCCCAAGCACCAAGCAGCGGCTCAAGGGCCTGAATACAGAATCTTCTCCATCGAATACCCGCTGGAGGTTTCCCATTGGCTACTTAGCACTCACGTCATGCAAATAAAGTGGTAACCCACAATCTGATTGGTTCCCGAAAGCAACCAATCAGAGGCTGAAGTGGAGTTACAAAGGTCCCACTCTTGTGCAAACACCCGACTGGTTGCCAAAAGCAACCAATCAGAGGCTCAGGTGAACTTACCACGATGCACTTCTATGCAAAGACTCGGCCTGCAATCAGTCTGATTGGTTGTGGACAGCCGGTTTCCCATCTGCCACCCAGAAAAGGTGGGATTTGCAGAGGGAGTAGCCTCTGGTCCTTTTGTTACTGAGGCATGGAAAGTTAGGGTTTTCCTTTCAATTTAGTTCTAAGAAGTCAGCGTGGAGTGGCCTTAGGTTACCTTCCTCCAGATCCTGTTCTCCTGCCTCAATCGCAATCCCCCCGTCAAAGCCCACAAACCCAGCACACCTATAATCGTGGCGAGTGTCTGTAGTTCCCTATACAGGGGCCTTGCTTGTTTTGTCTAATTTTTGCCCCAGTTATAGCCTGGCACAGTGCCTGGCATATGATCGACACTCAGTATTCAATAAATATCAGTGGGATAGATGGATGAAAAAATAAAAGATTATGTTGTTTTATGAGCATGGACAGATGCCTGGAGAATACTTTGAGGACCCTCAGAAGAAGAGCTGGGGCTGATCTTTAATGTAGCACTAAAGAACAGGACAAAGATAAGTTTGAGCTTGTGAAGTAACTTATTGAGGTGAGGCTGAATTTTACTACCCTCAGAAAACCCCTGGGGTCCTTGGCACAAAAGATTTATTTGCATTAATTCTTTGCTATAAATTCAAAAGCAGATAAGCCTGAATGAATCGATCAGATGGGGTGGGGATTGGGGGGGCATTAGGGAAATAGTTACATATGAGGATTTGGGAAATAGTTGTATCATGGATTTAAAATAACTGGCCTATGCTTGGTGCTAATCTAGCCAATGAGTCCATTTCTTGGAAAGCTCATTCTGTGCTGGGTGCTAGAGAGATAAGAGCAGTGTAAATCATGGGCAGGCATCACATGAAAGAGAAACCACCTACTGACCAGGCGCAGTGGCTCACCCCTGTATTCCCAGCACATTCTTTGGGTGGCCGAGGTGGGCTGATCATTTGAGGCCAGGAGTTTAAGATCAGCCTGGACAACATGGCAAAACCCGTCTCTACTAAAAATAAAAAAATTAGCTGGGCATGGTGGCACACACCTGTAATCCCAGCTACTCAGGAGGCTGAGGCAGGAGAATTGCTTGAACCCAGGAGACGAAGGTTGTGGTGAGCCGAGATCGCACCACTGCACTCCAGCCACGGCAGCAGAGCAAGACTCCATTTCAGAAAACACACACACACACACACACACACACACACACACCACTTACAACTTCACTACTATGGCATATTCACTTATGGCCACTTATCCCCTCAGCCCTGCCTGATAAAAGAAGGTAAGGTGGTAAATGTGTGGGTATTGGCCCTGACAAACCCCTTCATTTCCGAGGATGCCAGGCCTACCCTCTGCCTCGTAAACTGTCAAATTGTGCAATGGTCTTTAAGTGGAAGTATTGATGGTTTTCCCTGTTTTTTTTTTTTAAGATGGGGTTTCACCGTGATGGCCAGGCTGGTCTTGAACTCCTGACCTCAGGTGATCCACCTCAGCCTCCCAAAGTGCTAGGATTACAGGTGTGAGCCACTGTGCCCGGCAATTTTCTCTGTTTAATCTGTTTAATTTAAATCTGTTTAATGCATTGAAGTGAAATTATAATGAAATGACCGTTTCCAAGTGTACACTTCAGTTCAGGCAGTGTATTCGCAGTGTTGTGCAGCCACCACCTCTGTTTAGTGTCGCATTGCCATCATTCCAAAATAAAACCCTATCTATTTACCCATTAAGCAGTTCTCCACAGCTGCACCGCATCTATGCATTTAACTATTCTGGAAATTTTTATACAATATGTGAACTTTTGTGAATGGCTCTTTTCCCTTAACCTGTCTTGGAGGTTCATGCATGTTGCAGCATGCATCAGAATGCCATTCCTTTTCATGACATAATCGTGTTGCATTGTAGGAACGTCCTGCAATGTTGTAGCCTTTCATCCATCCCTGAACGGATGGCCTGTTTCCACCTTCTTGCTGCTGTGAGCAGCGCTGTGCTGAACATGGAAGTACCTGTATTTGTTTGAGTACCTATCTTCTGGGTGTGCACCTAAGAATGGGAATCCTCCAAGTTTTTGCCCAAAAACTTTAAACATGAATTTAAATTATGTCCGCAAATGCTTGTCAAAAGCTCAGTGAAGAGCAATATTACTCATGACAGGTTTTTAAACTTTAGTTTTTGATGTAAAACTCTTTTGTCAAACAGCTGACCCCAAACTCTAACATGTAGAACGTGAAAAGGCAGAAATGCTGTGGGTGAGGTGGACCAGGAGGCCAGGGGCTCAGTGAGATGAGCCTTCGTGCAGCCGCCCCCACAGACGTGAAGAGCCTCTCAGACCGCCCGGGCTCTGGGCAGTGGTTCTGATATGCTGCTGCAGATGCCCCAAGCTCCACATCAAGGTCACCTGTCAGCAAACTGCAGGTTTGAACACTGCCGCTTCCCGATACACTCCTTTCAAAGAGTTGTGGCTGGGCGTTAGGTGCTCAGACTGCCCTGGGAGCTACAGTAAGAAGCTGCTTTTTAAACATGCAATGGTGTCGTGACAACTTTCCCCTACAGCTCTCAGCCCCCACTTTAGGAGGATCCTCGGGAGAAATTCCCCTTAAGCCTTAGTGGAAAGAAAACCTGAGCTCCTCCACACTGTGATTTGGTTTAACTGACTTTCTCTAAGAACCTCAGAGTGAAATCCGCAGCTCACAGCCTGCAGTTCTGTTTCCCACCTTACGACCCGCAGCATGTTGCTATGCTACCCTCGTGCTGTCTTCATTCCATTTCCATCTTACCAAGTGTGCAGGTGCTCCCGGACTATGATGGCGTGATGTTCCCGTGAGCCCATCGGCAGTTGAAAATGCACGT
Organism: Saguinus oedipus; assembly: GCA_031835075.1. Classification (NCBI taxonomy): domain Eukaryota; kingdom Metazoa; phylum Chordata; class Mammalia; order Primates; family Cebidae; genus Saguinus; species Saguinus oedipus. The sequence continues at coordinate 45,717,927 of CM063190.1, forward strand.
GACACCTTGATAAATCCATTATAAAGTCGAAAAATTTTAAGTTGGGAACCATCTGTATTGCTGAAGCACCTAAAATCCTCTTTAGGTTGAGGTGAGATGTAACGAGTCATTTTCCCATCTCGAGAGTTGAGAGTATAGATGTCTTCCTGCCATGGACTCTGAGCACAGAACCCAGGGCTGGCTCAGGTAGGATCATGAGGCGGCCGGAGCAGCCTCCTCACACCCCATCAGTCCTGACTTCAAGCAAGAGAAAGCACCTCAAGACGATCACATGAAAATGGGTGAGCCAAGGCCGTACACAGCTGTGATCAGTTTCCGTTCCACCAACCCCAAGCACCTACTTGTGAACAGCATTTTACGGAATCAAAGGCCAAATGGGGTGAACGTAGGCCACTAGGAATTCCAGAGGGTGAGGGAGCTTGTGCTTATGTGAGTTTGCAGTTCACACAAAGGAGTGGAGGAGAGCATTGCGGGCCCCGGGAGCAGAGGGAAGACGTTTTACAGACCATAGGATCTGAAAACAAGGAGAATTTGATGTGGATTTCCTCACAAGTGCTAGTAGGAAGGATAGCAGCATTCCAGGCAAAGGCAATCTCTCGAGCAAAGGCTTATAGGCAGGTGTGGGGGAAAGGTACATGGACCAGTACAGCTAGACACTCGCTGCAAACTCAAAGGCCTGCAGGGGTGTGCAGTTAGCGTACAGTATAAGGTGTGAGGGACTGTCGGAGGATGTAAGGAAACAGGTGCCAAGGGGCTTGTAGTGGGTCCAGGTACAGCCCACCCACCTAGTAACAATGTTTCTTCAAACACAGTGGGGCATAGCCAGCCAGCCAGACACAGGCCCGATACAGGCGCCGAGCTAGAGTGATGGGGTTTGCAAGGAGGGAGGGGTCACAAGGAGGGAGAGGCTGATGCGGGAAGGCAAGGAGTATTTAGGTTTCATCTCAGAGGCTGGAGGAGCGTTCAAGAGCTTTAGGCAGGAGAGCACCTAGTTATGTTTTAGAAAGTCACTTACAAAGCTGGATGCTCCCAGTGTACATTTATACTGGAAAATGTTGGAGAATATTAACGATGGTTAATCTGGGGATTAAAACTCTGGATAATTTTTATTTTGCTTGCACTTTTATCTTTACCAATATTGATATTATTAGAAAAAGATCAACAAAACTCATATCAAAATAAAATATTTTATCCCGGCAGCAGTCCGTGAGGGGTGATGAGACCCTGAACCAGGCTGTCGGCAGCAGTAGGAAGATCAGATTGGATTTCAGCTGTTTGAAGATGGCGGTGGTCCAGGGAGTGGGAGGATAGGAATGAAGTGGGCCGCAGCCGTCAGGATCACACCTTCAGTCTGGGGTTAAAGCAGGCCTTGGAAAGCCTCCCTGACCCCTGATACTTTAATGAGAGGTGGTGGGATTTTGAGACCGTGGGTGACCCTTGGCTGGCACGGAGACCTGCACTCTCCTAAGGCCCTTAAAAGCCCCAGTGGGACCTGGTTTATGGGTCTCAGAGAAGGAGCTCAGGCAGTGACGTGATGATGTTTCCGTCGAATGAATAGACTAACTTGTTCCAGGAAGCATGGCCTTGGCTTTCTGGACATTTGAAACCAAAAACTGAATGGTAATATGCATTCCTATTTCCTGCTTACTGGCTCACATTGGGTTTTTACCGTCCTATTGTAGATAAACAGATTTATATTGTTTTCAAGTGGCGGCCTCAGGGCATGCATAATGACCAGTGGAGGCTGAACTCTGGGAATCCACGTGAATGATAAATTGGAGGATATGTTGGTGAGAGGCCTGGCTTCACCACTAACTGGAACATCTTGGGCAAATCACCTCAGTAAACCAAGCCAGTTTATTTGCTAAATAGATTTGAAATACTAGCCCAGTTTCTGAGAGAAGGTTGTTTTGAGCTTAATTCACGAAGATTTCATGGTCTGAAAAGTGCCCTGGTTGTGACCCAAAGTCTGACTCTTGGCTCTGTCCCTAGAGTACAGGATGTGGGCAGCTGGGGTCAGGCAGGTTCATGTGAATCTATGACACATATTTAAAGGAGAGAACCCTCTAGATAATGGGCCAAAAGGCACAGTACTGTGCAAATGTATATTTATGTTTGAGAAAAGATCTCAAAGATTGACCATAACTGACAGGAGAAAACAATCCACAATCACACTTCTATCCAGAAAGAAAATTATGCATTATTTGATTATGCCCTGTTGCAAGCACATTAAGGAACTGCCGATCTTGGCTCCCAAGTGTGAAATGAAAAATTTTGAACATAAAACGTACTTGTAGAAATACAAGCGATGTTATCTTCCAGTGACCCTCATCAAGACAAGACCTCAACGTTCTTAGCCTGAAGAAGTGAAATCTAAACAAAGTCAAATGCAAAAGCCGCGGGTGATCGTTCTTCCTTGCTGTGACCCTTAGTCAATATAGGGGTGGTAACTATCCCAGTGGTTCTCGGGGTGTGGCCCCCACATGAGCAACATCACCATCACCTGGGAACCTGCTAGAAATGCACATTCTCAAGACTCACACACTTGGGCTGGGGCCAGCAACGCACATTTTAACAGGTCCTCCAGGTGATTTTGACACTTGCTAAGATTCCTACACAGGCACCTCCCCAAGACAGTTCGCATTAACTGTCTTTGTGCTTTCTTAGGTTTGCCTAAAATGCCTCCTTCTTCATGATAAAATAAGGTTCTTGGCATTGGCTAAACTTTGAATGCTGCCTCGTTGCATCAGCTAGACCAGAGCTGTATTACCAGACTTTCGTCAAAGAACCAGCGTGTTCTCAGTAATGTGGTGTTGACAAGACAGGGCATTTGTGGATTCTAATATGTAAGGAAACTGCGGGGCTGACGTTTAGAGATCTCAGAAGTAAAAGCATCTGACGTGCTCCATGCAAAGGTCTGGTGGAACCCAGTTATGAAAGCTGTGGAGACAAGGGGAGAAACGCAGGCACACATGATGGCTTTGAAACGAGTGGCTTCACAGAGACAGATAGTAGATTGGTGATTGCCAGGGCCTGGATGGGGGAGGAGGATGGGCAGTGTGATTGCCAGGGCCTGGATGGGGGAGGAGGATGGGCAGTGTGATTGCCAGGGCCTGGATGGGGGAGGAGGATGGGCAGTGTGATTGCCAGGGCCTGGATGGGGAGGAGGATGGGCAGTGTGATTGCCAGGGCCTGGATGGGGAGGAGGATGGGCAGTATGATTGCCAGGGCCTGGTTGGGGGTGGAGGATGGGCAGTGTGATTGCCAGGGCCTGGATGGGGGTGGAGGATGGGCAGTGTGATTGCCAGGGCCTGGATGGGGGAGGAGGATGGGCAGTGTGATTGCCAGGGCCTGGATGGGGGAGGAGGATGGGCAGTGTGATTGCCAGGGCCTGGATGGGGGTGGAGGATGGGCAGTGTGATTGCCAGGGCCTGGATGGGGGAGGAGGATGGGCAGTGTGATTGCCAGGGCCTGGATGGGGAGGAGGATGGGCAGTGTGATTGCCAGGGCCTGGTTGGGGGTGGAGGATGGGCAGTGTGATTGCCAGGGCCTGGATGGGGGAGGAGGATGGGCAGTGTGATTGCCAGGGCCTGGATGGGGGTGGAGGATGGGCAGTGTGATTGCCAGGGCCTGGATGGGGAGGAGGATGGGCAGTGACTGCCTGCCAGGAACAGTTTTTTAGGGTGATGAAAATATTCTGGAATTTGATACTGGTGATGGTTGAACAATATGTGAGTATTCTAAAAACTACTGAATTGTACACTTTCAGATGGTGAAAATGTGAATCTTACATAAATTTTACCTCAAAAAGTACTTGTAAATTCCACGGGTTTGTGTGGAGGCTTGATTCCCCTCCTCTCACATCTGGCTGCAGTACAGCATGGGGCACAGGGTGCTCACAGAGTTCTCAGTTGGTTGTCTGATCTGACCCCCGAGAAAGGGGTTCAAATGAGCAAACCTGGGAATTAGTACGTGCTTGGACTCTGCTATCTTGGGATGGCTCTCTGTGGCAAGTGTACCTTTTCTTGGAGTAAATTCTTGTCTCGTGTGAGGGATTCCGCTGGGATTGCGGGGATGAGGGTGCTGAATGCAGGTTAGTTAAAAATGACATCTTGGCCAGGGGTGGTGGCTCACACCTGTAATCCCAGCATTTTGGGAGGCTGAAGTGAGAGGATCACGAGGTCAGGAGTTCAAGACCAGCCTGGCCAAGATGGTGAAACCCCCCCACCTCTACTAAAAATACAAAAATTAGCCAGGCATGGTGGCAGCACCTGTAATCACAGCTACTCAGGAGGCTGAGGTAGGAGAATCACTTGAACCCGGGAGGCGGAGGTTGCAGTGAGCCGGGATTGCACCATTGCACTCCAGCCGGGCCACAAAGCAAGACTCCATCTCAAAAAAAGCAAAAAACCGACGTCTTGCTTCAAGCACAAGTTGTTTTTCAGTTCCCTGTGATGAGCACAAACTTGTTTATGCTCTCGGAGCTGGCTTGAGAGGCCGGCTGCTGCTCCTTTCTACCAGGCTGACTCCTTTGCAGCTGGCAGACAGCCCCGGGGAACAGGCGAGATGATCTCACGGGCGGGTGGAGGGCGCATCCCGGACAAGGACCAGGCCCCTGTGCGCGTGGACATAATCAGCTTTGATAAGCAGAGGCTGAGGCTGTTTTTTCCAATTAGAGCTGTTAGAGGATTCTGGCAGGGGCAGCAGTGGGCTTAATTTAACAGACCTCGGACTCATTGAATTAGCCAATGTAGACGGGAGGGGAAGGACACTAACGTAGGGCTGGGGGGCAGAGACGGGGAAGGGGTGAGGAAGCCAGAAGGGCGGGTGAGCAGGGACACAGTGGGGCCTGGGGATGTGGTCGGGGTTGCATAGGAGCATCTTCTCATTCGGTGGGAAAGCTTGTGCGAGTAGGACGGGGTGGAGACGCTGTGGTGCTGGTAAGGCTGGCCTGGGGGGCTTTGCTCGCAGGATCTGGATTCTCAGAGGCTGCTGGCTAGGGTTCTGGACAGTTTCCTGTGCCCATCATCCTTCCCAGGGACCCTGAAGCTACTGCCATCTCCTCCCTTTCTAAAACTGACAGTTCTAAGCCACCCTCCCAGGCAACCTTCTTGGTCTGAGAATAAAGAACATCAGAGCCAGAGCAATTATTAAACGTCCTGATTGCAGGCCTTCGTGTTACAGAGGAGGCAGCTGTTTCCTAGAGATGTTCAGGAAACTCGTCTGAGACTATCCAGCCCTTAGAGGCAATGTCAGCATTGCAATTCAGACCCCACACGCCTAGCTGGTGCTGTTCCATCCAACAGTGCTCACCGTTGACCCCACTGTCCTCAGCCTGTGTGCATTTCCAGCAACTTGTATCCCAGACCACCTGGATGGTTTGAAAGCCATTCATTCATTCACATACAAAATTAGCCAGGCGTGGTGGTGCATGCCTGTAATCCTAGCTACTTGGGAGGCTGAGACAGGAGAATCGCTTGAACCCAGAGGAGGAGGTTAGAGTGAGCTGAGATCACACCATTGCACTCCAGCCTGGGCAACAAGAGTGAAACTCCATCCCAAAAATAAAAAAGAAAGAAAGAAAACGATTCATTCATTCATTCAAAAAGCAGGATGCCAAACTGTACAGCCAACATAGTCTCAACTATATGAATAATAAAATATGTGGAAAAGACTGAGTAGAAACATGGGGAAAGACTTAACTGTTGCTGCTTCTGGAGAGTGGGTTGATTACTGTCAATAACGAATGTTACTGGGTTTTATGACCCATCCTAACAATGACCTTACGTTGGTAAGATTGTGGTACAACTCCTGCGTTGCTAGGTGACAGCGAAATTTTGTAAAACCCTTTGGGAAAATACTGTGGCAGTGTTTATTTTTTAAATATGCATTAAAAAGTATTCTGATTTAAAATAGCTGATCAATACCTTTTTTGTTTTTCCTACCCCATGACATCCTGTTGAAATAATAGACAGAATAGGAAAAAATAATCTTAGTATATGAGAAAAGTGAGGTGTAGAAAGGTTTAAGAGTTTACCCATGGCCACATGGGTCTTAAGTAGCAAATCCAGCCATCAGCCACTATGTGGGACTGCCACACACTTTGCGTTTTTTTATACTTCCCAAACTTTCTACAATTGAGCATAGTAAAAAAAAGAAACTAAAATAAATTGTGTTTCCTGACGGATATGCTAGTTGGCTGTAAGGAACATTTTCCCTATTAGACCTAGCTGGCTCAGTAATTTGCTCAAACACTGGCCAGGGGCACATTTAGAATCGAAGTCCTGAGGGAGAGAGAGACACGTAAGATTCCTGCTGCCTCTGAGGCCACCACGAATCTGATCCTTCTGCACAGGCTGGCAGTGAGTGGTCTGTTGTGGCCAGACCAGCTGGAGGATTCCTGGAAGGCTAGGATGCAGCTCAGAGTCGGGCATAATTGGTAACAAGCCTGCCCTCCACCTGCTATAATCTTGGGCCTTCCAGAACCTTCCGCCTTCACCAGGAATAACCTGGCCCCAGCTCAACTTCCCCATACCCCCACCTTGAACCAAACCTGCCTCCTCTTTGAGAGCAGTGGTAGAGGAGGTAAGAGTGTAAGATGCAAAGCCACACTGCGCGAGGTCACATCCCAGCTCTGTCACTTACTGGATGCTGGAGACAAGTCACTTACTAGACAAGTTCATTTCATCTCTCTGAACCTGATGTATCCTCTGAACATAAAGACAGTTCTGCATTACAGAATCTGCTGTGAGGATGAGCTGAATTCACAGTTAACGCAGTGCCTGGCATGTGGCAGGAACCTCTGCAGTGTAACCTTCAATGGTCCCTTCCTGCTCCGCCCAGCGTTGCCCTATATACCTACATAACAGGCCCAGAGAAACCGTATAGCATCTTTCCTCGAGGGGCTTATCACCTTGAGAAAGCACAAAACCTGCTCACAGGAGACACAAAATTAGAAGGAAAAACAGACCAACATTTGCTGAATTCCTGTTATATGCCCCGAAAAGAAAAACCATACTGCATCTATTTCTTTCAGGTAGAAGATAGCCTCGAATTGTGACATGTCGCAATGTGTGAAACCTAATGCTGGGGGTGTGGGGTCTTCCTTCCAGTTCCTGTCCCTGTGATTACCATATTTCACTGACTTAGCAATTGACTTTAATCCTCCTCAGCTCTGCCTCTTCAGTTCCCTCGGGTAAATGACTCTTCTGTTGCCTGGCTACCCAGCAGGTAGACCCAAAGGTCAAGGAAAAGCTGCCCAACCTTAGAACTTGGCCATGAACGTCACTGTGGGAGGACAAATAAATATAGAACATCAAGAGATTATTCATTTAGAGCCCAGCTGCTCCAACATCTCACTGTGACTCACCAGACCAATTAAAGGCACAGTTATTCAGTGTGTCAGGAAGGCTGTTGTGAAGAGAACTCACCCGCTTCCCCTGATCCACAACTCCCACCCCTCACACCACCCTCCGCCCAACCCTCACCCTGGCAACGGATTAGATTTGCTCTTCCCTTGCCTGTATATAAGTTACCACTGCTTGTTTCCAGAAAAACCAATTAAGAAACCATGAATTGTGGTCAGCTATAAAGGTCACTGCACAGGCTATAAATACAGGCATTTCTAAACCGAGTGGAAAGTCCTGAAGCACATTCTCTCCTGTACACCCATGTCTTCCAGCTGAGGTTTTCTCTGATAAAATCAGAGGACATGAAGGCGGAGATCAAAAAGGCATCCCCTGGGTTTCTGTCCTGCAGCTCTCTCGGGTGTAGCTGGGAATTCTGAGCCTCCAGCAGCCCAGCCCACACCTCAGGTTTGGATTTGTTGTTTTCGTTTTGGGGGGAGTGGGGAGGGGGTCATAGAAACGATCTCTTCACAATGTATAGACGGTGTATGAGTTCAAGGCAAAACCTTGTAAAACACTGAAAAACACAATAGAGAAATAACCCATAATTTTACCTCTAAAAAAAATGGTTAGCACTTTAGGATATATTATTCCAGGCTTTTTAATAGGCTATATGTACACATATTTGTTTTGCTTTGCAGAAACATGTTTAAAGAGTGTCATTTAGTAATACCGTTTTGTAGCCTGCTTGCTCAGCAATATTTGCCATTATTTTTCCATAGTATTCTACATGTGCCATAGTGTATTTAACTTTCCCCGTTGTTAAGGATTTAGATGGCTTACGATTTCCCTTCATATGTAATGCCGCGGTGGACATCAAGTTGACGTCGTCATGAACCCTAATTATTTCCTTCGGGGAACTGCTTGAAGTGGAATTGCTGAGCCCTTGATCTTTAAGACTGGTGTATGTTGCCAAATCGCCTTCCAGGGAGGTTCTACTGGGGTGTGCTGTGACCATTTCTCCACACCCTTGCCAAAAACTGGCTAGTAATTGATACTTTTTAACCTGGACCAAGTTGTTGCATTTAAAAAGATGTTATGTTGTTTCAATCCAAATAGTCATTTAGTACCTACTAACACATCGCAAAAGGCTCCCAGAGCCACAGGCCCTAACCTGGAGTGGACGCTCCTGCCCACCAGCCTTGGCAAGGCTCCTCTGAGCTCCCTCACCCTGGGGATGGCAGCAGTGACAGAACCAGGGTCTCAGGTCTCCCCAGGGTAGATTCAGAGACAGGTACAGGTTGGTTGTCCTGTTCAACCTGAAAGAAAGGTTCTTAGGGCCAGCCACCAATCTGGGCTGCAGGCCTGTGCCATATGCACAAAGTGAAATGAACCCAGGTTAAGGACCTGGGAGCAGAGCTGGGCTCTTCCACTTCCACACCAAAGCCCTCTGCCCAGCAGCAAAGAGGGTTCCCCAGGGCTCAGCCTCAAGGGATAATACCAGCCACGTGTGTGTATCACTTAGCCACCTGCTAAGCCCTCTGACATACCTGTGGCATTTAATCCTCAACCCAGTAAGGAAGACACAAGTATTATACCCATTAACAAATGAAAGTATCGAGGTTCAGAGAAACTGAATAACTTTCTCAGAGTCTCAAGGAGAACCAGAATTTAAATTCAGACCTCAGGCCTCAAATCCTGACCATTTCCAATGTGACCTATAACCTGTCTAGCCCCTGGCATGTCTCAGCCCAAGGATTTTGTCCTCATCCTTAAGAATCTGTGTGAGTTTCAGGACCCAGGAGCCAGGGCCCTTTCCCAAGGGTCTGGCAGTGGAATGAGGTGACTGAAAAGCAGGGGCCAGAGTTTTCCACTGGCACCCGCCACCAGCTCCTCCTGCACCCTGGCCGCATCAGGCCTGCTGCCAGGAAAAGGGAGCGAGACCTTCCTACCCATCAGGGATGTAGAGGATGAATTAGATAAAGTCCATTAGCCAACAGTGGCATCCTTTAACATACAAAGCAGTATTATTAATAATGTTTGAAATGAGATTATTTCAAAAACATTAAGTGGTTATGGAACAAGTGCTATCAAACCCAAAGCAGAGTCTTCCAGTTCCTGAGCAATCTCTTTAGCTCAAGGCTCCTCTTAATTTGTAGTAAATAGAGTAAGCTGTTTAGCTGGGCTATTAGGCCTCGGAGCCTAAACACACGTATTCCTGAGACTTCCTTGATCCAAAATGTACATCAGTGATAGCTCAAGCTGCTGGCCTGCATGTGTTCATTCAGTCAGCGTTTATAGGGCGCCTGCCATGTGCTGCCGAGATACAGAAATTAACGAGGCGCAGCCCCTGCCCCGAAGGTTCCCTTGCCACAGTTTTGTGCAGATAAATGGTTCTGTAATCAAATAATGACATGACCCTGGGAGCATTGCTATAATCATAGAAGATACACGGCACCTGCTTCACAGGCAGGGGCGGGATCAGGAAACACGTCACAGAGGAGCCTTGCAGGAGGAGTAGCCGGGGCCTGAGCATGAGGTCTAGACCACTCTACAGCTCCCCCAGAGTGCCAGGCGTTCTCCTGTTGGGGAGCAGAGGTGGGACCTGGCTGGATATGTTTTAGGGAACTCCGTTCGGTGGCAGAATGGCCTGGATATGAGAAGGCTGGAGCTCAGTGAAGAGCCCACTGCAGGGCCCAGGTCAGAGGCGGTGGCAGTTGTCCTGATGGAGATGGGCAGTGCCCAAATCCAGATCACCATGGGAAGCCCCAGGGGCACCTTTAACTCCCCAGCCTCTCATCCATAGAGAGTCTGATTCCCTGGGTCTGGGTGAAATCTGGGGATCGTTACAAAGCTCCCCAGATGACCCAGATGTCAACAGGCTTGGAAACTGCTGGTCCAGGTGCCCTCCAGCTCAGAGATTCTAGGAGACAGAAGTTAATGTGTGGGCTTTGTGAGCTGTGAAATGCTATGCAAATATGAGTGATGTGTTTCTCAGGATTTTCTCTATGAAAGTCATCTTGTCACCCACCACCTAAACACTTCTCACAATGTGTAAATCAGTGGCAGGTTTGACTTCAGTTTCCTTCTGCATCTATTCCCCTGGTCCTCTAGTCTCCAACCAGTCAAGCCAAGAGAACTCTTCTGCAGCCAAGGAAATCATTTTGAAACTGAACGATCCTCTCTCCTTCCCACCACCCGCTCACCTGTTCATAGCTTTGGTAAATCCACACGATATTCCTCTGGTTTGAAATAAACTGTTACTCCCAGACTGCATCTGTTAACCATCTGGAGCCCATTTGCTTCCTCCCAGGGAAGATTCCCTGCCCTGAAGCTCGCAGGGAAAGCCTGCTCTGGACAAGACCTGCTCTTCCATTGTCTCTGCTGCTTTCTTTTACATGCCAAAGCCTGTAAGAACGGTGTAGATCACCAACCGGCTGAGTCCAGATCAACTGCATGAGGTGTGGGGCTTTGGGGCTTGCGGTTCCTAGCCCTGCCTCTTACCAGTGGCATGGATTCTGACAAGTAATTTAAATTCCAAAAGAGGGGAAAAACATCTATATCCCAGGGATCTTGCAGGATCGAAAGGATGTGATGGATGTCGTATATCTGGGATGGCATCATGCAGGAATATAGAAATGCAGGGTTGCAGCTTTGTGGGGGAGAGATGTCACAGAAAGGGGGCTCGAGAAGTCTGCAGACAAGGCGCGCTGACTGTGACTGCCCTCCAGCCTGCCCTACCCACCAGGTGGCGTGTTTACCTGGCGCAGAGAGTTGCGGCTGTCTGCGTCCACTGTGGTGCTGCACCCGGGACGGAGCCTTGCTGTCCTCCAGTGCTCCCTTTTTTTTTTTTTTTAATTTTTATTGCATTATAGGTTTTGGGGTACATGTGCAGAACGTGCAAGATAGTTGCATAGGTACACACATGGCAGTGTGTTTTGCTGCCTTCCTCCCCTTCACCCACACTTGGTATTCATCCCCAGGCTATCCCTCCCCAGCCCCCCCTGCTGTCCCTCCCCCATTCCCCCCAATAGACCCCAGTGTGTAGTAGACCCCCTCTCTGTGTCCATGTGTTCTCATTTTTCTCACCCACCTATGAGTGAGAATATGTGGTATTTCTTTTTCTGTTCTTGTGTCAGTTTGCTGAGAATGATGTTCTCCAGATTCATCCATGTCCTTATAAAGGACACAAACTCATCATTTTTGATTGCTGCATAATATTCCATGGTGTATATGTGCCACATTTTCCCAGTCCAGTCTATCATCGTTGGGCATTTGGGTTGGTTCCAGTTCTTTGCTATTGTAAACAGTGCTCCCTTAAACAGCCTCTTCCGTGAGTGCATGTCAGCCTCTACCCCCACCTATGCTGACATGGAGCAGGCCTCCTCGTGGGCATGTCTGCCAGCCTCTTCCGTGAGTGCATGTCAGCCTCTACCCCCACCTATGCTGACATGGAGCAGGCCTCCTCGTGGGCATGTCTGCCAGCCTCTTCCGTGAGTGCATGTCAGCCTCTACCCCCACCTATGCTGACATGGAGCAGGCCTCCTTGTGGGCATGTCTGCCAGACTCTTCTGTGAACCAAAGAGCACTCTGGTCAGCCGTTAAAAACACAATTTGTGGTTACTTAATCTCAAAATCTTCAGTGTATTCCCAGGAGAGCCGAGAGGAGATTAGATTCTTCTTCTTTTTTTTCTTTTCGAGATGGAGTCTCGCTCCATCACCCAGGCTGGGATGCCTCAGTGCTATCTCAGCTGACTGCAACCTCCACCTCCCAGGCTCAAGTGATTCTCCTGCCTCAGCCTCCCAAATAGCTGAGATTACAGGCATGTGCCACCACACCCAACTAATTTTTGTATTTTCAGTGGAGATAGGTTTCACTATGTTGGCCAGGCTGGTTTTGAACTCCTGACCCCAGGCGCTCTGCCCACCTTGGCCTCCCAAAGTGCTGAGATTACAGGTGTGAGCCATCGCGCCAGGCTGGGATCAGATTCTCATTTCTCCTCCTCTTCTACCATTCTTCCTTCCTCTTCTTTTCCTCATTTCAAACATCATTGAATGTTGGATCCTATCATCCAACCAGGAGGATGTAGACCCTGATGCATCCCTTAAGAGAGAAGGATGAAGAATGCCCTGGGCATGAGCTGCAATGGTGAAAGATTTAACATTGGTAGGGTTCTATCACGTGGAAACTGGTCTGGGAGGAAGGCAAAGTCATTAATCAAGTAACATTACTACCCCCAGGAGGAGAAGGCAGGGACTCGAAGGCGATTAAAGCCCTTCCAGGGTTACAAAACTAAAACATGGCACGAAATGAATATCTGCCAGAAGCCACAAGTAAAGCAACCGTATTTCAGGTCATGGGAAATAATGGCAGAAGAGTAAGAAGGGCTGCATTTTGGAGGCGGAACCGGTGAGGCTGTGTTTTATGTCATGGACAATAGCAACCCCCAGAATGTTTTAGAAGCGGGAAAGGACATGATCAAAGAATGATTTCGGAAGTGAATATAGCAACATACAGAAAAGACAGAGAAGAGACTGGTAGGAAAGGAACTATTTGAAATATGACCCTCAACCCAGATGGTGGCAGTAGGCACAGGAAGCGGCATCAAAGATGATCATGGCTGCAAGCCTGGAGACTGGGGGCCTGCTGTCAACTGGAGAGGAAAGTGTTAATAACAGCTGACTTTTTTTTTTTTTTGGAGCGGCTGTTATGTGCTTGCCACTGCAAACTAACGTTTTTTGTCAAATTTCTCATGAAGTCTCCTAATGGCCCTAGGATATATTTACTAGTATCCCCATATTACAGATTTTGGAGATGGGAAACTGAGGCCCAAAGTGGTGACGTGATGTGCCCAGTTTACTCAGCTCATAGGGAGGGGAGCAGGTACTTCACCTCAGGTCTGGCTGACAGTCTCTAGAATTCACACTTTTAACCCAGCATTGAGCAGCCCCTCCAACCCACCTGCAGATTCACAACCTGGATAAAGGGCAAGTTGGCAGCGAGGCGGACGGAGCCTCTGTAGCGTCTGTCTCCCCTAAGAGACCAAACTCACCCTCCCACTGACCTGGATGGATGGCGTCAGCACTCACTGAGATTAGGATTTTCTGTAGAAGATACTCGCTCCACAGAAGGGGCACTGTCAGGGTGAGAGAAGGTAACTCCAGCTCAGACTCTGGGCAGACCTGGGGACATAGTGGCCCTCAGAACATCGGGATAAGGGAGAGAGATTCCTCCAAAGACCCGAATATTCTTATGTAAGGGATGAGGGATAGGCAGCCAGCCAGGGAGAAAAGACTGGAACATGAGGCGAACCGGAGCACCTGTCCGTTGTTTGGCCGGCATTTCTCCAGCGGTATTACCTTTCAGAGCCATGCACCCAGAGTCTGACAGCCCAGCAAAGCTCCCCTAAAGCCCGGCTCGGAATCCTGCTGCCTGGACGTCTTTGTCCCAGACACAGGATGCTGGTCTTAATCTCACATAGTATGTTATCTGGAGATAATGTAAACATCCAAGAGAAGAAAGACAAGGAACGTGATGTTATGAGACTTCCCTGTCGGCAGTAGCACGGCCCTCAGATCCAGGCATGAGAAGTCCTGTGGGGCCCTCCTCAGGCCACACCCAGGCACGAGAGTCCCTGTACTGGCCCTCCTCTCCATGGAGCGCAAGCCTGTACCCTCCTCTCCATGGAGCCCAAACCTGTGCCCTCCTCTCCATGGAGCCCAAGCCTGTGCCCTCCATTCTACACCATATCCTTGTGCTGTCCAAACAACCACAAGCTGCTTCCCGGGCCCATGCAGGTCTCTTCCCCTGGTCTCTGCTTTCAAGGGTTACATACCCCTGTGCCTGCATGGCTAGGAGGCAGTTCTTTGGGTACAGTGGATGGAACCTGGACTTTAGGGCTGGGGTGTCCACACTCCATGTACATGGGGCTTCGAAGTGTACAGTAGAAAGAGAAGGAACAGGCTGCAGGCCGGCATCCAGGCCAGCCCTCCCTGCTGCCGCATTTCAGCGCGGAGCTGACCTTCCAGGTGTTTTCAAAGTGTATTTGTCAGGGCAGGAGGATGGAACATGTTTTCATTTAACAGTTGCTAGCTGGATTTTTAACTTTTAAATATTTAGACATATCATCTATGGCCTCCGTTTATTCTTTTGCCCTCAGCCCTACAAATGTTAGGATAGCAAAATCTTGAGTTGAAGAGATCGTAAAGTCATTCATTCCAACCACCCAGCCAGGCTTTCAGTCCCACCAAATGCTTAATCACCCCCAATTACGATCGGATGCTGGGCTGACTGCCTCCTGAATGACGAGCGCATTCTGTGTCCACAGTTTTCTCACTGCTGGAAGTGCTCCTTCACTCCCATGTCTTCCTGTTCCAGAAACAGCACTTAGTGGTAACGGCCTGAAGCTCACTCTGCCAGGCACTGGAGGACAGAGATCAGTGAACTTTGACTCACGGAGAGCAGGGTCCAGATCCTGGCTCTGCCACTTACGAGATGTGTGACCTTAAGCGAGTTTCTTCATCTCTCTGATCTTCGGTTTCTTCGTCTGTAAAATGGAAATAACAGTTCCCCACCTCTGTTGCCTCCGCTGGAATGCAACGGCGAAGTCACGGGTCACTGCAGCCTCAGACTTCTGGACTCAAGCAGTCCTCCTGCATCAGCCTCCCGATAGCTGGAACTACAGACACATGCCACCATAGCCGAGGTTTTCGGTTTTTGGTTTTTTTTGGAGATTGGATCTCTTTATGTTGACCAGGCTGATCTCAAACTCCTGTGCTCAAGAAATCCACCCGCCTCAGCCTCCCAAACTGGTGGGGTTATAGGCATGAACCACTGCCCTGGACTTCGGCCCCAATATCTTAAACAGAAGTCTCAGTGACAAGGGATGTAATTAGCGCCGATAAGTAGTGACTTGATTATTAATGTTACCTAGTTACTTTCACACTTGTTCTCATGGCAGAAGGAGGTTGGAGTTTTACATAGAAAGACGTGAGAACTAGTCTGAACGTCCACTTACTAGGTGTGTTACCTTAGACAAGTCTGTGTGCCTCAGTTAGTTACCTATCAGTAAAAGGCAGCTGATGATCTCCGTCACCTCACAGAGCTCCTCCTAAAACCCCGCTGCCAAAAAGTCATTCATTCATTCATTCATTCTGTAAACATCCACAAAAGGGCTATTTGTATTTGGTCCTGAGATGAAAAATGTGTCCAGCTCCTACCCTCAAGGAACCCATACTCTAGTGGATAAGACAGAGAGATAATTATATATTTATATATATAATATGTATAAGTTAAATATATATATAATATATAAATATATTTATAATATATATTACATATATTTAAATAGATAAAATTTTTATATATATATTTAATTTATATATATAACTATTATTTGGTTTATATATATAATTTATATATAAAAACATATATTTATATAAAAATATAAATACGTTTATATATAATATATAAATATATATTTAGTAATATAAATAATTACATATAAAGATAATGTATATAAAATACAGTGTGGCAGGTGCTGGCATCCTGAAGGAGGGGACAGCTGGCTCTGCCCCGGAAAGGGTGCATAAAGAAAGTAGCATCTGAGAGGGATTAAGGCAGAGAATATCATGAAAAAAAAAGCATGGAATCAGTAGTTCCATGGAACAACGTTTTATGGAACAAAGATACAAAATAAAATGAATCTTTCCTTCAAGTGACAGGTCTTCAGATATCTGACAAAGATATCTTAGCCTAGTCCCCATCCTTTCTGACAACTTCTTTTAGGCAGGCTCAGCATCCCTGGTTTCTTCAACCTTTTCCAGCTGTGTCCCTGTGAGTGTCCCCAGGTCCTCTCTGGACACGGTCCCTCCTCTGCGTGTCCCAGTGGCATGGGGTACTCGTATGTCTACGTATGTCACAAACGTCACCACAACCAGTTCTTTAGCCAAAGCATAATTAAAATCTTATTTGAAAGCAGGTTATACTTTCCAAAATTCCAAGAGTCTGTGAGTTTGGCTGCAAATCAGAAGGCTCATCCTCTGCTACGTAGTGACAGAAAGTGTGAAGCATGGGAGTGAGAAGAGCATACGAGCTCATGCAGGGATTCCAGGGACCGCTGGCTTAATGCTCTTAGGGAACAATGAAACTCTAGCCCCAGAGGGTGTCTTATTAAAGCTCAGGGGATCCTAGTGAGATAGATCTGGAACTCGTATTTCAGGTGCAATGTCATAGCTGGCTTTGGTTCCAAAGCCTTAGAATTGGCTTTGATAGAGCTGCATGCTTTTCCATGATGGTGAATTAAAAGTAAAAGCAACACGAACAGAAGGAACGTTCTCTTGGAAGGAAACAGCAGCCCTGCCGCTGCATCTGGAGGCCCTATTGCTGCCTTGACTAATGTCGTGGGCATTTGGCCAGGTTGCAGAGTGCCACCACCTGCTGGGTGGCTATTGCTGGCCCGGGGCTCTCTGACTTACAGGTATTCTCCCTCACCGTTGAGTATGGAGCATTATTTCCGTTATTGCTGTCCCCTTAAAGTTTCAACTGTGAACAAAAAAAGCCTAGTTCTCAAACGACAGCTGGAGAAAACATTAACACCAGTCCCTTACAGCTTCATTCACAGTGGCCACAGCCGGCATCTTCCAAGGCAGCAGGAGGATCCTGTGGGCCAGGACTTTCCCTGGGCACCGGCTGCCCTTGCTCTCACACTCTTGGCCATGCTCTGCTCCTGCTCAGCATAAAGGCAGCACCGTAGCTGCCTGCTCAGCTCATCAATTCAGGGCCTTGTCTTTGCCGCAAAGTTTAAGGAGCTACCGGGGAGAAGACAACTGGTTTTTGCCAGCAAAAAATTAGAGCATTGGGCAGCAGTTCTCACACTTGAGTGTCCAAATAAATACTTGAAATGAGTGTGACTGTCCTGGTTTATGCCAGTTGTCCCAGCATAACTATTAATAGTACCCTGTTCAATTAAGTAGGCAATAAATTGAATGATCACCCTTCTTAAAATGCACATGACCAGGATGCACCCACGGGTGTCTCAGGGCCTCCCGGAATCTGGATTTGAAACTAGCATCCTGGCATTTCTGTGGCCTGCGGTGGGGAGACACGCTTTGAGAATTTCTGATGATAACGTGAAACCAAAAATCATTATAGTAACACTGATTTTTAAAAGATAGTAGTCCTTTGCTTTTGTGGGGGCTTATGTGGTACTTTTTAACGTCTGGATTTGATTTAACAAACGTGAGTACCCACTCTGTTTGGAGCACTTTGCTGGATGCTCTGGGAGATACAGACATAAAGAAGCTGTGTCCCTGCATCAGTTTACATCTGGCAAGGCACCCAGACAGAGATTACATGGGAGCGAACCCTGGGTCACAAGGAAATGCTGAAGGGGAGGCATTTATGCAACAGCACAACAGTGCAAGGGAGGAAGGGCAGGAAGAGAAGGAAATGGGAATTCAAAGCGGCTGAGTGACTTATCCAAAGTCCCACTGAGCCATGAATCTAACCTGGGCCTCCCAAGTCCAAGGCCTGGGCTCTGTTCCACATACTCACCACTGAACTCTAACCAGCAACCCCAGAGAGAAATATACACAGGACAAATCCTTGGCAAGGAGGTAAGAAGCGGGGATGGGAGAGGGCTATCAGAGTGACTAGAATTACTGAAAAGCAAGGATTAATCTAAAGAGGATTCCTAAAGAGGACGAAAAGGAATTTATGAAACATCGTTATAAAACAGCCGGGCATGGCGGCTCACGCCTATAATCCCAGCTACTCAGGAGGCTGAGGCAAAGTGGAGGTATCTTTCTGATTCTGATACATACTCCCAAATCACCCTCAAATCACCTGTCAGTTTACACTCTGCTGTGGCTTGAACGTGTCCCCCAAAAGCTCATGTGTTGGAAATTTAATTGCCATTATAACAGGGTCTTTAAGAGGTGATTAGCTTATGAGGGCTCTGCCTTTGTAAAGGGGTTAATATTTTTATTGGGGCATAGGCTCCTGATAAAAGGATAGATTGGCCTGCATTCTCACCTGCTCTCCCACACTCCCTTGCCCACTCCCCTTCTGCCATTGGATGGCCCCACCAGGTGCTGGTGCCATGCTCTTGGACTTCCCAATCTCCAGAACCATGAGCCAAATAAGCGTCTGTTCTACATAACGACGTAGTCTGTTATATGCTGTTATAGCAGCAGAAAATAGGCTAAGACACAGTCCCGGCCACAGTGCTACTGCATGGCCTCGACCACAGGCTGAATCAGGCTCAGCAGCAGCTGGTTCCAGAGAGGCTACCAAACAGGAACATTTTGAAGAATGTTTATCATTCACGTTTCCCACCAAATCGTCATCTCCTTTTGTGCTTTTCTTTTTTTTTTGAGACGGAGTTTCGCTCTTGTTACCCAGGCTGGAGTGCAATGGCGCGATCTCGGCTCACCGCAACCTCCGCCTCCTGGGTTCAGGCAATTCTCCTGCCTCAGCCTCCTGAGTAGCTGGGATTACAGGCACGCGCCACCATGCCCAGCTAATTTTTTGTATCTTTAGTAGAGACGGGGTTTCACCATGTTGACCAGGATGGTCTCGATCTCTTGACCTCGTGATCCACCCGCCTCGGCCTCCCAAAGTGCTGGGATTACAGGCATGAGCCACTGCACCCGGCCCCTTTTGTGCTTTTCTAACTCCTGTCCCCAAGTTTGGCTTTGTTTTATGGAAGTTTTATGCCTTGGCCCTTCATAACTGATTTAATAATTTTTCCTTTCTCTGCCTATAGATCCTATGACAGGAGTCTTTCTCTATTATTATTATTATTATTTTACAGCTGTTGTCTTCTTAGCCTTTCCTTTCCTCTGTTACTTCCTTTCTATTCATCATCTAATTCAGTGGCCCTTGACTTTTCTGCAGTCACAGAACTCTGTGTATCTGATGAAAGCTATGTACCCCTTCTCCAGAGAAATATTCAACAGTACACACACACACACACACACACACACACACACACACACACGATTTGGGATGTACATCAATGCTAATCTATTTCTCAACTTTACCTAAATTGGCATCTTTCTGAGAGTTACCGATAATTCCAACCAAATTCCTGTTTTCTTTGGGCAAGTCATTCTCATTTATAATCACAACTCACAAAAGAAAACGAAGTTGCCCTATGGGCTCCACCTCTTCGAGGTGTGACATTCAGAGAAACTCACATCTGATGTGCAAAACATATTTTGAAAGCAATTCAAATGTTCACTAAAGATCTTGAGGAAATTCCAAAGGGAGGAATTTCATTCATATTTTTAAAACTTTAAAAAGTGTCTTTCCCCGTCTCCATCTCTCCCCATGCCTTGCACAGATGGCAGCTGCCCCCAAAGTCCCCTCCTCCCCGCGGTGCCCTCGGGATGTTCCTCACACGCCTCTCATGCTGGCTCTTTGACCTGTCCTCTCTCTCCTCTCCAAGTACGTTCAGTTTGGTGGCTCTCACATTTCTAACTTATTCATGCTTTTTCAAACAGCATGACACCTCCCAACTTACCTTTTACCCCAAGTCTGCGCGGCGCACAAGATGAGCTGGTCGACACTGTTTAGCAGAAAGCAGAGCGGGGAAAGGCTATAGACACTGTATCTTAACCTACTATGTTTTTCTATTACATAAAAGACGTGAAGTTGCCCTCTTGGACAGCAGGCTCACCTGGACCATCCGTTCTGGAGCCTTCCCCCGTATGTTAGCCACCACATAGAGTTCTCACCCGTTTATGCTCACAGGCCTGTGTGTGACATGGGGGCCCCTGCCCACTTTCACCTCCACTTCTGGGGAAAAGTGAGAAGCTGCAGTTTAGAATCAGCACATCCTGCCTCACCCTCCTGCCTCACCCCCACCACAGGGTGCACAGTGATAATTCAGCTCTCAGAGCCATCCCACTGCCCCCTGCAGAGAGGGCAGAGTATGTTTCTCAGATAGGAATAAGATTTGTCAGCCAGGCGCGATGGCTCGTACCTCTAATCCCAGCACTTTGGAAGGCCGAGGTAGGCAGATCACTTGAGGTCAGGAGTTTGAGACCAGCCTGGCCAAGATGGTGAAACCCCGTCTCTACTAAAAATGCAAAAAAAGCAGCCGGGCGTGGTGGTGAATACTCGTAATCCCAGCTACTTGGGAGGCTGAGGTGGGATAATTGCTTGAACCTGGGAGGTGAAGGTTGCAGTGAGCCGAGATCACGCCACTGCACTCCAGTCTGGGTGACGGAGTGAAACTCCATCTCAAAAAAAGGAAATAAGATTTATCAAGACAGGAGTGGTCACTTCAAGAGATCTATTGTGCAGCCTGGGGACTGTATTTCCCAGCAATCTATTCTATGCTTGAAAATTGCCAAGAGAGTACATTTTAAGTGTTCTCACTTTAGTATATGTGCTGCCGAAGTGAGCGCTAATTGTTCTCACTTTAAAAAAACAAAGTATGTGAGGCCATGCATCTAACTAGCTTGATTTAGCCATTCCACAGCGTGTGCACGTATTAAAACTTCATGCTGGACGTCGTCATTTTATACATATGTACATACATAACTTGTCGTCATTTTATACATATGTACATACATAACTTGTCGTCATTTTATACATATGTACATACATAACTTGTCGTCATTTTATACATATGTACATACATAACTTGTCATTTTATACATATGTACATACATAACTTGTCGTCATTTTATATATATGTACATACATAACTTTTATCTCTCAGTCACAAAAACACAATCTAAACAGAGGCTTGTGGGGATACAGATGTTGTTGCCTTAGTTTTGCTCTCTCAGAATACTGACTCTGATAGTCAACTAGGGAAACTTCTAGAAGTTGTAGTTGGACCTTCACAAAGACACCCAAAGAAGGAGCTGAGAATTACCAAACCCGCATGTGGACTAGGAATTGTAAGTGTTGATGTGCAGTTGACTTAAGCACGTGTGTGTGTAACTATTAAGAATGTAAGACATGGCCGGGCGCGAGGGCTCACGCCTGTAATCTCAGTACTTTGGGAGGTTGAGGCAGGCAGATTATCTGAGCTCAGGAGTTTGAGGCCAGCCTGGCCAATGTGGCAAAACCCTGTCTTTACTAAAAATACAAAAATTAGGCGTGGTGGCGGGCACCTGTCATCCCAGCCACTTGGGTGGCTGACGCATGAGAATCACTTGAGCCCAGGAGGCGGAGGTTGCAGTGAGCCGAGATCATGCCACTGCACTCCAGCCTGGGCCAGACTCTGTCTCAAAAGAATATAAGGCCTGTGTTTGGATGTGAGTGTCCCATTCCAGCTCTCTAAGTGAGGGTGGAAGGTCCCGTCCGTGTGGCTGAGGGCATCGTTTTGTTCTGATCTGGTGGGACCCTTCCTTTGCAGGCTCCGCTGTGCCTCACGCTGGGCTTGTCCCGGGCGGTCTGCTCTTGTCCCAGGAGCCCCTCCGGTGGCTTCCGTGCGGCCCTGCCCACCCGCACCCTCAGCAGGCCTGCTGCCACTTCTACTCATCACCGCCCCTGGGCTTTTCACAGTCCTTTTGCCCATCTTAGAATATTTTCTCTGATGTGACTGAGGATTCTGGAGTAACCCTAGCATGTTTCTAAGGCCTCCAACCCACAGGCTGCCTTGTCCCACTCTGAACAAGCATTAGCCTGGCTCAGTCGGATGCGACTGGTGGGATGAATAGGCCAGGCCCTCTGGGATGGAGGAAAGGGGAGGAGGGTGCTTCAGAAATGTTCCCCAAGCTTCCCCTCGTGATGTGGGTGGACGGTTTCCAAACCTTCCTGTTGCACTCGTGTATATGCTTCTGTGAAATTCACTTGGACTTGGTCTTAAGTTTCTTTGGTAATAATATAATCAACGTACTTCAATCCTGTACGTCCTGGAAACCCCTTCGCAAGCCTCCCGCTTCCTGTCTGAGTGCGAGGACTCTGGGCTCCGTGCCCAGTCTTCACAGCTCCCTCTGGCCCTCTTGTCAGCTTAATGCAGCGCCCCTCCTTTCTCCATCTGCCTCAGAAATCAAGCTCTGTCCCTTCAGTGGCCTGCGTTCTTATCGGATTTCTTCCAGTCTGCTGACATCTCGCTAAAGAAGTGAAACAAGCCCTATAGACGCGTCTGCCTTTCCCACCGGTCTGTTCAGCAGTCACTGAGCTGCAGGGACCCTCAGAACACCCTCCAACCAATCAAGGACAGATGGGGAGAAATCCAAGGCATAAAGTGCAACACAACAGACTCACATGTGGAGCCCTTTCCCACAATGCTAGGCTGGGCGTGGTGTCCCCCTTTCCCACAACGCTAGGCTGGGCGTGGTGTCCCCCTTTCCCACAACGCTAGGCTGGGCGTGGTGTCCCCCTATCCCACAACGCTAGGCTGGGCGTGGTGTCCCCCTATCCCACAACGCTAGGCTGGGCATGGTGTCCCCCTTTCCCACAACGCTAGGCTGGGCGTGGTGTCCCCATGCGTCCTGCAAAGGCCAGCAGTTGAGGCCGCTTTGTTAGGCCGGGAAATACCACTGCATCTGGAGTTAGAAGAGCCAGGGTGGCATGGAGATGGGCCACGTGGCATGTGCCATGCATAGCAAGAACTACTCTGTCATGGGAGAAGAGTGACAGCAGGGTGTCCCGGAAAGTCACGTGACCTTGTCCAAACCACATGGCCTTCTTATGTGAAGGAAGAGGAATCAAAATCTGCCGTGCCGAGGGGACAAAGGAGATGAAGCCGAGGAAAACTCTGTGAGCTGTTAACAAACATCGCTCTGAAAGGCAGAAATGGGAAAAAACCAAGTCCAAGGTGAACCAAACCCTTAACAAGTTTACTGGCCTCGGCACCGGCCTCTCTGAAGCACAGCGGACAGACCTGTGAGCAGAACCTCAAGAGCTCCAGAGACTAGTGTTTCCTGCATAAAATTGCCCCCTCGTCCAGAATGACACGTAACTAAGTGCCAATTGTGTCCTAGGCAAAACCGAGGCTCTCAGGGAGAGCGGTCTGGAAGGATTGGAAAGGTCTGGGAACTGGAGCGGGTGGAGCTGGAGGTGCCGTGTGCCACTCTGCAGCAGAGACAGGTGGGCGGTGTGGGAACGGTGGCGAGGAAGACTTCCCGTAAATGGGGCATGCCCTATATACTCGTTTCTGCTCTGACAGATGTGTATTGAGCATCTGCTGTGTTCTAGGGCTGAAGACTCACTGGTGAGTAAGGCGGACGTGAAACCGTGTGCAGTGGGGCTTTAGACCAGTCACAGCCCTTCCGCGGTGCAAGGGGCCCACAGCCAGGTTCTCAGGCTCCGCCAGGGCACGGTTCCCACAGACCTGTGCCCACTCTTCTTCCATGAATGGCACAGGTTTTACTGAAGGAACATGTAGAGCAGCCTGTTTCTGTGTCACCCCAATCAGGGAAGGGGTACGCTCAGCCTTGCCCTTGACAGGCACCCAGGAGGCAGGCAGCACCTCTGAGACAGCCCTCGGCTGCGAGGAGCAGGGCACCTCTGTTTATCTGCCCCAAATATTTATTCGTAACCCCAAGCAGTGAACAAGCCTGATGCAGATGCCTGTTCCGGGCTGTCTGTGCACTGCACGCACCACAGCGGTCTGACAGAGAGTGCAGAGTCACCCCCAGGCCTTCCACAGGTGGCCTGGACACTGGGGGTCCTGAAAGCAGAGGGCAGGCCATGTGTTCCCTCCCCGTTCCCTCCTCTGAGCTCCTTGAGGGCACTCTGCCTCTCATCTGTGTCCCGGGGCTGGGCTCCCTACCAGGCACTTTCCTTGGTGCTCAGTAAGCAGTAGATGAAGGTTAAATGAGGAGAAGAACAGAGTTTCCGTAAGGATGCTGAGACACAAAGGCCCAGTCAAGGTCCTGATCAGGAGCCCGAGGGTTCTGTTCTGTTCTGAGCAGCCCATTGAAGATGGAATGAAAGAGAGGAGGAACAGCACACGCATTTTCACACACATCACCTCAGGCATAACTCAGATATGAGCTGGGGTCACACGTTCTGCAGGACCGGGACAGGACTTGCTGAGACCCCCATTATAGGGCTCAGAGCTGCTGCAGGACCTGGATAGGACTTGCTGAGACCCCCATTATAGGGCTCAGAGCTGGGGTCACACGTTCTGCAGGACCTGGACAGGACTTGCTGAGGCCCCCATTATAGGGCTCAGAGCTGGGGTCACACGTTCTGCAGGACCTGGACAGGACTTGCTGAGACCCCCATTATAGGGCTCAGAGCTGCTGCTGTGGTCATCTCTGCTCTAAACTTCTCCCTCCACTGAACTCTTCTTGCTGTGAGTGTCTTCTGTGTACCGTGGCTATGCACCTAGAGGGACACTCAGCCGCTTCATCTGATTGCCACAGAGGGAAAAATATCACTCACATTGAGAAGATGCCACCACAGAAACTTGGAATTAAATAAGACACCTCCCAATCCCTGGAAGCCTTTTGCAGCGCCTGACTGCTGGAATTTTTAGCTGGCCAGGAACCCAGCCAAACCCCCCAGCCTCAGCTGTTTCTTAGGGCTCATCTCTCTTCCTCACCCCACCCTCCCTGATCTGCCTGCCACCCCACATCCACACAGCTCTCCTCAGGCCCACCCCAAACCTCAGCACAGCCAGACTCACCCAGGGGTGAGCGAGCATGGAGACCATCTCTCCTGGGAGCAGCTGGAGGGCTAACAGCAGGGCCGTGATGCTCTTGAGACATCATCAACCCTCCTTAGAAGGCAGTGTGATTTTCCCAGGAAATCCGCACCCTATAGAGACAGGTGTGTTATTTATCTCCGTTTTGCAGATGAGCCTCAAGGAGGTCATTAATTACCCAAATTCACCCAGGTAATTAGTGTGGAAAATGGGATTTAAACCCAAATCTTATCTTGGAACTCCTGGCCTAGTGTTCTTTCCACTGTACACAGCAGGGCACAGTAGGACGGAAGGCTCTGTGTGGGGGCAACACTCTGTGCAAAGCAACTTCCCCCTTAAAACTGGTCGTTCCAGCATCCAGAATGTGCAGATACCGGTAGGCAGCTGGAGTGGAGCTTAACAGAGACTCATGATTCCAAGTCTGTGCCCTCAAATGGTCTATCCTGTAAAGAAGAAAGCAAAATATACCCACAGGACACCCGTGTATCAATACCAGAGGACACACAGGCCTAAGGAAGGCCAAACAAAAATGTGCAGTGTTAAGGCAATCCTGGAAGGCTCCCAGGGGGAGGTGAGAGCGTCCTTCCTTTTCTCTTTTTGTTTGAGTTGGACTTCAGATGCAGAAGCCTAAGTTAATCGTATTCTTCAGATCGTAGCACAGTATCATGCACGATTGGTCTGTGCAGGGTCTGTCACATATTATTTATTTCTATTCTCACTCCCACTTCATGTGCCTTCTTCCATAGGCAGCCATCATGTGTATTCATTGTCTGGTGTGTATTCTTGAAAACGTGAACTGTTGATCTGTGTGTCTGTCGTTTACATCCACGTCGGCAGAACCGTCGATCTGTGTGTCTGTTGTTTACATCCACGTCGGCAGAACTGTCGATCTGTACGTCTGTCGTTTACATCCACGTCGGCAGAACCGTGGATCTGTGTGTCTGTCGTTTACATCCACGTCGGCAGAACCATCGATCTGTCTGTCTGTCATTTACATCAGCGTCAGCAGAACTGTCGATCTGTCTGTCTGTCGTTTACATCCACGTCGGCAGAACCGTCGATCTGTCTGTCGTTTACATCCACGTCGGCAGAACCGTGGATCTGTGTGTCTGTCATTTACATCAGCGTCGGCAGAACCGTGGATCTGTGTGTCTGTCGTTTACATCCACGTCGGCAGAACCGTCGATCTGTGTGTCTGTCGTTTACATCCACGTCGGCAGAACCGTCGATCTGTGTGTCTGTCGTTTACATCAGCGTCGGCAGAACCGTCGATCTGTGTGTCTGTCGTTTACATCCACGTTGGCAGAACTGTCGATCTGTGTGTCTGTCGTTTACATCAGCGTCGGCAGAACCGTCGATCTGTGTGTCTGTCGTTTACATCCACGTCGGCAGAACCGTCGATCTGTCTGTCTGTCGTTTACATCAGCGTCGGCAGAACTGTCGATCTGTCTGTCTGTCGTTTACATCCACGTCGGCAGAACCGTGGATCTGTGTGTCTGTCGTTTACATCCGCGTCGGCAGAACCGTCGATCTGTGTGTCTGTCGTTTACATCAGCGTCGGCAGAACCGTCGATCTGTGTGTCTGTCGTTTACATCCACGTCGGCAGAACCGTCGATCTGTCTGTCTGTCGTTTACATCAGCGTCGGCAGAACCGTCGATCTGTCTGTCTGTCGTTTACATCCACGTCGGCAGAACCGTGGATCTGTGTGTCTGTCGTTTACATCAGCGTCGGCAGAACTGTCGATCTGTACGTCTGTCGTTTACATCCATGTCGGCAGAACCGTCGATCTGTGTGTCTGTCGTTTACATCCACGTCGGCAGAACCGTCGATCTGTGTGTCTGTCGTTTACATCCACGTCGGCAGAACCGTCGATCTGTGTGTCTGTCGTTTACATCCGCGTCGGCAGAACCGTCGATCTGTCTGTCTGTCGTTTACATCCACGTCGGCAGAACCGTCGATCTGTGTGTCTGTCGTTTACATCCACGTCGGCAGAACCGTCGATCTGTCTGTCGTTTACATCCACGTCGGCAGAACCGTCGATCTGTACGTCTGTCGTTTACATCCACGTCGGCAGAACCGTCGATCTGTCTGTCGTTTACATCCACGTCGGCAGAACCGTCGATCTGTACGTCTGTCGTTTACATCCACGTCGGCAGAACCGTCGATCTGTCTGTCGTTTACATCCACGTCGGCAGAACCGTCGATCTGTGTGTCTGTCGTTTACATCCACGTCAGCAGAACCGTCGATCTGTGTGTCTGTCGTTTACATCCACGTCGGCAGAACCGTCGATCTGTCTGTCTGTCGTTTACATCCACGTCGGCAGAACCGTCGATCTGTGTGTCTGTCGTTTACATCCACGTCGGCAGAACTGTCAATCTGTGTGTCTGTCGTTTACATCCACGTCGGCAGAACTGTCACGCCTCTCATGCCTGCTTGTTTTCTCTCGCCGTCTCACTTGGTGCCGTCTCACTTGGCGCCGTTTCACTTTTGTGCTAAGCGTTCTCCTCCTTGCCATGTGCTGTAGTCCTCCGCTTTCAGCAGGTGCATTATCCTGCGTGGCAGCCTCTACCTGAGCTGACGGGTCCACGCCCCAGTGATGATCACTGAGGTCGCCTCCAATTCCCTGCCATCATAAACACCCTCACGGTAACAAACATCTTCACAGATGACCTCTTATGGCTGTGTTCAGAAATGTTGGGGACGTCTAACCAGGAGCGGAATTGCTGTTTCCTGGGCCATGTGTGTAGTCGCTGTGACGAAGTGGTGCCAGGTCACTCCCTCAGTGGCTGCCCCAGCTATGCCCACACCAGTGCTCCTGTATCCCCACATCTGCACCGATGCTTGGCATGATCCCGCTCCCGACTTCTGCCAACCCTACAGTAAGAAGCGATACTCACTGTGCCTTCAGCTTGTATTTCTTGAATTCCTGATGAGTTTGTGCCTCTCTTCATTCTCTTGTGAGCCTTTAGGTTGCCCTTTCATAAACCACCTGTCCATTGCCTACTGTTACACTGGGACTCTTGAAGGTCTTTTCTCGAAGATTTGCAGGACTCTTATCTCCTAGAGAAGCCTCTTCACAAACAGTGCACTCTCTGCTGCTGTAGCTACCTGTCTAGGTAACCCATTCTGTTAGTTACCCTAGTTCCTGTTCTAGGGAACCCGTGTGGTCACCAGTTCTTCAAACCCTCATCCTGGGGGTCAGGACTTTGTCATGGGCTTCTGTACAATCAAGGTAAAGGGAACCCCTTCCCCATTTCCTTCTATCAGCCTTGCCTAAGGATTGCAATCCAGGAAGACAGATAACAAGGAAAAAAACTACCTCTTCTCTGGAGCTGCTAACCTGCTGTGTCAATTTCATGAGCTAATAAATGATTGGAGAAGGCTTAATTGCATCAAAGAAATTGAGATCAGTCAATGCTTAGGCGCCACTCAATTAACTTGTGCTCCTCAGGGGGCCGAGCAAGGAGCAGGGGGCAGTCGATGGTTAATTACACGTGCTGGTGCCAGCCGCCGCTGGCGTTTCCTGCCAGCATTCATCCAGGCAATGAGGCTGAAGTCACTGAGAGCAGGGGCCTTTCAGATAGAGCAGAGACCCCTGGCCTCGTGGGGAAGCGAGAGATCCATTTCCTGACACATTCTATCCGGGTGGCTTTTCGTGTCCAACTCCAGCCTCTACTAGACAAATGGCCTTTAAGGCCCCTTATTCTGACAGTTTCACTGGCTCCATCCCACCCAGGCTCACACCACGTGCCTTTGGTTCTTCTTAGACTTCCCCCAGCTCCTTCCCCCTGGCCTGCTTGCCTCCAGGTCCAGAACCCAGAGCCATTCTTGTCATGGGCACCAGATGAGGCCACAGGCTCTGCAAGATCACTCCCCTCCCCTGCTGCCTCCAGACTGAAATCCTCCCAAAGAAGTTTCTTCTTGCATCGTTTTCCAGAAAGCCAGAGGATAAGACTCAAACCTGCCAAGAATCCAGATCCTGGGCCCCACCCTGCAGACGCTGCTTTAGTAACTGTGTAAGTCTCCATTTTTTAATACGTGGCTTAGGGAATTGTTACCTTCAAGCCAGTTTGAGAAACCCTACTTCAGCGGACATCCCACTCCTGGTGAAGTAAGTACAGATCTTCTGGAAGGAGAGACAACATCCAATGGCAGGCCCTGGCCTGGGACCTCTACAGTGCCACCTCCACATTGCTGTGCGTGTTCTACAAGTCACTTGTCTTGTCTGAACTTGGTTTCATCTTCTAGAAAATAAAAATACTGTAAACCATTCTATCATAAAGACACATGCACAGATGTTCGCTGCAGCACTATTCACCCTAGCAAAGACATGGAACCAGCCTACATACCCATCAGTGACAGACTGGGTAAAGAAAATGTGATACATAGACACTGTGGAATACTATGCAGCCATAAACAAGAACAAGATCATGTCTTCTGCGGGAACATGGATGGAACTGGAGGCCATTATTTCTTAGCAGACTAACACAGGAACAGAAAGCCAAAGACCACATGTTCTCACTTTTAAGTGGGAGCTCAATGATGAGAACTCATAAACACAAAGTGGGAACAATACCTACTGGGGCCTACTTGAGGGTGGAGGGTGAGAGGAGGAAGGGGCAGAAAGAAACTATTGGATACTCGGCTTCATACCTGGGTGATGAATAATCTGTACAGCAAACCGCCGTGACACAAGTTTACCTGTGTGGCAAACCTGTACTTTTACCCCCAAACCTAAAATCAAAGTCTTTTAAAAAGATACTAGAGTCCTCACATTTCCATGGATCATTTTTTCTATGAGTAACTGATACGTTAAACAAGCACGTCACATGACTTTATGCTCACAAAGCAACTTTAATTTTTTTTCTTCAAATGTCCCATTACTTTAAAATGTGTTCAGTGGGAGAAATCTTCCCCTGTCCCTAGAAAAAACCTTAGGCCAATCCTATTGCTTTGCCATCCAGTCTTCGGTGAAAGCCTTATAGTTACTGTAAGTTTCAGACACAGTCCACTCAGACATTAGAATGCATAATAAATAGGCTGGCCGAGGTGGGCGGATCACCTGAGGTCAGGAGTTCAAGACCAGCCTGGCCAACCTGGTGAAACCCTGTTTCTACTAAAAATACAAAAATTAGCTGGGGGTGATGGCAGGTGACTATACTTCCAGCTACTTGGGAGGCTGAGGCAGAAGAGTTGCTTGAACCCGGTGGGCTGAGGTTGCAGTGAGGCGAGATTGTGCCATTTTACTCCAGCCTGGGCAACAGAGCAAAACCCCATCTCAAAAAAAATATACATATATATATAATAATCGTAATAATCATGAGGAGTGAAACATTCTGGCCTCCATTCTGACCTCATTATTCTTCTCCTTTCTTCCTTCCGGTTTCATTCCGCTCAAGCTGGAAGCACCTGAGGTGGGCCCCACACGTCCCTCTGCTTTCTACACCACCCTGTTCTCTCTTCCCAGCACACCCAGGAGCTGCAGTTTTACCACTTGCGGGGATTGAAATTAGGGGTTCTTACTGGTTAGAGAGCTGGGAGAAACCCAAAACTGGCTCTAGCTTTTGGGGCTGTTGCTGCCGGCTCTCCTGGGTTCCCTGCCGGGCTGGCCCTCTCTCCTGAAGTTCCCTTCCCCACACAAGCACTGCAGCTCTGATCCAGTCCAGGAGTCTCTGGCAACCCCTTGCCCAGCCTCTGGGCATGTGGAGGCCACCTGCAGCCTCTTCAGTTGAGGTCTTCCCACTGTTGACACTTAGACAGTATTGACTCAAGACAGGCAGCCCCAGAGCCCTCCTCCCCTGGGGCACATGGCTCAGCAACACCTCTCACCGTGGAATCTCCTCACCAAACCTTCACCAAGTTATTGTCCTACCCGTATTTTATAAAGTGGGTGAAAGCATCCACGATCCCGAGACAGATGTTCTTGCATTCCCATTGCACATTCTGTACAGCCAGGGAACGAGGGCCCTGTCCCAGACTCACTTCCTTTGCCATGTCCCAACTCGTGCAGGAAGCGCCCCGCTGTAATACCCAGTCACGTGAAACTCAGTGTCATGGTTTGATGTGAGTGAGAACATCTTGGAGAAAAGAAAGCCTCAAGTGCCCAGAATGTCCAAGCAGGAGCTGGGAGGGTATAGTAAGGCCCGGATCGAGGAGGGACGTAATGCGGGGACAGGGCCCGGGTCTAGGAGGGGCCCGGATCTAGGAGGGATGTAATGCGGGGACAGGGCCCGGATCTAGGAGGGACGTAATGCGGGGACAGGGCCCGGATCTAGGAGGGACGTAATGAGGGGACAGGGCTGCTCAGTCAC
The DNA here is from genome assembly GCA_031835075.1 of Saguinus oedipus. Lineage (NCBI taxonomy): Eukaryota > Metazoa > Chordata > Mammalia > Primates > Cebidae > Saguinus > Saguinus oedipus. The sequence goes on from CM063190.1 coordinate 45,749,208, forward strand.
GACGTCACTGTGCCTCCTTCTCAGCTTTCCCCAGGGCTCTGCCCCTGAGAGCTGCTGGACTCAGACAGCACCAGACCCCAAGGCACATGCCAATGTCCGTCCTTTGACCTCCAGCTTCTGGCGGAGGGGGAGAACCTGGAGGCGGTTATCCCTGTCCTCTTGGAAGGTGGCTCTGTGGCTGGGGTTAATGGCTGGATTTCCTCCCTGAGGAAAACATCTGCCACCCAGGGAGGACTGTCCTCCTCAGGACCACTGAGCAGGGCTGAGTATCACCCCCACAGGGCATTCCTCTCCCCCCTTCTCTCAGTGTAGGGTCCAAACTCTTCCAAAGAATGTTGAATGGTTAAAGATCCACACTGTCCTGGCCAGGTGCAGTGGCTTGTGTCTGTAATCCCAGCACTTTGGGAGGCCAAGGCAGGTGGATCACCTGAGGTCAAGAGTTTGAGACCAGCCTGACCAACATGGCAAAACCCCATCTCTAGTAAAAACACAAAATAGCCAGGCATGGTAGCAGGCACCTGTAATGCCAGCTACCTGAGAGCCTGAGGCAGGAGAATTGCTTGAACCCAGGAGGCCGAGGTTGCAGTGAGGTTGAAGTGAGCTGAGATCGGCCTGGGCAGCAGAGCAAGACTGTCTGAAAAAAAAGATCAGCACTGTCCTGGGTTAGATTGATTGGTTAAATGAATAAATAGAAGAATGTAAAGAGACCCCCAAATGTTAGCCTACCCTGGATTCCTGGATGTCTTGGGAGGACCCTGCCACCCCCTCCTCCATCAGCACAGCGGCCTGAACTTGCTCATCTGGCTGTCCAGTCACCATCTTTGGCCTGACAGAAGTCGTTAGAAGTCAGGATATTGGAGTAGGGGAAGGGAGCGTATGGTGCCGGCACTGGGGAAGACAGGCCCAGGAAACGGTGGGGAAGGGGCTGGGAGAGGTAGGTGGAGAGTAGGGTCAGCCATCCGGAACAAGGAAGCATCCACCAGGGCACAGATCTGAACCCTCCAGTGGAGCGGAAGAAAGCCAGCCCAGCGCCCTGCCCTCTCAGCCTCACCTCCCAGCTGCTGCCCTGGGCACAGGGTTTCAGCAGCAGCACAGAGGGAAGGAGACAAAGCTGGGATCGGTGTGACCTCACAGGTCCGTCCTCAGGTTCTTAGGAACCCAGGGAGCTTGGGAGGTTTACTAAAGGAGCAAAGCCCTGGGGAGACTTCCACCCTAGGGCTGTGGGACTGCAGCTGCCCCTGGCCTGCTTGTCTGTCTGTCTGTCCTCAGCCTCCCTGTCCAGCTCTCACAGGTCTTCCCCTCTCTTCTCTGGCAGGGACTGATGCCCTTGGCCATGAGGCACCCCCAGCTGCTGTCTGCTCAGGCACAGCCCGCGTGACTGAGCCATCGCTGCTCCAGCTGTTTCACGTAAGTGTAAGGCCCGGGCCACTCCCTTTTCCCTCGGGAGAGGGAGTCTGGGCCATCAGTGGGAAGGAGCTTCAGAAAGTCCTGGTCACAGAGGAAAGGCCCTGAGGATTCTTTAGAGGACAGCGGGCTTGTCCCCTTTGGCTACCCCCATTCTCTGACTTGGCCACCACTGAATCATTCTGCCCCAGACCTGCTGAGACCTGGGTGGGAACCCAGGGACCTCGTTCCCCTGTCCTCAGGACTCCTCCGGAGGCAGCTGGTGTGATTGGAAACTCCACAGCACTGGCCCGTGGGTCCTGACTCAGACACTTCCTATCCTGTGACTTTGGGTGAATGACTTGTCAGGCTGGCTGCCCCCGCAGAACTGCTGGGGCTTCTGTAAGATTCAATGTGTAGTCGTTGTCTTTTGCTGCATCACAAACTACCACAAACCCAACAGCTTAGAACAACACGCAACGGTTCTGCGTTTCTGTGGGTCAGGAGTCCAGACGTGGCTGGTTGGCCCACGGCTCGGGGTCTCAGCTGGGTTGTAAATTCATCCCAAAGTCAAGTGCAGAAGGATCCACTTCCACTCTCATCTACGTGATTGTTCAGCTCCCTTTGGGAGGCTGGGTTGAGGGCCTCAGTCCCTAGCCAGGAATTGGCCAGAGGCTACCCTAGGTTTCTGGACACACGGGCCTCCGCGGCGGGCAACTTTCAATATCAAACCCGTCAGAGAGAATGGCTGGCAAGAGAAAAGTCCGAATCCTACATAACCTGTTCACAGAAGTGACATCCCATTACCCACGCTGTTTTCTATTGGTTAGAAGCAAGTCACAGGCCACACCCACTCTCAGGGGAGGGGAGTGCATAAGGGCATGACTGCCAGGAGGCAGGGACCATTTGGGCCACCTCAGAGCCTGCTCGCCATAAGGGCTCTGTCAGTGTAAATGGAGCAGTTTGCAAACTGTAGGCTGCTGTTCGGGTGTCAGCATCTGCATCTTGTTGCAAAGAGGTGACGGACCCTCCAGAAGTAATAGTCACTGAATGTAGGAATTTAAATGCCAAGCTGTACCATGAGCACAGAAATTACCCAGCGTGCCAGCTCATGCCTGTCCCGGCAACTTGGGAGGCTGAAGTGGGAGAACCGCTTGAGCCCCGGAGGTCGAGGCTGCAGTGAGCCGAGATCACAGCACTTCACTCCAGCCTCGGTGACAGAGCAAGACCCTCTCTCAAAAAACTTTTATTTGCCGTTAGTACACAGGTTGAGAGCTGATTAGTTCATCTCACACCCTTCACATGCCCCTTCCTGGCTTATGATTTTAAGGCCATATCTAAACAGCCACAGCATGTCTACGCCTTCCTTTTCCCCACAACCAACCATGTTTGTGGGGTCTTTTCTAGCTTACAAAGAGCTCTCACACCCGTCCGCCTCGTTCCTCCCAGTCACACTTGAGAATCAGAGGAAGAGGTGACCTTGGTTGTGACTCACGATCCTAATGGTGAGGGAGGCGTGACAGGAATGTGAGAGCCGAGGGTTCTGTTCATCTTTGCTGTACAAGTGAGAAAGGAGGTCATTTTCCGATATGGGGTAGCTGCTCAGCGGCATAAGTGATCCTCGAACCTGGGCCTTGATCCTCCAGAACCTCACCCCGGCTCTGCCCACACTGCCGTGCCCCCGACATCCTGGCCATTGCTGTGTGCGGCCTGTGTGGTTCTGAAACAGGGGAGCCCAGCACAGGGAGGGCGGGGGAGGGCACGGCTCTTATACGGCTTCTCCACAATTCCCTGTCTCCTGAAACAGCCTGGGCACGTCCTGGAACACTAGGCCAAGCCTCTCCGTAGAGGGGAGCACGGCTGTCTCCCCAGCTTCGGGTCCCTCCTCTCTGTCCAGAAGCAGCCCTCAGCAGTGAATATGCAGGGAAGCGGTGGGCGTATGAAGTGGAGCTGTAGTGAAAGCGTCTAAGCCCTCCCCAGGCTGAGGTTCATCTGCCCCCTACCTTCCAGATGCCCCCGAAAAAGCCCTGAAGCATGGCCCACCTGTACCTGGGCAAAGTGAACGTGATCGGGAACAGTGATCCTCAAGTCTGCAGATGGGACTGAGCCGAGAGGTGCGGCTTGCTGCCCCCCGGTGGTCTGTTAGAGTCATAACTGCCAGGCTGTGACAAGCTAAGCGGTGGGCTTTTAAGTACCCGCCACGCGCCAGGCACGGTGTACAATGCTGCAGGGATAGGAGACTGTGTAGGACACAACCCCTGATCTCAGGGGACTTACAGTGGAGGAGCCAAGATGTTCCCACGTGAAAAGTTGACTCTCATCCCACCAAGCAGGATTTGAAGAGCAAACCATGAAGGACATTGCAGTAGGAGAAATGAGAGAGGGTCAGGGCTGGGGCGGTCAGGGGAGACTTCTCAGAACCTCGAAGGATGAGCAGGATTCAAACAGATGGAAGAAGAGAGACCACACACTCCCCTGTCGAAAGCCCCTGCGGACTCCCACAGCCTCCAAGCGAGTTAATCCCGATTCCTTGCCTGGCTCGCAGCGTCTCCCTGCCCTGGCTTGTCCCAGCCGGGCCAGATCCCTCACAGTTCCTGGGACTACTCATTCTGCCCTCCCCACCTTTTCTACCAGAGAAGCTCGCACTGAGCTTTTAGGATTCAGCTCAATGCAACACGCAGTGCAGCACCCCCAGTCAATACTGTTCTGCGGCTCAAGTCTCACACCGTATCCTAGGGTATGCCTGCGCCTTTTCATCACTGGGCAATAAGCTGCTTAGATCTGTGGGACTGTGGCTCACACTTGTAATCCCAGCACTTTGGGAGGCTGAGGCAGGTGGATCACCCGCCTCAGCGGGTGGTCAGGAGTTCGAGACCAGCCTGGGCAACATGTGAAACCCCGTCTTTACTAAAAATACAAAAATTAACCCAGTGTGGTGGCGCACGTGTGTAGTCCCAGCTACTCGGGAGGCTGAGGCATGAGAATCACTTGAACCCAGAAGGTGGAGGTTGCAGCGAGCTGAGACCACACCGCCGCACTCCGGACTGGGGGACAGAGTGAGACTCCGTCTCCAAAAAGAAAGAACAGTGGGGCTGCATGATGGGCAGTGGATCATGTAGGTGGAAGAAAGGGAGGTGAGGAGGGATAGAGAAATAGGGTGAGCATGTAGGACAGTGGGGGATGGCGATGCCTTTGAAGCTGTCTCTAAAAGTTTATGGGCAGATGAATGTATCCTGCAGGCAATGTGGTGCCTGAGAGCCACAGAGGGGCCCAGGGGTATGAAGAAAGGCTAATCAGCTGGTGGCAGGAAGGAGACTCAGAGACAAAACTGGGAAGGTTAGTTAGGAAAGCATTGCACCAGTGCAGCTTGAGAGGTGATGAGTCTTCACTGGTGTGGGATCAGAAGACTGCTGTGGCTAAAGAAGAATTTAAGGAGTTTAAATTCTGGGCAGCTGGGGAACGTCCCATGGCCCTGTCAAACTCTAATGTGCAACTTACTCAACTGAGACCTTGTTACAATGCAAACTCTGACTCATTAGGCCTGTGGGGGCTGAGATGCCATCATCCTAATGCTGCTTCCAGGCGGCGCCACGCTGCTAGTCCACAGAGCAGGAGAGGATTAGGAGCCGCGCGGCCGGGTGGGTGCAGCTCTCTAGGAGCAGTGGTGGGAGGTGGTAGCTGTGGGTGAAGAGATGAAGGTGCCCCTTTTACCCAGTGAACACGTCAGGGTGCACGGCTTTGTGAGCAGTGCAGTTGGGCTCCAGCCCATATGCCCTTTGAGTAATAAACAACTGGCAAAATCCTTCGGGGCAGCTCTGGTGGAATCACCAACAGAGGCAGAGACGTCGGAGGCAGGAGTCCATTTGGAGAGCAGAGCGGTGACTTTAACCTGTCATAATTGAGTGTGAGATGGCCACTGGGACATGCAATTAGCAGTTGGACTGGGGATCTGAGACATCTGTCTACTAGCAGTTGGAGACCTGGACTGGGGATCTGTGGGCTCACTGATGATAGACTACACAGTGAAGAAAGCAATGAGGGCTGGCTGGGACTCATCTAACCCTCCTGGCCTTGTTCAGCGGTGACTCTCTCCTTCCAGCATCTCTGTCCTTTCTGTTGTCTTGCAGGTCACCATTCTCTTTATTGAACGTAAGTGATCATCATTCTTCCCTCTTCAAGATGCCAAGTCCCCAGTCCTCACCCTTCTGTCCCATTGGTTCCAATGCACCTGCGAGGCTCAGAAATCCCCATTCACTGACCTAAATGGAGAATCTGCCTGAAGCCAGGACTGCCTCACACCCAGAGCTTGCCTCTGACCTGTTCATTCAGCCTCAGAAGCCGGGATCAGTCGCCGCATCTGGCCACAGCCTTCCAGGGCCAGGATGCCATACACTGCTCCCTCTGGGCTCGCTTTGCCCTTGCTTTCCAGGAGGGTTTGAAGGAGAGGACAGATGCCTCTAAAAAAGTGCAGGTTTGGGGCCGGGTGCAGTAGCTCATGCCTATAATCCCAGCACTTGGGGAGGCTGAGGCGGGCGGATCACGAGGTCAGGCTTTTGAGACCAGCCTGGCCAAATAGTGAAATCCTGTCTCTACTAAAAACACAAAAAATTAGCCAGGTGTGGTGACGTGGCTCTTGTAATCTCAGCTACTCGGGAGGCTGAGGCAGGAGAATCGTGTGAACCCGGGAGGTGAAGGTTGCAGTGAGCCAAGAACACACCACTGCACTCCACCCTGGGCGACAGAGCGAGACTCTGTCTCAAAAAAAAAAAAAAGAAGAAGAAGTGCAGATTTGAGCCAGAGAAGAGCCACCTGCTTTTGAGATTTGTCCCTGTCCCCACCAGCCGGAGCCAACGGCTTAGGGACCAGATGGGTGTGTGCCAGGAGGGCAGGGATCAAGAGCACAGCCTTTGGGATGAACAGGCTGGATGGACTCGCAGCCGAAGTAGCCTCAGCCCTGTTCAGCATGCCTGCAGCAGGGATAACTAGTAACTGCCTCAAGGGCTATGGCGAGGATGGGGTAAGACGCGCGCGGGGCACTCTGTGTGATGGCGCGGGGAGCCCCACCACCAGCAGCAGCTGTTACTCTGTGCCCAGCGCCATGCAGAACGGTGGGGAGCTAAGAAGGGTGTGAGGGGAGAGGAAAGGCGGGAAGAGCACCAAAGGGGAAAGACAGAACTTCTGGGAACTGGACAGAAGCAAGGGGCAGTATTAGACTCAGCTTTCTCTCTTCCCTCCCGCAGCTGTCATCTGCCCCCTACCAAACACCCCACTCAGGCTGGCCCAGCCCGGAGCCACAGCCCGTCCCCCGCCTTCAGGAAGCCCCTGGGGCCCAGCCCTTCCTGCTCCTGCTGCTCTCAGAGCCCCTGCCCAGCCAAAGGGCAGTTCCAGGAAGACTCCCTCTGGCCCGGCCCAGGGCCGCAGCCACAGCTGGTCTTCAGCCCGCCGCACATCTGTGCAGAGTTTGATGGGGCGCCGGGCGGATGACAGCGGGAACGGTTGTGATCACTGGCGGAATCCTAGCTACGGTGATCCTCCTCTGCATCATTGCCGTGCTGTGCTACTGCAGGCTCCAGGTCAGTCCTCGGGACCCACAGCCCATAGGCTGCAAGGCCACCGGCAAACCTCTTCTTCTTTATGGGGGCAGAAACTGGAGGCCAACTTCAGGGCCCACAGAGCACAAAGCCACGGAATGTGGCAGGCTAAGCCACGGAATGTGGCAGGCTAAGCCACGGAGGCCGGGAGTGGGCTGGTCAGAAGGGAGCTATGCATCTCCCCAGCCTGCACCCTCAGGGCACACAGTGTGCTGGGAAGGTTCTGGGTCACGGGGTTGTGTCTCTGCACCTCTGAGATTTCAGGGGGGTGGAAAGAGCACCATGCCGGGGAGGTTCTGAAAGCTGTGGCCAGCAGCCCCAGCCCTGACCTCATAATGAAGTGTGTCCCTGCCCCGCTCACCCACAGCCTGGAGTTATGGCCCGTAGTAGTGGGAGGGGAAAGGGAAAGAACGCTGGCCTTGCATAGCTGGGAATAGAAGCTCGTGGAGCAGGGCCCTGGGGTTCAGCGCCTGGCCTAGGCTCTCCATGGAGCAGGGGGCAAGGGCACCTGTGCACACTCAAAAACACGCTGGGGCCAGGGAAGCATTCATCCTCTCAGGCATCCCTCTGCCCTTCCCCGCAGTATTACTGCTGCAAGAAGAGCGGAACCGAGGATGCAGACGAGGAGGAGGAGCAGGAGCACGACCTTCCCACGCACCCCAGAGACCCCAGCTGCAATGCCTGCAGCTCCCAAGCCCTGGACGGCAGAGGCAGCCTGGTGCCTCTCACCGGGGAGCCCTGCAGCCAGCCCTACGGGGTGGCAGCAAGCCACTGCACCACCTGCTCCCCATACAGCTCCCCCTTTTACATACGGACGGCTGATATGGTGCCCAATGGGGGTGGAGGCGAGAGGCTCTCCTTTGCTCCCACATACTGCAAAGAGGGGGGACCCCTATCCCTCAAACTGGCAGCACCCCAGGGTTACCCGGTGACCTGGCCAGGCTCTGGGCGTGAGGCCTTCACCAATCCAAGGGCTATTAGTACAGACGTGTAAATCCTTCCACCCTAACCCGCACACACACCCACACTGCCGCCCTGGCGGGAGCCCTGGACACGGTAGCTGACCCTCCAACAGCCCCACACGGGCTCTCTGTTTCTTTGGCTTTTCTTACTCCACCGTGGAGGGTTTACCAGGATTTGAGCTTTTGAGTGCATTGAGAACCAGGACAGGGCCTGGCTCCATCTCTGTGGCCCAGAGGCGGGGGGCTGCTAGGTTGAGTCTGCAGCCTCGCCAGGTTCTCGGCTGGGACAGTCCTCCGGTAGCCCCAGCAGCACCACGACCCCTGGCAGGCCCAGCCCCTGGCTTTGCTGGACTGCACAGAGGAGCACCGCGGAAAGCTCAGCAAAGCCTCTGGAGGCCTCCAGGGTCCTTGGGAGGTGAAGCATCCGTGCCTGCGAGAAGGGGAGGGAGGCAGGGGGAGAAGGCAGAGCTGCGATTCCAGCCTCGGAGAAGCGAGGGGAGGGCGCGAACGGGCTGGTACCCAAGAGCTGGTTCACAACCCACTTTTGCCGTCGGTTACCGTTTCTACTGCTGCCACCGTAGCCGCTCCCGTCGGGACGTCGATTCCCGAACGTACCACGTGTCGCCTGCCCCCTTCCTCGTGGAACCCACGGAGTTTACTTTAACGCCTAAGGTGACTTACGGGGACGGCACCAGAAAGGGACTCTAACCCTGTGTTCCCCGAAACCCTTTCTCTGCCTTAGGAACCAGCGCCCCTGCTGGAGGAGCTTTTTCATTTTGTCACCAGATTTCTAGTATCTTAGCGGAGACCTCCGGGCCCGGCCGCCCCCGAGCAGCTCGCGTGGATGCACTCCCGTTCCCAGGTGTGCACTCCCGTTCCCAGGTGTGCACGCTCACACCGGTCACCGCGGGCAGGCAACAGGGGCCCTGTACCTTCAGGAGCTGCAGACAAAGGTCTCCCATGCACCATCGAGAAAGAAAAGTCTGATCCCCAAAGAGCTCGAATGGAAGGCGGCCAACGCGGCCAATCCCCACGGCAGCCAGGGGTCTGGTGAAGAGAAAGAGCTCAGACTCTCCGTGGGGTGAAGCTGCGGCTGCTGAAACCACGTCAGCGCCCCCATAGCCCAGCATTCTCCTCGGGCATCCACCCGAGACGCCGTTGAGCAGGACCTTCATCCCGAGGATGGGAGGAAGTGACACGGCCTTGGGACTCCACGCCTGCCGCCCCCACGTGGCCGCCCCACTCCCCGGCCTCTGGCGATGAGCCGTTCATGTGGCTCACACCAGTCTCATTTCCAGCTCTGAGTCCCGCTTAGAACGTGGCAGTGGCCTTATGCTGGATGAGTGAGCCTGCCTGATGAGTTTCCCAGCGGCCCTGAAGAAGCTCGCCCCCTTCCCACTCCTGAGTCACCGAATTCGCAGAGGGTGGGGCAGGGAAAGGGCTGGTCCCCCTGCTGAAATCTTGATTCTGTGTTTGACAAAGGCAGGGTGCCTCTGAGGGAGCAGGGAGGGAAGCGGGGAACGCGCGGCCTTTGCCCCACGATTAAGGCACCTTTCACCTGACATCTTCAAAGCGCCCTGAGTTGAGAAGCAGACTGGGCTCTGGGCACGGTTCGGTCACTCATTAGCTCTAGGACCAGTCACTAATCTCTGAGACTCCATTTTCTTTGGGGAAACGTGGTTTGCGCAGATAAACTAAGGACCATTTAGTGCTCTAGGAAGTGAGAATTTCCTAAAAAGATCTGCTGGCCCGGGCCACTCCCCCTTGCCCTACTCCTGGCAGGGTCTGGAGGTATTGACCCAGCTTTCTGACCTTGTGTGCAGGGATGCTTGCTGATGGATGAAAGACCACAATCCAACAAGATTAGCAGCAAACCAATTTTAATTGTCAGTGAAAAGCAAACATGTTTGTCAGACCCTCCTACGGAGTTACCTTTAATGGTAACTCTTCTCTTGTACCAGGAAGCAGCTGTAGGTGGGGTAATGGCGCCTGTCTCCTGGCACAGAGGGACAGCTTAGGGCAGCAGCTTCAACATGCCCGTCCCACCGCCAGTCCTCACTGGGCCAAGTGCAAGCCCCGATGAGCTGCTGGACCTGGCAGAGTTCCCCACTTCCTAGTGCCTTGCTCCCCTGGAATTCCCCAGCCAATCAACCACAGCAGCCACGTCCTCCTTGCCAGAAATAACATCATTCATACATCCTGCCTTTGTAAAAATCAAGACCCGATTCACCATCCCTGATCAATGGGGTCCCTGAGTGCAAGCATCCTGTGCAGTCCCCTCCCTCCTATCGCTTTCCCAGCGAAGTCCTGCCAGCCCCACAGATCAGAATCTGGGTTTGGGGCATTGGAGAGATGGTGGGCCCCAGCTCTTCCCCACATGGCCCATGCTGCCCAGGGCACTGGCTCCAACCAGACTCAAGACTGCCTGCCTGCCCGCTGCAGCTGCAGGGACCCACGCCGTGGAAAAGGAAGCTTCCCTCGCCCAGCTGCCCTGTCCTTTTCTGCTGTCTAGTCCGTGCTAAGGGACACTCTTTGTACTCTTTTCAAACGGCGCCCTACATTGGAAGAGGAGGGGGTCCAGGAACACAGCTCTCTCCGTCTTTCTCCGCCTCTTCACCACTCCTGCTACAGACTTCCTGTCTTGCATCGTTGACAACTTGGAGTCCAACCAAGTGAATGTCGAATAAATGAGAAATTTGAAATAGAAATCCCACAGGGTCCTTCGTTCTTCCCCGGGGTAAGAGAAGGGGGCTGTCGGTGTGGATTTAAGGGTGAAGCCTCCTGTTCAACACCCACAGCGTCTGTGTCCAGCGCTCTCCCTGCTCACCCGGTAGCAAACTCCACCTTCTTGCCTGGCATCGCCCCACTGCCTCCGTCAGGGTTCAATCCGGGAAGATGTGTTGTTCGTTGGGAAAGTGGCTGAAGCGGACCTGGAAGGATAGTGAGTTTCCCTGGGGGGCAAGCCAGGCTTCAGCCCCTGCTCCCACCCTTCCCCTCTTCCCAACCTCGCATACCCCTTCTAGGCCGGTGGTCTTCCCACCTGTGTGGCCCTGGGTAAACTCACCTCTCTGAAGCTGAGGAGATCATGCCACATGGCCAGCCCTTTGCTCTGAGGCCAGCAAGGGAAGAGAAGGGAATTGGGACCAGATCCCCAGCACAGCCCAGCAGAGACTTCAGAAGCAGAGAGGGATGTGGGGACTGGCTTTGTGTCAGGGAGAATTCGGGGATGAAGCGAGAGCATGGTGTGTGTGTGTGTGTGTGTGTGTGTGCTCGTGTGCACGTGGGTGTGTGTGCTCGTGTGCACGTGGGTGTGTGTGTGCGCTCATGTGCACGTGTGTGTGTGCACGTGTGTGTGTGCTCGTGTGCACGTGTGTGTGTGCTCGTGTGCACGTGGGTGTGTGTATGCTCGTGTGCACGTGGGTGTGTGTATGCTCGTGTGCACGTGGGTGTCTGTGTATGCTCGTGTGCACGTGGGTGTGTACAAGCGAGCTGCTCTCTCTGCCTCGGGGCCTGACTGCAGCTTGGGGGTGCAGCAGGCAGCCTGCCCCAGCAGTCCAGCCCCCAGGCACCCAGCTCTGCAGCAGCCTTCCGTAGCACCAATGGGAGCACAGCCTCCTTCACCCTCGGCCCAGGGAGCAGTTGGCCACAGCTCTGTCACCACGGCTGTCCTGTGGGAACAGAAACCAGACCCTGGGGCACACCTGGCCTCCAGCCTCTCGCCGCCCGGCACATCTGCTCGGCCTCATGCTTGCTGGCGGGTCCCAGCCCTGACCCAGCCCTTCTCCTGGGTGGCCCTGGACCACCCTCAGTCTCAGCTGCAGCCCCGAGGAGGGTGGGGGAGCAGCTTGAGTCAGACTGAGGAGCACAGGGGAGGTCCTGGCTGTGCTTGTCCTTGTCCTGTGGGAAATGCCTCTACCAGTGGCTGAGGGTCAAGGACGGTGTTTTCTCTTCTTTCTGAGTTCTGAGCAAATCCAGCTGCGGGCTCCAGGCTGTGCTGTGATATCTCAGCAGTCTCGGCCTTGGGTCCTTTGAAGATCTTCCCCTGGAAATCATCAGGGCCCCTGAACGGCACTTATAAACTTGAGCATAGAAAACCGGGTGAGGAGTTTTCATCCTCTGCGCTGTTCAGCCCAAAAAACGGGGAGGCCAAGGCCATTGCCGAAGTGGTACATCGCCCTCCTGCCCCGGGCTTTCCAACCAGCCCAGATGCCAGCAGCCCCATGATGGCATCATCCAGCCGACTTCCCAAAACCTGTCCCTGTCACTCTGCTCCTGGGGCTTCTGCAGGGACTTCAAGGAGAAGCTTATTTCACCGTAAAAACGTCTCACCCAGTTTTCTACGCTCAAGTTTATAAGTGCTGTTTATTGGCCACTGATTCCTCTGATTCCCTGCTCCCGCCCTTCCCCTCTTCCCAACCCCGCACACACCTTCCTGGCCGGTGGTCTTCCCGCCTGTGTGGCCCTGGGTAAACTCACCTCTCTGAAGCCTGAGGAGATCATGTCACATGGCAGCCCTTTGTTACAGGGGCAGCAAGGGAAGAGAAGGGAATTGGGACCCGATCCCCAGCAGCCCAGCAGGGACTTCAGAAGCTGGCCCCCGATTATTTCCAGAAGATTGCGAAACCACCTAAGGCTGTGACCCCCGGAATCACGCAGCATACCCCAGAGCGATTCTCATGCCTCAGCCTCCCAAGTAGCTGGAACTACAGGCCCAGTAAGAAACATCCTTGTCTCTTGGTTCTCCACCCAGTGAGCTGATGGTGATGAAGGAGGGGTGGCCGTTGGGAAGGGAACTGGTGAAGAGAGGGGCCAGCAGGGGGAGAGGGTGAAGGAGCAGCTTGAGTCAGACCCAGGAGCGCAGGGGAGGAGCTGGCTGTCCTTGGGGAGCTTCTCCTAGGCCTCCAGGGAACCACTTGGCCTCCCACTTCCTCTCTACCCTGTCACCAACTCCCCCCTCTCCCCACACCAACAGCAGGGAACCCAGCCACAATTGATAGATGAGGCAGCCCTGGACGCTCAGGGGACAGCACAGTTCTGGTCTTCACAGGGGTGGATGGCCAGAGGCTGGGGGACCAGGTCGCGCTGGGCATGTGAGGTGCGGACAGAAGATGACATGGCTCCCCTGGCCCTGGCCACAGTCACCTGAGCATGTCAGGGACTCAGGTGCAGGCCCTGGGTCCAAGCCAGGTCAGTATCCAGTCCCACCCGGGACCGCCCCCCTGGACCGGGTTTGCCTTCCCAGAGCTTTTCCATCCATTGGGATCCTTATTCCTAAAACTAGCAAAGAACCACTCACTCCCCCAACAGGGTGTTTGTCTGGGTCTAATGAGACATTTTGAAATTCAAGTGCTCTGAACGCCTCCTGCCTCTTAGCAGGAGCATGGGAAGCAAACAAACATCTGTCCAGCCTGGGACCAGTGTCTAGAGCCATTCCCAGCCCAGCCAGCGGAGGCTGCAGGACCAAGCCCTCCTCTTCCAGCTGCGCATCAGGCCCTGCTCCTGGGCTGTGCCTGCCCAGTGCCTCTGCGCGCCCTGCCTCCTCTGCTACCGACTCCACAAAGGCCCTCAGGCCTGGCTGGAAACCTGGACGTGGCCCTTTCCCGCCGCTGACACATGTGGTAGTTCTTGGACTGGCAGGGACACAGGGTGGTTTGGATCCTGGGTCACTGAGAAGCTGAAAGCAGAGACTGACAGAGCACACAGACCTCTGCATCACGGGGGTGGGAGGTGCCAGGGAGCGCCAGAGGGCTTCTGTCAGCCCTTGCCACGGCCCTTCCCAAGCTGCCAGTCCTACAGCTATGGGCATCCTGGACAGTACGTACCTCCCAGCAGGGAGAAGGGGAGGTGGACTCTGCGAAATAATCCAGAATGCTGAGAAAGCCTCAAATTGAGGCCAACAGCCATTTTCCACACCCCCAGACGGTCCAGTGGTAGCTTCTTGTAAATACTATACTTTCCTAGCTCACTAAGGTTTCCCTACGGAAAGACCAGTGGCCTCGGGCTCAGGATCTGGGCTCTGGGCTCAGGGCTGCCCTGTAAACTGTGGCCTTAGGCAGTCACTTAGTCCCTTGGCTTCCCATCTGCAAAATGACCCTTTGAGTCATTCCATGTTAATATTTCATGCCCCCTTTGATTCCTAGACCTTCTGGACGTAGAGGCCTCTAGGCAAAAAAACTCAAAATGTAAGAAACCTATTGGGGACCCAAGTCCAGTCAAATGAAGCCAGAACATTTCAATAAAGATGAAACGACTTGATTTTCGGAAATCCAACTCATGTGCAACTTTCAGGAGTCTCCGTGTTGCATGAAGTTAGGTATACGAGGGCCAGAAATGATCATTCTCTTGGTGAACCCAGTGGCCCCCTCTACCATTGTGTCCACAGCTCTGACCCCTCAGATCCAGTACACTAATGGTGAACCAACATGCTCCTCTGCTGAACCGTGCAGTAAGGCCAGTCCATGCCTGCATTTTGGAAAAAAATCGCCATTAGAGAGGACAGTTAATAGTCAGAAAACTGTTTATTCAACTAACATTTGTTGGTGTTGGAAATAGATGCTCCGTGCTGTGAAGAAAAATCCACACCGAGACGAAGGATCTTCCAGCAGAGCAATTTCTACTTCCTGGACTGCAGGAAGCCATCATGCCACGAGAGTACAACGAACAAAGGAGAGGAGACATATTTATTTCCTGCACATTTGGGGTTGTCCCTACTGCTGTGCCTGATCTCCATTGGCTGGAACCAGATCTCACAATCTAAACTAAAACCCAGTTGGCTAATAACTTGAAACTTTTCTAAACAGGTAAAAGCAAAGGAGAGCAAACAAAGGAAGTCCAAATAAGGAAGGAGCACAGGCTGTGAGCTGGGACAGTGAGCGCGTCCTGCACAGATATCTTGGTCAACATACAAGGACACAGAACGTGCTACATGCCTGTAAGCACGTCTAACAGCCACATAGTATAGGGCTTCTAGCCAAAAGGCACAAGGGCTTTTGAAGAGAGTGTTTAAAACAAACTATTATTTCTAACAGTTATGAATTTTTCCTAAGAAAGGGAACTTTGAAGAGGAACTTGCCTACTTCCCACAGGTGCATACATGCAGAGCATGTGCTAGGTGAAAGGCTACAGTCTTGAGAAGGTAGCAAGAAATAATGTGGTAAATGAAAGCAGTAAGGAAAAAGCAGACAGACGCTAGGACGTGCTCCTGACCATTAAAATGACAGTTGCTAGGGCTAGAAGCACCGTCAGAGGTCATCACATCCACCCCACTTCGATGCGTGATCACAGGAACAATCTAACAGGAAAAAGTGTGTCCAGTTTTGAAGGGTAATCAAACAATCCTGGAGAGCAAGGATTGTTTGCTCTGTAATAAAACACTGTTCTGCAGGTGTTCATTACAGAGCAAAGCCAGCCCTGGCAGGTCACGGGCGCTCGGGAACTATTATTGAGTCAACCAGCTGCAAAGGCTGCAGTGAAAGGGCTTGCATTTGTCCTTCTCATTTCTCTCAGAAAATTCAAGCACCTGCTATCTCGCTGTAAAGGGGAAGAAAAGGACTGAGCGACTGAAAACACTTAGGCAGAAGACTGTTAAAAAAGGGTTGTAACTCCCATGTGTTCATTTCTTAGACACTGGAGCCACACCAGGACTAAAGGAGACACAGGAGTGGCCACAGGAGGGGAAAGAAGCAGATGGAAGATGCAGGACGTCCTACATCTTTGTGATTCTACGAGGAAGTGGGTAAAGGTAGCAGGCCTGGGCCACGCGGGCACTTGTGTCTGTATCCGATGTGGTTAACAGAGCCCAAGTCCTGTCACAGCATTGTCTGTGTTGCAGCCGTGAGGCCAGATTACAGCCAGCCCGAGGCAGGGTGGCAGGTGAGAAGGTGGAATCTGGCACTCCGTGATGGAGCAGCTACAGGTGGTCAGTGCAGTGAACCAAACCCCGCAGGAAAACTATCTTCCCCTCCCACATAACCACAGCTCACGGGGCCACTATCACTCTTTACCCTCACCTCACAGCAAAAAAAAAAAAAAAAAAAGCCAGTTCTAAGTCCATTTTTCAGGATTTTAAGAATGTGAAACTAGAGAAAATTTCAAATAACAACGCATAGTGGTGGTTTTTCTCACAGGGAAACTTCTTCTCTTCCTGTAAGTATCTGCTTTAAACATTAAGCGGAACATGTGATCCCCAAACCACTGAACGATTTTGATGTTCAGGATGAAAAGAGTGAAGATGGTAAGCAAGGGGCATTTGCCAATGTTTCCCAAAGGCATCTGCGAACCCTCCCCCATAAGACAGATTTGTTTGCTTTTTAGTGTGGTGGGTTTTCTCCAGGTGATCGTGAAGGGTCCTGCTCATTGGTGCTGCCAGCTGGGACTGGTGGATGGAGAGTTAATCAAAACAGCAACGTAAACCTGCAGGTTCTCATCCTTCCTCTGCAGACGGGTGTCTGGGCATCAGAAAAAGCCATCTCTCTAGTCTTCGTTGTTTTGTGTGACGAAAACTTACCTGCAGTGCCACCCACCAGGAAGTAAGGTAAGGCAAAATGATGGGGACTAAATGCTGGCTGAAAAATACCTGCTCCAGTCTGAGCAGCATAGTGAAACCCTGTCTCTACAAACAAAAAACATTTAATGAGCCAGGCACGGTGGTGGATGCCTGTGGTCCCAGCTATTCCAGAGACTGAGAAGGGAGGATCACTTGAGCCAGGGAGGTGGAAGCTGCAGTGAGCTGTGACTGTGCCACTGCACTCCAGCCTACGTGACAGAGCTAGGCCCTGGCAAAGAGAGAGAGAAAGAGACGCCCTGCTCACCTCTTCACCCAGTTCTTTATCCCCGTCAGACTACATCTCTTCAAGACCTTTCTGCAAGGCAGCTGCTGCATCCCATTGGGACTAAAAGGGTCACCCCCTTAGACAAGAGGCATGTTTGCATTTTCTTTCTACCTGGGTTTTGACCTGGGCTCTGTGCATGAAAACTTGTCAGGGGACAACCGGCCCAAATCACAGCCGGGAATACCATTATCTGCTGCAGTGAGGTGCAGGTAATGACCCATAGGTGCTAGTGGATTATTTCTAACACAGGCCTGGTTTCTTCTCCTGTATCCTCTTCAAATCAGGCTGCTACTACGTGTCAAAACGTTGATCCGCTTTGAGACTTTGGACAGTATGTTGCTTGTGGATACCCCACTGTCAGCAAAAGGACATCCTGCTAAACTCCATACTCTTAGTCATATTTCCCGTAGATGGAACAGGAAGGATCTTATTCAAAGGTTACAAACCTTGGGGTGGAAGGAAATGTTCTCGGGGTTTTCCTCCCTGTGGCATTAAGATCTTAGATGTTCAACTCAGTTGTTGGCACAGGTGGGTATTCAGTAAATGTCTGTGAATTGAATGTGAAGCCTCATACCCAAGATTACAGAAAGCAAAAAAGTCAGACAAAAGGATTACAGAATTAGGAATACATGCAGAAGAACCAGGGACCACCAGTGGCTTTGGTATGAGGGTGTTCATATTCTTATTCTAGGAATAAGTATTTTCACAGAGCTTCCATTATTCAATATCGCCTGTAAAATAATCCAGTAGAGAGGGCTTCCCTTTCACAGAAAACCGTGGCAGTTGAAAGCAGCTCAGGCACTACTTCTCTTTACGAGGATCCTCAGTGAATCGAATCGTTCCAAAGGTGAATAAAGATTCCCTGTTTCCAGAAAATGGAAGGAAATCTCCCAGTGCTGGAGGGACTAGGGGGAGCAGAGATAATCTATTCTCATCTTTCATATATGAGTATGAAAAAGAATTGGTGTTATTTATTTATTTTGAGACAGAGTTTCACTTTGTTACCCAGGCTGGAGTGCAATGGGGAAATCTCAGCTCACTGCAACCTCCGCCTCCCAGGTTCAGGTGATTCTCCTGCCTCCGCCTCTTGAATAGCTGGGATTACAGGCATGAGCCACCATGCGTGCTAATTCTGTATTTTTAGTAGAGATGGGGTTTCACTGTATTGGTCAGGCTGGCCTCGAACTCCTGACCTCAGATGATCCACCCAACTCAGCCTCCCAAAGTGCTAGGATTACAGGTGTGAGCCACCACGCCCAGCCAGAATTGGTGTTTTAAATAAAGTTAGAACTTCACCAGATGTGGGTTTTTCAATTTGAGACATAACACTTTCTAGCTGCTTCTAGCCATAGGAAAATCATAAAAACAAGGCTACCCAGAACGAAACAGAGTTTTTTTGCTTCTTGGATATGTAGACGTAATAATAAAGATGCCAGTTTCCTACCAGATCATTAGAAAAATTAATGTAATCCTATGAAAAATATTAATTTTTTTAGACAAGGTGATTTTAAGATTCATTTGAAAGAATAAGTAATAAAGCTAGAAAAATTGAAAAACAAATGAGCCACCACCAGATATTAAAGCCACAATACTTAAAACTGTGTGGTACTTTTGCCTAACAGCCAGGTCAATAGATCAGCATAGAAAATTTAGAAATATGAGCAAATACATGTGAGAATCCAGCATGTGATAATCAGTGAGGAAAAGATGGATTCTTCGTAAACGATGTTTGAACAGTTACAGTAACTCAAATGAAGTATGTCATTGATTTATTAAGTTTCAATATCACTTTCAAATAAATAAATGCAGTCTATAATGTAACTTGAAGTGGAAATCACCTTGTATGCATTAGATCTGAAAATCTACCATTCAATTTCATGAACAGTTATTACTGCAAGAATAAAATGCTGCAATAATTTACGATTGTGAAAATTAACTGTAGGTACAAAAATTATTATGAACCTGAAAACAATAGGGAAATAAATTGACAGTCAATACAAACATTGAGATATCTTTAGGAAAATATTCGATTCTTTTTCAAACAAATGCCATGTATTAAAATGTAAATAATGCAAAACAGACAAAAAACTAGACATAATTATCATCTTCATGTGGTAAGGGTACTTTTAGTAGTATAGTCTTTAAAAACTGTTTTTAATTTTGTTTAGGCTATGATTCTGAAAAAAAATAAAAGTCCTAGAAGGAATTCTTCACATTTTGTAAAGGTAAATTACAAATGTCAGCTTCGGCCAGGTGCAGAGCCTCAGGCCTATAATCTCAACATTTTGGGAGGTCGAGGTGGGAGAATCATTTGAAGCCAGCATTTCAAGACCAGCCTGGGCAACAAAGTGAGACCCTGTCTCTACAAAGAAAAGGCCAAGCACAGTGGCTCATGCCTATAATCCCAGCCATTTGGGAGGCCAAGGTGCGTGGATCACGAGGTCAGGAGATCGAGAGTATCCTGACTAACATGGTGAAACCCGGTCTTTACTAAAAACACAAAAAATTAGCCAGGCGCGGTGGTGGGCACCTGCAGTCCCAGCTACTCGGGAGGCTGAGGCAGGAGAGTCACTTGAGCCCAGGAATTCGAGTCTAGCCTGGGCAACATAGAAAGAGCTCATCTCTCAAAAAAAAAAAAAAAAAACCTGAAAAAAATTGTAGCATACTTTATATAAGACATAAACAAGATGTTTTTTTAAAGGCTGCGTGAGATAAACTAATTGATGAATATTTGCAGATAACAATACCAATATTGTAGGCTTCCAACAAGCAATTTGTTTACATAACCTGGTGAGCCTCGTGTGGAGAACTCTTAGCTCCAAGTCCCAGCAGCTTGTCTGGGAAATATATTTGCAAATGCAGGGTCTAGCAGGCCTACAGCTTTAGCCCTCCTCACCACTGGGAGATTTTATTCTGTTTCTGACCCTCGAAGATGCATCTTGTTTGTGAGCCTGGCTCTGTCTTCTAAAATTTTCCTCGAAATATTTTACCCATTATCGTTACGTGTTTGGAGTTATAGGGGCACGCCGAACTCCAGGTGAGAGCTTCAAATGGCATCTCAAGCAATACGATAATAAGAGATGTTACTGAATTAATGGTTTATCTTGACTGTTGATTTGTATACTTAAGAATTAGTGATCCTAGAAAGTGTCAGATACAGGTCAAAAAGACAAAGTGTCTTTTCGTTTTTCTTTTTCCTCCCAAGACAGAGCCTTGCTCTGTCACCCAGGCTAGAGTGAAGTGGCACGATCTCTGCTCACCGCAACCTCCACCTCCCAGGTTGAAGCAATTCTCCTGCCTCAGCCTCCCGAGTAGCTGGGATTACAGGCACCAACCGCCATGCCCGGCTAATTTTTGTATTTTTAGTAGAGGCGGTGTTTCACCATGTTGGCCAGGATGGTCTCGAACTTCCGATCTCATAATCCACCTGCCTTGGCCTCCCAAAGTGCTGGGATTACAAGCGTGAGCCACCACGCCTGGCCTTTTTTTTTTTTTTTTTTTTTTTTGAGACGGGGTGTCAGTCACCCAGGCTGAAGTGCAGTGTGCAATCATGGCTCACTGCAGCCTCTGCCTCCCCAGGGTCAGGTGATCCTCCCACCTCAGCCTCCTGAGTAGCTGGGACTTACAAGCATGTGCCACCACATCCAGCTAATTTTTACATTTTTTACAGAGACAGAGTTTTACTATGTTGGCCAGGCTGGTGTTGAACTCCTGGGCTCCAAGGAGCCATAACCCTCAGCCTCCCAAAGTGCTGGGATGACTGGCGTGAGCCACCACACCCGGCTAGTGTCTTGTTTTTATCGTGCGTATGGCGGCCTTGAGCTCTAAAGTCATACACCATATGGGCAGATTCCGCAGTAACGAGTGCCCTGAACATATACATAATAGGATCTGCCTACTTGTTTCCTTTTCTTAAAGTAGATAATACCTTGGCCCAGTATTTTCTCAGGTTAGCTTGATGAAGCTGCTTCTGCACCAAACATTCTACGACTCGCATTGCAACTTCAGACTGGATATCATTTTGATTGGATCCTGTTTAAAATTACAATTCCTACAGCAACTAAATAATTCACAGCCACTCACTGCCTTATTAATCAGTATTGAGGCCTTAGTGCACAGTAGAACACTAGTGTGTAACATACTCTAGTGGTGAGTGTACGCATTAAGAAAATCTCGCTGCTGCTAATCTGTTGAAGTTTGTGGAGTGAGTCTTAGGAAATCCTGCGTACTTTGCCTTCGGGTTCATCCTACCCCTTGACTTTAGCTCCTTTCACTGAAAGCTCATATGTTAAGACACGCTGACTCCCTAAGTTCCTATTTTTCGAAACTGCAAAAACAAGTCTTTCCGATTTTCGAAATCTGATTCCGATTTGTTAGAAAACTATTCTATAAAACGTGTTAAGACCTTTGGTTTTAGTTCGGTATGAAGGGGAGGCGGGAATCTGGGAGAAGGTGGGTGAGGGGCTGAGATGAGTATTCAGGTGCTTCTGCTCTGTAATTCTGGTTTGGCAACGTTTTAAGGCAGAAATTCTGAACACACTCCCACCTCCCCCACTCCCAACACACAAGATGAGGGATGTCCACACTTAAAAAACACGTTCAGAGGCTGGGCATAGTGGCTCCAGCCTGTAATCCCAGCATGTTGGAAGGCAGAGGCAGGTGGATCACCTGAGCTCTGGGGTTTGAGACCAGCCTGGGCAACATGGTGAAACCCTGTCTCTTCTAAAAATACAAAAATTTAGTCTGGCATGGTGGCATGCGCCTGTAGTCCCAGCTACTTGGGAGGCTGAGACAGGGAAATTGCTTGAGCCTGGGAGGAGGAGGTTGCAGTGAGGAGATCGCACCATTGCACTCCAGCCTAGTGACAGAGTGAGACCTTGTCTCAGCGCCTGCCCCCCCTTTCTCTCTCCCTCTCTCCCATTCTCACTCTCTCCCTCTCTCCTTCTCTCACTAGCATACCATGGGGTAGCAGCAATTCCCAGGGATCTGCTTACAATCCCAACATTTCTCCCATACTCAGGAAAGCCTCCTTAAATAGAAATAGCACTGGAAGAATGCTACCTGAGAGCTACAGCAGATTCTAGGCAGAGTCTGCCCTATACCACTTCACTGATGGCTGCAAATGCCACCTGGCAACCCTCATGGGCTTTTCTCGCCCCTCAGCCTACTGCCAAATGAGGGCAGTTTCCTTTCCCACCATTTATCACACCTGGCCATTTCTATAAACTTGCTATTTTGGGATGTTTAATCAAGAATCAGTGAGCTGAAAAAAAATAAGATTTATTCTTTATTCTGAGTAATGACCAGACAACTAATCAGAATCCATAAGAAACAAATGCAAAAGCATTCCCCCTTACACAGAAGGGAGTGGAGAAGTGGGACATTCATATTGGCAAAGCCCACATACTTTTTGTTAAGTACAAATAAGCAAAATGCAATTGGGTTTGGAAGTCAACGTGCTGTATCTTTTATGACAGGAAAGGCAAATAGATTTAAATGTCCTGTGCTCTCTGATGAACCAGGAGCAACTGCCTGGAGCTTTGTGTTGATGTGACCTTAGGCTTGGTGGGAGCACAGGGAGTAGGGCTGTGACTGCTGGGGGGCCTGGTTAACTCTGCCCCATGCAGTGTGACCCAGCCTGTTGCTTCCCAAGTCCAAAATGTTCTTTTTGGTTCACATAACTCCTCTGAGCCAAAGGCAGATTTAGTTGATAAGCCTCAAAGAGGAAAAGTGGGAGACTATTTCCCAAAATAAGAACCAATTTATGGGATTTTCAAGACATCAGAGCAAACGGACACAGATAATGCAGATAATACTGGAAGGAAAGACACTGAAAACTAAGTTATTTGCCTCTTTGCAGATTAGGTTGTGCTCTCAGGCCATTTGGATTGGTCCATAGAGATACAGAAGTGCAGTTTATTAGCTAGAAATGAATTTTAACAGCCCCATCCGGGTCTGAATGAGGCAAATTTAGGCCCAAATCATTAGGTATTTCACAACTTAGCACCCGAAATTTAACATAAATTTACAAAAATAAGGCTTAAGTCATCTGGAGAAACTGTTTACAGATGTCTGAACTTTATTGAGCTCTCTCTAGAATTAACATCTTTGCAAATATATTATTCAATCAAGCATTTGCCATAAAGATAAGCATCAGCTTTCCCATTGGACAAGTGATAGTGTTCAAGCTACTTGAATTGCAAAAAACAAAAAACTCCCAGGACTTCTCAACAAATAAATTTTAAAATGAAAGGTGCTCAGATGGATAAAAAGATATTAAAATGGAGACCGACACTGAACTACATATTCAACCTGAAACACACATTCAAACGATGCTTCTGTAAAATGAATTATTATTGGCTTTACAAAGATGTTCTGGTTTATGTTTACAATTATGTTTTATTTTCAAATGATAAAGGAAAGGCTTCATGTTGCTATTGAAAGTACTTCTCAACTAGCCAGGCATGGTGGCACGTGCCTGTGGTTCCTGAAGTAGGAGGGTCATCCCCTTGAGGTTCCAGGCTGCAGTGAGTCATGATTGTGCCACTGCACTATAGCCTTGGTGACAGAGCAAGACCCTGTCTTTAAAACAAAATGAAAGTACTTCTCTGCAAGTGCAATTTATGAATATAATCTTTATTCCCATTGAGTAAATGATAGCCCTCATCAGCTAGTATTTATTATTTTCTATTTAACATTCATTTTTGAAGAGCCAGAGACCTGCCTATGTGGCATAAAGTTTGGACGGATATATGTGAATGCTGGTGAAGATCATCTGATTCTTATTATAACTTTCACATGCCCTATTTTTATATTTTAATATCACTGCTCATTGTGCTTCTTGTCTTGAATAGATAAAAGTGTAAGTTGGGCCGAGCGCGGTGGCTCAAGCCAGCACTTTGGGAGGTCGAGGTGGGTGGATCACGAGGTCAAGAGATCGAGACCATCCTGGTCAACATGGTGAAATCCCGTCTCTACTAAAAATACAAAAAATTAGCTGGGCATGGTGGCGCGTGCCTGTAATCCCAGCTACTCGGGAGGCTGAGGCAGGAGAATTGCCTGAACCCAGGAGGCGGAGGTTGCGGTGAGCCGAGATCGCGCCATTGCACTCCAGCCTGGGTAACAAGAGCGAAACTCCGTCTCAAAAATATATATATATATATATATATAAGTCGACCAATTGAAAGTTGTTTAGGCTGGACATGGTGGCTCATGCCTGTAATCCCAACACTTTGGGAGTCCGAGCAGGGGGTGAATCACTTGAAGTCAGGAGTTTGAGACCAGCCTGGTCAACATGGGGAAACCCCGACTCTGCCAAAAATACAAAAATTAGCTGGGTGTGGTGGCGGGCACCTATAATCCAGCTACTTGGGAAGCTGAGGGAGGAGAACTGCTTGAACCCAGGAGGCAGAAGTTGCAGCAGTGAGCCGAGATCGCACCACTGCTCTCCAGCCTGGGTGACAAGAGCAAAATTCCATCTCAAAAAAAAAAAAAACTGTTGAAAAACCATCTCAGCAGCTAGCACTATTCAGTCGAGTCATTATCTGAGAGAATGGTGGGTCACTAAGCATCATAAACTTGGAGGCTTCCAAATGAAATGTACTGAAATTGCTTTATCGATTGCTTTTAAAAATAGAAATATGAAACAAATTAGCATTACTATTTTAGTGATTAGAACCCCTTGGAACTTTTTGGCCAAACCCTGGAAACTAACCAAAAAACTGAAAATTTACCCTAAGGGAAGAAAAACCTTAAGTCCAAAGACAGTTTCTGATTCCACAATTAGGTTCTACAATTCTGGGATTACTCAAGAAGTAATCTATATGAATATACAGTGTAATGAAAGTTATTCTGGAACAGTAATTAAATGGCAATGTTTAGGTATCATGTACGATATTGTATGCCCACAAATCATTTTTCTATGTCTAATAAGCAAATTATGACAATAATAAAAGATGAATTACCAGACACAAAATCTGAAACCTTAAAAAAAGTAAAAAATAGAAACAAATAGAAATTAACCTGAGAACACATTAGAGAATAAATTTGAATTGTCTGTCCATTTATAAAATATAGTATGCTTTAAAAATAGTCATTTTAGTCATGAGAAGACCCAGTGCTAATATACTGCTTCTTTTAAAAATGATTTTTGAGGCCGGATGCAGTGGCTCATGCCTATAATCCCAGCACTTTGGGAGACCAAGGTGGGTGGATCAGTTGGGGTGGGGATCAGAAGTTTGAGACCAGACTGGACGACACAGCGAAACCTCATCTCTACTAAAAATACAAACATTAGCCAGGTGTGGTGATGCGCGCCTGTAATCTCAGCTACTCGGGAGGCTGAGGCACAAGAAGCACTTGAACTCAGTAGGCATGGGCTGCAGTGAGCTGAGATTGCGCCACTGCATTCCAGCCTGGGTGATGGAACAAGACCTTCTCCCACCAAAAAAAAAAAAAAAAAGTTTGAGGTCGGGTGCTTTGAGCCACATCTATAATCCAAGCACTTTGGGAGGCCGAGGTAGGAGGATCACTTGAGGCCAGGAGTTCAAGACCAGTCTGGGCAACACAGTGAGACCCTGTTTCTATACACAATAGAGTGGTGTGGTAGTGTGCACTTGTAGTCCCAGCTACTCAGGAGGCTAAGGTGGAGGACTGCTTGAGCCCAGGAGTTAAAGCTACAGTGAGCTATGATCATGCCACTGCACTCCATCCTGAGAGTCAGAAATAGTGGAAGGAAAACTGATCTCAATTGGTTGCACTATACATGGAAGCAAAGTGTTTCTAAAAAGGCTAAATAAGTAAAAAAAAAAAACAACATTGTGACTTAGAAATTTATTTTTCTAAATTATTTTGAAAGGAAATAATGGAAAACCATATCCAACTGAATGAAGAAACAAGAATATGCATCACATTGGTTCCTTTACAGATCTGAGGTAGCACAGGTCAGCAGGCCAATATAACAGTTCTACAAGGCAACACTGGTTTTGTGGATGGAATGCTAGCATCTAAGATCTAGAAAGACAAAAAAAAGTTTGGTATGCAGATTTTCCTTCAATTTCCTCTGCTTTCATATTGGATTGACACTGATTTACATTCACCATGTTTTCACTTTTTGCTCAGGTCTTTCCCAAATCTCTTGGAAGATCCCTTCAAAGTCCCAAATGCAAATTCTTCCTTCAGGTATGCCCTACACTCACCTGAGCAATTACTCAAGTATAATTTTTTTTAGGTATCAGTAAAGATCTCTCTATCCTCTTAGTGTTTCCTAAAATCTTCCCATACTTTATTATTTTTTTATTTTTTATTTGTTTTTTGAGACGGAGTTTCGCTCTTGTTACCCCGGCTGGAGTGCAATGGTGCGATCTCAGCTCACCGCAACCTCCGCCTCCTGGGTTCAGGCAATTCTCCTGCCTCAGCCTCCCGAGTAGCTGGGATTACAGGCACACGCCACCATGCCCAGCTAATTTTTTTTTTTGTATTTTTAGTAGAGACGGGGTTTCACCATGTTGACCAGGATGGTCTCGATCTCTTGACCTCGTGATCCGCCCACCTCGGCCTCCCAAAGTGCTGGGATTACAGGCGTGAGCCACCGTGCCCGGCCAAATCTTCCCATACTTTAATCATGATTTCTTAGATATATACATATGATCTCATACAACAGAGAGGCCAAAACCCAGTTCAAACATTCCAGGATTATAATAGTCCGTATAATAGAACAGACCCTTTGTTAGGCCAAGATCATTTTACTAGAGTTCCGCTTTCAGAGCTCAGATGCTAATTAACAACTACCGTCTGCAACACGCCATTTTCCGTCTTTCTTACAATCACAGAACATGGTCCAACGATCGGTACCGACTATCAAAGCCTCTGGGAATTACCTCCATTTCCGCTTCCTCTCATTAAGTAGACCATCTCTTGCATTTCTCTAATTTTTAACCTAATAGTACTTCTATAACTAGTTGGTCAAGAAGGAGCTGCATTATATAATGTTCCATCACTGCATAGAAATAAACTGTTTGGTAAAGTTATGCCAAGTGTTCATATAAAATTTACTATTAATTTGGTTCAAAAACACATTTAAAAAATAAAAATGGTTATTAAAAATCTGTTGTGCTGAAAGAGCCTACAAACTCTCACCCTAGAGAAGTATAAAATTCCATGCAGAGGAGACAGAAATGACAATTAACAGAACAAAAGCATCAGAAACGTGCCAGTAAATGCTAGCTTATACATTCTGCTGTTCAGGTATAGATCTTTACCATTCATAAGTAATGTAACTATACAATAAACCTGTATTTCAGCTTCCTACTCGTCAGATTTAATACATTCATTTTCTTTACATATTTCGTATCTCCTAAGATGTTTTCTCAATCAATGGTTTTCTTTAATACATTCATTTTCTTTACATATTTCCTATCTTCTAAGATGTTTTCTCATTCAATGGTTTTCTTTAATACATTCATTTTCTTTACATATTTCCTATCTTCTAAGATGTTTTCTCATTCCATGGTTTTCTTTAATACATTCATTTTCTTTACATATTTCCTATCTTCTAAGATGTTTTCTCAATCAATGGTTTTCTTTAATACATTCATTTTCTTTACATATTTCCTATCTTCTAAGATGTTTTCTCATTCCATGGTTTTCTTTAATACATTCATTTTCTTTACATATTTCCTATCTTCTAAGATGTTTTCTCAATCAATGGTTTTCTTTAATACATTCATTTTCTTTACATATTTCCTATCTTCTAAGATGTTTTCTCATTCCATGGTTTTCTTTAATACATTCATTTTCTTTACATATTTCATATCTTCTAAGATGTTTTCTCAATCAATGGTTTTCGAACTTCATTATCAGTGAAACTCTTTGTGGCAATGAAATCTCATAGAGAACCCCGACATATGAAACAGTTAAAAGCAGAACTGCTCTGATACAAAGGGGAAGGGTGCCAGTAGACACAGTTTGAAAATCACTGCTGGAAATTGTTCAAGAAAAGCTGAAGTCAAGACACAGCCAATTGGAAGTTCTTCATTTCCAATGATTATAAACCCAATTTCCCCATTGGTTCTCATTTTTAAGAAAGTTTTTTGAGTACAGCTGCTTACCCCTCAGCTCAATGGAGTAAAAGCACAGTGTCTTACATGTGGTACTTCATGGTGTGAATTCTTATTTCCTTTTTTTATACTACTCAAAACTGTAAAATTAATATAAGATGTAATCCCATAACTTTAGGTTATTAAAGTGATATTTGAAAATATTCAACATGATAGAAAAATTTTCTAAAAATCATCATTGCTTCATAATTATAATTGCTTTAGTCCAAGTCTAAACACTATCCAAAAGGCTCGTCAGAGTCTCACTCAAAAAAACAATCAAAAAAATCACTCTGTAGTTACTCTGAGAAGTAAGAGTAGCTCCTGTGCAATGGTGCTATATTTTAGAATTTTTTTTAAATTCTCATATATATCATCCTATATTTCAAACCTGATTTAGTCCAAAAGGCAAAGAAAAGAAGTTAGGTTAATTTTTACCTTTGTCAAGGCTTAGATTAGAAAGATTTCATAAGGAGTAAAAAATAAACACTTGTTTCTAAAATAAGCTCATTTGTGCTTTTCAGGCTATTTCCTCGATTTGTTTTATCAACCCCCTTCCGTATAAATGGAAGGCCTTTAAACAGACGTTTTCATAAACGTATGTTCCTTCTGTAACCAGCTCTGTGCTTAGCTCTAGAAAAGGCACCCCTGTTCTTCTATGCTCCTCACTGGCTGGACCGGCAGCACCAGGTGGGAAATTCGGCTCCACAGCCCACTCAGTTTGTCTGAGTCCATGTGGTTGAAGGAGCTGGGAGTGTCAGAGTTGGTGAACTTGGACCAGAGTAAATCTCTCACTTTTTCTTCAGTTTCCCTTGGGCCTACACTCGCTTCTAATGTTTCCTCCTCTAGCAGAACAGTGAGGACCAGGGCCACATCTTTAAAGGCCGCATTCTCGTGATCACAGTACTTGTAGAAGATCAAAGTGGAGCCCGCAGGGAAGGATTCGAAGCGGTGGACCACAGCAGCCTTCTGGCCATTCTCAAACCCAGAGCTGAGCTCCAGGTCAACCAACAGCTTGACCGTATCACTGTCCTGCCAGGTTCTTCCGGCCCCATCGATCTGAATGGGGGAGACTTTCTGGGACGAGGTGTAAGCATCGGCAACGTGGTGGCTGAGGCACTTCAGAGTCTCTCTTCCCTCCCGAGCTGCTGTAAATATGATGGTGGCTGGCTCAGTAGGGTTGGAAGCATTGAGGTGCTTCTGGAGAAACTTCCGTCCTCTCTGCCACAGGAAGGAACTCTGGCCTGGAAATTTATCTTTCAATTGGCTAAACTGGGCCAAAAAGGCCTCCAAAGCTGGATTTTTGGGCACTCGCTGGGCTGGAGAGGAATAGTAGCTATTCACAGAAGTTAGCACAACAGCCCCAACCAGGATGCCAAGAAAGACAGGGCCTGTCAAAAGAATGAGAAAAGAACAGAAAATTATAGAGAACACAAGTCAGAAACAAAGGCTGTGGTCAACTGAAGTGAGGCAGAGATACTGTGAGGTTTCACTAGGCAATACGTTTCTTTTGCATAAATTGTTTAAACTTTCACTCTACCAGAAGTACCTTTTCTCTAATCCCGTCTCAGATTTAATTATTTGAAGACATAATATCTTTGTTAAAAGCTTCATGTAAGAGTTAAGTATCAGTAAAAAATTTTTAAAAATACAGGTAAAAGCTGAGTCTATGTATTTGTTGTTATAACTAATGATGTAATTTAGACATGAGTGATCAAGATTTTCTTCCACCTTCTCAAGGAACCTACACCTATAGCCGACCATTTTTCTAGGAGTCATAACTTTAAAATGACTAGTTAGAAAGGCAGTTTTTGTTTCTAGTTTAGGAAAAGCTTTTCCTACTGTGGGAATTTCCATTTTGTTAAGCACACCAAAATATCAGCCAGCACCCTTAAGGGAAAAACCCCTAAAGCTCTATTCTATTTTACTATGACTTACTACCAATCATTAAGTAGTATATATAAACACAATGTTAAAACTGTTTAAATCTGCTAGTTTTCTAAGCATTTTCTGAATGGGAATCGACACTGCAGGTTCGTTCTTACCATAGTTCCAAATACTCTTTTTATTAGTCTTTCTCATGGTGGCCGGCGCATTCTCTTTGATTTCTCCCCATTTTTGTGTCTGTTGTGGATGACTTCCAGCCTCTGGAGAGGGAAGAGGAATCAATATTATTAGTCTTTCTCATGGTGGCCGGTGCATTCTCTTTGATTTCTTCCCATTTTTGTGTCTGTTGTGGATGACTTCCAGCCTCTGGAGAGGGGAAGAGGAATCAATATTATTTTTAGGCAGTAAACTAATGACAGTATATACTTTTATAATTCTCACCAAACCAAAGAACGATTTGACTAAAAAGATTTATATACTTTGGCCAGGCACGGTGGCTCATGCCTGTAATCCCAGCAGCTTGGGAGTCCGAGGTGGGTGGATCACTTGGTATCAGGAGTTCAAGACCAGCCTGGCCAACAAGGTAAAACCCTGTTTCTACCAAAAATACAAAAATTATCCAGGAATGGTGGCTGGCACCTGTAATCCCAGCTACTCAGGAGGCTGAGGCAGGAGAATCGCTTGAACCCAGGAGACGGAGGTTGCAGTGAGCAGAGATCACACCATTGCACTCCGGCCTGGGGGACAGAGGGAGCGAGACTCCATCTCAAAAAAGAAAAACCAAAAAAACAAAAACCCAAAGTTAACACTTTTCCTGTCTTTTCTTTATTACTTTTATTCTACTTAGAAGAACAAAATGAAATGCTGTGAAATTCATTCAAGGATAATGTTGCTATAGTTACAATTCCTCACTGCCTCTTACATCAAAGAAAAAGACACTTTAATACTGTGGCCAAACTTACCTAAAACGTGATTCAACAAAATGTGTAAAATGAAGAAGGGATTTAAGAAAACTGGCTGTACACAAGATTCAGCCCCACAGGGTAATTGTGCTGTAATCCCAGTGTTCGAGTTTTACGTGGTTCCTCACGACCCCGAATGTCAAAGGAACGGGCACTAGATTCTGAGATAGGAGAGATGACTGTACAGTTGCAAAACAGCTTACAAAGCAAATTTGAAACTTAGCGAAGGAGATTCACACAGCAAGGAAGAGAAGGTGAAGAAAATTCACAAAACACGTAAAAACCCAGGTGTAGGGGAGGCAAACCAAGCTTAAAATATGTGGGTGAAAAGAAGGGCAACACTTTACAGCAGTCTGAGCGAGATCACACTAGAATTGAAATCTGTGCCTAACCCCGGCCAGGTACTCCTATTAGCACAGGTGAGTAGGATCCTCTTCAATTATAAAGGATTGTTCATATCACTCCAGAAAGCAGGTGCTTAAAACATCGTATCACGGAATTTAAGAACTGAAAGGATCTATAATGGATACCTACCCCAGCCCCACTGCTTAACCTACCATGGAGAAAAGGTCCAGGAATATTAAAGGTCTTGCCCAAGGTCACGTAAAGAGATACAGTTGAGATTAAAACAAGGTTTCTCATCTTCTAGAGTATATATATATATATATATATATAAAAAACCTCATTCAACTATATATACATATAAAACCTCATTCAACTATATATATATATAAAACCTCATTCAACTATATATATATATAAAACCTTATTCAACGATATATACATATAAAATCTCATTCAACTATATATATATATAAAACCTCATTCAACGATATATACATATAAAACCTCATTCAACGATATATACATATAAAACCTCATTCAACTATATATATATAAAACCTCATTCAACTATATATATATAAAACCTCATTCAACTATATATATATATAAACCTCATTCAACGATATATACATATAAAACCTCATTCAACTATATATATATATAAAACCTCATTCAACTATATATACATATAAAACCTCATTCAACTATATTAAGTTTCTTTCCGTCCATAAACTGCATTTCTTTCTTTAAAGACAGGGTCTCACTCTGCCAACAAGGCTGGAGTGCAGTGGCAAAATTTTGGCTCACTACAGCTTCGACCTCCCAGGGTCAAGCAATCCTCCCACTTCAACCTCCTGAGAACTACGAGTGTACACAGCTGCTTTTGTATTTTTTGTAAAGATGGGTTTTTGCCATGTTGCCCAGGCTGGTCTTGAACTCCTGGCTTCAAGTGATCCGCCCATCTTGGCCTCCCAAAGTGCTGGGATCACAGGAGTGAGCCACTCTGTTTGGCCTAAACTGGATTTTTTTTTTTTTTTTTTTTTTTTTTAGATGGAGTCTTGCTCTGTTGTCAGTCTGGAGTGAAGTGGCACAATCTTGGCTCACTGCAGCCTCCACCCCCCAGATTCAAGCGATTCTCCTGCCCTGGCCTTGCGAGTAGCTGGGACTACAGGCGTGTGCCACCATGCCCGGTTAATTTTTGTATTTTTAGTAGAGATGGGGTTTCACCATGTTGGCCAGGATGGTCTCAATCTCTTGACCTCGTGATCCACCTGCCTCGGCCTCCCAAAGTGCTGGGATTATAGGTGTGAGCCACCACACCGGGCCTAAACTGGATTTTTTAAACAGTATTTTTTTGCCAGGCGCAGTGGCTCACGCCTGTAATCCCGACACTCTGGGAGGCTGAGGCCGGCAGATCACGAGGTCAGAAGTTCAAGACCAGCCTGACCAACATGATGAAACCCCGCCTCTACTAAAAAATACAAAAATATTAGCTGGGTGTGGTAGCACACGCCTATAATCCCAGCTACTCAGGAGGCTCAGGCAGGAGAATCACTTGAACTTAGGAGGCAGAGGTTGCAGTGAGCAGAGGTTGTGCCACTGTACTCCAGCCTGCGTGACAGACTCCAGCTAAAAAAAAACGAAAAACAAAACAAAACATGATTTTTTTCTACTTACAGTGAACCTTCCTAACAGTGAATTATTTTTTAAAGAGATGGGGTCTCACTACATGGCCCAGGCACTTTAGCTAGAACGCAGAGGTCATTCATTAGGGCGGTCATTGCACACTGCAGGCTCAAACTCCTGGGCTCAAGCAGTCCTCCCACCTCAGCATCCCAAGTGACTGGGACTAGAGGCTTATGCAATTGCACCTGGCAAATGGGCATTTCAGACTGAGCTCTTCCAAGTGCTTATAAAATACAAATCCACGTAGAGAATCACAGAAGGTGAGAGCCTCTCGTCTAACTTCTTTGTTTTACAAATGGGAAACTGAAGCACCAGGAAGTGAAGACACTTTCCAAAGGTCACCCAAATTAGCAAGTGGTAGGGCCACAGCTAGAATTCACACCTCTTGAGTTCCATTTAAGGATTTAGCACTGCAATGCTTACCTTCATAAGGGAAGACATGCTTGTTCCTCTTAGCATTAGGCAGACAAAATCAGGTATAGAGAAACTAACCGATTTAAAGTCCTATAAAACTGAAACGTGACTGAGTTAAGGATACTGTCCCATTAATGCTCATTTTCAAATATACCCATCTCTTGATTGACGTAACCGTTTCCCAAAAAGTAAAAGATTTCAAAAATTGTACATCAAAATATTCTCATAAGAAATAAAAAACCAAAAGCAAATTTTTAAAAGTCATATCACATTAACAGTTAAAAAAACCTTGCTTAGAAATGCAGTTCATGTGTAGGAAGCAACTTAATAGAGCGGAATAAGCTAGCCTAGATGAGAAGCCTCATTCTGAAATCAACTCAGTCGTATGGTTTTGTGCAAGCGTGGGCTGGGCTCCAAGGCCTGAATCCTGCGAAAGATAGACGAAAGTTCTCTGGAAAGAAGGCCTCTGACTTCCGCTGTGTTCTCAGTCAACAGAGCCATACAAAATAGGAGAGTAGTTCAGAGGGTTCTCTTACCGGGGACCAGCAGTCGCCGCCTCAGTGTATCCTCGCCCTCGTGCCCTGCACTGGAACGACCAGGACCCTGGGCCTCCTGGGAGTCTGCAGCAGGCGGTTCCTGAGATGCTCCCATTCCGTCACTCACGTCCGTGGGGAGGGCTGCCGAGCTGCTCCCTAAGTGTTCGTCTGCTTGTCCTAACTTGTCACTTGGAGAATGGCTGGGATCTGGATCCAAGGGTTCTTCACTCAGACTTTCGGAAGGGAGGTGATGCCCTTTCTCACCTTCCAGAAAACTCCGGTTGTTCTCATGTTCTATTTGATCCTTTGGATGTTTCCCCACATTTGCTTCATCTGGACTTTCTGATTTGTCACCTGTATCTACACTTTCTGGACCTATTGTCTCTACCTCTTGGTGGCCTTTGCTAAGACCAGCGGCAGAGTGTAGGGTCTGAGCTTCTTCAGCAGTGCTTGTGATGACTGTGGTCTCTTGTGCCTGAGAATTTATTGATGGATCATTTTCCAAATCCTTTTGAGAGTCTATTGAGATAAAAATTTATAATTCTTATTGGAAAAAATTCCACATGAATTCATATTTTAAGAGTGTCTCTGTTTAATAATAATATTTATATAGATTTTCATGGTTTACAAGACACTCTTCCTAAACATTATTTCTGTTGGCTCCCACTAAAGGTGATTTAAACAACAACAAAAACTTAACATGTCAATAAATCGAAAATAACACTAATATAAAACAATTTGTATGACCCACAGATTGTTAGAACCAACTTTTGGTTATATTAAATATATCTTCTTCCCTAATGAAAGACAATATGCTCATCAGTGGTAGCTAAAACCTTATGCAGAAGGCTGACGGGAACTTTTATAGTGGATGAGCCAGACTGACAACTGCTGAACCCAGCGACCAATCTTCACATCATGAAAGCGGGGAAACCCAAACAGATGTCATTCACCTCCTAACATAACGCAGCGGGGAGTACTCTGACCACCTACAAGTATTCTTGTCAACAAGTGAACTGAAATCCGATCAAGCTTCTGGACCTACCAGTTTCTGAGAAATATAGGCATAGAGGAATATATTAAATTATGCCTCAAGAATATAATCAGCAAAATGCAGGATGGGAGAAATTCCAAAACACATTTCTTTAATAACAGTAAGAAATTAAAATAAATGGTAAGAAAAGGGGAAAAAAAGGAGTCTCTGAACTTACTGATCAAGAAACTTAAGAGACCATCAACCAAATACAATATGTGAACCACAATGTCTAGATCCAGTTTCGAATAAGCCAATCATTAAAGAAATATTTATGACACAATCAGCAATATCTGAATGCCAGATATTTGATGACACTAAGGAATTATAATTCATCATTTTAGGTGTGATAAAGGTATTGTAATTACATTTTTTTATGAAGAATCATTATAGGCCGGATGCAGTGGCTCACACCCGTAATCACAGCACTTCACGAGGCTGAGGTGGGCAGATCACGAGGTCAGGAGTTCGAGACCAGCCTGGCCAATGTGGTGAAACCCTGTCTCTACTTATAATACAAAAATTAGGTGGCGCATGTCTGTAGTCCCAGCTACTCGGGAGGCTGAGGCAGAAGAATTGCTTAAACCTGGGAGGCAGAGGTTGCAGTGAGCTGAGATTGCACCATTGCACTCCAGCCTGGGTGACAGAAAGAAAAAAAACGAAGAAGATCCCTTCTAAATATTAGCACATCACGGGATATATATAACTCTAAAGATTTGTTGACCATCATTTTTTAAAGAAGCATTGTATTTTCCATTGCTATAAGTCCCTACTATTGGAGTCTCTAAAACCTTTATCTTTCTTATAATTAGGGCCTCACATTATGGTAAAGTTCAGTAAATCTGAAAGAATACGTATAATCAAAGCAAATGAATCCACTGAATTAGCTTTTTTACTTTAAAACTTCAGATTTCAGTCATCAGAGATTTTCTCCTTCCGTACACCCTGGTTTCCCACAGCAGCACCCTCAGTGCTGGACAGATCAGTCTTACCCTCTTGAGGTTCTCTGAGTCCACTGTCAGCCATGCTTGTGTTCTCTCTCTCCAGAGTTGCGGGATACTTTTCTTAGTGCTGGGTTTTCCTTGTGAAGATGTCTTGTTTTCTTCTTGTCCCAAGTCCCAACAGACTCATGCTTCCCGTGGACCCAGGAAATAAGGCATATATACGGTGACTAAAACAAAATGAAAAAAATTAAATGACTTTTTATAATACAAAGGAGAAATGCAAATATCAGCTTTATTTATTAAATATGTTTAGTTTGAGTAACTCCAGATTATTAATCTTTCATCAATGTCATAATCTCCTAATACATTGCAGCACAGTTGAAAGGGTATAAAAAGTAAGACCAAGTGACCAGAATCTTCAAGAGAATAGCTTGAATTAAAATAAAAAATCTAAGAGTAGAAATTTAAGTCACTGCTGAAACAATCACTGCAGATTTCCTGGAGGCCTTCAATTTGTGTCCCAGATACTTTTCTCATAGTCTGCCTATCAGAAAGTTTCATTTATATTAAAAAGTAACAACACAGGAGGTTCCCACAAACAGATGGCTGCTTTGAGGTACCGCTACACGTTTGGACTGACTTTGGTTTTCTTGAAGCATTCTTTTGCAAAACATGGAGAGAGATATCCCTTCATACAATGCCTTTTTATGCAATGCTCAAAGACAGATAAAGAAAATTATTAAGTTTTATACAAAAGGAATTTAAATCATTTTATAAGCAATAAAACAATCATATTTTATAGTTAATTCTTATTTTTTGTCAAAAACAAATTGATCAGTAAAGTTACTTAACATTCATTGCCTATAAAAATGAGAGTAATGATATCTATGAGGCCTAAATAGAAAAACGTTTATGAAAAAACTGTTAAGTGTTAAGAGTTCTTTGACAGCCTAGTTGGAAGGCTAGCCAACTGGCTGTCTTTGTGTTTTACTCAGCACTCTTTTGTAAAATTTTTTTTTTTTTTTTGCTGCTCCAGTCAACCAAAGGGACACTTTATTGAGGCTCCAGGGCCATGGGGATTGGGCAGGAGGCTGCCCTTCCAGGAAGGAAGGGGTTTATTTGACCTTCTTCTTGGGGCGCAGGTTGTTGGTGTGGCCACACTTCTTCTTGTGGCAGTTGACAGCACGGGGGTGCAGGCGAGCATAGCACTTGCGGCAGATCGTCTTGTCGCAGTTGTATTTCTGGGCAAGCTGGCGGAGAGAAGGCTCAATGATGCCACCTCGCAGGCGCAGCACCAGGTGCGGGATGGACTCTTTCTGGATGTTGTAGTCTGAGAGCGTGCGGCCATCCTCTAGCTGTTTGCCGGCAAATATCAGACGCTGCTGGTCAGGTGGGATACCCTCCTTGTCTTGAATTCTGGCTTTGACATTCTCAATGGTGTCACTGGGCTCGACCTCAAGGGTGATGGTCTTGCCCGTGAGGGTCTTCACAAAGATCTGCATCTCTGCGTCTGCCGCTCGGTCGCCTCGCTCTTTTGTAAAATTTAATTTTACAGATTAAAAACTTCAATCCCCAATGCCTACAAGGTGCCTAATGTATAATAAGAGCTCCATATTTTAACTTAAAAGCGTGTGAAAAAAAAGAATGTATAAGAGTGATGTCACAGATAAACTGGAAGGAGAGACAGGAGTTAGGGACAGACCCTTGTTTCTGCCGGTGTAGACACTTAGTAAAGTGTTTCAGATTTGGAGGGTTCCTTGTCACCTCTTTTACGTGTCTCAAGCTCTCGGGGTTGGGCTTTCAAGCCATCATATGTTGCAGTGAAGGTTTCTCTCCTGTCCTAGCTCATGATAGAAAAGAAAAAGTCCCCAGTACTTTCCAAGTTTTGTTAAAAAATTTTTCCCTGCCAGCCAAAACCAAGAAAATAGGTCAAAAGTTTCCTATGTACAAGTAATAAAAATTTTCAAATCAAAGAT
The DNA here is from genome assembly GCA_031835075.1 of Saguinus oedipus. NCBI lineage: Eukaryota > Metazoa > Chordata > Mammalia > Primates > Cebidae > Saguinus > Saguinus oedipus. Next base: position 45,786,854 of record CM063190.1, read on the forward strand.
GCTACTCACAATAACCATAAGGAATCTGAAATAAAAACTAAAAGATATCTAGTAATAAATCTAACAAGAGATATGCAAGATCTTTAGACAGTGGTGAATTTTATGGTTTGTAAATTATACCTCAATAAAGCTGTTTCTTTAAAACACAACTTTAGAGAGAAAAATATAAAAATTCATTGAGGTATATAAAGACATAACAGAAAAACATATCACACATAGACAATAAGACTCAAAACCATTGATGCCAATTTTCTCCAAATTAATCTACAAAAGTATGCAATTTGAAACAAAAGCTCAAGGTTTTTTCTATTATTACCATTGCTTTCTAGTAAAATGGAAAAGCTGATCCTAAAATTCACAAAGAGCAGCAAAGGATCAAGAAGAGTCAGCAGCATAATTCTGAAGAAGTGGGGCGATCTTTACCAGCTGTCAAAACTTCTTTAAACCTAAAGTAGGCTGGGCACAGTGGCTCACACTTGTATTCCCTGCACTTTGGGAGGCCAAGATGGGCAGATCACCTGAGGATCAGGGGTTCAAGACCAGCCTGGCCAACATGGTGAAACTCCGTCTCTACTAAAAATACAAAAATTAGCTGGGCATGGTGGCACATGCCTGTAATCCCAACTACTCAGGAGGCTGAGGCAGAAGAATCATTTGAACCCAGGAAATGGGAGGTTGCAGTGAGCCAAGATCATACCACTGCACTCCAGCCTGGGTGACAGAGCAAAACTCTATATAAAAAAAAAAATAGTTTGGGAACAACTGACTATTCAAATGGAGGGAAAATTAGATTTCTGTCTCCTACCTCATACAAAAGTCAAGTCCAGATTAAAGACCTAAATGTAAAAAGCAAAACTTTTAAACTTTGAGAAGAAAATACCAAATATCTTTATAACTGTAAGGGTTTCTTAAGTAAGATATACAATACACAAACCAGAAAGGAAAATTTCACAAATGTGACTCCATTACAAAATTTTTAATGTCTACACAAGATATCAAAATTAAAAGTCTCTGACTAGAAAAATATCTGCAACACATACAACCAGTAAGGAATTAAAATCAAGAACACATAAAGAATTCCACAGATCAGTAAAAGGCAAATAATGCTCTGACAAAGTGCGTGAAAGGGATGCACACGCCGTTCCACAGAGGAAATATAGAACCTAATGAACATGTGAAGAGTAATCAAGGAAAGACAAAAGTAAATTAATGGTGAGAGAACATTTCACACCAGCAGACTGGTAAAAAGCTAAGTCAGGCAATGTCAAATGGTGATGAGGATTCAGAGATACAGAGAGCTCTTAAACCCTAATGGCAATGAAGTAAACTGCTACTACAACTTTAGAGAGAAATATGGCAAGGAAAATTAAGGCACACATATGCTACAAATCAGCAACTCCATTTTTAGATGCATAATAAATTCGTTCACATGCCCCAAAATATCCATTGCTGTATTGTTTAAAATGAGTACAAATGAGAAAATCTAAATGTTCATTAATAAGAAAGTGGGTTTAAAAAATTGTGTCATATTCTTACAATGTAGTGTTATACACAGCAATTAAAATGAATTAGATTATCTTTAAAAGTTGTAAAATTACAGCACTGAAGCACTTATGACCAGGCACAGTGGCTCACACCTGTAATGCCAGCACTTTGACAGGCCAAAGCAGACAGATGGGTGGAGCTTAGGAGTTCAAGGCAAGCCTTTGCCAGGCATAGTGGCTCACACCTGTAATGCCAGCACTTTGGGAGGCCAAGGTGGGGGGATCACGAGGTCAGGAGATCGAGACCATCCTGACCAACACAGTGAAACCCCCATCTCTTCTAAAAATATTAAAAAATCAGCCGGGCATGGTGGCGTGCACCTGTAGTCCCAGCTACTCAAGAGGGTGAGGCAGAAGAATTGCTTGAAGCCAGGAGGCAGAGGTCGCAGTGAGCTGAAATCATCCCAGCCTGGGTGACAGAGTGAAACTCCATCTCAAAAACAACAACAAAAACCCAGCCTGGACAACATGGTGACACCCTATCTCTACAAAACAATATACAAAAACTAGCCAGGTGTGGTGGTGCATACCTGTAGTCCCAGCTGCTGAGATAGGAGGATCACTTGAGCCCTGGAGGCAGAGGTTGCAGTGAGCCAAGATTTCGCCATTGCAAGCCAGCTTGGGCTACAGAGCAAAACTCTGTCTCAAAAAAAAAAAGTGTTTCACATCTTTACTGAGGTGGTGCTTTCCTTTGTTATCAAACTTAAAATTGTGTGTGACATAGATTATTCTCAATAAATTTTATTGCAAACAGAGCTGAAGGCTTTCAAAAAATATATTACTTGGTAACTAAGTTGCAGTCCAAAAGAATCTGCAAAGGCACCAGCACAGGTATTTCTATAATCTTATAAATGCTTGACATACACCGTTCCTGTCACAAAGCACACACAGACCCTATAGCCCACTTTATTCAGACCTTTGTAACGTATCGTCACTGTTCAGTGTTGAAACAGCATTCCCTCATAGTGCAAGTGGGACAAACAGGTTCTTGACAAATCCTCAGAAAAGGTCACATGGCAGGGTATCTGAGAGATCTGGAGGCCACTGTTCCGGTGGCAGGTCAATCTTTTTTTTTTTTTTCCCAAGACAATGCCTCAGCCTTCATAGCTAGGACTACAGGTGTGCACACCATGCCCAGCTAATTTGTTATTTTTCGCATAGACAGGGTCTCACCATGTGGCCAAGCTGGTTTCCAACTCCTGGCCTCAAATGATCGCCCACCTTAGCCTCACAAAATGCTGGGATTACAGGCGTGAGCCACTGCACCCAGCCAGGCAGCGGTATCTGATCCCTATCAGGGTATGTGTTCATTAGGAACCTCTGGACTGCACGATGGAAGTGAGGCAGAGACTCATCCTGATGGAAAATGGGGTAGTTGGAGACTTGCTATAGCTGTAGGGAAAATCCCTCCATAAGCTGAAAAATCGATACTTTTGATAGTATCTTCTACAAGGAACTGATGAGACCTGCCGCAATGAAAGACATTTACTCTGAGTGAATCCCCTGCAAGTTTAATTGTGACATGTTGGTGTTCAGTGTTCTATACATGGAGGTGATCATTTTCATATTTCTACTTAAATAAAATGTAGCCTCATCACTGACAGATGTAGCCTCATCACTGACAGTCTCATTTCCACTTCCCTGGGACCCTGAAGTCTGCAGCAAAACTTGCATCATTTTGCTTTGTCTCCATCAGGGCTTGTGACAGGTTAAGGCTGTAAGGTTTTGTTCTCCATTCAAGAACCTACTAGATGGTCGGCTGAGGGATGCCTTGCTTAATTTCTGTCTCCTGGGACTTCTCTAGGAGGGACACAGCTTTGCCTCACTGCCTCTCCTGTCAATGTGGTTACCCCGTGCTCTTTTAAGGTGGATCCTTTTCGGCTTCATCTCACTGTAAAATGGTAAATGCTTTCACTACCCGGTAGGTGCCATTGTGTGGTATACCAAAGGACTTTTGCACTGAAGTTGCATGACCAGGTCTAGAAGACTCCAACATAGAAAATTAAGTGCCATAAGGCTAACTACAATTCAATACCTATTACATGTTTATAAATAAATTTGGGCCAGGCATGGTGGTTCATGCATGTAAGCCAGGATGTTACAATTCTGCTATGAAAACAAATAACATATAAAGCATACACAACAACTATAAAAGCTACTATTTATTGAGTGCCTTCTTCGTGTCAGGCAGCATTCAAAGCTGTTTATGGATTAACTCATTTAATCTTCACAACACTTTAGGAGGCCAAGGCAGGAGGATTGCTTGAGTCCAGAAGTTCAGGATCAGCCTGGGCAACATCATGAGACAATGTCTCTACAAAAAAATTTTAAAAGTAGCCAGGCATGGTATCACATGCCTGTAATCCCAGCTACTCAGGAGGCTGAGGAGGACGATCCCTTGAGCCCAGGAGTTCAAGGCTGCAGGGAGCTAAGATCACGCCAGTGCAATCCAGCCTGAATGACCCTATCTCAGAAGAAAAAACAAACAAAATATATATGTGTACATACATATATATGTGTGTGTATGTATATATATTTGATACTAATGAAGGTTTGAAAGCATTCCATTTTTTGTTACTCTGTACATTATTTACACACATAATTTATAACAAAAATAAATACATAAATGGAAAGGATACACATCAACTTCCATTCAGTGCTTGTTTCTGCAAGGAATACAAGAGAGTGTCAACTGTACACATAAAGTTTCCTTAAAAAAACATTTTTTCTCTATTCATAGAAAAACATTCAAAAAATATAAAAACAACTGAAATTGGTAAAATGTTCATGTATTTTAGTTCTGGGAACAGGTCTTGTTATATTATTCTCTGTACTTTTCTATATGTTTAATGTAGTTACTGTCTTTTTAAATGAGTAATAAATTAGTCTCTGTAAGAAAAAATTAAGTATCAAAAGGCAAGGCCTGTAATGGAAACGCTTGAGCCTACATGCAATGACCTTGTATTACAGAGGTACGCTTCCACCTCGCCTCCTAGAAATTCTGTCACAAACAGCTGGGAGGGGACAGGACATGGAAAAACTGCCTCTGAGAACAAAATCAGAGCTGGGAGAGCAAAAGGACCTTACCCATCCTCCAACTCCATCCTGCAAACTGCTAGCGTTGCCATGGGGACCGGTGAAAAAGAGGGGAGGAGATGGAGACCTGGGAAAAACCTGGGGAGGGGCGAGGGGGATTGGTATCAGGAAGCACTAAGACCATTTTTTTCAATGGAGAAGAAAATTAGAAGTTTAGCAGCCAAGAAGAGCAAAAAAGAAATCAGCCATTCCAGCATGGTAGTTTAGATATAAATGCCATCATGACAAACGTATCGCAGTTGGGGTAGAATTAAGTATGTATCTTTATTTTTAAACACGATTTTATTTGAGTGAATGATGCCATTTTTAGGCTCTAGGGATAAAAAGAAACTGCTATCTTGGCCCTGAAACAAGTTACAACCCTGCTGTGAAAAAGAATAACACACAAAGCATACACAACGGCTCTAAGAACGACTATCATTCAGAGCACTCTATCGACTCATTTAATCTTCACAACGATCTCATGAGGTGCAAGCTATTAATATTCCCACTATCTTAGAGATGAGAAACTGAGACACAGAAAGGTGAAGAACCTTACCCAAGAACATGTGACTACTGAGGGCATTCAGGTTTTGAACTCAGGTAGTTTGGCTGTGGGACCTGATCAGGACCCTTTAAAAAGCTTGCATGAAGCATCCCACAAAGCACCCTTACTCTGGAATACTTAAATCTAGATTTGAATTGTGACACTAGCAATATGACCCGAGTGAATTTGAACATATCTTTCAATTTTTCTCTATTTCTTTTCTTTTTCCTTTTCAGGGAACTGTCACATCAGGAATCTGTTGATCTGTTGTGGAAAGCCTCAGGTGGTCTAAGGTAGACATAGGAATTATATCTACCATAATTAAGATTATAAAATGGGCCAAAAATTGTGACAAAAATCTGCCTTGGGTCATCCATCCCTCCAGGCCTTTTTTTTTTTTTTTTTTTTTTTTTGAGATGGAGTTTTGCTCTTGTTACCCAGGCTGGAGTGCAATGGCGCGATCTCGGCTCACCGCAACCTCCACCTCCTGGGTTCAGGCAATTCTCCTGCCTCAGCCTCCTGAGTAGCTGGGATTACAGGCACGCGCCACCATGCCCAGCTAATTTTTGTATTTTTAGTAGAGACAGGGTTTCATCATGTTGACCAGGATGGTCTCAATCTCTTGACCTTGTGATCCGCCCGGCTCCGCCTTCCACAGTGCTGGGATTACAGGCGGGAGCCACTGTGCCCGGCTGGGCCTTTAATCTTTACAACAAAGACCATTTGACTTACACTACAGGCTCAGCCTCAGTCCCAAAATCAATCTTGTCCTTCATCAGGAGAGATTTAAGAAGTTTTCTGTTTTCATTTTTAGAGACAGGCCCTCACTGTTGCCCAGGCTGGAGGGCAGTAGTACCATCATAGTTCACTGCGGCCTCAAGCTCATAGCTCACTGAGGCTCAAGGGATCCTCCTACCTCAGCCTTCTGAGTAGCAGGGACTACAGGCACATGCCACTGCATCTAGCTAATTTTTTCTTCTTAAAAATTTTTTGTGGAGTTGGGGTCTCACTATGTTGCTCAGGCTTGTTTCAAACTCCTAGGCTCAAGCCATCCTCCTGCCTCAGCCTCCCAAAGTGCTGAGATTACAGGTGTGAGCTACCAGCCAATAAGTTTATAATAATTCAGCATCAGTTCAAACAATTGGCTTTCATCCCTGTTCTAAAACTAAGACTCAGCGGGCATGGTGGCTCCGGCCTATAATCCCAGCACTTTGGGAGGCTGAGATGAACGGGTCACTTGAGCTCAAGAGCTCAAGACGAGTCTGGGCAACGTGGCAATACTCCATCTTTGTGTATAATTTTTGTATACAAAAATTAGCTGGGTGTGGTGGTGCAAGCCTGTAGTCACAGCTACTTAGGGGGCTGAAGTGGAAGGATCACTTGAGCCCAGAAGGTCAAGACTGCTGTGAGCCATGATGGCGCCACTGCACTCCAGTCTGGGTGACAGAACAAGACCCTGTCTCAAAACAACAAAACAGTAAGACTACATTATTCCCCAGTGGTAACTTCTGCTTTTGCTGCCTTGCCTTGTATCTTTCCTCATCCTAAAGATTTAGTATGTGCCTATGTTTGGTACATGTTACTGCATTTAAACCTCACAACAGGATGAGGTAGGTATTATTACACAACCTTTTTCACAGATGAAGGAACTAGACACAGAGAGGTGAAAATGCCCAAGGTCATTGACCAGCGTCAGAATTAGAATACAAACCCAGCTGGCTGCAAGGCCATTACTTTGCCTCTATAAAAAGCAATTTTCAAGCTGTGTCCCCAAAATTCCACGGAGACTCAGGTTGCCAGGGAGACAGGAGAGACGAAAGGGCTGTGGTTCATGTCACTTTTAGACAGCTATGAATGTGGACTGCCACATATTCTTTGGATGCCATGGACTCATTTCTGCCTTCCCGTTTGCCTGGCCTTCCTTTACCTGTAACTCAGAGATCAATCTTGCCTCCCTCACTCACATCCCCCAAAAGCCACCTCTCTGGTGGCTTTCCAGTGGCCCTTGCATGTTTCCATTAATCCTGCCCCACTCCCAGGTTTGCTGTAAAGTAACAGAAAGTAGCTATACTGGTCATTTTAGAAATGCTACCATAACATATAAGCAGTATTACCCATTCTTCCACGCTGTAAAAATAGAGACTAGTATGGCTCACACTCTTTAACACTGGGTAACCCTCCAGATCATTTGACATTAGAATTAATTTTACCAACACAGCATTTATATTTTAATAAAATTCATTATTCACATCAGCTACGGAGTATTCTAGAATAATCTGCAATATTTGAAGCCATACTAGAAAGATCTAAGGTGAAAAGCTGTGTTTGAAGCCCTCCTCGGTTTTCTCCTTTGCTCAGTTTTATGAGCTCTACTACATGATGTTGATTTCTGACAGCTTCCCATATGACAGGTATGTGATGTTTGAAGGCAAAGGAACCTTCTTAATATTAAAATTAATATTTTTTATTCCTTTTTCTTGCCTGTATATTCACATAGCTTATAATGACACCAAACAAAACTGTTTGTGAAGAGGACTGAAACAGTCCTGATTAGTTTAAATAACGAGAAAAATGTGGCTAAGTTATGACCTAAATTATCAACGGTGATCTTCAGTCTGACAGGAAACCTCTTTTTACATCACCAGCATTACCAAATAAATGGTACTGTCTTGCAGTATTATGAGTACTCTGCTCCCATCCTTGTAAGCCAGATAAGTAAACACTATGGTCATATTACTACATCATTTCTCCAAGTGTGGTCCATAGAGTGCCTGCATCAGAATCTCCCACGGTACTATTTCTTTTTTGTTTTTGAAAGATACAGGGGTCTCACTATCTTGCCCAGGCTGGTCTTGAACTCCTGGGCCCAAACAGTCTTACTGCCTCAACCTCCCAAGTAGCTGTGATAAAAGGTACATGCCACTGCACCCGGCGTGAGGTGTTATTTCTAATATGTAGATTCCTGGGCCCTACGAGCAACCTGAGGAATCAAAATTTCTAAAACAGGCCAAGAAATCTGCATTTATTTTTCAAATGAATGAGAAGTTGTTATATTGCCCAGGCTGGCCTTCGATGCATAGCCTCACCTCCTCAAACACCAGGACAACTGGCCTGAGCCACCGCAGCTCCCAGTTGTACATTTTTAAAGAAGCTCTCCCAAGTTCTGCTTAGGTATTGATTTGAGAAATCAATGGTATAAATCCTTTTAATCTGATCTTACTATTTAACAGAGAGATTGGTTAAAACAGAAACAAAAGACCTTTTCTCTATTTTGCTGATATTTAAATTTTCACATTTGTAGACTGTTTCTTAGTATATGTCCTTATAACAGAAGCATTTTCTGATAAATGAAAAAATTTAAGGGCCAATACTACTAATCATAATATTCTCAAAAGCACTCTCTCAAAGTAAATTTTCACTTTTTAGGAAGAGTTGTAGGATAGTGAAGTTCTTCATTAAACAGCGATAAACTAACTAGTCTTCACTCAATTTAGCAGTTCACATAGTTTATTCAGCAATGTAACAGGAGAGAACCTCCATTGTAAGAGACATAAGGCAGATACAGGGTGGATCTCTGGGGTACATTCTTCATACAGACTAACAAATACCTTTAGGTTTCACAACATGTGGCAAGTATGATTTGTTGCACACCAAAAACCATTCATTCCTCACTTTTTCCTTGCTAAAAGAGCCCTGGCCAGGCACGGTGACTCATGCCTGTAATCCCAGCGCTGAGGGAGGCTGCAGCAGGTGGATCACCTGAGGTCAGGAGTTCAAGACCAGCCCGGCCAACGTGGTGAAACCCCATCTCTACTAAAAACACAAAAACCAGCCAGGTATGGTGGCAGGTGCCTGTAATCCCAGCTACTCAGGAGGCTGAGGCAGGAGAATCGCTTGAACCTGGGAGGCGGAGGTTGCAATAAGCGGAGATTGCGCTGCTGCACTCCATCCTGGGCAAAAGAGCGAGACTCTGTCTCAAAAAAATAAAAAGAGCCCTGATTTCATTAATGGAGGCAATGTGCCCTAACCAGGCAATGCTAACCCTACTCCCCTTTGCCAAGCTTTCCCAGGCTCCCTTGTAAACTGGTTCTAATGACATGTAAGAAAAAAATCTGCTAGGGATTTTTGGAAAAGATTTGATTCCCAAATAAAAGACAGACTTAAAAGAAAGCTGTTTGCTCTCCGCTTCCAGCCTTTTCTAGGGATTAAAAAGTCTGGTACAACAAGAAGTCATACTATATGCATTGAGAAAAAAACCATAAGGACAAAAAGCAAACATGGGTCCTAGGCTGGGTGAGGTGGCTCACACCTGTAATCCCCACCTCGGGAGGCCAAGGCGGGAGGGTGGCTTGAGCCTAGGAACTGGAGACCAGCCTAGGCCATACAGCAAGACTCTGTCACTACTTTTAAAAAAGCAAAAGCAAAAAAAAAAAAACATCCCAAGCGGGAAGGGCAGAAAGAAGCTGGGACCTTGATGATATTATTGAAGTGATATAAAAGCACTAGATACCTTGATACCTGGCATGTTAAGTGTAATTTAAAAATTATTCAGTGGCCTCTGAGATGCTTTCAACAGCTTCTTCTAAGTGGCTTAACCCCAACTCTGGGTCTATGATTTTCATGAACAATGGAAGTTCAGAATGTGGCCAACGTTCAGCAGGATCTTCTTAGTTCTAAGAAGATGCTTCCCCTAGACTGTTCACAACATGTATGAGGTCAGGCTTGATAATTCCTTTTGTCATACATCTCCTAGAGAGGTACTTCTCTACTTCCAGGGGAGGACGTTGTAAATTCAGTCATGACAAAGACAGAACAGTTTTTGTTTATGTAAAGCCAAGTAAGTATAGACAGGTGGCATTTCTGCGTGTTTCTACAAAACCCCTAGGTGTTTCCTAATAGAATGTGATTTATCTGACAGTGACCAGCTATCAATAATGTCACAGCCACACTGAGGATGGGCCGAAGACGGCCAATGATTAATAGACGGCTATATATGATAAATTTTATCTATCTACATATATATCATCACTGACTAATGCATAAGAAGTGGGGTCTACAACAGTGGAACTTCTTATTAAAATTCACTGGACTAATCTAGGATCCAGCTAAAACAAGGATGCTTTCCCACAAAGTTATCATTAGAAATACCATTACGGAGCACATAGGATGAGACTTGCCCTCTAGGACTACCTTGTCATATGTCACTATTTAAGCTGCAGAAAGTTTTTAGAAGTGGTAAGTTCCAAATCATTGTTAATAGGAAATATGGATCAGCCTCAGTCTAGATGGACGATCTGGCTGGAATACTGACTAAATTCATGATGAGCAAAATATGTGTAGGCCCCAGAAGCAGATCCAACGATGTAAGCTGTTCCCCCAAAGTAGTGACAATCTGGGTCAGATTCAGAATGAATTATTTTTCCATCTTCTTTGGGCTAACCACACAAAAGCCTCTAGACTTGACAGTTTTGACTGTGACAGAAGCTATTTGTTTTGGCCCAGCTTTTTGTTTAAGGTTTTATCTGTTCTGGTCAGGATTAACTGTAATGCGGGGTTAAAACCAGCTACTCGAGAGTCATGTATTCTTTTTCTAACCAGTGGAGGACCCAGAAGAAATGGATGGCAGGCTTTCTCAAAGGTCCATCTGGTGAGATTTTGGGGAGCCCACTCAAGTGGGAAAGACCAAGGAAGAACGAGGCTTCTATTAGCAGGATTATCAGGATAACACTCAGGGCAATAATCAGCTCTGTTAATACGGTCTAAGAACACCTGGTAACATTCATTTTCAACAAGTTCAGTTTGGTACAACCAGTGGCCTAGTTCTAAACTAGGGAACCACTGTTGTCCACAATCAGGGCAATGTGAGTTATCGGAAAACATCTGGACCTAGAAAGACAACACAGACAGCAGTGTAACAGCAAGAGGCAACAATGACAGAGCGACACCCAAACCGCCGGTCCTAGGACAGGCTTGGTCTACCAATCTCTCAGTCCAACCAGAATTGCGGGAGAGCCAAATAAACTTGGATTTGCACCTCTGCACTTCTTCAAGATGTCGTTGTCTATTTTTCACTCAATTGCAACTCAGTCTCTGAACTCAGGGACCAATCCAGTTTATAATGTTATCAGTCACTTACTAGCAGTACAGATCTCAGAATAGCTCCTTCAAATCCCAGCTTCTCAAGAAGAGATCGGGCTCTAGTTTAAATCGTTGTATTTTTCTTATGCGTAATCAGCGGCTGCTGCTGTCACACAGAGGCACTTGGCTTACTCTGCTTTGTTGGGAAGGTTATTGTGTCTGCTTGGTGAAACAGAGGAGCTGACAGGTCCAATGGGTCTTTTGTTGGTGCTGGCACTCTTGCTGTTGTAATACACGTACCCAAGTCTTAAGGCCTTGACACTTTATAGCAATGTAGAGGGGTCAGAAAAACCTGGCAGAGTCGTCTTGAGCGAAGATCCAGTGAAGTCTGTCTTGGGAGCACATTAATCAGGACCCAGTTGCCATGAAGGAGCTGATGCTGAGTTGGATGGAGAATCTGGAATGCGTCACATACCTGTAAATGATAAAACTTCAGACGACTCATATGGGCTTTGCAGTTGCTCACATTATTATTAGAAACATGCATTTGGAAATTTTCAGGTTAGTTATAGGCAGATGAGAAATGTCTCATGGGTTTTCCCATGACTATTTAACATGGGTTCAAACCAATTGATCTGTTGTACTAGAAAGAATTCTAGATCATTTATACTGGGACTAGCTTAATTTTTTAGGACTGTATTTCTTTTTTACTCCATATGTACCTTGCGAATAATAAGGTCTGTACAATCACGTCTAACTTGGTAAAACTTTGAGATCTCTTGTACATCTCTTCTGTAAAATGGGTGCCAGGTATGGCATTCCCATAATGTATGGGATAACATTAACAACGACAGGCTTTCCCTAATAGGTTTCAATCCATCCACAAAAAAGCTCACACAATTTTTACATAATAGTCTTAAAAGCTAACTAACCATAGGAAGTTGAACGAAATCCCTTTGAAGGCAAAAAAAAAAAAACCACACAAAGGGGCAGGTCTCATTGCCCACCAGCTAGTTTTATTGGTTTATGCCCAGTGTCAGTAACACACAAAGGGGCAGGTCTCATTGCCCACCAGCTAGTTTCATTGGTTTATGCCCAGTGTCAGTAACACACAAAGGGGCAGGTCTCATTGCCCACCAGCTAGTTTCATTGGTTTATGCCCAGTGTCAGTAACACACAAAGGGGCAGGTCTCATTGCCCACCAGCTAGTTTCATTGGTTTATGCCCAGTGTCAGTAACACACAAAGGGGCAGGTCTCATTGCCCACCAGCTAGTTTCATTGGTTTATGCCCAGTGTCAGTAACACACAAAGGGGCAGGTCTCATTGCCTACCAGCTAGTTTCATTGGTTTATGCCCAGTGTCAGTCTGAGAAGGCAAGTAAGGCACAGCCCTGAGCAACAGTCCTGAGCGATTCTTGGAAAACGCATAGTCAATCAGTTGGAATTTGCAGACACTATCATCATCTTTGCACTCCTTCATGACACTGAATGCAGCATGTAAACAACATGGGACGGTAGGATGTATATAGGTCACCTGGAGAGTGTCACAGATTGTCAGAGTACTATACACCACACCTTTCTCCCATGTTCTTTTTGTAAATTCTGAGGCTCAATCCTGTGAGAGTAATAAGAGACACTGGGGAAAGCATGGGTTAAAATATAAAGATCTGGCCTGAAAGACAGAAGGAATTATACCCTTATTGTGGTAAGCCAGAACACTTTCCTTACAGGAATAATCGCTATGATTCTCAGATTTTAAAATAGTAAATTTAAAAGGTAAATGAAGAGCCTCTGACAGTGCTATCAGACAAAAGGTGGGGTTAGCACAGGGTATAACAGAGTTCCCTGAGGGTCTACTGACAAAAGCTATCAGAGTAAAAGATTCAGCCGCTGCATCAAACCTTGGGTATCTAGTCATGATACGAGAGATGACGTATGAAACTTCCACAATGGTGGAGCCCAATAAACACAAAAGATAAAAAACAAAAAGTCTGACATTTAAATGATCGAATTTTGGATTTTTACAGCAAAATCAAATAAATACAACAATATACTACTGTAGTAAGTAATAGCAAGATACTATTTTACATCCACCAGACTACAAAAACTAAGAAGTCTGACAAAGGGGGTTCCACATACTGTTCCACTCTTCCCAGAGGACTCTACGAGTCAAGAGAAAGCCCTAAAGCTCGAAGTGCTCAGAAAAATTCCATCCATTTCCCAACCTTCAGTTTTCCAACGTCAGTAATCAAACAAGCACTAGAATTCCAAGTAATTCAAGAGAACTCCACTGTTCCCTATGTTCCAGACAAGTCTTTCCTCCTCTTCTGTAGGCAAGAGCCAATAGGAGGCCCCAGAACCCCAAATGCTCAGAATAATACCACCCATTACAGCTTCCTCACTCATTCTTTAGGCTTACAGCTAATGGATGAGTAGGAATAAAGAAAGGGGCCTGGGAAAATGCTAATGGCAACACTCCCAACCCCCATACCCACCCCAACACTCACAGCTTCACTACCATTATCTGCTTAAAAGCATGAGGACCATCGCTTCTCAGCCTTTTGGCTAAGACCAAGTATAGAAAACATCAGGACCAATCTCTATTTGCATCTCTGTTTATGTCAATCACCACCTGAAACACAGGACTTCTTGATTAGATCTCATCCTCTTGGGGCCGGGCGCGGTGGCTCAAGCCTGTAATCCCAACACTTTGGGAGGCCGAGGCGGGTGGATCACGAGGTCAAGAGATCGAGACCATCCTGGTCAACATGGTGAAACGCCGTCTCTACTAAAAATACAAAAATTAGCTGGGCATGGTGGCGCGTGCCTGTAATCCCAGCTACTCGGGAGGCTGAGGCAGGAGAATTGCCTGAACCCAGGAGGCGGAGGTTGCGGTGAGCCGAGATCGCGCCATTGCACTCCAGCCTGGGTAACAAAAGCGAAACTCCGACTCAAAAAAAAAAAAAAAATATATATATATATATATATCTCATCCTTTTAAACTCGAATCTCCCATATGGCTCTATGAGCAGTGCAGTAACAAGAACTATCCTGGCTTTATTTTTTTTCCCATAAAACAGATACCATTTTGCTATATTATTTATTTTGGCTATTTTTCTCTACTAAAATATAAACTTCCTGAGAGCAAGACATTTTATCTTTTTATTTACTGCTATAGTGGCCAATAAATATTTCTGGATGAATAAATGATAAAAATAAAATGTAACTTGAATTCTTACACTCTAATGACAAGACCATAAATCTGTAATCACTTTTGGAATTGGCATTACCTAGTAAAGCTGAATGTGCATATCCTTTAACTCAGCAATTCCAGTCTGAGGCATATACCCTAGAGAAATTACACATGTACATTTACAAACATGAATAAAAACATTCATGGTGGCACTGTGTAATAGCAAAATAACTACCAAAATGGCCATGAACAGGAGAATGAATAAACTGAGGTATTTCTGTACTGTCCTTATAAACACAGATGAAACTCCAGAATGTTGAGCTTAAAAAAAAAATGCAAGTAGCCGAAAAAAATACATATATGCAAACATTCTTATATAAACTTTCCACTTATATAAAGTTCAAAAGCATATGAAATTAATGTATTGTTTAGGGATACGTATGTAATAAAGCTTAAAAAAAAAGTATGAGTCCAAACCTCAGGATAATTATTACCTCTGATAGGAGAGGGAACACTGGGGGATAAAGGACATTCGAAGAATTGCAAAGATAATTGTAATTTTGTTTTCTTTAACTGGGTAAAGGTACAAGAATACCCACTGTATCATAAATCCTAATAGCTGACAGCATCTCTATTCGATATTTTATAATGTTTAAAAAGAGAGATTAATAAGCAAAAACAAACTTTCACACTGTGGAAAAGACCAGTAGCAGTTAATTTGCTCAGAGGCAAAGCAGGCAACTTTTACTGGGATAAAGAAGAGCCATATAGAAGGATATGGATCTGTTTTCCTCACAAAATTTTAAGCAGCCGTTTCTTCATAGAAATAAGGTAAAAGGGCCAGGCGCAGTGGCTCATGCCTATAATCCCAGCACTTTGGGAGGCCAAGGCAGGTGGGTCTCGAGGTCAAGAGATCGAGACCATCCTGGTCAACCAGGTGAAACCCCGTCTCTACTAAAAATACAAAAATTAGCTGGGCATGGTGGCGCGTGTCTGTAATCCCAGATACTCGGGAGGCTGAGGCAGGAGAATTGCCTGAACCCAGAAGGCGGAGGTTGCAGTGAGCCGAGATCGTGCCATTACACTTGTCTGGGTAACAAGAGCGAAACTCCATCTCAAAAAAAAAAAAAAAAGGAAAGAAGGTAAAAGAAGCCTACCTAATGGTTGTATGAAAAAGAGGGTTTATCTTAGCATACTCTATGAAGGCATGAATTTGTGTGTAGGGAAGTTGCTATTTCATATGACATCTTCATACAAATTAGAAAAAGACACAGTTCCTCCAAGCAATCTACAGCTCAGAGAACTTTATTTGGCAGAGTATTAAATGGTATACAGTAACTCTCTGTCTGTTAGATAATAACAGTAGCTAACCCTTATGGAGTGCTATTTTCTGTTCTACACACTTTATTTGTATTAACTCATTTAATCTGCTCACAAAGCCAAAGGACCCTCTTCCATTATGAATAAATACTAGCAGTGGGAGAAATCACCCCTTCTAATTTTTCACTTGTACACCAAAAAATACAGGACAAAGTTCAGGGAGTCCTGAATCCTCTGAAATTACATATAAACATATGTTTATATACATATATACATATGTGTATTTTTTTTTCCAAAAAGATGGTAAATCTTTTTAAACTCCTAGAGGAATCTGAAATGACTCAGGACCATACAAACTATGGTTCCTAATCATTTTGCTATCCAAGGTAACTTTTTTCCAACCCCACCCCCTCTTCCCCCATTTTGGAAAGATGTCCAAACAATCTGCAGTCTCAAAATAATTACATTTTCTCATTTTTAGTACTCAGATATGTAGATCTGACAAACAGAATTTCTAAAACAAAAAACTACTGTTATTAGCCTTGGTTTAGAACTTCCAATATTTTAAATTAGACAGAATACATTACATGCCTGTAATATAGAGTTGGAAAGATCTGGATTTGTAAAATCGGCTTCCTTTCTCAACTCCATTAGCTTAAGTCCAAAGCAACTGATTGGAGGTAAATATATGACTATCATTAGGTTTTTAGAAATGCTGAAAACACCTTGAGAACTACCATTACTCTACTGATTGTTAAATGTAATTGTTTTAAGTTATTTGAGGAAAGTCCCATGTGCTAGGCCCAATGCCAAGTACTATGGATACAGAAAGAACATTCAGGACTTCCAGATGTCTAGAGAATCCAGACTGGAACCCGTAACTTAGGTGAAGGCTAAGGGCACTTGGAGGAATATAAAAAAGATCCCCTGTAGAGCTCACAGGAAATTTAGGGAGGCCCACAACAGAAGCTGGGATGCCTGTATTTTCAAACCTCCTTCACTAAACAGTGGGCAAAAAAACAAAATTTGAGGAGCTTTTCTACCGCACAAATGCCATACAAAAGAAAATACAAATCAGGGGTTTTGCGTATGTGAATTAAAATAAATTTAAGATCCTTCCTGAAACTTTATTAAAAGAAAATTTAGAGAAGAAAATAGTACTTTCACACCGAAATAGAAATGTAGTTCTATTCTCCACGGACATTTACATCAACTAACCATGACAACTTTTTAATTAACTTCTCTAAAAAGTCTATCTTGTTCTTTCCACTTTCCTGAATGTATATGTATAATAGGCTCAAACCTGTCTTCAGTGGATAAAAATTCCTTCATTCCTTTTCATGGTAGCATGAGAATTAAGTTTCAGACTGAGTCAGGATTGGAGTGACTTTTCCAGGCAATTTATCCCTTAGACTTCAGCCTCAACCAATTCCTCGTATGATATATGAAATTAAGACAGGCACATAGAAAAAGTATAAATGCTTTGAACTCTCTTGAATTCCTATTTTAAATATTTTCTTCTGGGGGTAGTCAAAGCTAATCAATAATCATAACTCTTTTGTATGAGACAGTCTCCAATAAGTTTCATATACAAAGTGAAATCTTAAGAGGTTCCTATTTCACAACTTCTGAATTTAGATGAGAGATTAATGAGTATGAAAAAAGGAATCATTCTTCTTTTTGAATTCATATAATCTAAAATCATTTTTTGTTGCAAATAAAATGCTCCTGGGAAAAAGTCAACTTGTTTTGTGAGAAAGTACTTTTAATTTGGCAGTCTTGAGATTACTGAGAGAAGGCATATGGATAAGAATCTTCAGTACTATTTAGTACACACACTGTTCCCTCCTTAGAACTGATAAGCCAAATAAAAAATACGATCCAAGGTTAGAAAACAGCTGCAGAGTGTCCTCTCTGCCCCAGGAACGGACAAACAAGCAGGTGGGTATGCATTGCTCGCATACTTTTCGAGGGGGTGACCGTAAAGGTGAACAACTGGTTTAGAAACTTACTGGTACAGAGAATAAAAATTCTACGTGCTCTAATGCTCCAAAAGCCCATAGTCCCAATTCTGTCTACAGTTTCACTTCAAAACACCAGCAGCCAAACCTTTAAGTCGAATATATAACTTTCAACAGTCAGATCTGGTGCTAAGCTTAGGTATGTCCATTAACTTGTGCTATTTACTGTCTGTCTAAAACTAAAATTCTAAGTCTTGCTCACTCCTCTGTACCGTATCCACTGTCATAATATCCCAGCATTATTATTTTCACAATTTACTCACTCATTTCTCTGTATTTTCACTCACTGGTGACTTACTCTAGGGAGTCTGAAAAAGTACTAGCCTAGGAACAAAAAGCATTCTAACTATTTCCTTAGGAAACTGTTTTTATACAGGAACTGAATGCCTGGCGCAGTTCAAATTCTATATATATTTTCTGAGTACAGAAAGTATTTCTTTCCTACTTACCCTTCCTATTCCCTCCAAACTCCTTTGGCTCGTGTCTGCAGTCTCAGTTGACCATGCAGAGGTATTAAGCTATGCATGAAGGATCTAAGAGTTTGCTAAGATTTCCGATAGTGGCCACGTGCGGCAACTCACGCCTGTAATCCCAGTACTTTGGGAGGCCGAGGTGGGTGGATCACCTGAGGTCAGGAGTTCAAGACCAGCCTGACCAACGTGGAGAAATCCCGTGTCTACTAAAAATACAAAATTAGCTGGATGTGGTGGCGCATGCCCGTAATCCCAGCTACTGAGGAGGCTGAAGCAGTAAAATCACTTGAAGCCAGGAGGCTGTTGTGAGCCAAGACAGCGCCATTGCAATCCAGCCTGGGCAACGAGAGCTAAACTCCTCCTCAAAGAAAAAAATTTGTGAGTGGCACAACCGACTGCCAGTTTCAGTTCAACTTTCCTAGTCACTTAGTTCTACTTCAGGTCAGCATATTTTTATTAAACATTTTATTTTGAACTAATTTTAGACTTATAGAAAAGTTGCAAAAATTGCACAGAGTTCCCTTATATCTTTCATCTAGCATCTTATATAATTATAGTTATCAAAAATAAGAAATTAACTAAACTAGAGGCCATGTTCAGATGTCAGCATTCGTTCCACTACTGTCCTCTGTAAGTTCCCAGGCCCAATGCAGGACCCCCACATCATGTGGCCTTTAGTTGTTATTTTTCCTTAGTCTCTAGTCTATGATAGTTCCTCAGCCTTTACATGTCTTTTGTGACCTTGACACTTTTGAAGAACACAGGTCAGTTATTTGGGGTTTGGTTTTTTTGTTTTTAATTTTAAAAAATAGAGATGTGGTCTTGCTACGTTGCCTAGGTTGGTCTCAAACTCCTGGGCTCAATCAACCCTCTTGCCCTGGATTCCCAAAGTGCTGGGATTACAGGCATGAGCCTCTGTACCCGGCCTGGCCAGTTATTTTGTAGGATGTTCCTCAGTTTCAGTTTTTATAATATTTTATCATGATTAGAAAGATAAAAAGGTTATGCATTTTTGGCAAGAATAGCAAATACCACAGAAATGCTGCTGTGTCCTTCTCACTGCATATCTTTGGGTTCATGATGTCCTTGTCTTATTGCTGGTGAGGTTAACCTTGGTCACTTTGTAAACATAGTATTTCCACTGTCCGATTACTATTTTTTCTTTGTAGTTAATAATTACCCTGGGAGAGATACTTAGAGACTATGTAAATATTCTGATTTTCCTCTAACTGGATTTTGTCTACAACAACTACTTTGGTACTGTTTCCCTAACCGTGGTTTTGTATTTCCTTCTTTCCATCTATGTTTATTAACTGGAATTAATAATAAATATAAATGTTTCTTAATTAGAGTTGTCCCTTCCCCCCCACTTATTTATTTAGCAATATCAGTATGAATTCATTTTATTTTATGGTTAAAGTCCAATGCGATCATTATTCATTTTCTTGCTCAAATTGTTCCAACTTGGATACTAGAAGCTCCCTCAACTTGCCTCCTGGGTCCTTTCGACAAGGTCCCTAACTTTTTTTTAGCATTTCAGGCACCACGAGATGTTTTAGTCTCATCTCGAATTTTCTCTGCCCCCCGCACTGAAATCGGCCACTTCTCTAGAAAGTCCCAGTTCCTTTAAAAGCCAGATGTGGATGCTCAGTGCTACTGGGATAGAACTATTAAGCCAGACAGGCAGACAACAGGTGTTTGTTTCCTCACTATATTAAATTTATTAGCTGGGAATCATTAACGTTACCTAGGAGCTTGCTAAAAGTACAAATTCAGGCCCCAACCTAGACCAGAATCTCTGAGACTCCTGCAGGAATTTGTTTTCACAGATTTGCCAGATAACTCTGGTGTTCACTATAAAGTTTAAGGAGCATTGGTTTAAAGTTAGTTTTCCTTCATTATAAATCTTGTGTTTTTAATTTAAAAAAAGGAAAGCTTAAACCTGATAATCTACCTTGTGGATAAGTTATATTTTTACTACAACTAATAAACTATAGATGAATGGCCTCATCTGTTAAGGAACTAAACATTTCCCTAATCTTTATTTTCCTACAAAATTTGTTAAAAAATCTAGTGGTCAAAATAGTTAAAAGTGGGGTTGGGGAGGGATAAGGCAGGCGCAGTGGCTCATGCCTTTAATAACAGCCCTCTGAGAGGCCAAGGTGGGAGGATCACTTCAGACCAGGAGTTTGAGACCAGCCTGGGCAACACAGTAACACCCTATCTCTACAAAACTACAGAAAGTAGCTGGGTGTGTGGCAGTGTGTGCCTGTGGTCTCAGTTAACCTGGGAGACTGACGTGGGAGGATCACTTGAGCTCAGGAGTTCAAGTTTGCAGTGAGCCGTGATAGTGCCACTATACTCCAGCCTGAGTGACAGAGCAAGCCCTTGTCTCAAAGAAAAAAAAAGTAGTTCTAAAGTACCTCTATACAGTACTTTAAAAAATACTGTAGTCAGGTACAATGTCTCATGCCTATAATCCCAGCCCTTTGGGAGGCTGAGGCAGGAGAGGACTGCTTGAGCCACAGGGTTCAGAGAAGAGCCTAGGCACCAGGCAACATACTGAGACCTTGACTACAAAATAATACAAAAATTAGTCAAGTATGGAGTGTGTGCCTGTAGTCCCAGCTACTTGGAAGGCTGAGGTGGGAGGATCACGTGAGGTTGGGAGGTCAAGGCTGCAGTGAGCTGTGATTGTGCCACTGCACTCCAGCCTGGGTAAGAGAGAGATCCTGTCTCAAAAAACAAACAGACAAAAACTGTAAATAATGTTACTTCTGTACAAAGAACTTCTAAGTAAGCCTCCAGGATCAAGTCCTGCCCATAGATAGGACCTAACATCCATAAAGCAAATCTACCAATATAGAACCCAGCATAGAACTATCATCCTCCAAGGTCAGGCTGCCCGGGCCTAAATGACTGCTCCAGCTTCTGACTTGGTGGTGGTGGTGTTTTTCCTCTCTCTCCCCTTCTCTGCCCTTGGTTTTCTTTGTTTTTTCTTTTGTTTTTGAGACAGAGTCTCCCTCTGTTGCAGACTGGAGTGCAATGGTGCTATCTCGGCAAACTGCAACCTCCACCTCCCAGGTTCAAACGATTCTTGTGCCTCAAGCCTGCCGAGAAGCTGGGAGTACAGGCCCCCGCCACCACGCCCAGCTAACTTTTTTGTATTTTTAGTAGAGAAGGAGTTTCACCATGTTGGCCAGGCTGATCTCAAATTCTGACCTCAAGTGATCCACCCACCTCAGCCTCCCAAAGAGCCATAACACCTGGCCTATTTGAACTATTAAAGGCAAAACCAGGCAGCTTCATTTATGTAATTAAAACAAAACCCCAGAAGAAACCAATGTTTTAAAATTTGACTTTTTGCAAAAATATCATTACATTTATTTACATGATATATACTCATGGTCAAGGGCTGAAGGAAAATCTCTAAAAACCAAAACAATATGATTTGTTGAGGTAGTGTAATTACAGATAAATTTTCTTCATAGAAATTTCAATTACCAAAATTATGTGCACAGATCATACCTGAGCCACGGCACACACACAAAAAAATCAAGTGCCAACTCCTTTAAAATATTAGTAAAGAGGAAAACAGCCCACACAGTGACAAAACAAGAATTCAAATTCAGCTATGACTCTAAAGTCTATGCTCATTATTGATGTTAGGGATGCCCTTTCTTATTCCCAAATGCTTGATTTCTGTGCAAAATTTATGATAATGTATGATCACCTACTGAATTCCTTCTTGTGGGACACAGTTTAATCCAGTGGTTCATATGATGCAGAAATATTAATGAAATTTTAACACAATTAAAATTCTAAATGGTAAACAAAAACAGCCAATTCTTCATTCTTTCCATTTTTTTTGGAGGTTGTAGAACCCCCAGGTTAATGTGCCTTCGCAGTTGACTTAGTGAACAACCTCAAAGTGAGAAAGTAGACAAGAATTCTTTTTTTTTTTTTTTTTGAGACGGAGTTTCGCTCTTGTTACCCAGACTGGAGAGCAATGGCATGATGTCGGCTCACCGCAACCTCCGCCTCCTGGGTTCAGGCAATTCTCCTGCCTCAGCCTCCCGAGTAGCTGGGATTACAGGCACGCGCCACCACGCCCAGCTAATTTTTTGTATTTTTAGTAGAGACGGGGTTTCACCGTGTTGACCAGGATGGTCTCGATCTCTTGACCTCGGGATCCACCCGCCTCGGCCTCCCAAAGTGCTGGGATTACAGGCGTGAGCCACCGCGCCCGGCCAACAAGACTTTCCTGAAGCAAACTTTCTTTCAGGAAATTCAAGTAGCACTTCAAAGAAGTGTGGATTTTCCTGGAATACAGTTTTGACTTCTGTGTTCATGGAAATGAATGGAATACAAAAATGACTTCTTAGGCAAAAATAAGTTATATACAAGATACAACGCATTATTAAAATAACCAATAATCCTCAAATAATTAGCTAAATTCTGAAGTTAAATTCTTTGTGAATTATTGAAGTTCTCAAGCTAACATTACCTCTACATTAGAAAGAAACTAGATAAAATAGTGCTTAAATGAGTCACCCAAGGTTACGTAATAAACCTGCAGAAAAACAGGTAATCAAGTTGTGGACTGCACGTTCAGCATAATAAACATTACTGAGGAGAGGCACTCAGTTCCCACAGCAAATGTTGGTTTTTCAAACTGTTCTAATCCACAAAGGCTTCCAAGAACATCTATACTTACTCTACTTAGAGTTCTTTTTTTTTATTAAATGTTTCCACTGGCCCCTTTATACTCATCTTGTGCTGAAAAAATAAAACTCAAAAAACATGAATAGCTGCCACAGCTTAAAACAAAGAAAAGATCTTTCATACAGATCCAAAATAAAATGTCTTAAAACCTAAAGACAGGTAAAACAAAACCAGTATGTTTAATCTGTGTAAGTCATTTCTGGATCTGCGTAAGAGTACCAAGTCTGATAATTAAGCATTACTCATAAAGTAGAGAGTACTATGAACTTTGTTAAAAGAAGGAAAAGGTGCCAACTTTTTTATCCGGTATGAAATACAACTGAGTATGGTACAGACATAATATATCAGCAAAACGGTGGGAGGTCTTAATACAACTACAAGTTTGCCCTTTTTAGCACCATGTTTTTTATAATTACTATCTTTTCAGGATTAAGATGATGAATGCTGAGATCCTAGGCCTGCCGGGCACGGAGTAACCGCCGCCTACACTAGTAGGGAAGTTTCCCACTTACATTTCGAATCCTAAAATAATTCTGCTTCTCACCTTAAAGTTTAAAGCTAAAAATTTACTCACATCTTAACCCGTTTAATATTTATAAGATCCTGTTTCTTTTTATCCCAAAACGAAAATATAACCCCAACCTACCTCGTTTACTGTTCGAGTGAGGCCAGGTGTGGTGGCTCAAGCCTGTAATCCCAGCACTTTGGGAGGCCGAGGCGGGAGTATCACTCGAAGTCGGGCATTCGAGACCAGCCTGGGCAATATAGTGAGATCTTGTCTCTACAAAAATAAAAAATAATTAGCGGGGCGTGGTGCTGCGGGCCTGTAGTCCCAGCTATTCGGGAGGCTGAGGCGGGAGGATCGCTTGAGCCCAGGAGAACCGGGCTGCAGTGAGCTATGATCGCGACGCCGTATTCTAGCCTGGGTGACAGGGCAAGTACCGGTCTCAAAAACAATAAAAATAAAAATATCGTTTGGGCAGTAGGAGGTGGGGGCGGGGAGGGGCCGTTTCTGAAAGCCCTTTTGAAAATTTCAGCACATCAGTTCCAATACTAAAACACAGAAAAGTTGTACAGCCACTTTGTTTACTTACAAATTCTGGCGGGGTTTTCAATCGCAGAACTGTTAGTATCGGGGAGCCCTTCGAGTGCTCTTTCCACTCCACACCGCCCGGCTGCACCCAGCGGCCGCCGCGGCCCGAATGTCGTCCAGCGTCCCCGCCCATATGACAGACACTTTCCGCGGGAAGGAGCCCGTGGAATTCTGGGAGTGGTAGTCTCTGTGCCCGGCCTTCTGCCGCCTTCTCCTCCATCCTTCGCCCTCTACTGCCAGGTCGTCTTACCCAGCGATAGGCACGGTGAATGTGTGCAACCAACCTGCAAAGGTCCCTCGGTTCTCAAGCTATCTGACAGGATTGCAGGAATCTCTGCAAGACGTCTGACCACCCTGACCCATGTGACCTAACTCAGGACCGACACAGTGAGAACCAGTATGGAATAGAGGGGCATGTCCTCAAAAGAGCTGCCTAATCTGTTTGCTAGTGTGTCAAATGGGGACGTTGTTTACTTCATAAGATTGGTATGAGTAAATTAGATGACATATGTAACCTACTAAATGACAATAGTAACAAAAATAGCTATTGCTACGATCTATTAATTTTATAAATGTGAAAATTAAGAGATGGTGAGCAACTTACCCAAGAACATACAATTGGTTGGGAGCAAAATCGAGTAAGTCTAAAACTCCTATTCCTGACCCACGCCAATTCAAGACAACACAGAAGAAATCTACTCATGTAAAGCTCCCTTCCCCTTTCCTCATTTTTTTTCTGTAACAGTCCTGACCAACACTCTATTTTACTTATTTTGATTTTTGCTTGACTCCTCCCATAGAATATAATCTCTAAGAAGGCAGAAAACCTTTTTTGTCTTTCGGTCTATTTTGCACACAGCTGTATCCCCAGCACAGAGAAAAGGGACTGCCTACTATGTAGTACCTCAAGTATTTATTGAATTAATAATTCCTCATGTAATATGACTTTTGATGCCTTCATTTCTCAATCATCCTCTTGGCAGAAGTGACAGGATTTGGTAACACTCTTGGATGCTGTTTAATAATTAACTGCAATTTCTAATTCAACAAAGTAGAATACTATATTCCATTCACTTCATTGCGTTTAATTTCAGTGTAACATTTCCAGGTAGATATTTTCATTTGTATTATTAAAATATTTTTTCAATCACTTGTAAGAATGAGGAATAAATGGAGCCAGCTACTATGTCTTTAATTAACTTCCTATTTAATATTTTAATCATCTTTTCCTTATTAAAAATAACAATGTTGCCTACTTCATTTCTACTAAGTCACAATGGATAGATGCTTTCTCTTGCCGGGCGGGCGTGGTGGCTCAAGCCTGTAATCCCAGCATTTTGGGAGGCTGAGGTGGGTGGATCACGAGGTCAAGAGATCACCATCCTGGTGAACATGGTGAAACCCTGTCTCTACTAAAAATACAAAAAAAAAAATTAGCTGGGCATGGTGGCACGTGCCTGTAATCCCAGCTACTCAGGAGGCTGAGGCAGGAGATTGCTTGAACCCAGGAGGTGGAGATTGTGGTGAGTCGAGATCGCGCCATTGCACTCCCGCCTAGGTAACAAGAGCGAAATTCCATCTCAAAACAAAAAAAGAAGATGCTTTCTCTTTAACTGAATTTCTACTTACCCTAAACAAAAATTTATTGTTTTAAAATGTTTCATTTAAAAGAATTGGTTTTGGCTGAGCTCAATGGCTCATGCCTGTAATCCCAGCACTTTCAGAGACCAAGGTGGGTGAATCACCCGAGGTCGGGAGTTCAAGACCAGCCTGGCCAACATGGCAAAACCCCATCTCTGTAAAAATATAAAAATTAGCCAGGTGCGGTGGCAGGTGCTTGTCATCCCAGCTACTTGGGAGGCTGAGACAGGAGAAGGCTGAGGCAGGAGAATCGCTTTGGGGGTGGGGGGCAGAGGCTGCAGTGAGCTGAGATCGTGCCATTGTACTGCAGCCTGGGTGAAAGAGCAAAACTTCATCTTAAAATTAACTAATTAATTAAATAAAAATAAAATAACTGATTTAGGAACCCAGTCTCAAGAGCACAGGATTTCTAGGTGTAGCCCTAATAGCTATGTGTGTGAATTAATGCCAGTCATTAATCTGAATTGCCATTTTTCATGTTCTGTCTTTCCCAATAAATGGCAAATTTCCTAACGGTAAAGCAGTCTTCCTCATTACTGGCACACAATAGATGTTCAGTAAATGAATTATTAAGTGTATTCTTTGCTTTAATCATTTTTTTTCATACTGGTCTTTTTTGAGTCACTGAATTCCTCCACATTTCTCAAATTTCCAAAGTAACTTTAACATCCGGAATTCAGGCCTCCTTTTGTTATTTGTGGCCCAGCAAATCCCTTATAATATTGGCTATGAGTCTACTGTCACTGTAATGTCATCTGTTTTGAGCCGCTCTTAGAGACTGGATAATAGCTACAGCAGAATATCTAGTTTGACAACAGTTTAGCTTTGCCTCACAGTGATGAAAGTTTGGTATCTGCACGGTTTCTAGGTGAAGGAGGCAATCACAGTAGAGGTATGTTTCTATATGCTTACAACCTAGACAAAAGAGGGAAAATCCTATGCATATACACATATATATGTTAGCATTAAAGTTACCATGCCTCTAATTTTACAAGAAGTGTCTCGTTAATTTAGTTGAAAGGCCATTCCTAAGCCCTTACAAGCAGTTTTAATTACAAAATATGCATATTCTGATTATTTAGTAATATGTAGAATCTCTCAACTTCTAATTCAACTTGAATTAGCAGACTCTCTTGTCTCTTTTTCAATTTGTCCCTCAAACTTAGGTTTTACAAGCCTGTATCCACGGTTTATAAGCTAGTATCCCAGTGTCTACAGTCACCTGTCTTTGTAAAATGTTTCAAGGAGACTTTAATGTTCATAACATGAACTCAATATATTACTATAACATTTACATGTAATAAGTAACTCTATTAAGGAACGTTTACTATCGTGTTACTAATGAGTCATGTAATAGCCACTTTACAGAGAAAGCACTACTTAAAACGTAAGTGAAAGCCACATATTACGATATCAATACTTTGCAGCATTTTGTTGGAGAAGAGTAAATCTAGCAAATTTCCAAAACACAGCATCTAATCCAGGCTGACAAGAGAGTATCCTTTTCACTTTTCCTTAAAAGACAAGAAAAAGAAAGAGAGGAAAAAGGGAGGAAGGGAAGAAGGGAGGGAGGGAGGGAGGGAGGGAAGGGTCTTTCTTGTTACTGCTCTTTTTTAAAAGCTGTATTGTTCATAAACCGACAGTAAACTAAGCTCCTAACAGGCCGAACCCTATCTCACTCTAAAGCTGTAACTCCTCGTTCCTGTGGCCAAATTTATGGACAATATTAATGAAAACATAGTACAGATTATGACTTCAGAATTTGAAATTTGTGCCAAGTTTGAGCAACAAATGAGTTGCTCAGAAACATTTTAAGATTACTTGGAAGAATAAACAAACTCCTTCGTATTGTTCAGAATCGCTCATTTTAACTGGTATCCAAATTACAATTTTTAAAATCGATTCACTCTAATCAATTGTACAAAGTCCTACAAGTTGTACATGTGAAAGTAATTTATTTATTTATTTATTTTTAAGACCGGGTTTCACCATGTTGGCCAGGCTGGTCTCAAACTCCTGACCTCAAGTGATCCACAAGCCCTGGCCTCTCAAAGTGCTGGGATTACAGGCATGAGCTACCGCGCTCGGCCTTTTTATTTATTTATTTATTTTATTTTTTGAAGTAAGCCTTCTTTCAACAATTACTCAGACTTTACAGAACTTAATTGACCTTCCCTGAGTGTGTCTAAATTTGGTTAGGTATTTGAACATTAGCCACATCTGTAAATATGGTATGCTTTTATCATGCTGTCTTATTCCACGAAGTCCATAAAACATGCTAAATCAAATGTACAGTATCAGGTCATATCCAGAATAAAAGTAATGGATCACAACTTAAAATGACAGTGCTGCCTTTCATCAAAAAACTTGCTCGCTTCTCCCTGTGTATAAGGTAGCACTGACATGGTCTTCCGAACAGCGCTTCTTGGTATCAAACCAAGAAATGTTAAAGAACAGGAATAAGGTTATGTTTCCTATGGGTATATTTCAGAAAAGAAAGTATTTCCAACGACTATGGCTGTTGATGGCACTTTGGACACTCTCAACAGGTGACAAAATTTAAAACTAGGTAACCGCCTTCATAAGGAACTTGAAACTAAGATTTTCGCCACGAACACAGGACCTGTGCCAAAGTTCTCTCTCCGGCCATCACTGCTAGGGACACTGGGAGGGACAGCGGATCAAAAAGGTTCCAGGGGAGCTGCGCAGCAGCCTGGGGCCGAGAAGCGAACCCTGGTCCTCTCCATCCCCGTCTCACTCGTTTTTCCAGAGCCTTCCTGCGAGCAGGCAACACTTGCCAGGAGCGGCCGGGCTGGGGACGGGCACTGTGCCACGAGCGGCCGGACTGGGGACGGGCACTGTGCCACGAGCGGCCGGGCTGGGGACGGGCACTGTGCCACGAGCGGCCGGACTGGGGACGGGCACTGTGCCACGAGCGGCCGGACTGGGACGGGCACTGTGCCACGAGCGGCCGGGCTGGGGACGGGCACTGTGCCCTGCCACCCTTCCGTCGCCCCCACCCCTCCCTTACTTAAGGCCGATGGCAGAGACGTCCTCCTCCCCCTTCTCCTCCTCTTTGGTGCTTCCAGCCAGGAGGCGGGGGCGACCCACAGCAGCTGACCCAGCTCAGGCACTGCCTCTCCCACAGCCCTCAAGACACACCATGGGCCCAGAGGCAGGTTTGCTACACAGCAGTGACGACGCAGGTGGCGGCCCCGGCGACACTCAACTGCCTCCCTGACCACAGCGACCACCACCTAACGCCCCCGAGAAGCCATCGCCACCCCCGGCAGGAGAACCTAGGGGCCATTAAAGCCATCTTCGCGATCAACTCAAGCTGCGTCAACAACTATGGCGGGGGAGGGGCGGCGGCCGGAGGCGGTGCGGGAAGAATGGGGTATGTACGTCACCCCCAGGGCCCCCATCCGAGAAGGAAGGGGCCGGCTCGCCCCTCAAAATGGCGGCAGCAGCGATGCGCCTGCGTACGCAACTCCTCTGTTGCGCCAGGGCCGGCGGGAAGTGAGGTTTTCTGAGGAGCCGCCAGAAGTGTACGGCGACTTCGAGCCCCGGGTGTCCCAAGAAAGGTCCCCGGTGGGAAAACGAATCCGGCTAGAAGAGTTCCGGCCCGATTCGGCGAAAGAGGAAGTCAGAGAAAGCGCGTACTCCCTTCGGTCTAGGCGGCGGAGGCAGCCGCTGCGCCAGGAAGCCGAGGAGATGAAGACGCGAAGGGCCGCCCGCCTTCGGCAGCAGCACTCGGAGCAGTCTCCGCTCCAGCCGTCTCCCGCTACGGCTAGGAGGGGGCTGCGGGACTCTCACTCCTCTGAAGGTGAGGACCGCGGAGGTAACAGTCCCAGCCGCGGGCTAGGGAACGCGCGAGGGCGGGCGCGCGCCTCGGTGGGTCTCACCCCCGCCTGGGTACCAAGTACCGGGAGGGGGTGCTCCTCGGCCCCCTCTGGACCTGTGCCCCCGTGCAGCGTCCGTCCCGACCCGCTAGCGGGAAGGAAGCGCCGAGCCACGGAGTGGAAAGATGGTCGTACGGAGCGACCCGAGCGGGGCTGGCGCGCTCTGCCCAACGTCGGGCGTCGGTCTGGGGGAGTCAGGGCTGCCTTTCTCTGCAGGTCTTCGCGAGGGGACAGCGAATGACTCCAGGTTTGGTTTCACTTCGGTTCCCTCTACCCTGCGGAGGTTTCCACCGAAACCACGTCCATTTCCTTCTTTGAAGCTCACAGGCGAGTCCCCAGCTGAGGATCTCACCTTCCAGTCTCCCCCCCCCCCATGGGGACAGGAGAGGTTTTGTGAGCGGGCATTCCGAGGGGTTGCCGAGGTCAGCGGGTGGACCTGAGACCTCACCCGATGCTGGCCCCGAAATGGGGTAACTCATTCACCCTGCGCCGGTGTTGCCCAGAGTCCGATTGCTCTTTCTCCGGCATGGTGGTCCCTGCTAAAAACTGGCCACTTTGGTGAGCGCCCCTGTAACCTCAAGTAGTGTGTTAAATCAGGACAAAGCCGGAGAAAACGAGACTGTTCATTAGCGTTTTCATCTGAATGGACGAAAGGGCCGCCGACAAAGCGGAGGGGCAGTGTTAGGTCAGTCTCCTTAACCCGTTCCTCTCCCACCCTGCCCTGCCCTCCGCATTCTGGAACCTAACACTGAGTCACAGATGAAGTTTCATGTGAGTGCCACGGGAAGGTACCTGGGAGGTAAAAATCAGTGGATCTGAGTCACCTCGGGATGACACGGTTTGTGGTCGACGATTGATTGGAGGAAGGGTGGGTTTGCAGCTTCGAGCACGGTGATAGGCTGCAGGTTTTCCTGCTGACTCGTGAAGGTACTGACAGATTTGAAGACTTGGTTTTGGAAACTTTATGTTAAAGTTACGCCACTTACTTTTGGGTGTAGCAGCTCACGACGGTGTAGCCATATACGTGTTAGTTTTGTCTCTTAAGATTATAAAGTTTTTGCAGACAAGGAGCCTATTATATATAGTTGATAGTAATTTAAGTATTTGGTTTAATCCAGTATCTTTCAGTACTCGGAAGAATGCTTTGCACATGCTGGGCAATAAATATGTTGCATTGTACTGAGTCCCGCAGAGCCCAGTGCAGTTATATAGGCTAACTTTTTTTTTAGAAGTAAAGAATTGACACCGATTCTATTAAATCTTTAAGGATCTAAACATTTTTCATCTTCCGCTTTCTTCCACACTATTTGTGACTCTCTACCCCATCTTTTTACTTTTCTGAAGTAATATATCTTTGTAAAACAACAATGCAAATATTTTTCTGTTCTGATGAATTAGTTGTATTCTATCTGAAGAGGAATCCTGACTAGTTTAATTCCTAAGTTTGGTAAACCTAACTACCTGTTTCTAAAGAAGTGAATTCCTTCCATTTTTGCTTTTGTTATTGTTATAAAAATCCGTAATCTGTGCC
The DNA here is from genome assembly GCA_031835075.1 of Saguinus oedipus. Lineage (NCBI taxonomy): Eukaryota > Metazoa > Chordata > Mammalia > Primates > Cebidae > Saguinus > Saguinus oedipus. The sequence goes on from CM063190.1 coordinate 45,817,997, forward strand.
ATGATCTCCCAGGTCATGTTCTGAATTTTAACTCTTGTTACATCTGTTTTTTTAGAGGATGAATTATCTTCCCAAAGTGATTTAAGCCAAGCGATCTCAAAGAAAACTGTCGGGAGCACACAGGAGGCTCCAGGTAAGAAGAGTTGACTTTTTGTTTTTCTCCTTACCTGCCAGCTTTTTAAATGTTCATTGAATTAAGCAATGTAAGTATGTGTAAAGAAAAGACAAGGGCAGACATGTGGGTGCCCAGAGGAGCAGCCACCCGTATAACCTTGTAAGATAAATATTATACCAACTTCAAAGAAGAGAAAACTGAAGCTCAGAGAAACCAAGACAGTTCTCTAAGACCACGTATGTGACCGAACCCAATGTTCAAACGCAGGTTTGTCTTCTCCAGAGTCCTTTCATTCTCCCGCAGGTGGCTCACTGTCATTCTCTCATGTCATAACTAGCTACTTAGTGAAGTTTGTTAGGTATCAGATGAACGAATGCGCCATACTGCCCTCTTGTTTAAAATGGATTAAGTTTTCTTCTTGGTAAAAATCTTGACACAATGTAGTCAGTCTTTTCAGTTTAATACTGTGATTTGTCAAATCTAAGATGCCATCAACTGTAAGAAACATCATCATTGTTAGGCCGGGCGCGGTGGCTCACGCCTGTAATCCCAGCACTTTGGGAGGCCGAGGCGGGTGGATCACGAGGTCAAGACATCGAGACCATCCTGGTCAACATGGTGAAACCCCGTCTCTACTAAAAATACAAAAATTATCTGGGCATGGCGGGGCGTGCCTGTAATCCCAGCTACTCAGGAGGCTGAGGCAGGAGAATTGCCTGAACCCAGGAGGCGGAGGTTGCGGTGAGCCAAGATCGCGCCATTGCACTCCAGCCTGGGTAACAGGAGCGAAACTTGGTCTCAAAAAAAAAAAGAAGAAACATCATCATTGTTTTATGTACCCCCTAGCAGGGGAGAATGCTGCCAATTTTTTGGTAATTTATGGTAATATGCCATAATTATATGATGCATCCCAATTTCAGAGTTGTCGGGATGTTAAAGGTGTAAAAACTTGTCTTAGGATCAATGTAACAGGGAAGTAGGCTACATTTAATAGTTTACTTAAGTTTTAAAAGCTGTTTAAAATATTTTAAAAAGCTGGAGAAAGGGTTAAGTCCAGTTAAGTTGTTAATGCTTTGGGTTTTAGTTCCATTTAATTTTCAATTTGCTTTTTTTGATATTAGGAAAGTCTCACAATACTAAATGATCATAGCTGTTAAAACTGATCATCCCTGGTTTTTAGTACCCACATCCTGACTTATTTATCCATGGTTTCTGATAATATTATGCCTTATAATGTGAACCATTCTATTCTGAATTTAGAATAAATATATCTAGTTCAAGTTCAGTTTCAAATAAACATACCTTTATGCTAAATTTTTTTTCTTTTTTTTTTTTTTTTGAGACAAAGTCTTGCTCTGTTGCCCAGACTATAGTGCAGTGGCACCATCTCCTCTCACTGCAATTTCCATCTCCCGGGTTCAAATGATTCTCCTGCTTCAGTCTCCCAAGTAGCTGGGATTACAGGCGCCTGCCACCACATCTGGCTTATTTTTGTATTTTTAATAGAGATGGGGTTTCACCATGTTGGCCAGGCTCGTCTTGAGCTCCTGACCTCAGGTGATCCACCCACCTTGACCTCCCAAAGTACTGAGATTATAGGTGTCCGCCACTGTACCGGGCCTATCCTATATTCCTTGAATAGTCTATGTTACTGTGTGAAGATTATAAACTATCTTAGAAAAATTATTTGAACAATGATGCTGTAATCAGCATCATTGGGCCATTTTGGAAAACCATAGTCTTAAATTTATTTACAGTAGATTTTATTGTATACCTGGTAAAGCAAAAATATTTCAAATTTTAAATCTAGAGTAATTGATACAATTTATGAAGTTAAGTAAATTGGTGTAATGAAGACTACTGAGTGCCAGCCTCCAGACCATTATAAAAGTATTATGTAATAGAATGTCTGGAATAGTCTTTTTGGAGTTTATATTAGGCTCATATTTAAGGACTATTAACAAAGGACATCATGTCTGCATGAGGTTGTGGGAAAAGCACTGGACCTCGGTGAAGTTATTCACCCACCTTGGGCCTTAGGCCTTTATCTGTGTTATTTGCCCTGCATAAGTCATAGGGTCACTGGAGAAATGAGATAGTACATTTAAAATCACTTTGTACCCAGTATAACATACAAGTGAGGGTTTTCTTTTCTCATAGCACTTCACAAGAAATGTGAAGTTCACACTTTGGGAGGCCGAGGCGGGTGGATCATGAGGTCAAGATATCGAGACCATCCTGGTCAACATGGTGAAACCCCGTCTCTACTAAAGATACAAAATATTAGCTGGGCATGGTGGCGCGTGCCTGTAATCCCAGCTACTCAGGAAGGCTGAGGCAGGAGAATTGCCTAAACCCAGGAGGCGGAGGTTGCGGTGAGCCGAGATCGCGCCATTGCACTCCAGCCTGGGTAACAAGAGCGAAACTCCGTCTCAAAAAAAAAAAAAAAGAAATGTGAAGTTCATACAATTTTGCTTAAATGTGTCCTTTTTCTAAGGAAGCTTATGCTATAAATGGAAATTTAAAATGTTTACGGCCGTTGTGGTGGTTCATACCTATAATCCCAGCACTTTGGGAGGCCAGGGTGGGCGGATTATGAGGTCAGGAGATCGAGACCATCCTGGCCAACATGGTGAAACCCCATCTCTACTAAAAAATACAAAAAAATTTAGCTGGGCATGGTGGCATGCGCCTGTAGTCCCAGCTGCTCAGGAGGCTGAAGCAGGAGAATTGCTTGAACCTGGGAGGCGGAGATTGCAGTGAGCAGAGATCGTGCCACTGCACTCCAACCTGAACAACAGAGCAAGACTCTGTCTCAAAAAAAAAAAAAAGTTTACCAATATAAATGACAGTTTAAATGGGATCTGTACATAGATTTCGGGACTGTATCAATAGCACACTGCGCATTCAGTATCATTAGATGTAAGAGTATGTCTGTCTTTGAGAGGTTTGAGATACTCAGGGTTTCCTTCCTCTAAAAGGTGCTTTTGTACTACATCTAATACTTGGCGTATTCCCATCCCATGCCTCTTAATGAAAGGAGAGTTTAGGGAATTATTAAACGCTTATAAAGTCTAAGAGAAATTATTTAAATGGAGTCACTCTTTGATGGAGGACTGCTTTAAGTCCAAGTTTAAGGTAAGGATGAGCCCTTCTTCCTCATAGAATGACAGATGTGCAGTTTAACTTTGGTATTCAAAATATTGCTGTAATTGCATTTAAGGCTACCAGTGTGGTCTGAGAGAAAATTATGCAAAGATACCCTTGAGAATAAAGACCTAGGCCAGGCATGGTGGCTCACGCCTGTAATCCTAGCACTTCGGGGCCAAAGTGGGCGGATCATGAGGTCAGGAGTTCGAGAGCAGCCTGGTCCATATGGTGAAACCCTGTCTCTACCAAAAATACAACAGGCACCTGTAATTCCAGCTACTCGGGAGGCTGAGGCAGGAGAATCACTTCAACCTGGGAGGCAGAGGTTCCAGTGAGCTGAGATTACGCCACTGCACTCCAACTTGGGTGATGGAGCAAGACTCCATGTAAAAAGAAATAAAAAATAGAGACTAAACCAAATACCACCTTATAAAACCACATACTAAAAATATCTACATAATTTGGTCATCATGTTATTGGAAAACTTGAAAAATGTTGATTAGTTCAGAACAGGAATATAGTTTGAAATCTTGTTTGACATTTCATAATTGAGTTGTTTTCACATTAAAACAGCCAGTAGGTTGTTTAATCAGTTCAGGTCATCTATGCCTATATAACAGTTATTCCTCTGTGGCCAGATTCATTCCTTTCTGGAAATTATGAAACTAATTTTATAATCTAAAAATATATTAGGACAAACTGTATTTACTTTTCCTTTAGTTAAATGGGTATTTTTGTTCTACCAGTGTGGTTTCTAGCTAAATAAGCATAGATAATTGTTCCTAAATGCTTACTATTTTATCGTGACCATTTGCTTCTCTAGCTGCTGTAGTCAGAGCATTTGTTCATTCTCCAGGTATTTATTGAGCACCTACTTTGTGCCAGTCTTTATGCTTTGATGTTGAGGGTGCAATGGCGAACAAAAGCAGACGAGTGAGGGAGCCTCCTACCAAAGAAGGGTCCTTTCTATGTTATTCTCTCTGGTACCCTGTGTCTTTGAAGTACTTTACATAGGGCTATGTACATAGTAGCACATACAGGAAATGCTTCTTAAATGAAAAGACGGGATCTGAAGTGGTAATTGATGTGTGTAGAGTAAGTTTGATTAAACATAGTTTAGTAAAAGCAAACAAGCCAAAAATAGATGTTGAGTTTTAGGTTTTAATTAAACCTGAAAAGGCTAGAATACAGAGAAGGAAAAGAGGAAGGTAGTTGTCATATGTGGAGTAACAGGAACTAAAATTTGCCTTGATTATCACATGTGCAGCGTTTTTGTTTTCAAGAGACAGGGTCTGTCACCCAGGCTGGAGTGCAGTGCAGTTACACTGCAGCCACAAACTCCTGGCTCAAGCTGTCCTCCGGCCTTCACTTCCCAAGTAGCTGGGACTACAGGCACTTGTCTCTAGTTCATTATTTCACAGGAAACTCGTCTCTAGTTCACTGTCTCACAGGAAACTCGTCTCTAGTTCACTGTCTCAAAGGAAGCTCGTCACTAGTTCACTGTCTCACAGGAAACTCGTCACTAGTTCACTGTCTCACAGGAAACTCGTCACTAGTTCACAGTCTCACAGGAAACTCGTCACTAGTTCACTGTCTCACAGGAAACTCGTCTCTAGTTCACTCTCTCACAGGAAGCTCGTCTCTAGTTCACTGTCTCACAGGAAGCTCGTCTCTAGTTCACTGTCTCACAGGAAGCTCCTCACTAGTTCACTCTCTCACAGGAAACTCGTCACTAGTTCACTGTCTCACAGGAAGCTCGTCTCTAGTTCACTCTCTCACAGGAAACTCGTCTCTAGTTCACTCTCTCACAGGAAGCTCGTCTCTAGTTCACTGTCTCACAGAAAGCTCGTCTCTAGTTCACTGTCTCACAGAAAGCTCGTCTCTAGTTCACTCTCTCACAGGAAACTCGTCTCTAGTTCACTCTCTCACAGGAAGCTCGTCTCTAGTTCACTGTCTCACAGAAAGCTCGTCTCTAGTTCACTGTCTCACAGGAAGCTCGTCTCTAGTTCACTCTCTCACAGGAAACTCGTCTCTAGTTCACTCTCTCACAGGAAGCTCGTCTCTAGTTCACTCTCTCACAGGAAGCTCGTCTCTAGTTCACTCTCTCACAGGAAACTCGTCTCTAGTTCACTCTCTCACAGGAAGCTCGTCTCTAGTTCACTGTCTCACAGAAAGCTCGTCTCTAGTTCACTGTCTCACAGAAAGCTCGTCTCTAGTTCACTCTCTCACAGGAAACTCGTCACTAGTTCACTGTCTCACAGGAAACTCGTCACTAGTTCACAGTCTCACAGGAAGCTCGTCTCTAGTTCACTCTCTCACAGGAAGCTCGTCTCTAGTTCACTCTCTCACAGGAAGCTCGTCTCTAGTTCACTCTCTCACAGGAAACTCGTCTCTAGTTCACTCTCTCACAGGAAGCTCGTCTCTAGTTCACTCTCTCACAGGAAACTCGTCTCTAGTTCACTGTCTCACAGGAAGCTCGTCTCTAGTTCACTCTCTCACAGGAAGCTCCTCACTAGTTCACTCTCCCACAGGAAGCTCCTCACTAGTTCACTCTCTCACAGGAAACTCGTCACTAGTTCACTGTCTCACAGGAAACTCGTCTCTAGTTCACTCTCTCACAGGAAGCTCGTCTCTAGTTCACTGTCTCACAGGAAGCTCGTCTCTAGTTCACTCTCTCACAGGAAGCTCGTCTCTAGTTCACTCTCTCACAGGAAGCTCGTCTCTAGTTCACTGTCTCACAGGAAGCTCGTCTCTAGTTCACTCTCTCACAGGAAAGTCGTCTCTAGTTCACTCTCTCACAGGAAGCTCGTCTCTAGTTCACTGTCTCACAGAAAGCTCGTCTCTAGTTCACTGTCTCACAGAAAGCTCGTCTCTAGTTCACTCTCTCACAGGAAACTCGTCACTAGTTCACTCTCTCACAGGAAACTCGTCACTAGTTCACAGTCTCACAGGAAGCTCGTCTCTAGTTCACTGTCTCACAGGAAGCTCGTCTCTAGTTCACTCTCTCACAGGAAACTCGTCTCTAGTTCACTCTCTCACAGGAAGCTCGTCTCTAGTTCACTGTCTCACAGAAAGCTCGTCTCTAGTTCACTGTCTCACAGAAAGCTCGTCTCTAGTTCACTCTCTCACAGGAAACTCGTCTCTAGTTCACTCTCTCACAGGAAGCTCGTCTCTAGTTCACTGTCTCACAGAAAGCTCGTCTCTAGTTCACTGTCTCACAGGAAGCTCGTCTCTAGTTCACTGTCTCACAGGAAGCTCGTCTCTAGTTCACTCTCTCACAGGAAGCTCGTCTCTAGTTCACTCTCTCACAGGAAGCTCGTCTCTAGTTCACTCTCTCACAGGAAACTCGTCTCTAGTTCACTCTCTCACAGGAAGCTCGTCTCTAGTTCACTGTCTCACAGAAAGCTCGTCTCTAGTTCACTGTCTCACAGAAAGCTCGTCTCTAGTTCACTCTCTCACAGGAAACTCGTCACTAGTTCACTGTCTCACAGGAAACTCGTCACTAGTTCACAGTCTCACAGGAAGCTCGTCTCTAGTTCACTCTCTCACAGGAAGCTCGTCTCTAGTTCACTCTCTCACAGGAAGCTCGTCTCTAGTTCACTCTCTCACAGGAAACTCGTCTCTAGTTCACTCTCTCACAGGAAGCTCGTCTCTAGTTCACTCTCTCACAGGAAACTCGTCTCTAGTTCACTGTCTCACAGGAAGCTCGTCTCTAGTTCACTCTCTCACAGGAAGCTCCTCACTAGTTCACTCTCCCACAGGAAGCTCCTCACTAGTTCACTCTCTCACAGGAAACTCGTCACTAGTTCACTGTCTCACAGGAAACTCGTCTCTAGTTCACTCTCTCACAGGAAGCTCGTCTCTAGTTCACTGTCTCACAGGAAGCTCGTCTCTAGTTCACTCTCTCACAGGAAGCTCGTCTCTAGTTCACTCTCTCACAGGAAGCTCGTCTCTAGTTCACTGTCTCACAGGAAGCTCGTCTCTAGTTCACTCTCTCACAGGAAAGTCGTCTCTAGTTCACTCTCTCACAGGAAGCTCGTCTCTAGTTCACTGTCTCACAGAAAGCTCGTCTCTAGTTCACTGTCTCACAGAAAGCTCGTCTCTAGTTCACTCTCTCACAGGAAACTCATCACTAGTTCACTCTCTCACAGGAAACTCGTCACTAGTTCACAGTCTCACAGGAAGCTCGTCTCTAGTTCACTGTCTCACAGGAAGCTCGTCTCTAGTTCACTCTCTCACAGGAAGCTCGTCTCTAGTTCACTCTCTCACAGGAAACTCGTCTCTAGTTCACTCTCTCACAGGAAGCTCGTCTCTAGTTCACTGTCTCACAGGAAACTCGTCTCTAGTTCACTGTCTCACAGGAAGCTCCTCACTAGTTCACTCTCTCACAGGAAACTCGTCACTACTTCACTGTCTCACAGGAAGCTCATCTCTAGTTCACTCTCTCACAGGAAACTCGTCACTAGTTCACTGTCTCACAGGAAACTCGTCTCTAGTTCACTCTCTCACAGGAAGCTCGTCTCTAGTTCACTCTCTCACAGGAAGCTCGTCTCTAGTTCACTCTCTCACAGGAAACTCGTCTCTAGTTCACAGTCTCACAGGAAACTCGTCTCTAGTTCACAGTCTCACAGGAAACTCGTCACTAGTTCACTGTCTCACAGGAAACTCGTCTCTAGTTCACAGTCTCACAGGAAACTCGTCACTAGTTCACTGTCTCACAGGAAACTCGTCACTAGTTCACTGTCTCACAGGAAACTCGTCACTAGTTCACTGTCTCACAGGAAACTCGTCTCTAGTTCACTGTCTCACAGGAAACTCGTCACTAGTTCACTGTCTCACAGGAAACTCGTCACTAGTTCACTGTCTCACAGGAAACTCGTCACTAGTTCACTCTCTCACAGGAAACTCGTCTCTAGTTCACTCTCTCACAGGAAGCTCGTCACTAGTTCACTGTCTCACAGGAAACTCGTCTCTAGTTCACTGTCTCACAGGAAGCTCGTCACTAGTTCACTGTCTCACAGGAAACTCGTCTCTAGTTCACTGTCTCACAGGAAACTCGTCACTTGTTCACTGCCTCACAGGAAACTCGTCACTAGTTCACAGAAGTTTTCACTTAGAAAACTTGTCTTTTGGCCGGGCACGGTGGCTCACGCCTGCAATCCCAGCACTTTGGGAGGCCAAGGCGGGTGGATCATGAGGTCAAGAGTTCAAGACCAACCTGGCCAACATGGTAAAACCCTGTCTCTACTAAAAATACAAAAATTAGCTGGGTGTGGTGTCAGGCACCTATAATCCCAGCTACTCGGGAGGCTGAGGCAGGAGAATCGCTTGAAAACCACAAGGCGGAGGTTGTGGTGAGCCGAGATGGTGCCACCTTGGCCACTGCACTCTAGCCTGGGCAACAGGCTTTTTTTTCCCTCCATCCACAAAAAAGAAAAAGAAAAAAGGAAAGAAAACTTGTGTCTAATTCTCTAGCATGAATAAAAGCTTTGTTAACCTTTGTTGAATAAATAAGGGATGATCGTATAATAAAGCTAATGTGTTTCACATTTTATATATTTTTAAATGTTTTCTCTTCTTATGTTAGTGCTGAGTGAAGATCTTGTAGTCAGCTTATGTCGACCCCCTCTAAGAAACCCAAGATCTGGTAAGAGATTGTTGTCTGTTGGCTTACCTTTTTTATAAATACAATTTTATTATTAAATATGGTTGTACATGTATTCATATGGTTCAGAACTCAGAAGTTACTATAAATATACATTAAAAACTTTCCCTGTCCTCTCTGTCCTTCAGCCAGCCAGTTTCTCTTTGTCAAAAGCAACCCATGTTGTCAGTTTCCATTTTTTTGAGATTTACAGAAATTCATGGATACAATTATCTTGCCTTTTTTGTAACACAAATTTTGGCTTACTGAACACTCATTTCTGTATTTTTTTTTTTCCCCAATTTGAGACGAGGTCTCACTCTGTCATCCAGGCTGGAGTGCAGTGGTGTATCCAGGGCTGACACCAGCCGCAACCTCTCCAGCTCAAGCAGTCCTCCTGTCGCAGCTCGCCAAGTAGCTGGGACTTTGCATGCACCACCACGCCTGGCTCATTTTCGTATTTTTTGTAGAGATGGGTTTTTGCCACGTTACCCGGGCTGATCTCAACACCTGGGTAAGCGATCCACCCACCTCGGCCTCCCAAAGTGCTGGGATTGCAGGTGTGAGCCACGGCACCTGGCTTACTTTTCTGCATTTTCTTCTTTGTTTCTATGGGTATTTAACATACATAGAGAGAGATTATTTCTATATTCATATATAAAAGGCTTCTATTTTTTTTAAGAGATTGTTTCTTGTATGTTGCTGTGACTCTTTCTGTTAGCCATGATGATTTTAAACTGTGTTCAGGGACTTTATTCTTCCGGTATACTGCTAACAAAAAGTTCAAGATGGAGCTCTGTGGCACAGGACTACAAAATGTCCCTCTCTCAGTTACCTTGTTTTTTCTAGAACTTTAAAAAGTATTGCCTGAAATTGATTTCATGCCTCTGAAGAAAACTAGTAAGGTCACTCCAAGTGGTCTACTTCTACTTCATTTTCATTGTTTTTCGGCTCTTAAAGCTGCCTTATCATGGGAACTGAAAAGGAAACGTATTTATCTTTACATTAGGGTTCTGTTGCTTCTCATTCTAAGAATTATGTTGATTTATTTCGATAGATGGTTGACTATCCTCTCAAGTATTTCAGTGGTAAAGATCTACTAAGTCTTCGGTGATGAACCTGTGATAAGGAACCATATGATGCGTTTCCTTTTCAGCTCGAATCATTCTCTTGCTATCTCTCTTGCAGATTCGACATACAAAACAAATGGAAATACTAAAATGAGTGAATTAGGTTTGTTTATCTCTATTCTTTTTTTTTTAAGGCAGGGTCTCACTCTCACCCAGGCTGGAGCACAGTGGTGTGACCTTGGCTGTCCTCCTCCCATTGTAGTCTCAGCTTCTCCAGAGGCTCAACTGAGCCTCCCACCTCAGCCTCCAGAGTAGCTAGGACTGCAGTCATGTGCTACCATGCCTGGCTAATTCCTGTATTTAAAAAAAATTTTTGGCCAGTTATGTGGCTCATGTCTGTAATCCCAGCACTTTAGGAGACCGAAGTGCTGGGATTACAGGCTAGGAGATGGGAGGATTGCTTGAGGCCGGGAGTTTGAGACCAGCCTGGTCATAATGAGAGACCCCATCTCTTGTTTTAAGTTAAAATCTTAAAACAAAAATTTTTTTAAGGGAACTACCAGATAAGTTTGACTTTTCCTTTTTCTCCCTCAAAAAAGAGAAAAAGAAAGGACAGTGTTCCCAAGAAACCTAGAGCAAAATAATACCAAATACACCAGAGTCGAGCTCTTTTTTTTTTTTTTTTTTTTTTAAATGAAATCTCACTTTGTTACCAGGCTGGAGTGCAGTGGTGCAATCTCTGTTTACTGCAACCTCCACCTCCTGGGTCAAGCGATTCTCCTGCCTCAGCCTTTTGAGTAGCTGGGACTATAGGTGTGTGCTGCCATGCCCGACTATTTTTTGTATTTTTAGTAGAGACACGATTTTACCATGTTGGCCAAGATGGTCTCAATCTTTTGACCTTGTGATCCGCCCGCCTCAGCCTCCCAAAGTGTTGGGATTACAGGCGTGAACCACTGCACCAGGACCAGAGTCTAGCTCTTTAAGAGTCATGTAGTGTCATGAACAGTTTTCTCTGTGTTAGTTTTTGTTTTTGTTTTTAATAAAAAATTGTTGGCGGCCGGGCATAGTGGTTCACACCTGTAATCCCAGAACTTTGGGAGGCCAAGGCGGGGCGAATCATGATGTCAGGAAATCAAGACTATCCTGGCCAACATGGTGAAGCCCTAACTCCACTAAAATACAAAAAATTAGCTGGGCATGGAGGTGAGTGCCTATAGACTCAGCTACTCAGAAGGCTGAGGCAGAGGAATCATTTGAACCCTGGAGGCAGAGATTGCGGTGAGCCAAGATCGCTCCACTCCAGCCTGTCGACAGAATGAGACTCTATCTCAAAAAAAAAAGTTAGCATATATATTTCAGATATTGAGTTACACTTGCCACTATCAAGAGGGAGTATTTTCAGTGGATCTCAAATGTTGACCAGTATTCTACTAATCTTATTAAACGGATTTGAAAGAAATATTTTCAAATTCACCATATAATGTGTTTCTGTAATATCATTGTCCCTTTCAGTACACAAATTGAGGTTAAGATCAGTAAAGATGAAAGCTGAAAAGAAACAAATTTTTCAGCTTTGTTGAAGAATTCTAAATCATGCTACTTCTCCACGTATGATCCTTCAGTAATATTTTAACCCAAGTATGCAATACCTGCATTTGGGTACATCTTGCTTTTTTTTTTTTTTATGTTTCAGAATAGCCCATGTAAAAATACTGAGTTTATTTCATATGTTTTGCTTGTTTATTTTTTTCAAGTTCTGTTGCTCTGGAAAACAGGGATGAACACAGACTGCCGGGACTAGACGTTTCTTTACCTTTCTTCCTCGTTGGATACACCACTGCCCTAAAGAACTGGTTCATCAGTCCAGTTAGTGTAGTCAGTTACTTTTATTTTTTATTTTTTATTTTTTTTTGAGACAGAGTCTCGCTTTGTCACCCAGGCTGGAGTGCAGTGGCACAATCTCAGCTCACTGCAACCTCCACCTCCCTGGTTCAAGCAGTTCTCTGCCTCAGCCGAGTAGCTGGGATTGCGGGTGCCTGCCACCACACCCGGCTAATTTTTTTGTGTTTTTAGTAGAGATAGGGTTTCACCATCTTGACCAGGTTGGCTGGTCTCGACCTCTTGACCTTGTGATCCACCTGTCCCGGCCTCCCAAAGTGCTGGATTACAGGCATGAGTCATGGTGCCCGGCCTGTAGTCCGTTTTTAAAGAGAGTATAGGGGATTTGGCAAGTCAGAGAATGAGAACATAGTAAACTTATACACACTAGAATATTTGTCCATGTAGAATGTAATGTTTTCTTCATATATAAAGGTTACATTTTAGAGTAAAAATAGACCTGAGTGAAGGAAAATTAAACACTTCATTTCTTTTTTGTTGTTGAGATGGAGTCTTGCTCTTTTGCACAGGCTGGAGTGCAGTGGTGCGATCTCAACTGCAACCTCTGCTTCCCAAGTTCAAACCATTCTCCTGCCTCAGCCTCCCGAGTAGCTGGGATTACAGGCATGCGCCACCATGCCTGGCTGATTTTTGTATTTTTAGTAGAGACAGGGTTTCACCATGTTGGCCAGGCTGGTCTCGAACTCCTGACCTCAAGTGATCCACCTGCCTCAAGCCTCCCAAAGTGCTGGGATTACAGGCATAAGCCACCACACCTGGCCAAACACTTCGTTTCTTATTCTAGTGTATATCAGACTTATTTCTAAAGCAGCCTAGAAGAAAATGATAGATTCTTCGTGATTTAACAGAAAAAGAATTTTTTTAATGTGTCGTTATGTCCATTTTCCTAAGCTGGATGCTCTTATGTTTATTCCTAAGCTTTAGCTTCTGATGTTATATGTTTAATATTTGGTGTATGCTTTTTTCTTCTAGAAGCCACCAGTGTCCAACAGAAGGTCCTTTTCTCTGAAGAAGGTATTTTATTTGTAAATATCATACAATATATATTTAAAGTCTTTTTTTGATGTTAGAAGCCATCTTGACAGATACTTGAGAAGTGAGAGCAGAGCTGGGCTCTGTGGCACATGCCTGTAGTCCCAGCTACCAAGGAGGCTGAAGCAGGAGGATCACTTGAGTCCAGGAGTAGTTCTGGGCTATAGTGTGCTATGCTGATCAGGTGTCTACACTAAGTTTGGCATCAGTATGGTGACCTCCAGGGAGCGGAGGACCACAATGTTGACTAAGGAGGGATGAATCCGCTCAGGTCAGAAATGGAGCAGGTCAAAACTCCCGCGATAATCATTAGTAAGATTGCACCTGTGAGTAGCCACTGCACTCCAGCCTGGGCAACATAGTGAGATGCCATCTCTTAAAAAAAAAAGTGAGAACAGAAAATAATGTATTTTTCTTCATGAAAAAAAATTGTTGCTTATCTGAACTGTTAACATGGCAGATAAAATAGGACAGATAGAATGAGTGATAACAGCCTTACATTTTAAGCATCTTTTGTCTATTTGGGTTCGTTTTAAATACATTATTCTCTATTATTGTATTAAAATAATCAGTTTTCCAAATTCTCATAACCAGTCTATGTTTGAAAAGTACAGGAATAAAATTTAGTTTGTGTTGAAGTCCAGCATAATCTGAGGATAGTCACCTGCATAATAGAACGCTTGTACATAGGTGTATGTACACTACCCCTCTACCACAAACACACGCACAAACACATCTGAATTTAACTACACACTAATTATGTGTAGTTTTTCTCCCCATAAACTAAAATTTTTCTACTGTTTAATGCTCATCTGTTCGTTTTTGAATATAGTGTTTTAGATATTACTCTGAATATTTGTTTAGGAAAGTGTTATGTGCCCCAGAGAACACAAAATGAGCTAAATTTTAGTTCATTTGGAACTTGGGACTCAGAATAATAAGCAGAAGGAACAGCAGTTCTGTATCTGATAACCTAAAAGCCGCCTTTTAATGTTACATTGTTTGGTGTTTTTGAATTCAGATCTTTTGAGCATTAAAATCAGACGTTATTAGTACATTGTTTACTTCTCCTTAGGAGAAACTGAAGAAGATGATCAAGACAGCTCTCGTAGCAGTGTCACTGCTGTGAAGACCAGATCCAGGGACTCTGATGAATCTGGAGGTAACGTTGCTTTATGCATATGTGACTTTTCTTGTAGAAGCTATCTTTGGCATTCCATGAATTTGCTTTTTAAAAAAACTTTCTAATTTTCATTAATACTTTATAAAAAGTCATGAACTTTTAATATTTCTTAAAACTACTGATTTCATGTATACATATGATTAATAATGTCATGCTTTCTAAACAGATCACTTTTAGCTTTTTTAATATTTGTGGAAAATAAGATTTTTTGTGCTCACAAGAAGAGTGATTTGTTGTTTTTGAATTTTATAGAGAAACTAATCACATTGCCATTGGGACTGACAACACTGTCTGGAATGTGACTTTTAGGAAGTTTTAATTTAATTAAATAACTTTTTATCTGGATTTTTCAAATTCAAACTAAGCTAGTAATTAACAGGTTCTGACTGTTCATGTGAATTTAAGTTTATTCAATTAAAGAGTTGACTAAAGAGAGAAAAATACTAGTTTGAGGGTTAAGGTAATGCTGAACAAGACCCCTTCTCCCCAAAAGAGATAATGCTAAACAAGTTTGTAAAGTCTGCAAATAATGAGTAATTTTATACTTTAGTCCTGCAGACAAGTGTTCTCTACTTTCCCCTCACCACCTCCTTAAAATTTCTATAATTACTATTTTTTTTTTTTTTGAGACAGAATCACCCAGAGTACCATGGGTAGAGTGCAGTGGTGCAATCTCAGCTCCCTGCAGCCTCTGCCTCCCAGGTTCAAGTGATTCTCCTGCCTCAGTCCCTCAAGTAGCTGGGACTGTAGGCACATATCACCACGCCTGGTTAATTTTTGAATTGTTAATACCGACAGGGTTTCATCACATTGGCCAGGCTGGTCTTAAACTCCCGACCTCAGGTGATTACCTGCCTCAGCCTCCCAAAGTGCAGGGATTACAGGCGTGAGCCACCGTGTCTGGCCTGTAATTCCTATTCTTTACTTCATCATTTCACTTTAAAAATAAGTACATAAGCTCGTTTGGTTTTGGTTTTTATTTTTTTTTGAGGCAGGATCTCACTCTTGTCACCGAGGGTTTAGTGCAGTGATGTGATCATGGGTCACTATAGCCTCAACCTTCCAGGCTTAAGCAGTTCTCCTGCCTCAACCTCCCAAATTGCTGAGATTATAGGTGTGAGCCACCATGCTTGGCATTATAAGCCGGTTGAAGGGCATTTGGTATTCTGTGTATTTCCCACCCTTCTTCATTTTTTCCATTTATTCTTGATGCAGAAATGGAAATTTGTAACGTGCTAGCGGTGTCTAGCCAGAATTCTTGGGTTCCAGTCCTTCACTTTTTAGCTGTATGCCCTTAGACAGTTACTTAACTTCTGTGTTCCTCATGCTCATCATCTGGATTGTTGCAAAGATTAAATTAATTCGTATATGCAAAGCACTTACCTGGCACGTAATGAACACTCAGATTGTGCTGTTATTAATGTTCATACATGTTACGTGCAGCTCTAAAAATTAGAGATCAATTAAGCCATTTATATAGCTGAGAGTTTGCTGCCATTGCTACCAGCATAACTATTTGGAAGTACGTAAATCCCAGGTCCTGTGATCCCTTTAGAATATTAATAAGTTCTTGTTGCCTTACTGAATCATACATACCTACATGCAGAAGAAAACTCTAGCTAAAGAACAAAATTTAGAGGCATATTAAGGATAATACTGGCTAGCTGAGTGTAGTAGCACATGCCTGTAATCCCAGCACTTTGGGAGGCTGAGCTGGGAGCACAAACTCCTAGCACATGACCTAGGAGTTTGAGACCAGCTTGGGCAACATGGCAAGACCCCATCTCTTTAAAAAAAAAAAAAAAAAAAAAGAAGGCTGGATGCGGTGGCTCATGCCTTAATCCCAGCACTTTGGGAAGCCAGTGTGGGTAGATAACCCAAGGTCAGGAGTTCGAGACCAACATGACCAACATGGAGAAAACCCAACTCTACTAAAAATACAAAAGTAGCTGGGCATGGTGGTGCATGTCTGTAATCCCAGCTACTTGGGAGAGAATTCTTGAGGCAGGAGAATCACTTGAACCCAGGAGGCAGAGGTTGCAGTGGGCCCAGATTGTGCCGTTGCACTCCTGCTCAAGTAGTCCTCCTCCTCAGCCTCCTGAGTAGCTGGGAACACAGACACACACCATCACACCTGGCTAATTTTTGTATTTTTTGTAGAGACGGGGTTTTGCCCGGTTTCCCAGGCTGGTCTTGAATTCCTGAGCTCAAGTGATCCAGCCTCCTTGGCCTCCCAAAGTGCTGGGACTACCGGCCCGTACCACCATGCCCAGCCAGTTATTTTTTATATTTTTTTGTAGAGATGCTTTTGCCATGTTGCCCAGAACTCCTAAGCTCAAGCAGTCCTGCCTCGGCCTTCCAAAGGGTTGTGATTGCAGGTGTGAGCTGCTACACCTGGCCTAAAGTTCATTTTTATTTGCTTTATAATATACACAACACATTAGTTAATGTATTATTTCAGTAGTGCATATATATATATGTAAATAGTATTAGGAAGACGAATGTCTCAAAATTGTTTTTTAGTGATAGGAGTTTTCTTTCAAAAATGTTTAGGCCAGGCACAGTGGCTCATGCCTGTAATCCCAGCATTTTGGGAGGCCGATGCAGGGGCACCTGAGGTCAGGAGTTCAAGAACAGCCTGGCCAGCATGATGAAACCCCATCTCTACTGAAAATACAAAAATTAGACATGCGTGGTGGTGCATGCCTGTAATCCCAGCTACTCGGGAGGCTGAGACAGGAGAATCTCTTGAGCCCTGGAGGTGGAGGTTGCAGTGAGCTCAGATTGCACCATCACACTACAGCCTGGGCGACAGAATGAGACTCCCATCTCAAAAAAAAAAAAAAACTGGCCACTTCACCTTTTTGTGTCAATGTGTCTGTTTCCAAAACAGCAACCCGATCACTTTTAAACTAATTTAGTCATGAATTCTACTTTTATATGGAAAAAAATATTTTTAGGAAGAGTAGACCGAAAGTCAGGCTTGGTGATAGGTATCTATAGTCCCAGATAGTGAGGAGGCTAAGGCGGGAGGATCCCTTTAGTTCAAGACCAGCCTGGGCAATACGTGAGACTGTCTCTTAAAAAAAAATACTAAAGAGAAAAACAATATACAAAGATATGGCCACTTGCAATAAAAATTTAAAGCAAAATGGATATTAATGATTTCAAGATGATCCATTGTTATAAACTTTTAAAATTTTCCTCAACTCAAAACTTTTATTATCTCCTTACCTTGTTGGCATGTTCGTAAGTGGTTATGGAAAAGATATAATTAATTAGCTAATTTTTTCGATATGACATGATTCTTTAGAAACTTTTTTACCTTTTTTTTTTTTTTGAGACACTCTCACTCTGTCACCCAGACTGGAGTGCAGTGATGTGATCTCTGCTCACTGCAACTTCCGCCTCCTGGGTTCAAGCGATTCTCCTGCCTCAGCCCTCAGCCTCCTGAGTAGCTGGGATAACAGGTATGCACCACCACGCCTGGCTGATTTGTGTATTTTTAGTGGAGACAGGGTTTCACCATGTTGGCCAGGCTGGTCTCAAGCTCCTGACCTCAGGTGAGCCGCTTTCCTCTACCTCCCAAAGTGCTGGGGAGGTGTGAGCCACCGTGACCTAGAAACATTTTTATTTTTTTGACTGTAAAGGAAGAAATAGATCTCTCTTTATTTTCAGATAACACAGTGTTAAATACATTAAATACAAAATCAATATACAAAAAATTGTTTTTCTATATGCCAGCAATGAAAAACATTTAAATATGTTTATACCATTTCCTAAAATATGAAACACATAGGTATAAATCTAACAGAATATATGCAAGACCTGTAAGCTGAAAACTACAAAACACTCACAAAAGGAAATATTATTTTCTTTTCTAAATAAATGGAGTGACAAATGTGTGTCCAGGGATTGGAAATTCAGTATTGTTCTCAATTCTCCCTAAAATGGTCTACCAATTCAATGCAATCCCAATCAAATTGTAGCAGGAATTTTTTTTTTTTTTTGAGGTGGAGTTTCGCTCTTGTTACCCAGGCTGGAGTGCGATGGCACGATCTCGGCTCACCGCAACCTCCGCCTTCTGGGTTCAAGCAATTCTCCTGCCTCAGCCTCCTGAGTAGCTGGGACTACAGGCACGCGCCACCATGCCCAACTAATTTTTGTATTTTTAGTAGAGATGGGGTTTCACCTTGTTGACCAGGATGGTCTCGATCTCTTGACTTCGTGATCCACCCACCTTGGCCTCCCAGAGTGCTGGGATTGTAGGTGTGAGCCACCGCACCTGGCCTCTTAGCAGGAATTTTTGCAGATATTGACAGGGGATGTCTAAAATTTATTGGGAAAGACAAAAGAAATAGAATAACCAAAAAATTTTTGAAAAATAAAATTGGAGGACTCCCACTACCAGATTTAAATGCTTATTATAAAGCTACAGTAACCAAGAGAGTGTGATACTCGTGGCAAGATGGACATGTAGATCTATGGAAAATGAAGAGACTCCAGGAACAGACACAGACAAAGGTAGTCAGCTGACTTTACACAAAAGTGCAGAGGAGACTCCAGGAACAGACACAGACAAAGATAGTCAGCTGAGTTTACACAAAAGTGCAGAGGAGACTCCAGGAACAGACACAGACAAAGGTAGTCAGCTGACTTTACACAAAAGTACAGAGGAGACTCAGGAACAGACACAGACAAAGATAGTCAGCTGACTTTACACAAAAGTACAGAGGAGACTCCAGGAACAGATACAGACAAAGGTAGTCAGCTGACTTTACACAAAAGTACAGAGGAGACTCAGGAACAGACACGGACAAAGGTAGTCAGCTGACTTTACACAAAAGTACAGAGGAGACTCAGGAACAGACACAGACAAAGGTAGTCAGCTGACTTTACACAAAAGTGCAGAGGAGACTCCAGGAGTAGACACAGTAGTCAGCTGACTTTACACAAAAGTGCAGAGGCAGTTCAACTGAGAAAAATGTGATGTTTTCAATAAATGGTGATTAAACCCTTTGGAAGACAAAAAAAAACTCTCCTGACTCTTCCACACCTCACAGCTTAAAATGTTAAAATGTAGTATAGGAATAAATATGAAATTATAGCACTTCTAGAAAAAAAGGAAATCTTTTTTTTTTTTTTGAGACAGAGTTTTGCTCTTGTTACCCAGGCTGGAGTGCAGTGGTGCGATCTCGGCTCACTGCAACCTTCGCCTCCTGGGTTTAGGCAATTCTGCCTCAGCCTGAGTTAGAAAAAAAATTCTTAGATATATCATGAAAATACAATCAACAATAAAAGAAAAGCAAACTGAATTTTATCAAAATAAAAAACTGCTCTGTGAAAGACACAGCTAATAAAATGAAATGAGAAGACTCAGATTGGGAGAAAATATTTGCAAATCATTTATCCTACAAGAAAAACTTCTTTTCTATTTTTTTTTTAAATTGTACTTTAGGTTCTGGGGTATGTGTGCAAATCATGCAGGATTGTTGCATAGGTACATACATAGCAATGTGGTTTGTTGCCTCCATCCCCCCATCATCTATATCTGGCATTTCTCCTCATGTTATCCCTCCCCAGCCTCCCCAACCCCCACTCCCACTGTCCCTCCCCTGGCCCCCCCAATAGACCCCAGTGTGTAATGCTCCCCTCCCTGTGTCCATGTTTTCTCATTGTTCAACACCCGCCTATGAGTAAGAACATGCAGTGTTTGATTTTCTGTTCTTGTGTCAGTTTGCTGAGAATAATGGTTTCCAGATTCATCCATGTCCCTACAAAGGACAAGAAATCATCATTTTTTATGGCTGCATAGTATTCCATGGTATATATGTGTCACATTTTCCTTGTCCAGTCTATCGTCAGTGGCCATGTGGGTTGGTTCCAGGTCTTTGCTGTTGTAAACAGTGCTGCAGTGAACATCCATGTGCATGTCTCTTTATAATGGAATGATTTATAATCCTTTGTGTATATACCCAGTAATGAGGTTGCTGGGTCAAAGGGAATTTCTGTTTCTAGGTCCTTGAGGAAGTGCCACACTGTCTTCCACAATAGTTGAACCAATTTACACTCCCATCAGCAGTGTAGAAGTGTTCCTGTTTCTCCACATCCTCTCCAGCATCTGTTGTCTCCACATTTTTTAATGATCGCCTTTCTAAGTGGCGTGAGATAGTATCTCAATGTGGTTTTGATTTGCATCTCTCTAATGACCAGTGATGATGAGCATTTTTTCATGTGTTTGTTGGCCTCACATATGTCTTCTTTTCCAATCTACCCATCTGACAAAGGGCTAATATCCAGAATCTACGAAGAACTAAAACAGATTTACAAGCAAAAAACAAACAAACCCATCCAAAAGTGGGTGAAGGATATGAACAGACATTTTTCAACAGAAACTTTTTTAAATAAATTATACATCCAAGTTTTTAATCACCTGGGATTTATCTGAATATTTTTGCTCTTTTTATTAAATTCTCACTGTTCTTACAAAATGTGCATTTTAAAAGTTGAACATCATTTATAGTGTACTGTTGTTTTTTATTTTTTAGATCAGACCACCAGATCATCTAGTAAATATACGGAATCATTTTGGCAGTCATCACAAAGTAAGCAAAGCCATG
This sequence comes from Saguinus oedipus, assembly GCA_031835075.1. NCBI lineage: Eukaryota > Metazoa > Chordata > Mammalia > Primates > Cebidae > Saguinus > Saguinus oedipus. Next base: position 45,838,713 of record CM063190.1, read on the forward strand.
TTTACACATCTCCCTGTGGGCTTGGTCAAATGCTGTTCCTATTTTTGAAGATCCTCTTTTGAAATTTAATGTAAATATTGAAAAAGAGGAATAATGAATGCTAAAGAAAAGCTCATCTGATATCTCTCTACCTCTTGACCTCACTTACTGAGTTGTTATTCTCTATACCCAAACCTGAATTTGAACTTAAAAAACAAGTGAAAAACTACTGCTTCCTGTGATTTGTTGAATGTTTTTGCTCGCTATATAAATGGGTTGTTTTTATTTTAACTGACTAATATAGTAGTTTGAGTCTATTTATATGGACTTATCCTACTAAGGACATAAAATTTTATATTAGTACAATTTCAACTCTGTTGTAAAAGTTTGGAAGGATGAGCCAGGCGTGGTGGCTAATGCCTGTAATCCCAGAGCTTTGGGAGGCAGAGGTGGGTGGATCACCTGAGGTCAGGAGTTCAAAACCAGCCTGGCCAACATAGTGAAACCCCATCTCTACTAAAAATACAAAAATTAATCGGGCATGGTGGTGCATGCCTGTAATTCCAGCTACTTGGGAGGCTGAGGCAGGAGAATCACTTGAACCCAGATGCAGAGGTTGCAGTGAGCTGATATTGCACCACTGCCCTCCAGCCTGGGCAACAGAGTGAGACTCTGTCTCAAAAAAAAAAAGAGAAAAAGTTTTGAAGGATGAACGAATAAGTGATGGGTATATAAGTATTCATTTCAGTCTTACAACTGAAAATTTTTGTGATCAAATGTTGAGAAAATATAACAAAAAAAGATTGGAAAGTAATAGACCAAAATGCTAGTAATGATTTGCTTAAGAATCATTGGTGACATTTTTTTTTTAACTTTATTGTTTTATTTTCTTTTTTCTTTTTCTTGGACACGTTCTCACTCTGTTGCCCAGGCAAGTGTAGTGGTGCGATTATGGCTTACTGTAACCTCGAACTCCTGGGTTCACGGGATCCTCCTGCCTCAACTTTCTGAGTAGCTTAAACTACAGGCATGTGCCACCATGCACAGCTAAGTTTTAAATTTTTTGTAGAGATGGGAGTTTTATTGTGTTGCTCAAGCTGGTCTCAAACTCTTGGGCACACCCATATTCCTCCCACATCAGCCTTCCGAAATGCTGGGATTGCACGTGTGGACCATTGCACCCGGCTCCTCAAACTCTTGGGCACACCCATTCCTCCCACATCAGCCTTCCGAAATGCTGGGATTGCACGTGTGGACCATTGCACCCGGCTCCTCAAACTCTTGGGCACACCCATTCTCCTCCCACATCAGCCTTCCGAAATGCTGGGATTGCACGTGTGGACCATTGCACCCGGCTCCTCAAACTCTTGGGCACACCCATTCCTCCCACATCAGCCTTCCGAAATGCTGGGATTGCACGTGTGGACCATTGCACCCGGCTCCTCAAACTCTTGGGCACACCCATTCCTCCCACATCAGCCTTCCGAAATGCTGGGATTGCACGTGTGGACCATTGCGCCCAGCTCCTCTATTATTTCGGTACTACTATTGTTTTCTTTTGACATTGTTAAATCAAGTCTCCCAAGATCTGAGTTAATTATTATTTTTTATAGTAAGAGTTATGAAATCTGGTTTAAAACTGAGCTAATTATTAATCAACCAAAAATATCTTTGTATGTGAAATCTTAAAGAACTATTTTTTCTTCCACATTGCTTTCTTTTCTTAAGAAAAAGCCTTTGGAAATCCGTTTTATAATCATTGTATTTATAGAATTCAATTTTATATTTTTTTAATTTTAATTTTTAGAAGGTTTTGGGTTTGTTACTATAAAATGAATTAGCTGCTGGAAGAAAATGAGTTGTGGAAATTACTCTTCTAGTTATTTTATGTATTTTCCCTATTTTACTCCAAATCTTTGATCTCTGCAGACTCTGAAATGTATCCGCCTATATAAAGGGTGTTGTACCCATGCAGTGAAACACTATTTAGGTCAGGCGTGGTGACTCACCTCTGTAGTCCCAGTGCTTTGGGAGGCTGAGGCACGCGGATCAGGAGTTCAAGACCAACCTAGCTAACATTGTGAAACCCTGTCTCTGCTAAAAATACAAAACTTAACCAGGCATGGTGGTAGGCCTGTAATCCCAGCTACTCGGGAGGCTGAGGCAGGACAATCACTTGAACCCAGGAGGCAACAGCTGCAGTGAGCGGAGATCTTGCCACTGCCCTCCAGCCTGGGTGACAGAGCAAGACTTCATCTCAGAAAGAAAGAAATAGTATTTAGAAATGAGAAATGAGTTACTTCATTGTATTCTAATGGAAAGGTGATCAAGATATATTTCATTGACTCTTAAGATGCCATTGGTTTATGTATCAATGAGAAAGAAACCCATCTAATTAAATCATGCCGTACCATAGGTTAAAAGATACAGCCGTAGATCAAAGGGCACTCTGAAAAAGTATGTCTTTGAATTTGATGAAAGAAAATATTAAGTATGTATCCAGTTTTTCGAAAGTATTTTTTTTAGTATAGACTGAAAACAAAGCTGAGAGAATATATGTCTACCTTATTTACCATAGTATTTCTGTGTTCAATGTTTTGCACATAGTAGATACCTAACAGATAGATATTCACAAATTTTTAAATTACGCATTTCTAGAATGACACTTTTTTTTTAAACAGGTAGCATATGTTTGTATTGAGAAAAAGTTGAAAGTAAATAAATGTAAATTGATACATGTATGTATCTTCAAAGAGTAATTTGTTTCCTCAGGGCAGATTTGGAAATTTCCCTTGTTATAATTGTAATGTCCTTTTCTAGTCATCCCATTGTGTCCTTTTACAGTTATCTTCAAATACCACCTCAAAACCTGAAGCAGCATCTTTTACTTCATAGCTACTTTGCAATGTCCATAAATCTGCATAGATAGTACATACCATTTCTCTATGGTATGGAATGTGGTATATGATATGGACTGCCTGGATTTGTATCTCACTCAGCCCCACTACTTTTAGATATATAAAAAGTATATCTAAATGTGGGGGAAATTACCAATTTTGATTTTCCCTTATTTATAAAATAGGAGCAATAATAGTATCTACCACATAAGAATTAAACAAAATTGGCTGGGCGCCTATAATCCCAGCAGTTTGGGAGGCTGAGGGAGGCAGATCATTTGAGGTTAGGAGTTCGAGACCAGCCTGGCCAACATGATGAAACCCTGTCACTACTAAAAATACAAAAAACTTAATCGGACGTGGTTGCGCATGCCTGTAATCCCAGCTCCTCGGGAGGCTAAGGCAGGAGAATCGCTTGAACCTGGGAAGCAGAGGTTGCAGTGAGCTGAGGTTGTACCACTGCACTCTAGCCTGGGTGACAGAGTCAGACCCTATCTCAAAAAAAGAAAAGAAGCAAAATTATGGTCAATAGCTGATACACATAGACTGTATGTAGTCATTATTTTGATGGTACGATCCTAAAGCTGAGTCCTTGTTGTTGTCCAATTCCTAAACATTTTGAAGTTTAGAAATTTGAGGGAAAGAAACACACACACATGCTTTGTGTATATATATATTCTCTGTGTATGCTTTAAACATATATACTCTACTTATATGCTTGGAATTTAGAGAATGTTTTTTGTTTGTTTGTTTTTAGTCTCCACAGGAAATAAGCAAAATGTCTATGTAACATCTTTTTTGTTGTTATTTTCAAGTATTCTACGACCTTATCCCTGTTTTCTGTTTCAGGTCGAAACTTCACAGCTCACGATAAGCAACCTTCAGTGCTAAGTAAGTAATTGGTTTTCTGTTCTTTTTCAATCAATTCTAACCTTGCCTTATTCTCCCCACAAAAGTTGTAATAAGATTTTAAGTCATTTTACCCCTTCTTACCCTTTTTAATCCACCTCAGATTGGTACTGCCTGTCATAATTATTCTGTGATGTGGAAATGTGTTCAGGGCCATTTTACCACAAGTAATTTATATTAGGTAATAGTATATTTATTTGCTACCTGCTTTGCTATGTAGGAAGTGGTTCATCCTCACTGGGACAGGATCCTTTGAAATGATCTTTTACTTATAAAACTCTTGCTTTTGTTTTCTTCCCCTGCTTTATTCTGTCTCTGATAGATTACTTTTATAACACTGGAATATGGTATAAACTTTCAAAGTATGGGAAATTATCTTTTGATATATGTATTTGCTTCAGGCTCAGGATATCAAAAAACTCCCCAGGAATGGGCTCCACATACTGCAAGAATAAGGACTAGGATGCAAAGTAAGTGAATAAATCTCTGTTATTGAACCAATCCTAAGTGTATTTGCTATATTTTGCTTGACAAAACCGTTGAGTTCTTCAGATAAACGTTTAGGTTGTTTGTGATTTCACTAGTAAAGTACAACTATGATTACCAGTTGAGTAATTTCCATTTGCTTGGACTGGCAGCACATGGGCTGGGTGTACAATGTAAATGGTGGCTTGGGAAAACCAGCCCTCGATAGGTCTTAACAAGCTGTCAGTTCTAGCAGCAGTACAGTCTGTATACAATAATGAAATTCTACTCTTTTGAAATTCTGCCTGTTTTTTGCTTTTAGCAGACTTTGCATAAATAACCACTTGGAACAGCTTTGTATACTTGTAATTTTACATAATAAAGGCTGAAATGCACAAGTTATATTTTCATGTTTAGAGTTTTTTTTTCTGGTTGTTTTGTTTTGTTTTTGAGATGGAGTCTTCCTCTGTTGACTAGGTTGGAGTGCAGTGGCACAATCTCAGCTCACTGCAGCCTCCCCCTCCCACATTCAAGCAGTTCTCGTGCCTCAGCCTCCTGAGCAGCTGGGACTTGCAGGCGTGCACCACCACACCCAAATAATTTTTGTATTTTTGGTAGAGATGGGGTTTCGCCATGTTGGCCAGGCTGATCTTGAACTCCTGACTTCAAGTGATCTGCCCGCCTCAGCCTCCAAGGCATTGGGACTACAGGCATGAGCCACCACACCTAACCCCATGTTCAGGTTTTGAGTGGATTAAATGTCACAGGATTTAGGGAATGCTATAAACTGATGGATAAAACCATGTACTTTGAACTCAGTTTCTGTAATTTCTGTACATAGGTGTCCACATGTAAATCTTGACCGTATGTTTTTAAAGTCTATGCATATTCTCTGCCTTAAGTGACCTTTAATCTCTGTCCCTTCTTTACTCATCTAGCCACAGTAGGTCTTGAGGTCATCAGGTATTCTCTTACTTTTATTTAGATAACACAAAAATCCATCTCTTGCTCTTGGGATGATTACCTCTGTAATTGGACCAGATGACATCTGTGGCTCTGCTTTTCCATCAGTAAAGTAGGAGTGGTCGCAATTCATTTTTTCTCAGCAGTGAAGTTTTTTATTTTTGAGACGGAGTTTTGCTCTTTTTGCCCAGGCTGGAGTGCAATGGTGCTATCTTGGCTCACTGCAACCTCCGCCTCCTGGGTTCAAGCAATTCTCCTGCCTCTCGAGTAGCTGGGATTATAGGCATGTGCCACCACACCCGGCTAATTTTGTGTTTTTAGTAGAGATGGTTTTCTCCATGTTGGTCAAGGTGGTCTCAAACTCCCAACCTCAGGTGATCTGCCTGCCTCGGCCTCCCAAAGTGCTAGGATTACAGGTGTGAGCCACTGTGCCCAGCAAGAAGTGAAGTTTTTAGCCCACATATAAGTGAGTTTTTTGGCAGCCTAGAACTGAAATAACTTTATCCGTTGTCTTACTGTTGGTTGTCATTTCTTATTGCTTTGAGTGTGTGCCTGCTTTTAGAGGACCATTTCCTCTTATAATTTGCTCTTCCTGACCTAGTATAGTTAGGAAACCGAATATTAATTATTCAGCCTATTAGAATTATGTTTATAACAAGAATCAAACATTAAAATTAAATTTGAAGACCCAAGAGATACTGTTGGATGTAAAAATGCATGACTTTTAGTATGTATAAAGTAAAAAGCTCAGAGACTTTTTACGTCATTTCTGAGTTCTTAGCTATATATTCTGAGTAGTTAATATCAGATAAATGGCTTCCAGATATGAGAAATTAGTACATACTTATCAAAAAATGTTTTCATAATGTTTTTCTTCTAATAAGATACTGCAGTACAGAAGGAAAATTAATTCTATTGAACATGTAATTGAAATGCAGAAATTGATCTTTTTAGTTGTTAACTTGATAGCTAATTTTTAGTATTTTATCTGTTTGCATTTCTACTTTGTCTTAACTTACTATGTTTATTATACCTTACAGAATTATACATTGATTGCTAGCCACCTACCATATATAGATACCACATTGAGCTTTCAGAGTTATGTAACAGTAACATACCAGAATTGTACATGTAATAGGATCTTTTAGACTTTAAACCACATGAAGACTTTAAGATAGAACAATGAGCAAGAAGAAAATGTTTTCAATGGATGTGGAAGACTACAGTGATTTTCACACAAACTTATATAATAGATTCCTCTTTATGACTATTCAAAATGTTTTTATATATTTATTTATATATTTCTGCCTGCTTTCGTGGGTGATAAAAGATCTGAGTGTTTTTAGATCTGAGTGTTCAAGAACTTTGGACTGTAGATTCTACCCCATGGAACATTGTCACCTGATGTTGGCACCAGTTTCCTGGATAGACAGGTCCCAGTTCAGGTTTCTGCCTGCATCCAAACCTTTTAGGAAAGATGGAACCACTGTCTTTACTTTTTCCTATTTGCCTGGTGATCAAACAACGATTATAGAGAAGGATATATGTACGTGGAGAGGTCGGAGCATTAATATAAATGTTTTGGAACCTGTCTGAGAAATTTAGGTAGAGAAAGGAAGACAGTTTGGAGTTAAAGCTCTTGGGCTCCAGTCCTAGCTCTTCCACTTACTAATTGAGTAATCTTGGTAAAGTCACCTTTGTGATCCTCAATTTTCTCGCCTTTAGAGACAATAGTGCCTATAACTAGATTATTGTAATGAGCTTACATGTGTAAACACAGTTTTTTGAAGTCTAAAATCTCGTAAGTATCAGGACTTATTTATCGTTAACAAGGTATTCTGTAGAATCAATAGCAACTATGGAAACTATGGAGGGTTTGTGCCCTCTACTCTTGATGGTTATAGAGTGATTGTCACCATACTCTAGATTAGAAAAGCTTGAGTTTTTTCTTTTCTTTCTTTTTTTTTTTTGGAGACAGAGTCTTGCTGTGTCACCCAGGCTGGAGTGCAGTGGTGCTATCTTGGCTCATTACAACCTTCACCTCCTGGGTTCAAGCAATTCTCGTGCCTCAGCCTCCCGAGTAGCTGGGATTACTGGCACTTACCACCACACCCAGCTAATTAGAGACAGGGTTTCACCATGTTGGCCAGGTGGTCTCAAACTCCTGACCTCAGGTGATCTGCCTGCCTCTGCCTCCCAAAGTGCTGGAATTACAGGTGTGAGCCTCCACAGCTGGCCAGATTTTTTCTTTTAAAAAGATGTTTTTTAGAATGTTGTTAGCATCTGTAACAATGTTAATAAGAAGGATAGCAGTTACCCTTCAGACAATGTCCTGCCTTGGCAGTATATACCTTGCTGTATATGTGTTTGTGTTATATGAATTACCTAAATATTATATATGGTACATAATTATTATTTAGTTGTTCTTCATTATTAACATCATAGAATTACACTTCACAGCATTTTTGTGTATATTATCTCATTTGATCTTTGCAACCATGAAGTATTCAAAGTAAACATTATCTGATGGATTTGGGTTTTGTGTGGTCAGGTTTTTTTAATTTTGTTATTTTAGTTGTAACTTTGAAAACCTAACTTAGAAGCTTCTAAATAATGAAATGTCCTAAGCTAAACTAATTGAAAAACAATGTTCCTTTTAGAGTTGCTGTCATTTTGTCTTATGATATCATTATGGAGTTTTTGTCATATGACCTAAAATAAGGCTATTTCTGAATCTTAGCAGTGCTGATATTATTCCTCCAGTTATTCCAGTGTTTCTCAAGTGAAAGTTGTTGCTATAATGCTAAGAATATTCACCAGGAAGTTCATTTATATATACAAAAGTTATAAAAGTCCAGGCCAGTGATAGATGGCAATACTGGTAATATGGGTCATATGAATGAGATGACTGAGTCTCTCCACCTTCTGAAGCCTGTCCCTCCATTTCCTCTCTTAGATGTTAAAACCTGCTAGTATGCTTAGAAAGATGGAAGGGAAAGGGAAGGGTTAGGATAGTTTTTAATTTCTTTTTATTAATTTTTTTTTAAGAGATGGGGTCTCACAGTGTCGCCCAGGCCTGTCTTAAATTCCTGTGGTCAAGCTGTCCTTTCACCTCTTGAGTTGTTGGGATTATGGGCATGAACCACTGTGCCAGGCTTAATTTATTTTCTAAATAAATTTAGAGGGAAGTAGAGATTTGATGGAGTTGCAAGAAAATTGTTTTTGAGCTCTGTTGTTTAACCACAAGCCTAAAACAGAACTACTTAATTACTTGTCTATTAACAGAAATAATGAAAAGTTTTTAAACATGATTTTTAAGTACTACTACTATTTGAAATGGTCAGAATCCCCAGAGGAAATACTGAATCAGTTTGAGGTAGAAAATAGTGAGGATTAAGATTCAGTTTTATGTTAAAATACCTTATCCGGAGAGCTCAGTGGTCTGTAATCCACATTCTGTCCTTATACCTTATCCGGAGAGCTCAGTGGTCTGTAATCCACATTCTGTCCTTATATCTTATCCGGAGAGCTCAGTGGTCTGTAACCCACATTCTGTCCTTATACCTTATCCGGAGAGCTCAATAGTCTATAATCCACATTCTGTCCTTATACCTTATCCGGAGAGCTCAGTGGTCTGTAATCCACATTCTGTCCTTATACCTTATCCGGAGAGCTCAATAGTCTATAATCCACATTCTGTCCTTATACCTTATCCAGAGAGCTCAGTGGTCTGTAATCCACATTCTGTCCTTATACCTTATCCGGAGAGCTCAGTGGTCTGTAACCCACATTCTGTCCTTATACCTTATCCGGAGAGCTCAGTGGTCGATAACCCACATTCTGTCCTTATACCTTATCCGGAGAGCTCATTAGTCTATAACCCACATTCTGTCCTTATACCTTATCCGGAGAGCTCAATGGTCTATAATCCACATTCTGTCCTTATACCTTATCCGGAGAGCTCAGTGGTCTGTAACCCACATTCTGTCCTTATACCTTATCCGGAGAGCTCAGTGGTCGATAACCCACATTCTGTCCTTATACCTTATCCGGAGAGCTCATTAGTCTATAACCCACATTCTGTCCTTATACCTTATCCGGAGAGCTCAGTGGTCTGTAATCCACATTCTGTCCTTATACCTTATCCAGAGAGCTCAGTGGTCTATAATCCACATTCTGTCCTTATACCTTATCCGGAGAGCTCAATGGTCGATAACCCACATTCTGTCCTTATACCTTATCCGGAGAGCTCATTAGTCTATAACCCACATTCTGTCCTTATACCTTATCCGGAGAGCTCAGTGGTCTGTAATCCACATTCTGTCCTTATACCTTATCCGGAGAGCTCAGTGGTCCGTAATCCACATTCTGTCCTTATACCTTATCCGGAGAGCTCAATAGTCTATAATCCACATTCTGTCCTTAGACCTTATCCGGAGAGCTCAATAGTCTATAATCCACATTCTGTCCTTATACCTTATCCGGAGAGCTCATTAGTCTGTAACCCACATTCTGTCCTTATACCTTATCCGGAGAGCTCAGTGGTCTGTAACCCACATTCTGTCCTTATACCTTATCCAGAGAGCTCAGTGGTCCGTAATCCACATTCTGTCCTTATACCTTATCCGGAGAGCTCAATAGTCTATAACCCACATTCTGTCCTTATACCTTATCCGGAGAGCTCATTAGTCTATAACCCACATTCTGTCCCTTATACCTTATCCGGAGAGCTCAGTGGTCTGTAACCCACATTCTGTCCTTATACCTTATCCGGAGAGCTCAATAGTCTATAACCCACATTCTGTCCTTATACCTTATCCGGAGAGCTCAGTGGTCTGTAATCCACATTCTGTCCTTATACCTTATCCGGAGAGGTCAGTGGTCTATAATCCACATTCTGTCCTTATACCTTATCCGGAGAGCTCAATAGTCTATAATCCACATTCTGTCCTTATACCTTATCCAGAGAGCTCAGTGGTCTGTAATCCACATTCTGTCCTTATACCTTATCCGGAGAGCTCAATAGTCTATAATCCACATTCTGTCCTTATACCTTATCCGGAGAGCTCAGTGGTCTGTAATCCACATTCTGTCCTTATACCTTATCCGGAGAGCTCAGTGGTCTATAACCCACATTCTGTCCTTATACCTTATCCGGAGAGCTCAATAGTCTATAATCCACATTCTGTCCTTATACCTTATCCGGAGAGCTCAGTGGTCTGTAATCCACATTCTGTCCTTATACCTTATCCGGAGAGCTCAATAGTCTATAATCCACATTCTGTCCTTATACCTTATCCGGAGAGCTCAGTGGTCTATAATCCACATTCTGTCCTTATACCTTATCCGGAGAGCTCAGTGGTCTATAACCCACATTCTGTCCTTATACCTTATCCGGAGAGCTCATTAGTCTGTAACCCACATTCTGTCCTTTTTCCCTCTTTGCAGCATCTTCACCAGGCAAGAGTTCAGTATCTGGCAGTTTCTCACATGGTATAACATGTTTTGTTTTATTATGGTGTGCTGATTTTCTTTGTCCTTTTTATCCTGGAAGTTTCACCAATCCTGTGAGATACTTACGGATCAAATCCTTCCAGACTTTCTCTCAAAACTAAGTATTGTGTGCTTTGTACTAGACCCAGCCATACGCTGTGAACAGGTATGAAGGAAATGGGTCTTGTGTCTCAAGGAGCCTTCAGTCTCATTGACACTCGATACTCTACTTTTTCTTCTGCTTCTGGTGAAATTTGTTTCTTCTTTCTCTACTAAAAATAATTGCTCAAATGATAAAACATAAGTTGACAGTCTTCTTTTATTACTCTCACCTTTAGATGACAGCATTCAGAAATCAGAGCTTGGAAACCAGTCACCATCAACCTCCAGCCGACGTGAGTTTGTCTATTCAGTTTTTATTAAATGTTTCTGTAAAGCTGGTATTCCATAATTGTTTAAAAAGGTTTTCTGGCCGGGCACAGTGTCTCGCGCCTGTAATCCCACCACTTTGGGAGGCCGAGGCAGGCAGATCACAAGGTTAAGAGATTGGAGACCATCCTGGCCAACATAGTGAAACCCCGTCTCTACTAAAAATACAAAAATTAGCTGGGCGCGGTGGCACGCATCTGTGGTCCCAGCTACTTGGGAGGCTGAGGCAGAAGAATCGCTTGAACCCAGGAGGTGGAGGTTGCAGTGGGCCAAGATTGTGCCACTGCCCTCCAGCCTGGCGACAGAGCAAGACTCCATCTCAAAAAAAAAAAAAGTTTTTTGACAGCAGGATGACTTGATGCTATCTGAAGAATTATATTTTAAGCACTTCAGAGGAAAAAGTTTGTATTTTACTAGCAGTGAAATTCTTTATGGACAACTATATGAGACAACATCTGGTATTGCCCTTCATTTTACTGTTCAAAAGACCAAAAGTAATAGCTAATAATAAGTAAAGCTACTAATACTGTTAACTGAGGAAGCCATGCTTAATTGAAAGAAAGACAGCGAGAGCATGACATTATGGGATGACAGTGGCTTTTGGAGTCTGCATACCCGTATTTGAACTAGATGGGACTACTCACCTCCTGTACAGCCCTGTGGCGAGTTTCTTTAATCCTCTAAGTCTTATTATTCTGAAAGAGTAATAAGTAATTCTAAGAAAATAAATTAATGGGCCAGGCGCAGTGGCTCACACCTGTAAATCCCAGCACTTTGGGAGGCTGAGGTGAGCGGATCACGAGGTCAAGAGATCAAGATCATCCTGGCCAACATGGTGAAACCCCGTATATTAAAAATAGAAAAATTAGCTGGACATGGTGGTGTGCGCCTGTAGTCCCAGCTACTTGGGAGGGTGAGTCAGGAAAATTGGTGGAACCTGGGAGGCAGAGGTTGCAGTCAGCCAAGATTGCATCGCTGCACTCCAGCCTGGCGCCTGGCGACAGAGCAAGACTCTGTCTCAAAAAAAAAAAAGAATCTCAGAAAGATTTTTGTTAAAAATATGGATATGGTTATGCTTATCCGTATGTACCTGGAAATTAAAGTTGAGCATGTTTTAAATATTCATTAATTTATTTTAAAATAAGTTAGCAAGAAGAGTGACAGATCAGATTGCTTTGCATTTTTTCTAATCTCTTTAATGCCTGGCCTTAAAAAATAGAGCTGGATTCTTATATATGCTTCTGTATTTGATCTGTTACAATATATTGTTTTGGTTGAAGTATCTACAAAAAAACCCAGCTTTATACAGATAGGAAAAGTTTTAATAGAGTTTTCAGATGATTGTGGCTATTCTTTTTTGAATTCTCCAAAACTCAACACCTGGTAGTTTCTTGAATGTTACTTGAAATATGATATCTGAAACCATCTTAATGAGCTCTTTGTTAAAGTTCATTTGTCTGTCCTATACTTTGAATGGAGTATCTTGCACTGGTCATTTGGAAAACATTGGTTCAATGAGATATGCAGATTTTCCAAACATTGACACATTAGGAATGTAATATAAAAGATCACATTTGTTAATATCACTGCCAATTTCAAGACTTTAAAAAAGTATTAAAGGGTCAGGTGTGGTGGCTCACACCTGTAATCCCAGAATTTTGAGAGGCCTAGGCCAGTGGATCATCAGAGGTCAGGAGTTCAAGACCAGCTTGGACAACATGGCAAAACCCTGTCTCTACTAAAAATACAAAAACATTAGTTGGGCATGGTGGCATGCACCTGTAATCCCAGCTACTCGGGAGGCTGAGGCAGGAGAATCACTTGAACCTGGGAGGCAGAGGTTGCAGAGCCAATATCACACCTCTGTGTGCCAGCCTGGGTGACAGAGCAGGACTCCACCTCAAAAAAAAAAAGTGTTAAAGTACAATATTGAGAGTTGTCAAGCTCATCGTGGCAGATTTAGGATTCTGAAATCCTAATTTTTACTTGAAAGCAAATGTCTGCCAAATACACAAGTCTGACTGTAGTATGTTACTTGTTCTTTGCAGTAAAAATTAGTATTCCATGAAAAAAGTGCTGATTCAGCTTGTAATTCATTTGCACAAAATTCTTTTCCTTGAGACCACCGTGGTACTGTATGACGCAGCAGAAATGCTTTGTGCATACTTCCCGTTCCTTCACAAAGAAGATCAACAAGATATGTGCTCAGAGACGGAGATTTCATAACATAAATAATTAACTGCTTCATGAAGGATATTCTTAAGTAAAAGAATGTCCCTTTTTGTTACACTTTGAATGCATGACAGTGAAACATAACAATGACTACACTCGTACAGTTTGGTCCCACTGCCCTGTAGCTCATGCTAAGGGATCAGAAGTTCTTCCCACCATTGCTTTTGTATCATCAGTGCAAATGTCAACAAAAGGGAAAATCAAATAACATCTTGGTATTAGAAGAATGCTTTGACTTAATGGACCCCCCTCACCTCCCCCCCAAAAAATAGGGTCTTGAGGTACCCCACAGACCACACCTTGAGAACTGCTGCTCTAAAAGGTCCCTTCTAAAATTAATAGCCTAAAACAGTCAATAAATAAAAGTGTAAAAGTGTTATTGTTACTATCATATTAGCTGAATAAATGAAGTAGAAAATGAGAAAGTACTTTCTAAACTGAAAAGCACTAGATAAATATAAATTAATATTATTATTGCCAATAGTAATTAGGGATGAGTTACAAACTAAATTTTACTGGTGTTAACTTGCATACCACAAAAAGATATGCATCGATGCAGTTAATCTAGAGGGACAGCTGGCTATTAGAACACATAGAAGATGCTCATTTCTATTGCATCCTTTTCTTTATCCCTTTACGTACCTCAGAAATACTTCACCTTGAATAATTAGCCATGTGAGAGCCGAGTTTCTAAATTTAAAAAGGGTCTTTTAATAGTCTATTCTCTCAGCTATTAGCAGTGGAAGTAGTAATTTTGCTTTCTAAACTATATTATTTTTCTGCCTTGTTTATGCCATTTCCTATGTTTAAAAACTTTTTTCCTCAAAGACTTATTTTTATATTTAAGAGACATACGCATATTTATACACATAATTCAGAGCCTATGTGTATAAAATTTTCTTGAAAATGTGATGTTATTAAGAAAATTATCAGCTTTCTTCTTTAAAGTCTTTTCTTTTTTTTTTTTTTTGAGACGGAGTTTCGCTCTTGTTACCAGGCTGGAGTGCAATGGCACGATCTCGGCTCACCGCAACCTCCGCTTCCTGGGTTCAAGCAGTTCTCCTGCCTCAGCCTCCCGAGTAGCTGGGACTACAGGCGCACGCCACCATGCCCAGCTAATTTTTGTATGTTTAGTAGAGACGGGGTTTCACCTTGTTGACCAGGTTGGTCTCGATCTCTTGACCTTGTGATCCACCCGCCTCGGCCTCCCAAAGTGCTGCGATTACAGGCTTGAGCCACCGCGCCCGGCCTAAATTCTTTTCTCTTTTACCTAATGTTTATAAAGACTGATACTGATTTGAAAAGTCACTTGCCCTTAAATCTAAGAAAATCATATTTATATCTGTCATTTCTTTTTTTCTGAGTAGAAGTGACTGGACAACCCCAAAATGCATCTTCTGCCAAGAGGAACTGGTGGTGGCTACTTGCTCTGGTAGCTGCTTTTGCCTATGGGAGTTTTTGGTTCTTTAGTACCCCTGAGGTAGAAACCACTGCTGTTCAAGAGTTCCAGAACCAGATGAATCAACTTAAGAATAAGTACCACGGTCAAGATGAGAAGCTGTGGAAAAGGAGCCAAACATTCCTGGAGAAACACCTTAATAGCTCGCACCCTCGGTCTCAGCCTGCTATCTTGCTGCTCACTGCTGCCCGAGATGCTGAAGAAGCACTTCGGTGTCTGAGTGAACAAATTGCTGATGCCTATTCTTCTTTCCGTAGTGTTCGTGCCATCCGGATTGATGGGACGGGCAAAGCTACTCAAGACAGTGATACTGTCAAGCTAGAGGTAGACCAGGAACTGAGCAGTGGCTTTGAGAATGGCCAGAACGCAGCTGTGGTGCACCGCTTTGAGTCGTTGCCCGCAGGCTCTACTTTGATCTTCTACAAATATTGTGACCATGAAAACGCAGCCTTCAAAGATGTGGCCTTAGTCCTGACTGTCTTACTGGAGGAGGAGACCCTTGGAACCAGCCTAGGCCTAAAGGAAGTTGAAGAAAAAGTAAGAGATTTCCTCAAAGTCAAGTTCACCAATTCTAACACACCCAACTCCTACAATCATATGGACCCAGACAAACTGAATGGCCTCTGGAGCCGTATTTCTCACTTAGTTCTGCCTGTGCAACCTGAAAATGCCCTGAAAAGGGGCGTCTGCTTGTAAGGAGTGAGAGGAGAAAAATCATGTCCCAAGTTCTGAGAATTTTTCACACTTTCTAACCAGAGACAGAATTCAGAGCTCTTTGAGAGAACTGGTTTCTTTTTAAAGGAAGTTAAGTTCGTACATAAACATGGAACATATTTTATTCAACCTGATTATCTGTGATATGAGAGTCATTTCAGTTTCCATTGAGAGCTGTGTTAAAGGTATCTTAGGAGTGTATATTATATGCGGTTCCATAGAGAATGTGTTTTGATTCTGGGCTAAATTATTACAGTTACGGTGTGGCCAGTGAGAGGGATTTGTCTCCTTTCTTATGAACCTCCCTGATCTCTTAACTTAGATTTCTCACAAAGTTTGTGGCGTTGTTAGTGAGATTGCTCCCTAAATGCAACCATGCATTTTCCCATTATGCCCCCTTCTGTATCATTTAGTTATGAGTTCCTTACCTTCTGCTTATAGGAACAAAAGTAGTCAAAGGTCATCTAATGTGTGTCTGGAATTTTTTTTCTTTTGTGTTTCGGAAGACGGAGAGAACAAGGCCAGGAAGGAGAAATTAATGGGAAGGTGAAGGGAGGAAACGTTACAGTAATCCACTGAGATGGAGGTTAGTCAGACATAGGTATATGAACTGTTCATCTTGGTGGATTCCATTGGGATTTGCTTTTTACATGTCCTTTTTTCTTCCTTAAAGAAAAATTATTGGTCCTCCCAAGGATTTTTCATGTATATTGCAAGATTTAATATATTTGTTCATTTGACTCTTAAGAGTAAGTCAGGCTGGGCACAGTAATTATGCCTGTAATCCCAGCACTTTGGGAGGCAGAGGCAGGTGGATCACCTGAGGTCAGGAGTTCAAGACCAGCCTGGCCAACATGGTGAAACCCCGTCTCTACTGAAAATACAAAAAAATCAACCGGGCGTAGTGCCAGGTGCCTGTAATCCCAGCTGCTTGGGAGGCTGAGGCGGGAGAATCACTTGAACCTGGGAGGCGGAGGTTGCAGTGAGCCAGGACCACGCTATTGCACTCCAACCAGGGCAACAACAACAAAACTCTGTCTCAAAAAAAAAAGAATAGGTAAATTCAGAACAGTTTATTTTGGACACATCCTGAAGCTTTTGGTTTGAATTAAGAAATAGAGTTTCAGGAATTGACAAACCATTTGTTAACCAGCTATCATGGGCTTTTGAAGAAGATTTTGTTTTCTGCGCGTCCACCTGTGGTCTGAGTCCTTCAGTGCAACTCCATAGCAAATACGACGATTGCCTATGAACTTACATGAAGAGTGAAATGTATTTCTTCACTGATACAGTGTTTTAGTTATAACTGCATCTACAATTGAGCTTTCTCTTCTCAACTGCTATGGTTTTCTTACAATGTTACAATTCTAGATCTATCTACCTTGTTTTTATATTGTCCACAAACCTTTAAATGTAAATATTTAAATTAATGGCTTTGTCATTACCCTTTGATAGTTCCACAAGTGTTGGTAAAGTGGTCTGATTTCTTTCCACTAGTACAACCAGTATTCAGAAATATATACCCATTACTGTAATTTGTTCCTGTTAGAAGTCAGACCATCTGATTTATTTTATAGAGGATTATCAAAACAGGAGTTTCTGAAAAGGCTTATTTTATACCTACATATTATATAGAGAAACAGATGTTTTTATTAAATGTTTCACTGACCCAAGTAATTTAAAAGTAATACGTTACGCATATCTTTCAGAAAGAATAATTACAGCAGCTGATCTGTAAATGACTTTAAAAGCTATTTTAGTAATTTAAATAAATTTACTTTCTTGGTTTGTACTCTCTATGTGTTATAAACTTAATGATTTATCATCTTTAAAAAAAGAAATCTGAGCTGGGCTCAGCGGCTCACGCCTGTAATCCCAGCACTTTGGGAAGCCAAGTTGGGCAGATCACCTGAGGTCGGAAGTTCAAGACCACCCTGACCAACATGGAGAAACCCCGTCTCTACTAAAAATACAAAAAAAAAAAAAAAAAAACCGGGCGTGGAGGTGCATGTCCGTAATCTCAGCTACTCAGGAGGCTGAGGCAGGAGAAACCCTTGAACCTGGGAGGTGGAGGTTCTGGTGAGCCGAGTGCACCATTGCACTCCAGCCTGGGCAACGAGTGAAACTCTGTCCCCCCGCCAAAAAAAACAAGAAAAGAAAATAAAGAAATCCAAGTTTTTTCCTTGAACAATTTTAGCAACTTTGGCTAGAAGAGACAAAAGCCAAGGAATTGGAGCCATTCACAGTACATCAGTTAGACGTGGAACAGATGTAACTTTCCACGTTAGCTCGGGAATTGGGGCCATTCACAGTACATCAGTTAGACGTGGAACAGATGTAACTTTCCACGTTAGGTCGGGAATTGGGGCCATTCACAGTACATCAGTTAGACGTGAGCAGATGTAACTTTCCACGTTAGGTCGGGAATTGGGGCCATTCACAGTACATCAGTTAGACGTGAGCAGATGTAACTTTCCACGTTAGGTCGGGAATTGGGGCCATTCACAGTACATCAGTTAGACGTGAGCAGATGTAACTTTCCACGTTAGCTCGGGAATTGGGGCCATTCACAGTACATCAGTTAGACGTGAGCAGATGTAACTTTCCACGTTAGCTCGGGAATTGGGGCCATTCACAGTACATCAGTTAGACGTGAGCAGATGTAACTTTCCACGTTAGCTCGGGAATTGGGGCCATTCACAGTACATCAGTTAGACGTGAAACAGATGTAACTTTCCACGTCAGCTCGGGAATTGGGGCCATTCACAGTACATCAGTTAGACGTGAGCAGATGTAACTTTCCACGTCAGCTCGGGAATTGGGGCCATTCACAGTACATCAGTTAGACGTGAGCAGATGTAACTTTCCACGTCAGCTCGGGAATTGGGGCCATTCACAGTACATCAGTTAGACGTGAGCAGATGTAACTTTCCACGTCAGCTCGGGAATTGGGGCCATTCACAGTACATCAGTTAGACGTGAGCAGATGTAACTTTCCACGTCAGCTCGGGAATTGGGGCCATTCACAGTACATCAGTTAGACGTGAGCAGATGTAACTTTCCACGTCAGCTCGGGAATTGGGGCCATTCACAGTACATCAGTTAGACGTGAGCAGATGTAACTTTCCACGTCAGCTCGGGAATTGGGGCCATTCACAGTACATCAGTTAGACGTGGACGGATGTAACTTTCCACGTCAGCTCGGGAATTGGGGCCATTCACAGTACATCAGTTAGACGTGGACGGATGTAACTTTCCACGTCAGCTCGGGAATTGGGGCCATTCACAGTACATCAGTTAGACGTGGACGGATGTAACTTTCCACGTCAGCTCGGGAATTGGGGCCATTCACAGTACATCAGTTAGACGTGGAACAGATGTAACTTTCCACGTCAGGTCGGGAATTGGGGCCATTCACAGTACATCAGTTAGACGTGAGCAGATGTAACTTTCCACGTCAGCTCGGGAATTGGGGCCATTCACAGTACATCAGTTAGACGTGAGCAGATGTAACTTTCCACGTCAGCTCGGGAATTGGGGCCATTCACAGTACATCAGTTAGACGTGAGCAGATGTAACTTTCCACGTCAGCTCGGGAATTGGGGCCATTCACAGTACATCAGTTAGACGTGAGCAGATGTAACTTTCCACGTCAGCTCGGGAATTGGGGCCATTCACAGTACATCAGTTAGACGTGAGCAGATGTAACTTTCCACGTCAGCTCGGGAATTGGGGCCATTCACAGTACATCAGTTAGACGTGAGCAGATGTAACTTTCCACGTCAGCTCGGGAATTGGGGCCATTCACAGTACATCAGTTAGACGTGAACAGATGTAACTTTCCACGTCAGGTCGGGAATTGGGGCCATTCACAGTACATCAGTTAGACGTGAACAGATGTAACTTTCCACGTCAGGTCGGGAATTGGGGCCATTCACAGTACATCAGTTAGACGTGAGCAGATGTAACTTTCCACGTCAGCTCGGGAATTGGGGCCATTCACAGTACATCAGTTAGACGTGAGCAGATGTAACTTTCCACGTCAGGTCGGGAATTGGGGCCATTCACAGTACATCAGTTAGACGTGAACAGATGTAACTTTCCACGTCAGGTCGGGAATTGGGGCCATTCACAGTACATCAGTTAGACGTGAAACAGATGTAACTTTCCACGTTAGCTCGGGAATTGGGGCCATTCACAGTACATCAGTTAGACGTGGAACAGATGTAACTTTCCACGTTAGCTCGGGAATTGGGGCCATTCACAGTACATCAGTTAGACGTGAGCAGATGTAACTTTCCACGTCAGCTCGGGAATTGGGGCCATTCACAGTACATTAGTTAGACGTGGAACAGATGTAACTTTCCATGTTAGCTCGGCATTTGGGGTTTTTAAAAATACAGTTAATTTAGGTATTCCTGACTTGGCAAAAGAATTTCCACAGCAGCTTTTCTTAAGCTTTTTTTTTTTTTCAAGTAGACATGGGATCTCACTATGTTGCCCAGGCCACTTTTAAACTCCTGGCCTCAAGCAGTTCTCCTGCGTAAGCCTCCTAAGGAGCTGGCTTCTTAAGCTTTTCTTTATTTCCTCCCTAAAAAACTTTTTTAGATTTTTTTCAAGTTACCCCTTCCCCATGAAATTTTAGCACCACATATATACTACTTATCTGTTTATGGACTATAAATGTTTTCGTGCCTTATACAAAATAGAGTTTTTTTTGTTGTTAGTGAACCAGTTTTCACCCCATTGAGAATGCATGCTCAGAAGCATCCACATTTAGTAATTGCTGCCTAAAACACTCTGTTTTGTATTCAAGTTATTGTAATCCTTTCAGAAGGGAAAATTTATTTTTTTTAATTTGTTTGAGATAGTCTCACTCTTGCCCAGACTGGAGTGCAGTGGCATGATCTTGGCTCACACAATTTCTGCCTCCTGGATTCAAGCGTTCTCCTGCCTCAGTCTTCCAAGTAGCTGAGATTACGGGTTCACCCCACTATGCCTGGCTAATTTTTGGTATTTCTAGTAGAGACAGGGTTTCACCATGTTGGCCAGGCTGGCCTCCAACTCCTGACCTCAGGTGATCCACCCACCTCAGCCTCCCAAAGTGCTGGGATTACAGGCATGAGCCGCTGAGTCCCGCCTAGAAAGGAAAATTTAAGACATCAGCTTCAAATTACGAGCTGTGGACTAGAGAAACTGAGCACATTGTAACTGTTTGGCAGCAGTGACCCAGGAAAACCACAGTCAGGACTTTCTTAAACTTTCTAGAAACTTAATTTGCTTCCCTTCTTTTAGTGAGATTTTAATATTTCAGGATGTTTTCTAAACCTCATATTCTCAAAACAAAAATTGGAAGTAAACGGATATTCATTCAATGACGAGAACTGCCATTTAGAAGTTGTGGGTTTTGGGCCGGGCGCGGTGGCTCAAGCCTGTAATCCCAGCACTTTGGGAGGCCGAGGCGGGTGGATCACGAGGTCAAGAGATTGAGACCATCCTGGTCAACATGGTGAAACCCCGTCTCTACTAAAAATACAAAAAATTAGCTGGGCATGGTGGCGCGTGCCTGTAGTCCCAGCTATTCGGGAGGCTGAGGCAGGAGAATTGCCTGAACCCAGGAGGCGGAGGTTGCGGTGAGCCGAGATCACGCCATTGCACTCCAGCCTGGGTAACAAGAGCGAAACTCTGTCTCAAAAACAAAAAAAAAAAGAAGTGATGGGTTCTATATATTTTGTACCGTTAGTTCACGCCTAAGCTAAAAATAGAATAACCAGTTTCCCTGTGATCTCGGGTCTATGGAGAGCAGCCTTTCTGTTGGCAGTGACGAGTTCTCATTAAATACACAAAGATAATGTACTCTTCTGCTGTTTGTCCTTCTCAAGGTCATGGAGTAAAATTTTGCAGTGTAAGAGGATAGGGTTTTCCCTAAGGAAGAGGATTTTATTGGCACTAACCACCAACGATGTGGTTCCTGAGCCTGGAAGACCAAATTGAGAAGGCTGCCCTTGACTGGGAGAGGAGGAAACTCACCCCTTGTGCTCTACACCCCAGAATGAACTGCTGGCGATTTCCTAAACATACCATTCCCTTGCCTTTTGCACGTTCTGAGACTCCGACTGCTTCCTCATTTCCTGCCCTCTCGCTTATTTGTCCTTTAAGTCTTGGTTTTCTTAGGCTAGCCCTTCAGGGAAATCGTTCCTAATTCCCTTCCCCCAAATACTATTTTAGGTGCCTCTTGTTTTCTTCTTTTTTTGGTAGCTTAAACATAAGACCTTTATTGTTATAAAACCCAGCAGCGTGAGGAGTTCCTGGGTTGGGTGACTTAGAGGCTAGAAAAATTCATCGCAAGCATTACAAGATGACCAGCAATACTGCTGACGAAAGAAAACCTCACAAGCTGTTAGCGGAAGCCAGCTCCTGTCCTCTTGTCCAAAACCGGTGGTGTCCAGCCAAACCATTCTGAAGGTCGAATGAGTGACTTCAAAGAGCTCAAATGACTGGTGAATCTTCTACATAGACAGAGCACAGCCTTTCTGTGTATTTTAAAGTGACAGGTGCTCCACGCACTGATTTTTCTTTTCTTTTTTTTTTTGAGATGGAGTTTCGCTCTTGTTACCCAGGCTGGAGTGCAATGGCGCGATCTCGGCTCACCACAACCTCCGCCTCCTGGGTTCAGGCAATTCTCCCGCCTCAGCCTCCTGAGTAGCTGGGACTACAGGCACGCACCACCATGCCCAGCTAATTTTTTGTATTTTTAGTAGAGACGCGGTTTCACCATGTTGACCAGGATGGTCTCGATCTCTTGACCTCGTGATCCACCCGCCTCGGCCTCCCAAAGTGCTGGGATTACAGGCTTGAGCCACCGCGCCCGGCCTGATTTATCTTTTATTACCCTGTCGCGGCATTAGCCTACCCCCGATACCTCATGCGTCTTGCAAGCAGTGATGTGTCATCAGTGTAGGCACCATGGTGATCACAGAGTGCTCAAATGTTTACTGAATAAAAAGAACAAGTTGTACCCAATTAGAGCTAGGTAAGTTGCATCTTACTGTTTTATTTGCTTCCCCCACCCCTATCCCCCATTACTCCTAAGCCCTGACTATTTATCCTGGATTTAGCAATGCTACGAATAAGGAAAAACGAAGACCAATCAACACCGTGGAGGGGAACCTGGCACTTCTGTGGTAGAGACGGTGGTCATCACGGTTCTTCAAGGGGAAGGTGAATATCAGGGGAAAAGTCTGGGAAGCCATGAGGTCTTTCCACAGTGATATTTGGCATTTGCATTTTCTTAAAATAGCAAGCATCCTTCCATCTTTTTCTATTGCCTGAGAGGATATTATAATTTAGATAAAAGATGGTTATGGATGTGGGAAAAAGATGGGTAAGAAAATATTTGAGAAGCAGAACTGACCAGATCTGATTGATAGTAAAAGCGCTGAAAATTTCTCTTCATTCTGTTGAGCTCATTTCTTCTCCCCAAATACTCAGTGCAAAGTGATAGACTGAATTCCCATCTCTTCATGTCAGTATGTTGACTTTTAGTTTGAAGTAGAGCCACACATATTTGGTCAAGAATTTATTGTAAAGAATAAAACCCCTGTCCAACCAGGAAATGAGCAAAGGAGGGCTGGGGTGAAGATTGCAGGAACATACATCTCAGACTCCAAGACAAGAAAATACAGGAACCGTGACGACTGCTTTGTATGGAGACCAGCAGCCGTTCCCTTGGTCTCTATTGCTGCTACCCAATTACCAACTTCCGCCTTGTGACTTAAATGCCAAAAAGGTGACTTTAATGGCTCAATTCAGTGTATGAGGGATTCCTGAGAAGAATACATGATAAAACATGGCTTCCTAGGTCACCCTTTTGACAGGGATCAGGGGTTTGGGTTGTGGTAGGGCAGTTTCCTGAGGTCAGGCCAAGAAGTGAGCAGATGTGTTAAAGAACAACTGAATATTCAACTATGTAAAGTCCTTTTATATGTAATACATGCTATGTGATTAAGTCGTTTCATTTTAGCTTTAACAAAATCCCAACGAAGGGAAATACAAGGTAATGGAAACGTTTTAAAGTTTTAAAATCTGAGTCCTGGTCATGGGTCTACTATAAATGTGATTTCTTCCCATAGCATCTGTTTCTTTAGGCTAAACAAGGGAGACAGTTATGAAAACTTCAGGTGCTATTTGAACGTACATCAGCTCTTGTTAATTTGTTGCAAGCCCCACAATAGTCCCACAACAGAACCCCAAGCTTTAGTTTTCAGTATGTTTCTTTTTCTTTTTTGAGACGGAGTTTCGCTCTTGTTACCCAGGCTGGAGTGCAATGGCGCGATCTCTGCTCACCGCAACCTCTGCCTCCTGGGTTCAGGCAATTCTCCTGCCTCAGCCTCCCGAGTAGCTGGGATTACAGGCACGCACCACTTCAGTATGTTTCTTGAGCAAGTGAGGTGGTAGGTGGCCAGGTACTAGATTCAAACTTGATTTTCTAGGGATTGTTTTTCTACTTTTAGAGAATACCACTGTTAGGCTAAACTCAATCACAGAATCTACTACATGCTGTACAGCCCTCTGTAGAGTTAATTATATCTCTTAATGGGCAAATGTTTAATCTGTTCTTTTTTTTTAATTGCGTAAAATCCAGATCTCTCATAGCTTAAATAGACTTCCTCTTATTTTCCCTGCAACAAATATGGAAAATATCTACATCAAGGTCTTTATGTATAATATATATTGGAATATGTATCAAGTTGTTCTGCACTCTATTTTTTGTCAGCTGTTATTTTTTAATTGCTCTAAACACTCCAAGTGCTTTATGATTACTGATTTCATTCTTGTTACTCTGTGAGGTGGTATTACTATCCCAACTTAACAGGAAAGTGAAGCGCAGTGAGTTAAAGTCGCAATCGAAGTGTGGAGCGGAGAGATGAACCCAGGCATTCTGGCTTCAGAACGTCTCTGCCGACCGCTATGGTGTGCTCGAGGATCCCATTCTGAATGGAGGAATACACAAATTCAGTTTCTCCCACTTTATTCTCCACTTGATAATACCCTTCTGACTCCAGATGCATGTTGGGGAGGTTCCCCACACATTAAGTAAGTAAGCAATTTTGCAGCAGACACCAGCTGGGTGTCCTCCAATTCAATTCACTTCTTACGCTGCCTGGAGATAGCATCAGACACCATAGGTTGAAGGCTCTGTCCCATAAAATGACTTGCACTTTAGATGCCGATCAGAAGCCCAGATGGCGACTTAGGCTCCTAAACAACCAGCTGTAAGTTAGGGTTCCCATAACCCCCCTCTTGGGCTCCAGTTATTTGCTAGAGAGGCTCACAGAACTCAGGGATGCCTGTACGGTCATGCCCGACATAATACATTTCAATGTCAGACCGCATAGACAACAGCGATCCCATAAGATTATAATGCCGCATTTTTACTGTACCTTTTCTATGTTTAGATATACAAACGCAGTCAACTCTTAAACAACACGGGTTTGAACTGTGTGGGCCCGCTTATATGTGGATTCTTTTTTTTCAATAAATGTATTGGATAAATTTTTGGAGATTTGCAACAATTTGAAAAATCAGATGAACCTCATAGACTAGAAATACCAAACAAAAAAAACGAAAAATGCATAAAACATGTAGATACGAGTCTATCATTTACTATCATACACAGATCTATTACAGAAAGTTAAAATTTATCAAAACCTGTGCACACAAACATAGACCGTATGCTGTACCATTTGCACTCTAGATAAATATTTAAAAATCTAAAAATGCAGTGTTAAACCATAACTGAGAAAAAATTTGGGGTGCAATGCATGCTATTCAGATGATGAGTATACTACAAGTCCACACTTCACCTGGATACAATTCTTCCATGTAACAAAAAGCCACTTTTACCACTGAAGCTATGGAAAGAACAAGAATTTTTAATTAATTATTACAAAAAGTAACCGTATAAAATTAACTGTAGTACATACTGTTCCACTGAAATAATTTTGTAACCACCGCCTGTTGCTATTACAGCAGAACTCAAGTGTTGAGTATTCACTTAAAACACCCTATGGGCTGATCATCTCCACGGGAGCAGTCCTTTGCGCCGGTAAATTGCTTATTGAAGTAAAAAGCGATCTCTCACATTTCTCGTGTTTTCCATCATGTTTAATGCAATGTCCTGAACATTGAATAACACCATTAGCCCCATACAAAGTGCCACCAGGGATGCTAGAAATGCCCCCAAGAAATAGAGAAAAAAAAATGACACTACAAGAAAAAGCTGAATTGCTTGTTAAGAATTTTAGATTCAGGTCTGTGGCTGCAGTTGCCTGCCATTTCAGAATGGAGGGGCATTTAACCAACCCTAAACTTGCAGTATTGATCATTGCAGTACAGGAAATATGTTTTCTCTTCCTTAGGATTTTCTTCATATTTTATTTTCCCTATCTTACTTTATTATAAGAACATAGTATATGACATATGTGTTAATCCACTGTTTATGTTACTGGTAAGTCTTCCAGTTAGCAGTAAGCTATTAGAAGTTAGTTTTGGGGAAGCCAAAAGTTATACGTGGATTTTTGATCCAATCCCCCAGTTGTTCCAGTGCCAACTGCACTTGCCATTATGTTACAGTCGTCTACAGTATTCAGTACAGGAATATGCCATGCAGGTTCACGGCCCAGACAATAGGCCATACCATATAGCCTAGGTGTGTAGTAGGCTTTGCCATCTGGCTCTGTGGAATGACACTCTTAAGATGTTTGCACAATAACAAAATTGCCTAACAAAGCAATTCTCTTGTGTATGTATGTATGTATGTATGTATGTATGTATGATGTATGTATGTATTTTTTAGAGATGGAGTCTTGCTGTGTGCCTAGGCTGGTTTCAAATTCTCTTGTGTATGTATGTATGATGTATGTATTTATTTTTTTAGAGATGGAGTCTTGCTGTGTGCCTAGGCTGATTTCAAATTCTCTTGTATATGTATGTATGATGTATGTATTTATTTTTATAGAGATGGAGTCTTGCTGTGTGCCTAAGCTGGTTTCAAATTCTCTCATGTATGTATGTATGATGTATGTATGTATGTATGATGTGTGTATTTACTTTTTAGAGATGGAGTCTTGCTGTGTGCCTAGGCTGGTTTCAAATTCTCTCGTGTATGTATGTATGATGTATGTATGTATGTATGATGTATGTATTTATTTTTTAGAGATGGAGTCTTGCTGTGTGCCTAGGCTGGTTTCAAATTCTCTCGTGTATGTATGTATGATGTATGTATGTATGTATGATGTATGTATTTATTTTTTAGAGATGGAGTCTTGCTGTGTGCCTAGGCTGGTTTCAAATTCTCTCGTGTATGTATGTATGATGTATGTATGTATGTATGATGTATGTATTTATTTTTATAGAGATGTAGTCCTGCTGTGTGCCTAGGCTGGTTTCAAATTCTCTCGTGTATGTATGATGTATGTATGTATGATGTATGTATTTATTTTTTAGAGATGGAGTCTTGCTGTGTGCCTAGGCTGGTTTCAAATTCTCTTGTGTATGTATGTATGATGTATGTATGTATGTATGATGTATGTATGTATATATGAGGTATGTATGTATTTCTTAGAGATGGAGTCTTGCTGTGTGCCTAGGCTGGTTTCAAATTCTCTTGTGTATGTATGTATGATGTATGTATGTATGTATGATGTATGTATGTATGTATTTTTTAGAGATGGAGTCTTGCTGTGTGCCTAGGCTGGTTTCAAATTCTCTTGTGTATGTATGTATGATGTCTGTATGTATGATGTATGTATGTATGACGTATGTATGATGTATGTATGTATTTTTTAGAGATGGAGTCTTGCTGTGTGCTTAGGCTGGTTTCAAATTCTCTTGTGTATGTATGTATGTATGTATGATGTAGGTATGTATGTATGATGTATGTATGTATTTTTATAGAGATGGAGTCTTGCTGTGTGCCTAGGCTGGTTTCAAATTCTCTTGTGTATGTATGTATGTATGTATGTATGATGTATGTATGTATGTATGATGTATGTATGTATGTATGATGTATGTATGTATTTTTTAGAGATGGAGTCTTGCTGTGTGCCTAGGCTGGTTTCAAACTCCTGGGCTCAAGCGGTTCTCTCACCACAGCCTGCCAAAGTGTTAAGATCACAGGCATGAGCCACCATGCCCGGTAACAACACAATTCTCAAAACGTATCTCCTTCATTAAGTGACACATGACTGTACTTACGTCAACTAGTTTATTATAAAGGATATTACCAAGGGTACTGATGAATACCAGATGAAGAGATGCAGAGGACAATGCACGTGGGGAGGAGCGTGAAGCCTCCATCTATTCATGCTCTATACAGGGCAGTCTGTATATTCTTATCTGTGGCTCTCCTTTAAACACTCTCCTTCCCTTGCTCACCATTGTAGAATCCCATATTGCACAAAGCAAGAGTCTAGAGAATTTTGAGTAGGATGAGTCATCACACGTCCTACCTGTTGACACATATTTGCATATATAGTCAGGTTTTTATGACTAAATTTACTGCAGTGTTGACTCACAGTTAATCTTTTTCAAAATGCTTACTTGTAACCCAGGGGTTGGTTAACTGTCCCTGCTTACCACACAGCCTGTTTTAGGCCTCTCTCAGTCTTGATGCAAAACTCAGCACCTGTGAATTCCTAAGAAAATACCCATTTGCATCCAGAGCATTGGCAATTTCCTACAGAGGGAAAACTGATGACAGTACACAGCACATCCCACAGAAAACAGAAGCATCCTTATCCTTACTGTAATGAGGGACGGTATAATTAAGTGTGCAGGCCCTACAGGTTGGAGTTTGACTGCCTAGGGCCACATCTCAGCTCCACACCTTTCCCACTGAATGACACTAGCAACTTATGCTCTTTATGCTTCAGTTTCCTTGTCTCTAAAAATGGGGAAAATAATGTAACTATTATAGTGTTGTGAGGATTAGGTGAGTTCACACTGCAAAGCACTTAGAAAGTGCTGACCATGTCAGAGGGGTAAAATGTTAGCCATTCTCATTTACCAAAATTCCTTTTTTGTGTGTGATGAAGTCCCGCTCTGTCGCAAAGGTGGGAGTGCAGTGGTCCCATCTCGACTCACTGCAACCTCTGCTGCCTCAGCCTCCGGAGTAGCTGGGATTACAGGCATGTGCCATCACACTGGCTGATTTTTGTATTTTTAGTGGAGACGGAGTTTCACCATGTTGGCCAGGCTGGTTTTGAACTCCTAACCTCAGGTGATCCACCAGCCTCAGCCTCCCAAAGTGCTAGGATTACAGGCATGAGCCACCGTGCCCAGCCTCATTTACCAAAACTCTTAATCACCAACAGTTCTCTCCCCTTCCTATGTGGCATCAACTTTGATGGTTCCCGTTTCCAGCCTCTTCGGCAACGCTTGTCAGGCAGAGAACTTGGTCTTTCTTCCCCTCTTACACCTCCCTTATGAACCCAAACCCATCACAAAGTTTATTAAACAAAAGGCCTTACAGTTACCGGAATTCACCCTTGCCCCAAACCAGGACTGTAAGAATAAGAAAGCATTCCTGGCTGGGTGCAGTGGCTCATGCCTGTAATCCCAGCCCTTTGGGAGGACGAGGTGGGAGGATCACTTGAGCCTAGGAGTTTAAGACCAGCCTGGGCAACATAGTGAGACCCCATCTCTAGTTCTTATAAAATTTAAAACTTTTAAAATAATTTTTTAATTAATATTTTTTTAAAGAATGATTTTCTGGCTGGGCACAGTGGCTCACACCTGTAATCCCAGCACTTTGGGAGGCCAAGGTGAGCAGCTCACCTGAGATCATGAGTTCAAGACCAGGCTGACCAACGTGGAGAAAGAAACCCTGTCTCTATTAAAAATACAAAATTAGCTGGGCATGGTGGCACATGCCTGTAATCCCAGCTACTCGGGAGAATGAGGCAGGAGAAACGCTTGAAGCCAGGAGGCGGAGGATGCAGTGAGCCAAGTTCGCACCACTGACTCCAGCCTGGTCAACAAGAGCAAAACTCCATCTCAAAGAAAAAAAAACCAAACAAACAAAAAAGAAAGCTTTTTCATCACATGCAAATAGCTCTTTCTTTCCGTGGTTTATTCTTCCCATTCATCTTCACTATCCTACTCTCATTCTTGGTCAACCTCACTTTCTTTTGTTGAAGCAACTATATGCACAAACTACCGTTCTGTGTTGAACATGGAGATGTGCCACCTGATGTCCTTTCAAGGAAGAATCTGTTGTACCAGCTTCTGGGAGTGCGTTCAGTGGACAGCCCTCTCAACCACTTCATGGCTTGCCTCAGCTGCAGAGAACCACCTTGCCCAAGACTGGGAAGCCAGTCATTGGGGTGCACCCTCCCATGACTGAGGGGATGCAAAGGGTTGGCCTTCTCAGCCCCACATGGTGCCATTATGGTAGGCTATTTGCACTCCAGAGCTTCCCCACGGGGTTGGCTGAAGCTGTGGGGCCTGTATTATAGCATGACTTTTTCCTCTCCCTTCTCCTTCCTCTTCCCCCTTTCCATGAGTGTTGATACCAAGCTACTCCCTACTAAATACCTGGTAGTCTGAGTCTTCTTCTCAGAGAACCCAAACTATGTCACGCTCTAAGCTTAGTGTAATCTGTAAATAATGGAGTCAGTAATGTTTATTGACCATTTAATATGTGTCAGGCACCACGTTAGGCATCATACATATACGACATCATTTAATTTTCATAGTACTCGAAGTAGGTATTGTTACTATCTGTTACCAATGAGGAAACACAGACCCACAGCTATACTGTTAGTAACTGGTGGAGCTAGGATTTGAATTCAGTCTGACTCCAGAATTGGCATTCTTAACCATCATTCTACATTGTATTCCATCATAATATCCACTTCTTTTTTTTTGAGATAGGATCTCGCTCTGTCACTGAGGCTGGAGTACAGTGGCATGATCTTGGCTCACTGCAATCCTCCCACCTCGATCTTCTGAGTAGCTGGGACTACAGGTACATGCCACCACACCTGGCTAATTTTTGTAGAGGTGGGTTTTGCCATGTCACCCAGGCTGGTCTAGAACTCCTGGACTCCAGTGATCCACCAGCCTCAGCCTCCCCAAGGTGCTGGAATTACAGGCATGAGCCACCACACTCAGGCAGCATCCACTTCTTAAGGAGCAAAAATGGCATTAAATCATGTCTTATAAACATATAATGCTGGGAGGCGGGAAATGTAGCCACATTTGTTATGGAAAGACTTTGTGTTAAAAGTGAACATTTGGAAGGTTTTTAACTGGTGAAACTACTGGCCTGGAATAGTGCCATCAGAGACTGAGTGGAAATCGCCCCTTTTGAAGGTGCCATTCTTATGAGCCAAAAGTGTCGTTTAAAAGTTCATTTTGAGGGAATAACGTGATACAATTTGAAATAAAGGTATAGTAACCTTAAAAAGAGGATTATACCTGAATATTTTGAATGGGGTGAATTTGTTAAATGAATGACTTTGATAACGTGAGCAAAATGTATTCACTAAATTTCTACATAGTGATATTCTTTTACTTTGTAATTCATAGTCCTCAAAAGACTTTAAAAAATAATAAAGTCCATACTTACACTTAGAAAAAAACATATAATGCATGTATGTTGAGGAAACATACTGCCTGACCCACAGAATCACTGGGTTAGTGAAATGTACGCCTCTCTATTGAGATGAAAGACTGATGATAATGTTTGAAGCTCTTAGGAAGAATACTCTCTAATAACAAAGGCCTGTTACGGTTCTTAAGTCCCAGTTGGAAAGTAAGTTGAAGGAGATGATGTTTAAAGTCTCTGTCAGTGCTGATTCTATAAAATTGGCAACGTTTGTCGTAGCTGAATATAATGTAAAGTCCAGAATATTTTCCTTGATATCTCCTCTGAGAGAGAATCACTGGGAGTCCATGATCCGTCCAATGTTCACACCTCAAACTGTGTTGGAGTAGTGTAATACTTGCCGCTTGAAATATAAGATCTGAGTGGGCAAATTCCAATGAAAGCTTTTCCTTTGGAAATAGTTCCAAAGATTTCAGTTTTCTGTTGTTAACTGGAAGGTTTAAAAGACCAAAGTTTTGCTCCTCTGAAATATTTTCATTAGCCTTGAAAAAGAAGGTTGGTTAGCAGACGCAGGGAACGAAGTGCTTTTGTGTTCAGAAAATGCAGCCACCTTCCTATCTCTGACGTTTCCTCTAAGTTTCGTTATTGAATCAGCAGTTCTGTCTTTTTAAGTCATCTGGTTATTCCCAAGGTGGCCCTTTGACCTTTGCAATTTGCCCAAAGGAGATCGACATGTATTAGCTGGTTGGACTGTAGGTTAAGTTCAGATTTAGCTCTAAGCAACTAATCCTTTGCCCTTACATCATCTGTTATCTCATTCCTGCAGAAAAGGGACACAAACATCCAAATTTCCAGCAGTCTCCACATCTGCCTTAAATCTTTTGCAAAGTTTACAGGTAGTAATGTAAATATGTGCATGCTAAAATTAATGTGAAATAAATTCTAAGTAAACGAGGAATGAACGGATAAGGCTAATATAACTCTCATAGCTATAGCCATCTCCCATAATTAGAAAGTTGAGTGTTTTAAAAAATTAATTTCAAATTTTAAACGTAAGAATTTACACAAGAAATTTAAAAGTTTTAGTTTCATGGTTTCTTCAAGGCATCAACTCTCCTCAAAACAACATAAACAGTACAATGAAATTAAAATACATCAAGAGTACCCAGTACCTAGAAATGAAGAGAGTAAAAAGTAAGTTGAACAGGAAAAGTTTGTAAGTGAGGTGCTGGGATTGTCAGCAAGCCTGGTAAGGTCCGTTTCTCAGACAGTATGAGGTCATGCCGCGGACGGCTAAACACCTCCCCTCAGACGGCGTGACGTCATGCCGCGGACGGCTAAACACCTCCCCTCAGACGGCGTGACGTCATGCCGCGGACGGCTAAACACCTCCCCTCAGACGGCGTGACGTCATGCCGCGGACGGCTAAACACCTCCCCTCAGACGGCGTGACGTCATGCCGCGGGCGGCTAAACACCTCCCCTCAGACGGCGTGACGTCATGCCGCGGACGGCTAAACACCTCCCCTCAGACGGCGTGACGTCATGCCGCGGACGGCTAAACACCTCCCCTCAGACGGCGTGACGTCATGCCGCGGGCGGCTAAACACCTCCCCTCAGACGGCGTGACGTCATGCCGCGGGCGGCTAAACACCTCCCCTCAGACGGCGTGACGTCATGCCGCGGGCGGCTAAACACCGCCCCTCAGACGGCGTGACGTCATGCCGCGGGCGGCTAAACACCGCCCCTCAGACGGCGTGACGTCATGCCGCGGACGGCTAAACACCTCCCCTCAGACGGCGTGAGGTCATGCCGCGGGCGGCTAAACACCTCCCCTCAGACGGCGTGACGTCATGCCGCAGACGGCTAAACACCTCCCCTCAGACGGCGTGAGGTCATGCCGCGGACGGCTAAACACCTCCCCTCAGACGGCGTGACGTCATGCCGCGGACGGCTAAACACCTCCTCTCAGACGGCGTGAGGTCATGCCGCAGACGGCTAAACACCTCTGACGCCTTTCATCTGAGGTTCCCCAAGTGCTTGGCTGACATTATCTTATAGCAAATATCATTCCCTCCATTTTATAGGTGCACAAACTAAGATGCCAGGAGATTAGATAACTTGCTTAAACATGCACAATGACTCAGAGATAGAATCAGAAACGTGTTTCAGGAATCTAGTCTTTTCTCTTTGAATAACTAGGTCAGCTTTCTAGATGCCAAAAGATATGTGTGAATTTTTCTTAAAATTCACACATTATAATTTGTATTAATATACTTATAAAATTGATTATCTTTTGTAAACAATTCAGTGAAAGATTTTTATTGTATGTCATGGTTGCTTTTTTGGGGGGTGTGGAATTTAAGAGGTGAATGAAAAATAAATTCTCCCAGATTGAAAGAGGTATTCATGTGAGGTTTAAATTATTTAGGAAAACCCATTTTAAAGGCCGAGCATATGGTGCACACCTGTAATCCCAGCACTTTAGAAGGCTGAGGCAGGCAGATTGATCTCAGGAATTTGAGACCAGCCCGGGCAACATAGTGAGACCCTATTTCTACAAAAACTTTAAAAGTTAGCCGGGTGTGGTGGTATGCACCTGTAGTCTCAGCTCCTCAGGAAGCTGAGGCAGGGGGATTGCTTGAGCCCAGTGCGAGGCTGCAGTAAGCTATGATTATGCCACTGCACTCCAGCCTAGGTGATAGAGTGAGACTCTGCCTAAATAAGAAAAGAAAAGAAAATTAGTTTGGCAGAAGTACAAGAATTGGTACATGGTGTTGTGGTCCTTGTAGACTTTCAATGACAGATGAAGTAGTTCTATAAATAGGATAAAAATCAGTACAAGGGTAATAAAGAGTGAGTAATATTTTGGAATCATATACAGGCAGGGGCCAGAGGCTTGGGCCAGCTGTCAGCTTCTTATTCCGAGACTGAGCAGCAGAGTGGTTCCTGGTAAGTTTTTGTTTCAGATCAGCCTCAGATTGAGATGTCCATTCAGGAGACTTAGCCTTAAAAACAATTTTTTTATAACACCTGGACCAGTTCCTTATCATAGGTGAGCACGTGACCTTTGATTAGGTTTGATTCATAAAGTGCATGAGTCTTCCAGTAATTATTTCAAATGGAGATAACCTGTGTTTCCCGAACGGGGTCGGTCTAAGATCACACAGCACCAAGGGCAAAGCTTTTGACCAGTACAGATGGAAAGATTTAACTAATTTTGCCAATCGAGTCCTAATTGTTCCATTAGTTTGTCCCACTAATCAAGAGGACTGTCAGTGGTGGGAATAGCGGAAATGAAGAATAAGGCCAAATTTTACATGTTGATTTTATACTCTGCCCAGTAAAATGACCGCCTTCGTTTCTACGTAGTTCTGAGGGTATGCCCCATGTGGGAATTATTTTTTCTGATAAGATGTAACTTACTGCTTAGGCTGTGAGTGTGCACTGGGGAAAGGCTTCCACCCAGTGAGAAAGCATACAAATCATAACCAAGACGAATCTATATCATTGAGATGGTGGTAGCTGGATGGAATCCATCTGTCGTATCTCAAAAGATCCTGAAGCTAAAGGAAGATGTCCTGTGGAACTACGAATATGTTTTCTAGGGTTGTGTTTGGGACAGACTTGGGATCTTTACTAAACTTGAGAAGCAACCTTTGGGGAGAGTTTCCAATAATACTGTTTTTCTCAAAGAATCCTTTTATCCCCAGTGGTTTAAGTGATTGGTATAATCTAAAATTTGATCTTGGAGGCCATCTGACAGGACTGGTGTCTTATGGAACCTACATAGGTCAGTGTATTCGTCGGGGTTCTCCAGAGGATGTATAAAAGGGATTTTATTAGGGAGAACTGGCTCACACGTTCACAAGGTGAAGTCCAACTATAGGCTGTCTGCAAGCTGGGGAAGAAAGAAGCCAGTAGAGGCTCAGTCAGAGTCCAAAAGCCTCAAAAGCGAAGAAGCTGACAGTGCGTCCTTCAGTCTGTGGCAGAAGGTCCAAGAGCCGCCGGCAAACCGCTGGTGTAAGTCCAGAAATCCAAAGGCCAAAGAACCTGGAGTCTGATGCCTGAGGGCGGGAGAACAGAAGGAGGCGGCCAGCATGAGAGAGAGGAAAGCCGGAGGACTCAGCAAGCTTATCCCACCTTCTTCCACCTGCTTTGTTCTAGCCACGCTGCCAGCTGACTGGATGATGCCCATCACACTGAGGGTGGGTCTTCCTCTCCCAGTTCGCCTACTCAAATCTCAGTCTCCTCTGGCAACACCCTCACAGACACACTCAGAAACAATACCAGTTACCTAAGCATCTTTCAGTCCAATCAAGGTGACACGATGTTCTTACCAACCATCACAGCTGATTTTACAGTCGTGGAAACTTTCCTGAGTTTGCCTATTTTTTTTCAATTTGGGGGCTGTCATGCACTGTGGATACAAGTCTTGATTGTATTACGTTGGACACCAGAAGGTCTAAAGCGGTATTCAGCGTCGGGTGTTTGGTTCATAGACGCTGCAGCTTTTGCAGCTGTGTCAGTTAAGTCATTTCCTTTACCTTCTTTGGTATCAACTTTTTGTGTCTGGAATTTTAATTATTGCTAAAGACTTAGGTTTTTAGATAGCACCAGGTAATTTCAGGACAGTCACTGTTTTCTTATCTTTTGGCCAGTAGACTTCAGAAACTCTTTTTGTTTGCAGAGCATAACAAAATCACATGTGACCCCAGAAGCACAGTGTCATCAGTGTAGGTTTTTGCAGTCTTGTTAATTACCGGCATGCTTGGGAGATTGCAGAGTTCTGCCCTCTGTGC
The DNA here is from genome assembly GCA_031835075.1 of Saguinus oedipus. Taxonomy (NCBI): domain Eukaryota; kingdom Metazoa; phylum Chordata; class Mammalia; order Primates; family Cebidae; genus Saguinus; species Saguinus oedipus. The sequence goes on from CM063190.1 coordinate 45,874,667, forward strand.
AGAAGTAGTTTTTGGTAGGAAACCACCTTTGGTGATTTCTGACAATGAGACAGCAGCATAGCCAGCTTGACATTTCTCTGTGGTATTCCAAGGTAAAACCCATCAGTAAACCAGACAAATTCGGCATTTGGAATGGGGATTTCCTATGGGTTTTTCCTGAAGGTTAGTGAGGTAGCAGTTAGTGTTAGAGTCCTGTGCTATCTCATCAGAAGGAAGAGGAAATAAGGGGCAGGATTCACAGAGTCACAGCAGTCGATAGTTACATTAGACGGTGACGATAATAGGATCTGCAAGATGTGAGTCTGCGAGCAGACAGTTGTTGGGTATGGATTGAAAACATAATTAATTGAGAACCCGTGTTAATTACTGGATTGTACTAAATGAATCTGCAGTGGCTCTGACAGCTCACAAACAGGACAGGAGTCACGTTGCCACGGGGCCTAATATCTCAGGGGACCGATGGTCTCGATGCCTTCAGCTAAAAACCCCTATGGCATTTTCATTTTGTTCATGAACAAAAACAGAAAGCGGGAGGCCCTAGTTAGAACGCCCTAGACTCTCCGCAATATTTCAAAACAGGAGGAGGCTTCTCAGGCCCCTGCCGGAGTCAAAGTGGTCAGCTTTTAGGAGGCAATACAGAGGCTGAGCCATGGCAGAGAAATTTGGGATCCATCATCTGTTAGTGTCCTGTTAATCCCAAGAACTCAGAGAGTTGTCTTTTGGTCATGGGAACAGAAAAAGCCAAGACCGATTTTACTCTTTGGGGATTAAGTGAGAGACCCTGTCCTGAAATTAGAGGGCCTAAGTATTTCACTTGTGAGAGAGAGCTGCAGCTTCTCTTTTGAAGCTTTATGGCTTTTAGTGGCTAATTTCTTTAATAGACCGTGGCTGTCCTCTAAGGAGGCCTTTAAGGTAAAAGCAAAGTAGTAAGTCGTCCACACATGGCATGAGAACAGAATGTGAAGGAAATGCCAAATACGCTCTGTCTGTCTTTAAGACTTGGGAGAAGTATTTGGGACTGTCCGCATACCCACAGGCATTACTGTCCAGGTATATTGTCTTTTCTGTGTTAAGGCAAAAAGAGACCGGCTACCTGGATCAACCAGAATGATTAAAAAAAAAAAAAAAAGCACTGCAGAGGTGAGTAACAGTGAAAACCTGACTACCCGGCGGTATGGCTGATAGTAAGATATGCCGGCTGGATATGACAAGGTGATGGGGTATTAAAATGTTACTGATGCTTCTTAAGCCCAGGACAAATCTCCATCTCTGGTTATTAGGTTTTGAACCCATAGGATGGGGGTATTACCTAGGCTAGTGCATGGAATGATTGGAGGTCCCTGTTGGAGGTAGTCCTCAATAATTGGTTTGATTCCCTGAATGGCTTCCTGGCATAAGGGAATCAAATTGTTTAATGTTTGGAAGTCTTTTTGTTTCATCTATTTGTGTGTTAATTGGTTGTGCTGAATGAAAACAGCCAATCTCTATGGTGCATTCGGACCATAAGTTTTCTGAGTAGAGAGGTTAGTAGGTCTTGAAATGTTTCACTAGGTGATATTTTCTCTTTATTTTCAAGAACTGAAAATAGAGATGGACAGTTCAGTGAGTTCCTCGAGGTTTCTCTCTATAGCATTTTTCCCAGTAGTAATTCCATTTCTCCCTTTTGGAAGAAAGAAATGTGAGCTTTGTGGGCTTCCAGAAAATCTCAGCCGATTAAATCAATGAGAGCTGAAGGGACTAGCAAACTGGTAAGTGCTTTGGAGTTCCCCAAGTCAAAAGGCTACGTGGAGACGGGCTCTTTCACTGCAGCTGGGGACCCATCTTGTCTGTGCAAAGATCTGCTGGGCCACTGGAACGTAGTCTTTTGGACACAGATCCCTGGTCAGTGATCCCACACAGTCCCAGTACCCTCCTTGGGTCTTCTCCAGATCCATCTGAGTTGGAAAGTCCCATCGACCTTGGAGTCCTCATGAGACTAATGGCAAGCCTGGGTCCAGAGCGTCTTCTAGTGCTGGGACAACTGCAGTGATCACAGACTAAGGGAACACATCAGTCAGTCTGCTTCGAATCCCTGAAGGCCCTCTGAAAAAGGACAGGCACAGATAAACCCAGAGTGTGAGAACTAAAATAAATACCTAATCCCTCAATGTGCAGACATCATTGCATTTACACAGGCGTCAAGAGCCTTCAGGGAAGGCTTGTTTAATTCTCACCAAACAGACAAAATAAGGTACCAGAGACTGACCCTAAAGTGATGGAGATGTGTAATCTCTGACAAAAATTCAAAATAGCTGTTTTAAGGAAGTTCAGTGAACTTCAAGAAAACACTAACAATCAATTCAGAAATTTATCAGAGAAATTTAACAGAGATTGAAACAATAAATACAAAAACTAAACAGAAATCTGGAGCCACAAATTACAATAAATGAAATGAAAATGCAATAGAGAGCATCAACAGCAGAACTGATCTAACAGAAGACTCAGTGAGCTTGAAGACAGACTATTTGAAAATACAGTCAGAGGAGAAAATAGAAAAGAAATGAAAAGGAATGAACAAAGCATGTGGGAGCTATCAGACAACATTAGTATTTTCTAGGATGTTGTGACTGGCAGTTTTGCAGTTTGGCCCGGTTCAAGGGTTCAAGGCAAGTTCCTGATTTTTGTGTGTGGAAGTTTGCACAGCCACATGGTGTGATGGAATAGTTACACATTCTGGATTCCAAATATGGAGGTTCAAATTCTCGCTCTCCCACTTCTCCAACCTCGTGACCATAAGCAAATCATTTCACCTTTCCAATCAATTTCCTTATCTGTGAAAGAGGAATGATGGTAATATATCACAGATTTTGATAAGAATTAAACAAGACAAAGTATTGGAAAGTACTGAGATTATTAGAGGTTATACAACTGTCATATACGTGTTATATAAAACACATGTGTTATAACCATTTTTATATATAAATAATGAAAATTAGAATATACATGTTTAATACATGATCAGTGTATGTTAGAATGTATTAGATATGTTTGCTTTGCACAATTTTTTCAATTCCTGCTTAATAATACCTGTAATCACATATATTTCCAAAACCAGCTACCTCTTCATCATTACTCTTATTTCTGCCAGTTTTTCAGCTGCTTTTTCCCCTTTATAATATTTTGTGGGCTTTCTGTTAATGCAGTAGGATTTGTAACCAAATGCTCACAGATTCTCATTCCTTTTTCAACAGGTGGGAGCACTCAGTCCTGGAATTCCAGGAGTGTTTTTAGTAGCCAGTGAATCTCATTAAAACCTGAGGGTCTTCTTCCAAGCTGGGCACTCAGCTGCCTTTTTCTATTTTTGGAAGGACCACAGAAAATCGCCTGTCAAGCGTTTAAAACTTTCCACCGCCTATAAATAGGGTGATTTATCCGTTGTAAAATGTAACCTGGTTTGATTACATATAACCTCATTCTGACATTGCCTTCGGTTTTTTAAAAAATTGCAGCTGTCTTGCTATATGATGTCCCATTGCACATTTCATTTGTATTATTAGGGTATAAATCAGTATCAAAACAGAGAGATGCTCTTAAGAGAGACACTTTACTTTCTGAGAGTGTTCTAAGAAAAAAGGCATTGCCTTTGTATAGTTAAAAGGGATTACCATGTCTGTTCGCTATACTATTTAGGGAAAGCCCCCACAGGGAATATATTAAAGAAGATACTCAACATTAACTAATCTTTTAAGGTTTGTAAAGATTAAACGTAGGAAAACACAATTTTAAAGCTTAAAAACATTCCCAAATCACACATTTCAGAAGTAGTCTTTTCCTGAACAGGGATAAAACTTAATTTGGAGAAAGAGAAAAGACTTAGTACTTAGATTTAAATATATTGGTTGTCTGATTCACAAATCTTATTGAGTAAATCTAACAAAATGGAAGCAAATCATAGCAATTAAATGGATCAAAATTGGCCTTATTTCCCCACCACCAGAATTTACCATTTCTATGTATTGTTATATATTTGTACGTATACATAAAATTATTTGGGCTTTTATTTATGTAAATGTCAGACTACAAACATCATTTAAGCTACTTCATTGTTTTTTCACTCAACAATGCTGTTTTTAAACAATATTTTTGAGATTTACCCATTGTTTCTGTCTCATAATTGCTTAAAGTAAATGAGTCTATAATTCTAAGGTTTTTGCTTGTTTGTTTAAAGCCAGTTTCAGGTTTGCTAAATCCGTTTGCTTTTGACCTTACCAAAAATAAAGGAGGAAGAAACTAACTCCATTGCCTGGCGCTATTCCAAGAGCACTTCACTACTGATCCTAAGGGAGAAATTCGCCAACCAAAGTGAAACGTGGATCTGAAGCAATATTCCGGATATGTAATTTAATCCCCAAAACTACTTTATAGTAGTTTTGTTGGAGGGGTAGTTCCAAACAACCAGACACTTAAGAAGGGGATTGTTCAGCCTTGGATTTCCAGCTAGTTCCCCCTAGTTTACCTCATTGATGGATGAATTAATTCATCCATGCAGTCAATGAATTTTCATTAACTGTAAGCTAAATGCACAGGATTAAACTGCATTAAACAAGTTATTTTATTTTTGATTGTGAAGCACATCTTTGTTCTTTTTATGCCATCTTTACGTATTACAGGATGTACTTCCTAAATCCTGGATACGTTTCTCAACCGCTGTGAACCAGCAATTCAAACAGGGTAGTGGAGAAAATACAGGTGCCACCACTAATTTAGCTGTTTGTCCTATAGTTACACCAAACCTTCAAGACGTATCCTGGATTTCAAAACAGATTTATACCTTAAAATTAGAACGCCTACTAATACTAAGTCCACAGAAGTTAAATTCATTATTCTAGAGTCATAGTGTAAGTCATTGTGAGTACAAGGTTTGCAATCAGATGTAGGTTAGATCAACAATACCCTGCCTATGGAAATATGAGAGTCTTAAGCCCTTATAAACCCCGAGGTATCTGATCACAAGAATTCTATTCTCAGCAACTGGTTTGTGCAAAATTAATGTTAATTGTATCCATAGATTATTTGGGGTGTGGATTTTAAGATCTTTTTTAAAGTCGTGAAATAAATCCCCAGACCATCCAAAATGAATTTGTGCTTATTTGGGCTTGCTTGTTGCTAAATTCATTTAGGCACAATGCAGACACAAGAGCTCTCTGATCTTTTTCCTCAAGTGATGACTTGGACTTTCATAGATAGCAAGACACTTTAACCTAGCAATAAAGCAGAACCCACGTGTTTTCATATTTATAACAGGAGATTGCAAGCAAAGTCGATGACGTAAAGGGCCTTATTTTAATTTTACTAGACTCTGTTTAATTAGGGTTTCTTCTCTTCCAAGCTATGGCTTTTCACAATAGTCAAGTTAATTTCACATTTAGGAGTGTGAGATACTGAGCCACCGATGAGCTCAAATCCCATCCTTTTTCTATGTGGTAGACAAACGCTGTTGCCTTACCCGTGTTTTGTCTGTGACTATGAATGGCTGAATACTCAAAGAACCTTAAGGTACATGCTACGTGATTTGTTTTGGTGTTTTGTTCTTTAGGTATCTGATCAGCAGCAGGTTCCATCATGTGCCCTCCCACAGAGTCTCAAAATCTCAGGGCAATTCCTTTGAGTTGAGTTACAGTCTCAGGACTGAGCAGCATCCATCATGAGACAAACACAATGTTGAGATAGACTCAGACCCGAAGGTCTGCCCGGTGAAAAACAGGCTCTGCTTAGGTTTTCCAGTGCGATCTCACCAAAGGCAAACTCTTGCTATGTTTCTCTTCTAAGGCTATCAGGATGATTAAACACACAAGCGAAAGCCTCCTGAAAACATGACAATAAGGTATCATATCCCTCATGCGTAGCTGATACCTGCACTGGTTTTGTTTAAATATTAGCATAATTCCACGCTGATTGGTAAATAGGATTTACCAGTACCCAGCCTGCACTGGTTTTGTTTAAATATTAGCATAATTCCACGCTGATTGGTAAATAGGATTTACCAGTACCCAGCCTGCACTGGTTTTGTTTAAATATTAACATGATTCCACGCTGATTGGTAAATAGGATTTACCAGTACCCAGCCTGCACTGGTTTTGTTTAAATATTAACATGATTCCACGCTGATTGGTAAATAGGATTTACCAGTACCCAGCCTGCACTGGTTTTGTTTAAATATTAACATGATTCCACGCTGATTGGTAAATAGGATTTACCAGTACCCAGCCTGCACTGGTTTTGTTTAAATATTAACATGATTCCACGCTGATTGGTAAATCGGATTTACCAGTACCCAGCCTGCACTGGTTTTGTTTAAATATTAACATGATTCCACGCTGATTGGTAAATAGGATTTACCAGTACCCAGCCTGCACTGGTTTTGTTTAAATATTAACATGATTCCACGCTGATTGGTAAATAGGATTTACCAGTACCCAGCCTGCACTGGTTTTGTTTAAATATTAACATGATTCCACGCTGATTGGTAAATCGGATTTACCAGTACCCAGCCTGCACTGGTTTTGTTTAAATATTAACATAATTCCACGCTGATTGGTAAATCCGATTTACCAGTACCCAGCCTGCACTGGTTTTGTTTAAATATTAACATAATTCCACACTGATTGGTAAATAGCTGCTGATTTCCAAAACCTAGCAACCAAGGAGTTTACACCCAGTCCAACAGGGAGGGCCTCTTGATTCTTGGCTCCCGATTTTAGTGATTATGTTTTAGCGTCCTTCCTGTCTAAAACAAACGTGAAAATAAAAGTGAATGAGACCAGTCCTGGGGCTCTCACACCTGTAAACCCAGGACTTTGGGAGGCCGGGGCAGGTGGATCACCTGAGGTCAGAAGTTCGAGATTAGCCCGGCCAACATGGTGAAACCCCATTTCTACTAAAAAAAAAAATTAGCTGCGCATGGTGGTGTGCGCCTGTAATCCTAGCTACTTGAGAGGCTGAGGCAGGCAAATCATTTGAACCTGGGAGGTGGAGGCTGCAGTGAGCCGAGATTGTGCCACTGCACTCCAGCCTGGGCAACAGAGCGAGACTCCGTCTTAAAAAAAAAGTGAATGAAATAACATATGTATATACAAATAGACTATGGTTTACAAATATAACTTCTAGCTAATAATGCTGCTTAACAAATTACCCTGAAACCTAGTAGCTTAAAATAACAATATTTATTTTGCTCACAGGTCTACAGTTTGGGCAGGATTTGGTGGAGCAGCTTGTTGCTGCTCCAGTTGGTGTTAGCCTGGGTGGTGTAATGGTTAATTTTATGTGTCAATTTAGCTAGGCCATGGGACCCAGATATTTGGTCAAACACCACTCTGGATGTTGCTTTGAAGGTATTTTTTAAATGAGATTAATATTTAAATAAGTAGACTTCGAGTAAAGCAGATTACTCTCCATAATGTGGGTGGGGCTCATCCCATCAGTTTCTTAAGTAAAAACGTACCAAGGGAACAGAAGAGAGGATTCTGCCAGCAAATTGCCTTTGGACTTGAGCTGCGACATTGACTTCCATGGGTCTCCGACCTCCTGGTCCACCCTGCACATGTCAGACTTGCTAGCCTCTGTAATCGTGTGGTAACTTCTCTGGGAAGCCTAAGACAGCTGGGAACTGGAATGATCTCGAGTCTTGACTCCATCACATGTCTGGTGGTTAACACTGGAAAGACTTAAACGACTGGGATTAGGAATACCTGGGGCTTCCTGGGCATCTCTATGTCAGAGTCTTCTAGGATGGCAGCTTCGGGTGAACTCCATTCATGTCAGATCAGGATTCCAAATGCATTGCCCCCAGAGACAGAAAACAGAATAGAATCTGAATTTTTTAAATGACTGAACTTCTGAGGTCACATTGTATGACTTACGATGTCTTCTATTGGTTGAGGCTATTGCAACTGTCCACCCAGATTCAGGAATAGGAGACTCAGAGCCCGTCTCTCAATGCAGAAATGTCTACATCACATGATAAGAAGAACATGTGGGATGAAATATATTAGTGCAGCCATGTTTGGAAAATACCATCTGCATCACTAATATTTTCAAATTCTAAAACATATTTTCTTTTTTTAAAAAAACGTATTTATTATGCATTAAGTTCTGTGCAGAACTTAGTTTGTTACATAAGTATACACGTGCCATGGTGGTTTGCTGCCTCCATCACCCTGTCATCTGTATTAGGTATTTCTCCTAATGCTCTCCCTCCCCTAGCTCCCCACCCCTTGAGAGGCCCTGGTGTCTGATGTTTCCCTCCCTGTGTCCATGTGTTCCCATTGCTCAACTCCTACTTATGAGTGAGAACATGTGGCGTTTGATTTTCTGTTCTTGTGTCAGTTTGCTGAGAATGATGGTTTCCATCTGCATCCATGTCCCTACCAAGTACACGATCTCATTCTTGTTTATGGCTGCATAGTATTCCATGGTGTATATGTGCCACATTGTCTTTATCCAGTCTATCATTGATGGACATTTGGATTGGTTCCAAGTCTTTGCTATTATGAACAATGCCACAATAAACATACGTGTGTCTGTTGTCTTTATAATAGAATGATTTATAATCCTTTGGATATATACCCAGTAATGGGATTGCTGGGTCAAATGGTATTACTATTTCTAGATCCTTGAGGAATCGCCACACTGTCTTCCACAATAGTTGAACTAATTGACACTCCCAGCAACAGTGTAAAAGTGTTCCTATTTCTGCACATCCTCTCCAACATCTGTTGTCTCCTGATTGTTTAATGATCTCCATTCTAACTGGCACAAGATGGTATCTCAGTGTGGTTTTGATTTGCATTTCTCTAATACCAGTGATGATGACCTTTTTTCAATGTGTTTATTGGCTGCATAAAAGTCTTCTTTTGAGAAGTGTCTATTCATATCCTTCACCCACTGATGGGTTATTTTATTCTTGTAAATTTGTTTAAGTCCTTTGTAGATTCTGGATATTAGCCCTTTGTCAGATGGGTAGATTGCAATTTTTTTCCCCATTCTGTTGGTTGCCAGTTCACTCTAATGATAGTTTCTTTTGCTGTGCAGAAGCTCTTTAGTTTAATTAGATCCCATTTGTCTATTTTGGTTTTTATTGCCATTGCTTTTGGTGTTTTAGATATGAAGTCCTTGCCCATGCCTATGTCCTGAAAGGTATTGCCTAGGTTTTTGTCTGGGGTTTTTATAGTGTTGGGTCTTACGTTTAAATATTTAATCCATCTGGAGTTAATTTTTGTATAAGGTGTAAGGAAGGGATCCAGTTTCTGCTTTCTGCAAATGGCTAGCCAGTTTTCCCAACACCATTTATTAAATAGGGAATCCGTTCCCCATTGCTTGTTTTTGTCAGATTTGTCAAATATCAGATGGTTGTAGATGTGTGGCATTGTTTCTGAGGCCTCTGTTATGTTTCACTGGTCTGTATCTCTATTTTGGTACCAGTACCATACTGTTTTGATTACTGTAGCCTTGTAGTATTCTAAAACATATTTTCTATTTATTTAGAGTTACTAACACTTGATGCTCTACTTTTAGAGTGGATCCACTTGTTAACCATTCTTTTTTCTCTTTTTACACTTTAAGTAGTTATTTTATTATTAGAGAGATGTATACTTGAAAAACTTAATTTTCAGTTTTTAATTCCCCTAAATTTTATTACTTATTTATTTATATTTGAGACAATGTCTCACTTTGTTGCCCAGGCTGGAGTGCAGTGGCACGATCTCAACTCATTGCAACTTCTGCCTCCCGGGTTCGTGTGATTCTCATGCCTCAGCCAGGCACCACCACACCCGGCTAATTTTTTGTTTTTAGTAGAGATGGAATTTCACAGTCTGGTCTCAAATTCCGACTTCGGGTGGGCCACCCACCTTGGCCTCTCAAAGTGCTGGGATTACAGGCCTGAGCCTCTGCACCCGGCCATATTTCCCCTAAATTTTAGTATCTTGATTTTTTTCTGAAAGTCACACAAAGTAAGTTCGAAGTAAAACTAAGAAGTTTTCATATGCCCCTTAAGGCTAGAAAATTGTTTTATAAAAGAACATGTGGCCGGGGGTGGTTGCTTACGCCTGTGATCCCAGCACTTTGGGAGGCCGAGACAGGTGGATCACCCGAGGTCAGGAGAAACCCCATCTCTACTAAAAAATACAAAATTAGCAGGGCATGGTGGCACATGCCTGTAATCCCAGCTACTCGGGAGGGCGAGGCAAGAAAATCACTTGAACCCGGAAGGTGGAGGTCGCCGTGAGCCGAGATCCCACCAGTGCACTTCGGCTTAGGCAACAAGAGTGAAACTCCGTCTCAAAAAAAAAAAAAAAAAAAAAAAAGAACATGAAATGAGAATGCAATTAATGAAGTTTCCATCGAAGACAATTTAATTGCCACTGCATCCAGGCTGGGCGACAGAATGAGACCCAGTCTCAAACAAAAATAATCCTTCCTTTTAAGGCCAGGCGCGGTGGCTCACGCCTATAATCCCAGCACTTTGGGAGGCCGAGGCGGGTGGATCACGAGGTCAAGAGATCGAGACCATCCTGGTCAACATGGTGAAACCCCGTCTCTACTAAAAATACAAAAAAATTAGCTGGGCATGGTGGCGCGTGCCTGTAATCCCAGCTACTCAGGAGGCTGAGGCGGGAGAATTGCCTGAACCCAGGAGGCGGAGGTTGTGGTGAGCCGAGATCGCGCCATTGCACTCCAGCCTGGGTAACAGGAGCGAAACCCCATCTCAAAAAAAAAAAAAAAAAAAAAAATCCTTCCTTTTGGTAAAGGTTATGATTATTCATGGATGCTGAGTAAGCAAGACTCAAGGGTGTAATAAGAAAAGCAGCTTTTCTGAATTTAGTCTTTTTTATTCCTGAGCACTTAAAAATCTTTAACTATATTTGTGTGTGTTCCTAAATAATCTATACCAGTATTGTGCATGCTTTTAAGCTTTATGGAAGTGGCATCATAACTGTATATAGCCATCTGCAACCTGCTTTTTATTTTTATTATTATTTTGAGATGAAGTCTTGCTCTGTCTCCAGGCTGGAGTGCAGTGGCCTGATCTCAGCTCCCCTCGAATTCCACCTCCCAGGTTCAAGTGATTCTCCTGCCTCAGGCTCCTGAGTAGCTGGAACTACAGGCACACGCCACCACGCCCAGCCAATATTTCCTTGGCTGTGTGCTCGAGTACACATACTCACATATGTACACACAAAAATTTATATACACGAAGATAGATGGTTATGCCCGTTTTCTTATCAAACACATTTTTGATAAATTTTAGTTTTATTATAATTCTGCCTAGCAGAATAACAAATCCCCTAGAAAAGTGCAAGACTAAGCCAGAAGACTGACTCTAGAAGAAATAAAAGTTACCAGACAACCTATTCCTAAACTTGGTGTCTGCATAGTTTGTTAAAATGAAAGGGAGATTTGTAATGGTTGAATTTATTGTTGAAAAGGTGGTGGACAAGATCATAGGGCAGATTTGTCATCTCGTCGTGACATTTTCTCAGGAATGCCTTTAGTTAATCCTGACACATAATTTTATTCAATTAACTACAAATAGTAAATGAGATCATTGTAGCACCAAAGCTGTATCTGTCCATTTCTTAATTTGTTCTCTAGAGATCAATATCAAATTTTGCATTCCCAGCAAAGAAAACATTACTGTTCACTTAGAATTTAAATTAAACAAATAAATTTAATTCAACAAATACTGACTGCCTAACTATATGCAAGGCACTAATTTAGCATGTTAAAAATAGTAAAAATAAGCAACATTTTTGAGCACCTATTCTGTGCCAAGTATATGCCCTTTACATGTGTTATTTCTTTTTCAACACAGCTTTATTGACATATACTTCACATATCATACAATTCACCCATTTAAAGCATACAATCCAGTGGTACTCAATATGTTTACAGAGTTGTGCAACCATCACCGCTATCAATTTTAGAACATTTTCATCACATAAAACAGAAACTCTGGCAGGGCATGGTGGCTCACGCCTGTCATCCTAGCACTTAGGGAGGCTTAGGCTGGCAGATCACCTGAGGTAAGGAGTTCAAGACCAGCCTGGCCAACATGGTGAAACCTCGTCTCTACGAATATACAAAAATTAGCAGGGCATGATGGCGGGTGCCTGTAATCCCAGCTACATGGGAGGTTGAGGTGGAAGAATCGCTTGAACCCGGTACCTGGGAGGCGGAGGTTGCAGTGAGCCGAGATCGTGCCATTACACTCCAGCCTGGGTGGCAGAGTGAGACTCCATCTTAAAAAAGAAAGAAAGAAATTTCATAACCACTAGAAGTCATTTCCCATTTCTCCTCCCTTCCCCTATGTCTGTTTCACTTTCCAGCCTCAGGCAATATCTTTTCTACCTACTGTCTCTATACATTCGCATATTCTGAACACATTCTATATTCCTCTATATATGTTATTTCTTTTCTTTTTTTTTTGATACGAAGTTTCGCTCTTGTTACCCAGGCTGGAGTGCAATGGCGCAATCTCGGCTCACCACAACCTCCGCCTCCTGGGTTCAGGCAATTCTCCCGCCTCAGACTCCTGGGTAGCTGGTACTACAGGCACGCGCCACCATGCCCAGCTAATTTTTTTTTGTATTTTTAGTAGAGACGGGGTTTCACCATGTTGACCAGGATGGTCTTGATCTCTTGACCTCGTGATCCATCCGCCTCGGCCTCCCAAAGTGCTGGGATTACAGGCGTGAGCCACCGTGCCCGGCATGTTATTTCTTTTAATACTTACTTATACAACCCCATGAGGTAGGTACCATTGCAATCTCCACTGTACAGATGTGGAAACTGAATCACAAGGAATTCAGACCAAAGAAATATGGCCAGTAAGTAGCTCAGCCAGGCTTTATTTATTTATTGAAATAAGACTCTGTCTCACTTTGTCACCCAGGCTGGAGTGCAGTGGTGCAATCTTGGCTTGCTGTGTCCTCTGCCTCCCGGGTTCAAGCGATTCTCCTGTCTTACCCTCCCAAATAGCCAGGACTACAGGTGTTTGCCACCATGCCCAGCTAATCTTTTGTATTTTTAGTAGGCATGGGGTTTCATCATGTTGGCCAGGCTGGTCTCAAACTCCTGACCTCAAGTGATCCACCCACCCTGGACTCCGAAAGTGCTGGGATTACAGGGGTGGCCACCGCACCCAGCCTCAGCCAGGCTTTAAACCCAGAATTCAAATTCTGGGTGAATAGTTACGTTTTCTTTCCTGGAAATGCAAAATTTGATACTGATCTTTGGACAACGATTAAGAAATGGACAGATACAGCTTTGGGGATGTAATGATATCATTCACTATTTGTAGACTTCGTGCTTTTGATCCTCTATGGAGACAAAGATTCTTACGATTAACATGATCAAAGATTCTTACGATTTAACATGATCATGACGTGTAAGATACACGCAGAACTACTGAGAGTAGATACCACTCTAAGCTGGAGCGCATCACACAGTTCAGGGGTGGAAGAGCACCTGGAAAGCATCAGCAATCAAGGATTTTTTTTCTGTAGTAGTTAGCTTCTCAGTTGGTACTTAGAGAACGTGACAGAAATTGTGAGCTGGGGTAATATTCATTCCAGGTTAGGGAACAAAGGCCTAGGGGCAGGAATCGACAGGTTGTTTCTCAGATCCACTGTGGCTTGAATGTAACATTTTCAATCAGTGTATCACTTCGCATTTTGTGATATTAGCTACAGTTTATTTCTGTGTTTTCATGCCAAGCTCTTGACAGATGTTATTTCTAATCTTTAAGACAACCCTACAGGGTAGATATCATTAGCCTTGATTTACAGACAAGAAGATTGAGGTTCCTGAGGGGTCATAGGGCAGGTAAGTGATAGAGCCAAAATTTGAAAAAGAGTCTTTCTGATGTCACATTTCTTCCCTTTCTACTTTATTGTGCTGCCTTACCTCAGGGAGAGGGAAAGTTAGGTTGGTGCCATCCTGAGGAAAGCCTTGATGGCTGATGTGAAAAGTTGTTACTTACCTTGGCAGGTAGAGACATGGTAGAGACAAAGCTGAAGCTGAACTCTGGGAATACTACTATAATCACCTGGGCAGTAGAAATGAGAGTCTAGGGCCGGGCGCGGTGGCTCAAGCCTGTAATCCCAGCACTTTGGGAGGCCGAGGCAGGTGGATCATGAGGTCAAGAGATCAAGACCATCCTGGTCAACATGGTGAAACCCCGTCTCTACTAAACATACAAAAAATTAGCTGGGCATGGTGGCACCTGTCTGTAATCCCAGCTATTCAGGAGGCTGAGGCGGGAGAATTGCCTGAACCCAGGAGGCGGAGGTTGCAGTGAGCCGAGATCGCGCCATTGCACTCCAGCCTGGGTAACAAGAGCGAAACTCCGTCTCAAAAAAAAAAAAAAAAAAAGTAGAAACTGTGCATAGGCTGATACCAGGGTAATAATACTGCTCCCAGTACAGTGACAGAACGTGGTGTTTTCTCTGTTGCCAAGGGGATAGCATGGGGCTGAAAAAGTACAGGCTTGTGGGTAAAGGAGATCCCAAATCTTACATCTCCCTTTTATTGATGGTATAAAATTGGGCAAATTACTTAGGTTTTTCGGTACCTGTTTCTTCGTTTTAAAAAAAGTGAGTATATTTAATGAGGTGGTTGTTTACATTCAGTAAAATACCGCAGGAAAAACATCTAACACAGGGCTTTAAACAGCAAGACTGGGCAAAACATTAGTAACGTTTCCTATGTCGTCTTTCTTGCTACCACTTGCCCCATATGATGACCCCCGTTTCCTGCCCCTCCAGGGCAGCTTCGTCTGCAGGACTTGGTTACATCCTATTCGGGCACAGCTATCGGCCCTATACAGAGGGACCATTTACTGCCTCCCGCCGTCGTTGATATTCGAGCACCTGCAATGTCCTAATTACTGTGCGAGGCCATATTGGAGTATAGAGAGATAAAAGAGACCTTCGAGTCCTCAAGGCACTTAAGGATGAGAAACGGTCTCTGCGTAAGGAACCATCGGAGTTCAAAAGGCGGGCAGACGTGATGGGCGAGTCTGCGTGCGGCCAGCGCCCGGTGGGAGGTGGCATGGGCGGCCCTTGAAGCCTGACAGACGATAGCGTTCACCGCGCGGGGACCGGGAACCAGGGACAAAGGTACGGGAAGACCCGCTGGCCACAGAGGCCCCTCACGGCACTGTTGTATCCAAGGCAGGACGTAACCCCAGGAAAGCCCGTTTTACTTGCCCACGCCAGTGGGGTCTTGTCATCAGAGTGCACGCGAAACACCACCGCAACTCTCGCGACTAAAATGGCCACAGTGACAGCAGTGGGTAACGGCAGAGCTGCAGCCACTCTGACTGCGGTGACGATTGACGCGAACGACGATTGGTGAAACGCCGTTAACTCTCAGAAGCTGCCGTTTCTAGACTTTCCGTTCCTTCTTGTCAAATCCCCAGCTTGTTTTCTCCGCCCGGGGTGAAATGCGCAGCCAGCCGGCCCAATGAGCGTCCGAGGGAAGGGGCAGGGGTGGTCTCTTCTGCGGATACACTTCGGCTCCTCCCGAGTCCTACGAGCTTAAACTTCGACACACTAAACATGGCTTCCTCGCGGTTCCGCTCCCTCTTTTATCGCGCGCCCACTTTTCGGCCACGCTCAACATGGCTCCAACCAAAGGCTGCATTCCTGTGGCACTGTCTCGGGACAGTTCTCGCGAGGCTTGCCTGGGCCCTACTGCTCCCGCCCTGCCTCGCGCCGCCGCTACAGCCACTGCCGCTGGCGCCGCTCCTTCTCCGTGTCAGTTGTTGGGCTGTAATGGCGACTGGGCCGCCCCTGCCGAAGTGACTCCCGGGCGGGGGAGCGGGGCCAAACCTGCGCCAGAGGGAACTGCAGAGAGCCGCAGCTCGGGGGGTGGCTGGCCCTACGGGAGGGGAGGCAACCTTTCCTCCTGGTCTTCCTTCCCAGCGGACCGGCGGATCCCCGGAGCCGGTGCGAGGCGGGCACCCGGTGCGTCCCCGGAGCGGGGAGGCCAGGCCGGGCAGCCCTGGGGCCGGTCGGGGCGGCGTCACTGCCCCCTCCGCCAGGCCCCGCGGGATGCACCGTGGGAGCCGAGGGCGGAGGCGACACTCTCAGGTGAGCCGCAGGAGGACCTGGTTGGGACCGTGGCGTCTCGCTCAGCCTCAACGGTCTGTCTGCGGTCCCGGGTCCCCGGCGGCGGAGAGAGAGGCGGGGCCGGCGCGGGGAGTCTTGGCCTTGCTTGGCGTCCCCCCTGGGGAACCTCCCTTGCTTCTGAGGCTTTTCCGGGACCTGGGTTTCGGGTCCCAGCGGTGCCTGCTGAAGACGGAATTTCCTTCGTTACCTGCCAGGGTCCTCCCCGCTCGTCCGCCCCTCCTCTAGCCTGCGAAGAGGTAAGATACCTCTCGCCTTTGGTCTCGGGAGAAGTGTCCCTTCTTCATCTGGAGATCAGGCATTATTTGGGGAGATTCCGGGGACTGCTCCAGTGGCAGGGATGATCCATTTCTGTTCCTTTTCGGTGGGGATCACATTCTCAAGTGCAGGGAAAACTTTGATCTACTCGAGTCTAGCGGCTACCGAATGTAGTCTCCCGGTTTATTCACAGATAATTTAGGAAGAGATTTAACAAGCTTTATGTTTTGGAAGTGTCGGTATTTTCCTCCGCCTTCTTTTAAATGCAGCTCAACATGCTAAGTAATATTTAGCTAATGTCACAGGATATGAATTGGAATTTGCCTGGATTTATAATTTTCAGATAGGAAGTTGCACATAGGTATAGATTTTAATGTTTTAATGCAATGGCAAATCCTTCATATGGGAAAAAAACAGGTTGTCAGACGTAGTGATTAATATCCATGTACTCCACCTGATTGTTTTGTTTTGATGGTGATCCTTGTTTTGAATTTGGGGAAGTCGTTATTGTTGCCATGTTAACGATACCTCCTGCCCCGTATTTGAAGAGTTTTTAAGAAAAGACTATCTTTGGCAGAGCTCGCAGCAACCTGAAAAGTTCTGTAGAAACACTGATAGAATACTAAAAGTTGCGCTACATTCTAAACATTTCTTAGTTTAAAATATTGTTTTTAAACAAGGAAATGCGCTGCTAATGACATGGAATCGTGACTTTTAGGAATTAGCAGTTAGACCCATGCTGAAAGTTGCTTCAAAGCCATGGGTATGAAATAATTAGTTTTGGTGTGCCAAACTGACAAATTCCATTTAATGTAATAAAATAAATCTGAATCATTTGAACTCTGATTGCATCAAATTTAAGATACTGTAATCTGAAAATAAACTTCAAGCTAGAATACCTTGTATGTGTGGATTAATACAAGTGTATCCCTGTCTCTTCTGTTCATCCTCAGTAGCAGAACTGTATGTATGTAGAGATGGCAAGTTATCTATGTAAAAAGTTTCATACATATGTGAAAGAATTGCTTTGATTTTCTGCGATAAATTGGTGTGTGTGTCATGTAAGAGCGTTAATACTTGAATAACCAACCTGTGGGGCAATCAATTTATGAATTTTAAAGGTTTTCCTTCTTTTGTTAGTCTTTTGTCCATTTTATAACACCTCTGCCATAGCATGAGCAGAAGAAAGGAGATGAAGTCCCGCTATCATCAATTTTATTTGTTAAATTGCTATAAGTTATAGTGGGAGCAAAAAAGTCTAAAATAACTGACAATCATTTTTTGGTGTGCTTCCATGTCCATTATTTTATTTAGTCTTTACCGTGATCTTGTGAAACAGGTATGGCAGATACCATTTTGCAGTTGTGGAAACTGACACACAAAATCATTTATGTGAATACCTCATTTCTGCAGATAATCTGGAATTTTATTTTTAATGTTAAAATAGGTAATCTGACATTTGATGTTATTCTAAAATATTTTTTAAAATATTCTATTTTTGTTCCTTTTTACATGCCCCTTATGCTGATGATCATCAGTTCTTTAAAAACGTTAGTATTTTTATAATATCTTGTTAATTATTGACAAATCATGAATTATAAAGGATCACTTTACTTCTTTATGTATATACTTTTTGCTTGAACAAGATTTTTTTTTTTTCTGGTTTCAACTTTTTTTAAAACTGAATTTAAAGTTTTGGGGTACATGTGAAGAACATGCAGGATAGTTGCATAGGTACACACATGGCAGTGTGATTTGCTGCCTTCCTCCCTTTCACCTATATCTGGCATTTCTCCCCGTGCTCTCTCTCCCCAACTCCCCACCCCCCCGCTGTCCCTCCCCTGTTCCCCCCAACAGACCCCAGTGTGTAGTGCTCCCCTCCCTGTGTCCATGTGTTCTCATTGTTCAACACCCTCCTATGAGTGAGAACATGTGGTATTTCATTTTCTATTCTTGTGTCAGTTTGCTGAGAATGATGTTCTCCAGGTTCATCCATGTCTCTACAAAGGACACAAACTTATTGTTTTTGATGGCTGCATAATATTCCATGGTGTATATGTGCCACATTTTCCCTGTCCAGTGTATCATCAATGGGCATTTGGGTTGGTTCCAGGTCTTTGGCTATTGTAAACAGTGCTGCAATGAACATTCGTGTGCATGTGTCCTTATAGTAGAACGATTTATAGTCCTTTGGATATATACCCAGTAATGGGATTGCTGGGTCAAATGGAATTTCTATTTCTAGGTCCTTGAGGAATCGCCACACTGTCTTCCACATGGTTGAACTAATTGACACTCCCACCAGCAGTGTAAAAGTGTTCCTGTTTCTCCACATCCTCTCTAGCATCTGTTGTCTCCAGATTTTTTAACGATCGCCATTCTAACTGGCGTGAGATGGTATCTCAGTGTAGTTTTGATTTGCATCTCTCTAATGATGAGTGATGATGAGCATTTTTTTTATATGTTTGTTGGCCTCATGTATGTCTTCTTTTGTAAAGTGTCTGTTCATGTCCTTTGCCCACTTTTGAATGGGCTTGTTTGTTTTTTCTTGTAAATCTGTTTGAGTTCTTTGTAAATTCTGGATATCAGCCCTTTGTCAGGTGGGTAAACTGCAAGAATTTTTTCCCATAATGTTGGTTGCCGATTCACTCTAATGACTCTCTTTTGCCATGCAGAAGCTGTAGAGTTTGATTAGTCCCATTTGTCTATTTTGGCATTTGTTGCCAATGCTTTTGGTGTTTTGGTCATGAAGTCCTTGCCTACTCCTATGTCCTGAATGGTTTTGCCTAGATTTTCTTCTAGAGTTTTTATGGTGTTAGGTCTTATGTTTAAGTCTTTAATCCATCTGGAGTTAATTTTAGTGTGAGGTGTCAGGAAGGGGTCCAATTTCTGCTTTCTGCACATGGCTAATTGGTTTTCCCAACACCATTTATTAAACAGGGAATCCTTTCCCCATTTCTTGTTTTTGTCAGGTTTGTCAAAGATTGGATGGTTGTAGATATGTTGTGTTGCCTCCGAGGCCTCTGTTCTGTTCCATTGGTCTATATCTCTGTTTTGGTTCCAGTACCATACTGTTTTTATTACTGTAGCCTTGTAGTATAGTTTGAAGTCTGGTAGTGTGATGCCTCCTGCTGTGTTCTTTTTGCTTAGAATTGACTTGGCTATGTGGGCTCTCTTTTGGTTTCATGTGAAGTTTAAGGTGTTTTTTTCCAGTTCTGTGAAGGAGGTCATTGGTAGCTTGATGGGGATAGTGTTGAATCTGTAAATTACTCTGGGCAGTATGTTCATTTTCACGATATTGATTCTTCCTAACCATGAACATGGAATGTTTCTCCATCTGTGTGTGTCCTCTCTTATTTCGTTGAGCAGTGGCTTGTAGTTCTCCTGAAGAGGTCCTTTACGTTCCTTGTTAGTTGTATTCCTAGGTATTTTATTCTGTTTGTAGCAATTGTGAATGGCAGGTTTGAACAAGATTTTTAAAGTGTAGTTCATTTATTGTCTTTCACTTCGTTTGGATACTCCGTTCTGTCCTCTTTATTCTTCCAGTCATTTGTACTCTTCCTCATGTAAAACAAATATCAAGCCACGTGATCAGTAGCATAATTGAAACGTAGTAGCATCTTGGTTTTATTGTTGAGACAACTGATGACTTTAAAAGTTAATTCTCTGTGTATAATTGTGATTGTTACTTTTGCAATGTGAGGGAAACTAAAATAATTTTTCTTACTGACTTTTCCCATGTCAAAAAATTTTAGTGTCATAGTTAAAAATAAATAGATTGCATAGTATTTTTTTCTGTATTGATTTTTTTGTTGTTCATTGTTACCATAAGTGTGATTTTATATGTACTCGTGGTTATTTTGAGTTATTCTTTCCCTTTCTCATCTGGTCTGTAAGTTCCATGGTGGCAGAGATCCTTTATTCACTATTATGTACCCAGTGCCTGGCACATGGTAATATCGTCAATAAATACTCGTTGAGGAAATTGACTAAAGAGTGGTCCCAGGATAATATTTTAAAAGCAAAACAAAACAAAAACTAGTTCTTAGTTCCTAGGCACATCTCAACTCTTGGGAATATGTTCCGGAGGTATGCTCAGATTTGCTAGGTAGCAAGGGAATGACAGCCTGGGATTAAAAAGTCACTGAAAATAAGCCACAGTGGAAACTTTATTGACTATTTTAATGATTTGCCTAGGTGCTCTGGCAATTGTTATGGTAATTTAAAGAAAATAGAAACTTTAAGACCCTAACCTGTTATACTAGTATTACAGTATTGTAGTAACTTTGTAATTACAGGCTTATAATAGCTTTTTTTTTTTTTTTGAGTTGGAGTTTCGCTCTCGTTGCCTAAGATAGAGTGCAATGGCATGATCTCGACTCACCGCAACCTCCTCCTCCCAGGTTCAAGAGATTCTCCTGCCACAGCTTCCCAAGTAAGTGGGATTGCAGGCTTGTGCCACCATGCCTGGCTAGTGCTTTGTATTTTTAGTAGAAATGGGGTTTTACCCTGTTAGCCAGGCTGGTCTCGAACTCCTGACCTCAGGTGATCCTTGCCTTGGCTTCCCAATGTGCTGGGATTACAGGCATGAGCCACTAAGTCCAGCCAGGCTTGTGATAACTTTAAGTCACTTCTTAATCACAGCGTTGGGAGTTTAAATTCCTCAAGGCCATCTAGTCCAATTCCTGTATTTTATACGTACAAAAACAGAGGTTGTATAGGGGTGATATCTCACACATAGTTGATTTCGTAACTGTAAGAAGAATCCACTACGCAGCTGCTGAGTCTATAATATTTCAGATATTTATAAAATCCGAGCATAATTGTGATCAACTGGCAGTCTAATCAGTATTAATTAAAACTCGAAATGAGCCTTGTTTTTAATGAATCAAAAGTGTTAACTTAAAAATGAATCTGATTCCTCTTCTCTATAATTGGGACTATGAATTGATCCCATTGGAGCACTCTTTTGGAAGGAAATTTGGTAACAAAATTAAAGTGTATATACTCTGTCATAAAATCATTTCCTGTTGAGGAGTTTGTCTTACGTAAATTTTCACACAGCACAGGAATTCTATAAGAAAGTTTATGTTAGCATTACTAGGCAGTTGTTAGCAGGTTTCAGGATATCTATATTTACTTCATGAACAGCAGCTGAGCATGCCTTTCAGCTCTGAGACCATGCAGTGGATTTTCTGGGTTCAAAACCTAACTGCACCACTTTCTAGCTGTGACTCTTGGCAGATGACTTAAAAGTCAACTATGGATTGGATATACTAGTAGTTCTCATCTAACAGGGTTGCCATGAGAAATGAATGAGTTAACACTTACGCCTTACGTAAGCATAATGAGCACCACATAAGTGTTTGCTGTTACTGTTTTGTATTGAGGTGGAAGAATGTTCATAATATAAAATTGAGTAAAAAAAATAAGTACCCTACAGAATGTGATTTATTTAAAAAACACATAGGGCTGGGCACGGGGGCTCATGCTGTAATCCCAGCACTTTGGGAGGCCGAGGTGGGTGGATCACAAGGTCAGAAGTTCAAGACCAGCCTGGCCAACATCTCTACTAAAAATACAAAAATTACCTGGGCATGGTGGTGTGTGCCTGTAGTCCCAGCTACCTGGGAGTCCGAGGCAGGAGAATTGCTTGAACCCAGGAGGCGGAGGTTGTGGTGAGCCAGGATGGTGCCACTGCACTCCAGCCTGGGCAGCAGAATGAGACTGTCTCAAAACAACAACAAAAACACATGGACAAATAAATGTCTTTTGTTTTCATTTTGCATGTGACTAGAAAAAGGTCTGTTTGGACAGACATAAAACCATTACATGTGTTATTCCTGGGGGAGTGGATGACTTTCCTTTTTAACTTTAGATGTTTTATATGGTTTTACTGTAAGACTCACTTATAATTATTGAAACCTTTTTTCTAAAAAAAATGAAGTAAATTTTTTCTTGTATTTTATAGTGATATAAATGTATTTTTTGAATGTAATTTTTAGAGATCTATCCATTTCATCAACAAAATATCTCATAATTAGATCCTATGTCAAAACTTTTGTTGATGGAAGGGCTGAGTCTCAGTGGCTCACACCTGTAATCCCAACTCTTAGAGGGGACGAGGCGGGTAGGTCACTTGAGGTGAGGAGTTCAAGACTGCCTGGCCAACATGGGGAAAACTTGTCTTTACTTAAAATATGAAAACTATCCGGGCATGGTGGCAGGCCTGTAATCCCAGCTACTGGGGAGGCTGAGGCAGGAGAATTGCTTGAACCAGGGAGGTGGAGGTTGCAGTGAGCCAAGATCGTGTCACTGCATTCCAGCCTGGGTGACAGAACAAGACTCTTATCTCAAAAAATGCAAAACAAAAAACAAACTCAACTTTTGTTGGCTGGGTGCAGTACTCGTGCCTGTAATCCTAGCACTTTGGGAGGCTGAGGCAGGCAAATCACCTGAGATTAGGAGTTCGAGACTAGCCTGGCCAATTTAGGGAAACCCTGTCTCTACTAAAAATAAAAAAACTAGCTGGGTGTGGTGGCAGGCACCTGTAATCCCAGCTACTAGGGAGGCTTGCAGGAGAATCACTTGAACCTGAGAGGGGAGGTTGTAGTGAACCAAGATCTCCCCAATGCGCTCCAGCCTGGGCGACAGAGCGAGACTCCATCTCAAAAACAAAAAACAAAAACACACAAAATTTTCGTTGGTGGAAGGTTGAAATTTAGGAAAATCCATAATAAAGATACTTGTTTTTCTGCTAGCTTTGTAACCTTGAGTCTTATTTCTTAATTTACGAAGTAAACCCATAGGCTAGATCAGTGTTTCTTAAATGTAGGATTCCTAAACTGTGCGCTGAGTTTAGGCCCCTCATTTAATATTGTCCATAAGTTCTTGGAAACTGCAACTTCTGGTCACAGGAAACATTAAACTGCTAAGACCCCCAAACCCCTCTAATGTTAAACATTGAAATAAATGTGACCTCCATGTAGATTTAAGAAATACTAGGAAAAGTCAAGTAAGATAAATATTTACCCACTTACTTCAGTTCAGGATGGCAAGTGGCTGGAGCCTGCCCCGGCAAGCATCGCAGGTAGCATTTATACACACGTGTGTGTGCGCGCTCTGTCTCACTCTCAGACTGGGACCATGTAGACATGCCAGTTCATGTCAGTTCACCTAATAAATGCGTGCACCTCTGTGATGCAGGAGGAAACGAGTATACAGAGAGAAGCCACACAGTCATGGGGAGAACATGCAAACTCCACACAACATGGTAGCCCTGGCAGGAAATCAGTCTTTTTATTCTCATCAAAATGGTAAAGAAATGACATTGAATCAAACTGTGTTATAGAGGACTTGTTGTACTGTGGAACACCATTGTAACTCACATGGACACTATGGGATATTGGAGACATTTCCAGGGAAACAGCAATATTGGATAGCTGTGGGATATTTAACATCTGTAGGTCACTGCTCAAACTACCAGTTTGAGATAGTGCACAGAAGATTGTGTGACGTTCTTTCTGATGAGAGCGTGTCTTCGAAAGCTAGGTTTTGGGAGGTTGCTGTGATTAAAAAGCAAGTACTGTGCAAAAGTCAGTTTGGAGCAGTAAATGAAGGTGATGGTGTCCAAAATGATTTCAAGATTTGAGAAACTGTGTAATGTCTAGTAGGTGCATACATCCTGTTAAGTAATTGTGGTAATTTAGTAATAAAAATATTTACTTCAATTTATACATATTTATTTTTCAAACTGCTACTAAGTTGTTAGGCTATAAATACTTATTAGGTTGTGGATTTTACTTGCTAAGTGGAACTGTTAGGTATTTTTCGGCCTAGGGGTTCCATAAGAAAAAAAACTGTCAGGTGGGCGTGGTGGCTCATGGCTGTAATCGCAGCACTTTGGGAGGCTGAGGCAGGCGGATCATGAGGCCAGGAGATCAAAACCATCCTGGCTGACATGGTGAAACCCCGTCTCTACTAAACATACAAAAATTAGCTGGGCATGGTGGCATGCGCCTGTAGTCCCAGCTGTTTGAGAGGCTGAGGCAGGAGAATTGCTTGAATTCGGGACATGGAGATTGTAGGAGCTGAGATCATGCCCCAGTACTCCAGCCTGGTGACAAAGCAAGACCCCATCTCAAAAAAAGAAAGAAAAAAGCTCATACTGAGGTTCTGTGCACTGAGAAGTTTGGGAACCTCTTGAACTTCGACCAGGACACCCACAGTAAGAAACATTTTCCAGGTGCCGGGTGTGGTGGCTCATGCCTGTAATCCCAGCACTTTGGGAGGCCGAGGTGGGAGGATCATGAGGTCAGGAGTTTGAGACCAGCCTGACCAGTATGGTGAAAACACATCTTTACTAAAAGTACAAAAAATTAGTTGGGCATCATGGCGCATGCCTGTAGTCCCAGCTACTCGGGAACCTGAGGCAGGAGAATTGCTTGAATCCAGTAGGTGGAGGTTTCAGTGAGCTGAGATCGTACTGCTGCACTCCAGCTGGGCAATAGAGTGATATTCTGTTTAAAAAAAAAAAAAGAAATATATTTTCCATGTTCTGTGCTCTCAGAGGTTGATTTTTTAGATTTATCTTTTTTATTTTCTTAAAAAGAATAGACGTGTATTACACGTGTATGTGTATATATAATGAAACAAAGGTTTCACTTTTGAAATTTTACTTTAAGCCCTCGTGGCCGGGTGCAGTGGCTCATGCCTGTAATCCAGCACTTTGGGAGGCCGAGGGAGGCAGGATCTCTTGAGGTCAGGAGTTTGAGATCCGCCTGGCCAACATGATGAAACACCATCTCTACTAAAAATACAAAAAAATTAGCCGGGCATGGGGATGTACGCCTGTAATCCCAGCTACTCGGGAGGCTGAGGCAGGAGAATCACTTGAACTTGGGAGGTAGATGTCGCAGTGAGCTGAGATTGCACGACTGCACTCCAGCCTGGGCAACAGAGAGACTCTGTCTCAAAAAAAAAAAAAGCCCTCACTACTTTCAGTACACCTGATATTTGCAAATCAATTCTATTTAGTTCCATTAAAAAAACTGCTAGCTCCAATCCACCATATTGATTTGTTTTGTTTTGTTTTTAACCTACTAATGGTTTATGACTACACACTTGAAAGCATGAGGCTGGTTGGCTCCTGATGTCCAGCTTTAATACAGGTTGTTTCTCCAATGAGCTGTAAATGAAGTCAGACTGTACTTCAGCTTTTACTTTAGATTTGAGTTGGGGGATACATGTGCAAGTTCATTCCATGGATAAATTGCATCACGCTGAGGTTTGGATTTCTATGGAATCTATCACTGAAGTAGTGAATGTGGTAGCCAGTTGGTAGTTTTTCAACTTTACCCCTTACCCCTCACTTCCTACTTTTTTTTTCTTTTTCTTGAGACAGAGTCTCACTCTGTCACCCAGGCTGGAGTGCAGTGGCACAATCTAGGCTCACTGCAACTTCTGCCTCCCAGGGTTAAGTGATTTTCCTGCCTCAGTCTCCTGCCCCAGCCTCCCAAGTAGCTGGGACTACAGGTATGAGCCACCGTGCCTGGCTAATTTTTTGTATTTTTAGTAGAGACGGGGTTTCACCATGTTGACCAGGCTGGTCTCCAACTGGTGGGCTCAAGTGGTCTGCCACCTTGGCCTCCCAAGGTGTTGGGATTACAGGCGTGAGCCATCGTGCGCAGCCCTTTCCCACTTTTGGAGTCCACAGTCTCTTGTTTTCAGCTTTATTATTTATTTGTTTATTTTAATTGTATTTTAGGTTCTGAGGTACATGTGCAGATCATGCAGGATTGTTGTGTAGGTGCTTACATGGCAAGGTAGTTTGCTGCCTCCATTCCCCCATCAACTATACCTGGCATTTCTCCCCACATTAACCCTCTGTAACCACCACTGTCCATTCCCTAGCCCCCCACGACAGACCCCAGTGTGTGATGCTTCCCTGTCAGTTTTTACCCATTGTTTAGACCCCACTTAGAACTCGTGAGACTTGATTTTCTGTTTCTGTATTAATATGCTTAGGGCGATGGTCTCCAGCTGCATCCCTGTTGCTCCAAATGACATGATCTCATTCTTATTTATGGCTGCATAGTATTCCGTGGTGTCTATGTACCACATTTTCTTGATCTAATCTACTGTTGATGCTTTTAGGTGATGCCGTGACTTTTCTATTGTGAATAGTGCTGTGATAAACATACTAGTGTAGGTGTCTGTTTGATAGAATGACCTATTTTCCTTTGGATACATATCCAGTAAGAATGCTGGTCTGATGATAGTTCTAAGTTCTTTGAGAGATCTCCGTATTGTTTTCCACAGCAGATGAACTAATTTACATTCCCACCAGCAATGTACAATATTCCCTTTTGTCTCCCTCCTTGTCACGAGTTTTTTTTTTTTTTTTAACTTTTTAATAATAGCTATTCTGACTAATGTGAGATGGTGTGGTTTTAATTTGTATTTTCCTGATGATTAGTGATGCTGAACATTTTTTTCATATGTTTCTTGGCCACTTATATGTCTTCTTTTGAGAAGTTTCCATTTATGTCCTTTGCTCACTTTTTAATGGGGTTATTTGTTTTTTTTTTTCTTGTTCATTTAAGATTCCTTGTAGATTCTGGATCTTACTCCTTTGTCAGATGTATAGTTTGCACATTTTTTTCCCATTCTTTAGATTACCTCTTTACTTTGTTGATTGTTTCTTTTGCTATGCAGAAGCTCTTTAGTTTAATTAAGACTTGTTTATTAATTTTTGTTTGGTTGCATTTGCCTTTGAGGATTTAGTCATAAATTCTTTGCCTATGCCAAAGTGCCAAAGAGTTTTTCCTAGGTTTTCTTATAGGATCTTTATAGTTTGAGACTTTACATTTAAGTCTTTAATACCTCTTGAGTTAATTTTTGTATGTGGTAAAACGTAGAAGTCCAGTTTCATTCTTCTGCATATGCTAGCCAGTTTTTTTTTTTTTTAGTAGGTGTGCAGCTTTATTTCTGGGCTCTCTGTTCTGTTACCCTGATAGATGTATCTGTTTTGTATGGGTAATACAAAATGTGCATTATCCCCCTTTCGTGCTGTTTGGTTCGTACAGCCTCGTAGTATATTTTGGAGTTGGGTAATGTGATGCCTCTGGCTGTGTTCTTTTTGCTTGGCTATAATAAGGCTCTTTTTGGGTCCCATATAAATTTTAGAATTGTTTTTTCCAATTTGTGAAAAATGATGATAATTTGATGGGAATTGAATTTTTTGATTGTTTTGGGCAGTATGGTCATTTAAAGATTGATTCTTTCAATCCATGAGTATGGAATGTTTTTCCGTTTGTGTCATCTGTGATTTCTCTCTTCAGTGTTTTGTAGTTCCCCTTGTAGAGATCTTTCACCCCCTGGTTAAATTTATTCCTGGATATTTTATTTTATAATAAAAGGCTGGATGCAGTAGTGCAATCATAGCTCACTGCAGTCTAGAACTCTAAGGCTCAGTTGATCCCCCAACCTCAACCACCTGAGTAGCTGAGACTACAGGTGCATGCCACCACACCTGGCTAATTAAAAAAAAGTTTTTTAGAGACTCGGTCTCCCAGGCTGATCTTAAACTCCTGGACTCAAGCAGGCCTCTTACCTTGGCCTCCGAAAATGCTGGGATTACAGGCCTGAGTCACTCCATCTGGGCTTAACATTTCTAAATGAAAAATAACTAACTTCTCAACAGTAAAAAGCAGTGAGTGGTATTGTTTGACATTTTTCAGTGTCTGGTTTAATAGAAGATATCGGGATTCTCATGTCTGCTTCTGCATTCAGTCTCCTGTGCTATCGTATGTCAGATGGCCTTTGGAAATCCCCATTATACATTCATAAGAGAATGAGAATAAAAAAGACAAAGTCTTAATATTATTATGGAAATAGTTTTGATTTCAAAGATGCTTCCTGAAAGAGTCTGAGAGACTCTCAAAGATCTCTGAACCACACTCTGAGTACTGGTAGTATAGATTATAAATTCAGACTAGA
This sequence comes from Saguinus oedipus, assembly GCA_031835075.1. NCBI lineage: Eukaryota > Metazoa > Chordata > Mammalia > Primates > Cebidae > Saguinus > Saguinus oedipus. The sequence continues at coordinate 45,903,094 of CM063190.1, forward strand.
AAAGAACCTTACAGGTCATATGGTCACCTCTTCTTGAGTCACCTCTTCTTGTACTTGTTTCTGGTTTATGCAGCTGGGTGACTGAGATAAGGAATACCTCATTTGTTTTTTGTGGGATAATGAGCTGGCTTTTGGAGATGGTAAGTTTGATATGCCTTTCAGATTTCTAAATAAGCAGTTTGATATGTGAGTTAGGATTATCAGAGGTAAAATCTGGAATTTTGGTAGTTATTGGCGTATAGGTGGTTTTGAAAGCCTTTTGCAAGAGTGAGGTCACCCAGCAAGAAAGTATGGTGTTAGAAGCAAGAAAGCTGGAGGTCAAATCCTCCTGTTCTTCAAGGTTTAAAAGCTATATGGAGAAAGACTAGCTAGTAAAGAGACAGAAAGAGAACTAGAGAAGTGGGAAAATCGGAGTGTAGTATATAGACGTCATAGGAAAAGAGTGTTTTTAAAGAGTGGTCAATGGTAATGAAGCTGCCCAAGAGGTCAAGTAGGTTGAGGATTGAAAATACCTATTAGATTTGGAGGTGAAGAGGTTTTTGGTCATTTTAATGAGAGTTGTTACGGAGAAATGGGGATGGCAACCACTTTGGAGTTGCTCGAAGAGTGATTGAAAAGTCTAAATGGACACTGAATGTATTCAACTTTTTTGAGAAGTTTGTGAAGGAAAAAGCAGTGGAGAAAGGTGGTGAGTTAAGGGAATTTTTTTGTTTTTTTTTTTTTAGGTAAGAAAACATGACTATATATAAATACTGATAGGAAGAGTCTCAGAGAGGAGAGGAGATTGGAGACACATGTGAGAGAAAATAATTTGATGGTGTGGTTTCTTGAGAGAACCTGGGTGTGAAGATCCAGAAACAGGTGGAATATTCTTATGGCTCCTTTTCTGTAAAAGTTACTTATTCTTTCCCATTCTCTCTCTATCTGATCTCTAAGCCTGCATGTTAAGAGAGGAAGTTAAATATAAATGTAATTATTTTTAATTTCTTAGCTACGATTTTGTGTGAGCCTTTGTACTTCTCCCATAAGGTTGATATTTTGTTGATATTTGAAATGGGGGGTCTTTATTGGCGTTTGATCATGTTTGCTGTCAAGCAGTCAAACTTTTAAAGTCACATCCTTCTTTGATTTATAGATGTCTGTGCTTTTTATTATCTCATTTTAACAGGATTCTTTTTATACCATCTAGTAGCTTTACTGAAATTGTGTTTCTATTTTGTATTGCCAAGTAAAATTCATCCTTGGCTAACTTTTGGAAGTTATTATTTGATCTTTTATTTGTATTAAGTTAAATTAATTAATTAATTAATATTGAGGCAGAGTCTCGCTCTGTTGCCCAGGAAGGAGTACAAGTAGTGCGATTTCTGCTCACTGCAACCTCCACCTCCTGGGTTCAAGCATTCTTCTGCCTCAGCCTCCTGAGTAGCTAGGATTACCACACCTAGAGATGGGGTTTCTCCATGTTGGTCAGGCTGGTTTTCAAACTCCCCACCGCAGGTGATCCACCCACCTCAGGTGATCCACCCGCCTCAGCCTCCCAAAGTGTTGGGGTTACAGGCATGAGCCACTGTGCCAGGCCTATATTTTATATGATACAATTAGCACATCAAATACAGTTTCTTTCATTGCTCACGCTATTTGACTTTAATATGAACAAAGCCCTATTGTTTGTGTAGGCTTTGATTTTTTTTTGTTTGCGTGAAGCAACTTGTTTCTCTATAAGATGCTAGTTAATCTCATTGTAAAGCGAACACTAGAATAATGAGTCACTACAATGAATAATAAAAGTATTCTTACTTTAATTTTTTTTGTTTTCATTTTTTTACATAGGGTCTGTCGCCCATGCAGTGGCACGATCACTACTTACTCCACCTCTCAAGGCTCAGGTGATCCTTTTGTTTCAGCCTCCTGAGTAGCTGGAACTATAGGCATGAACCACCATGCCTGGCTGATTTTTGTATTTTTATTTTTATTTTATTTTATTTATTACTATTTTTTTTTTGAGGCGGCGTTTCGCTCTTGTTACCCAGGCTGGAGTGCAATGGCGCGATCTCGGCTCACTGCAACCTCCGCCTCCTGGGTTCAGGCAATTCTCCTGCCTCAGCCTCCTGAGTAGCTGGGACTACAGGCACGCGCCACCATGCCCAGCTAATTTTTGTATTTTTAGTAGAGATGGGGTTTCACCATGCTGACCAGGATGGTCTCGATCTTCTGACCTCGTGATCCACCCGCCTCGGCCTCCCAAAGTGCTGGGATTACAGGCTTGAGCCACCGCACCCGGCTGATTTTGTATTTTTAGTAGAGTCAGCGTTTTGCCATTTTGCCCAGGCTGGTCTCAAACTCTTGGGCTCAAGAGATCTGCCTGCCTCAGCCTCCCAAAGTGCTGGGATTACAAGCGTGAGCCACTGCATTCAACCTTTACATTTTAAGAATGTTAAGAAGCTTGCAGTGTAGTAAGGAGATGTACTACGGTGATGTAAGTGCTATATTACTGGCTTCTGAGAACTGTGGCAAGGGCATAAGAGAGGAAAGGAAACAGTGGCCAGTATTCAATCCTTTAACGACATAAATATGATCACTGTCAGAACTTGAATGATCTTGTCCCCTTCCTTCTCCAGCTTTGTCTCTCTCAAGTTTTCTCCTCCAACACACAGGATTTTTGGTTTCTTAAAATGTCATGCTTCTTTCTTGTCTCGGGGACCTTTCTACATATTGTTCCTACTCCTGGGAAAGCTTTTTCTTTCTTACCTTAGCTAACTCCTTTATCTATCCTTTTAGGTCTTAGCTCAAATGACCCTTTTCTCTCCACTTTCCAGATTAGATGAGTTATTTCTGTTATGTGCTGCCATAGCACTTCCATTTTTCCTCATCTTCATCCTATTTGTAATATTTGTTTACTCTTAACCTTTAGACTCTGTGAGGGTGGGAGCCATGTGGTTTTTTCATTGCTGTACCCAAACTGCATAGGAGTATTTATTAAATGAATGGGTGGCATGGGTCAGATGGAAGAGGAGGTTTTCATGGCTGTGGAAGGATATCAATCTGATCCAGCAATGGAGGGGATAAAGGAGTTTGCTGAAACAACTCACCTGCCCTGTTTAGGAGGGATGTGAGAATGAAAAACTTCATCTGTAGACATTTGTGAGGACATCCCATCCTTTAGGGGTGAGTTTGATAATAGTTGAGGCACATAGGTTAAAGGAGCATTCTCTAAAAACGTTAAAGGGTGGCTAGGCATGGTGGCCCGTGCCTGTGATCCCAGTACTTTGGAAGACTGAGGTGAGAGGGTTTCTTGAACCCAGGAGTTTGAGACCAGCCTGGGCAACATATCAAGACCCCAAAAAATAAAAAAATAAGTCTGGCATGGTGGTGGCATTTGCCTGTAGTCCTAGCTACTTGGGAGGCTAAGACAAGAGAATTGCATGAGCCTAAGAGATTGAGGCTGCAGTGAGCTGTGATTGTGCCGTTTCTCTCCAGCTTGGGCAACAGAGTGAGACCTTGCTTAAAAAAAAAGGAAAGAAAAGAAAAAGAAGAAGTTAAAGTGCAGCAAAGTAATTTATGGAGGAGAAGTTCTTAAGATGGCAATCTAGGTGGGAAAGCAAGGTGCCTTATGATGATGAGATTACGGGAGAGGACAGGGGATTGTTGTTATATATGGTGGCTGAGTTGGAATATTATGAGTGGCATTATGTGAAGTGACTGTCAGAGGGCTTCAGAGATTTTCAGCAGAGCTGGACTTAATTTCCAATTGTGCCACTTACTAGCTGAATGACCTTGGTCTAGTTTCATAGTCTGTCTGATGCTGTTTCTTTATTGGTAAAATGGATATAAAGAAACTTGCCTCATAGGTTGTGATAGAGATTAAAAATAATATATCGGAAAAAATAAAGTCCTTGGCCCACATAGAAGGATACATAAAATGGTATAGCTGTGATTATTGCCTTGTGAATTGTCCGCACATGGAGGACAGTTACAGACCTCTAACTCTATAACCTCCTCATAGTGTCGGAGGTCTGTAATTTTGGCTTCTGGTTTAAAGGCAGTATGGCTGTCAACTGTTCCGGAGCTTTGGAAGACCAGTGTTCTCGGGTGGTGGGGGGATCGGATCGGTTCTCTCCCTTGTTGTTCATCTTTATGGAATCAACAGTGGTTTTGGAAGCTTTAGGCTTCAAAGAGTAGGACTGAAGATAATCACTAGAGCTATGTTTTGGGATCCCTGTAGACCTTTAAAAATACAAATTGTGGGGACTATTCTCAGACCTGCTGATTCAAAATCTCTTGAAGGTGGGCACGTTTGCCTTTAAAATGTTATCCAGATAATTGTCTTTCTAATGCTATGTGAAAAAGCATGCTCAGGAGACAAGAACTCTGCACCTGCTTGGAGGAAGACATTGTGTGGCTGCTCTGAAACTCACTTCAATGGGAATTATTGGGAATGTATGTGTGGGTTATTTGGGAGAAAGTTATCTTTATAAAAAGGCTTAAGAACAGCAGAGTGCAGTGGCTCACACCTGTAATCTCAGCCCTTTGGGAGGCTGGGCAAGTGGACCACTTGAGGTCAGGAGTTTGAGACCAGCTTGGCCAACATGGGGGAAACCCCATCTCTACTAAAAATACAAAAATTAGCTGGACATGGTGGTGCATACCTGTAGTCCCAGCTACTTAGGAGGCTGAGGCTGGAGAATCGCTTGAACCCTGGAGGAAAAGTTTGCAATGAGCCAAGATTGTGCTACTGCACTCCAGCCTGGGCTACAGAGAAAGACTTCATCTCAAAAAACAAAACAAAACAAAACAAAAAACGGCCTAAGAACTAGCTCAGAAGTGGAATGAGGGAAGTGTGATGATTTTAAAGTATTATATTTAAAAGGTTTAAATAAAAATGATGTTTCCTATATATCCCCATTTGCTATGGATTGAAATGAGCAGATAATATAATAACTGGAATTGAAGGTACATTTTGACATTGACTAGCATCTTAAGACTAATATTTTGGGTTAGGTACAGTAATTGCAGCACTTTGAGAGGTCAAGGTGGACAGATCACTTTTAGGAGTTCAAAACCAGCCTGGGCACCATGGCCAAACCGGTATGCCTGTGGTCCCAGCTGCTAGGGAGGCTGAGGTGTGAGTATCACGTTGAGCCTGGGAGATCACAGCTGCAGTGAGCTGTGATGGCACCACTGCATTCCATCCTGGGTGACAGAGTGAGACACTGTCTCAAAAAAAAAAAAGACTGATATTTTGTGCATTATCTTCAACACCAGTTCACAGCATGGGCCCTAATTTATTTTCAAAGAAGCCAAGCATACTATGTTTCAATAAATATGTATTCATGTATTCAAAATTTAGTGTGATAAAGTTCTTCTTGAGTTTTAATAGACATTTTATTCATAGAGATAATACTATTTTTTAGATGTGGAAAAGTGATTTGGTAATAGAAAATAATTTAAACCAAGACTATGTTTTAACAGAGTTAATCATAAGCGTGTATGGTTTAGATTTGAATAGTATTTGTAAAAATAGAGAAATCAAAGTGAAAAGGGAAGGAGAGGAAGTCACATGAAAGATTATAATAGAAAAGAGAAAATAAGTGAAAGGGAAAATACATATTTTTAGTGATGGGGTCTTGCTGTGTTGCCCAGGCTGGAGTGCAGTGGCTATTCACAGACAGTCCCACTACTGATCAGCACGGGAGTTTTGACCTGGGCCGGTTCGCCCCTTCTGAGGCAGTCTGGTGGTCCCGCGCTCCTGGGAGGTCACCATATTGATGGTGAACTTAGTGCGGACACCCGACGGGCATAGCGCACTGCAGCCCAGAACTCCTGGGCTCAGTGATCCTCTAGCCTCCGCCTCCTGGGTAGCTGGGACTGCAGGCACGTGCCACCGCACCCAGCAAAAGGGAAAATATTATAGAAGGAAATAGGTGAATGAGGAAAAGGGGAAAATAAGCTACTAATCCAGATTTGTTTTTTAGGAAATGAGTGTAAGTGTTTTCCTAATTTTAAGCAGATTTTCTTAAGGGACACTATACTAGTAAATGAGAGAATCAGAGCTGAGAATAGATCAGAACAGGGATCTTTGAGGAAAAAAATTTTTTTTAAAAAGAGAGAATGGAGGAGAAAAAGTATTAAGAATCCTCCTACCCCTTTACCTCACAATTTTACCTATAGGATTTTAGGAGAAGAAATGTTGTGATTTGTGATATGAGTTTTAAGAAAAGGAATACATTACGCTTCCTGATTGACTTCATCAGATATGATCTAGAACAATGTGTCTGGATTTCTAACTCCAGTTATTTCAACTTCCATGTTAGCAGTTCTGGCTTCTTGGTGTGCATTGAAGACTCTTGTACCTTGCAGTCTTTGTTACTGTGTTTTTCCGTGTAGGTCAGGTAGGGTTCAGTCAGTTAAGGATGGCCATTCCGTGACAATCGCCATTCTTCCAGAATCCGGGACCTTGATTGCCAATAGATACAAAATGTTTGCTAAGTTGTACCCTAATAATTAGCAGTGGCACCCCTGTAGTAATTCCTGCAAATAATCTGTAGTCATTCTCTTTTAAGAAACACTAACGTTTTCTGTGAGGTTGAAGCCATAGACCTAGTAGTTAACCCCTGCGTTGAGTGGGAGCTGAGAGAACTGGCTTCCTTTCTGAGTAGTTTCTGCTGTTCACCGACTCTAGATGGTAGCGTTTCATTGTTTCAGTTTAGCTGTTCATTTCCCTGTTCATGTCAGTGAGGGTACAAATGGGTGCTCAGTACCATTTCTGTGTGTTTCTTATACTTTTTTTTAGTGTAATCATAATTAGGCTTTTACTTGGTAATAGAGCAATAGCATTATCTTTTATTCTAGTCTTCTGATTTATTGCTCATTAATGAAGACATGCTTTTATTAAATTGCTTCCGTTATTTCCATGACATCAGATACCTTAGCTCTTTTCTTTGCCCTATTATCAGCAAGGTCAAATTTTGTGGGTGTGTTTCTTCTAGTTTACTTTGCCACATATTCTTACAGGCTACTTGCAAAATAGTATGTGAATTTCATTTCCTTATTTTTCATTTCTTTTCATTTTCTATTCCAGTTTTTTTTCCTGCTTATTTACTGCCATAATGATAAATATGTTAATTTTTCCTCTTTCTTTCTTATAAGTGGTTTTGCAGCCTGGCCCTTTAACTTCCTCTTTTGCTTCTGTGATCGCGTTTCTTATCAATTCTGTTAACCCATTACACCTTCTTTACCATTCATCCTTCCTCTGGCAGCTCTGCCTGTGATTTCCCTTCATTTTTCTTCTGTTTAAGTTGAGCTCACAACAGCTTCTATTTGTTCATCTGTTCTTTGAAGGTTCTGTTCATCTCTAGATGAGTAAGAGGATACAGTCCTTAAGGACCACACTGCCTTGTGGGGAGACCGATACATATATGCTATTTGTAACTGTATTATAGCACTCATTATATTGCATATTCTTTATGTGTGTGTTTCCTCTACTTGATTGTGAGCCTTAAGTGCTTAATGAGTGTTCATTGATTGGAATGAATCATGTATGATGTTTGAGTGTATGTGTGTATGTATATATAATGTTAAGAACCACGAAAAATGAACAGAGGCCAGGCATGGTAGCTCATGCCTATAATCCCAGTGCATTGGGAGGCCAAGTCTGGAGGATTGCTTGAGGCCAGGGTTTTGTGAACAGCCTGGGCAACAAGAGAGATCTGTCTAAAAAAAAAAAAAAGATAAATTAGTTGAACATGGTGACGCATGCCTATAGATAGTCCTAGCAACACAGGAGGCTGAGGCAGGTGGATCGCTTGAGCCCAAGAGTTTCCGACTGTAGTGAACATGATTGCACCACTGTACTCCAGCCTGGGTGACAAAGCAAGACCCTGTCTCTTAAAAAAAAATAAATAAATAAAGATAATACTAGAGGAAATAGATGAAGTACTAATTGAAGTACTAATTCTATTCTGTTGAGTCAATTTGGGAAAGATTTATAGGAGATGACATTAGAGTTTGGCTTTGAAGAGCATTCTTGCTAGAGAAAATTTGGGAAAAGACAATGTGGAGAAAATGAAAATTTCTGGATATTTAGAGAATGTACTCTAGATATACCTATTTGACAGAAAAGTAATTATACAGTTTTGCTTAAAAAAAAAGTAAAAAGGTGAGACTGTAAATTAATGTTGTAAAGGTCTCCAAGTGTCTGTCATGCTCAGGAGTTTGGAGCTCTATCCCATAAATGATAGCCATTGAAGAGTTATAAAAGCAGAATTGCTAGGTCGTGTTTTAAAAAGATAACTTTGATTGCAGTATGGAGAATGGGTTTAGGAGCAGGTAATTTAGGAAGTTTTTACCATAATTTAAGCTAAAGATGAAGCTTTGAACAGAGACAAGGGGAAGAAAGAAATAAATTAGGCATCTTAAAAATTTTTTTTTTTTTTTACAAACAGCTTTATGTATAAGGCATATTTTATATATCTTAATAGAGAAACAACTTAAGGTATAAATGATATGGTAACTAAGTGTATACTGATTCAGTCTTGTGACATTTTATTGTTTGGTTCTGGGTTTCTGTTTCTTTTTGGTTTAATCTTGGTATGTGTATGTTTCCAGGAATTTATCTGTTTCCTCTGGGTTTTTAAATGTATTGGTGTATAATTGTTCATAATAGTCTCAAATGATCTTTTGCATTTTCTATGGTGTTGTGAAGTCTCCTTATGGTTTTATTTGTCTTTTTTTTCTTAGTCTAGTTAATTAATGGTTTGCCAATTTCATCTTTTGAAAAAACAGACCTTTTGTTTCAGTGATCTTTTCTATTGTTATCTTTGTCTCAATTTCCTTGATTTCTGATCTGATCTTAATTATTTCTTTCCTTCTACTAATTTAGGGCCTGGTTTGTTCTTGCTTTTCTGTTTTCTTGAGGTGCATCATTAGGTTGCTCATTTGAAATCTTCGACTTTTTCGATATAGGCATTTATTGCTATAAACTTGCCTCTTATTACTGCTCTTGCCGTGTTCCATAGGTTTTGTTATGTTGTGTTTCTGTGTTTGTTTCAAAGAATTATTTAATTTTCTTCTTAGTTTGTTCCTTCACCTATTAGTTGTTCAGAACCATCGTTAGCTGTGGGTTTGTGTTATATGGACCTTATTATATTGATGTACTTCTGTACTTAATTTGTTGAGAGTTTTTGTCATCCCTTCAGATAAAAGCTCTCAATAAATTTAGATATTGTTTAATATCCATGTATTTGTAAAGTTTCGCATGTTCTTTTTGTTAGTGGTTTTTTGTTTCATTTCGTTGTCAGAAAAGATACTTGATATGATTTTGATTTAAAAAAATTTTTAAGACTTGTTTTGTTTTCTGACATATGGTCATTCCTGGAGAACATTTGATGTAATAATGAAAAGAATGTGTATTCTGCATCTGTTGGGTGAAATACTCTGTAAATGTGTGTTAGGTCCATTTGGTCTGCGGTACAGGATTTTTTTCTTTTTTTTTTTTTTTAAGGCACTTGGCTCACTTCAATCTCTGCCTCCCTGGTTGAAGTGATTCTCCTGCCCTAGCCTCCCTAGAGCTGGGATTACAGGTGTCCGCCACCACTTCCAGCTAATTTTTTTTTTTTATTTTTAGTAGAGACAGGGTTTTGCCATGTTGGCCAGGCTGGTCTCAAACTCCTGACGTCAGGTGATCTGCCTGCCTTGGCCTCCCAAAGTTCTGGGATTACAGGTGTGAGCTGCCATACCTGGCCTGCGGTACAGTTTAGAGCTGATGTTTCTTTGTTGATTTCTTGTCTGGATGATCTGTCTAGTGCTGAGGGTAGAGTATTGAAGTCCTCAATTATTGTTTGGGGATCTCTCTCACCCTTTAGATCTAATATTGTTTGCTTTATGTATCTGGGTACTCTGGTGTTGGATGCACATAGATTTATGATTATTATGTCATTTTGCTAATTGGAGAATATAATGTTTTAAAAATATGACAGGTTTAATATATTTGTAAGGCAAATAACTCATCAACTTGATAAGAAAAACATTAAGATCCTGGTAGGTAAGTGGGCACAGGATAGAAAAGATAAGTTACGAATGAAGCACTAAGGTTAAGATACAGGCAGAATGTTTAATCCTGCTAGCATCTACCAAATTCAAATTAAAGCATCCATTTTTTTCTGTTAAATCAGCAAAAGTTAAAAGAATAGATAAGACATTTATGAAATGGGTAGTTCTTGGAAGACAGTTTGACATTGTATTTCAAGAGCAGCATGTTCTTCACATTCTTTCATCCAGCTTTAACACACTTTGCGGATCCTGTTCTAGGTAAGTAATTCAAATAAGCAGAAATTCATAAATACAAATATGTTCATTTTAGTGTTATTTGTAATAGAGAAAATGAGACATAATATTGTCTTAGTTATCTGTTGTTGTGTAACTCATAACCTCCTATCCCGATTTAAGCAGTTTAAAACACCAAATATTTGTGGTCTCACACTTTTTGTATGTAAGGAATTTGGGAGCAGCTTACCTGGGTGATTTTGGCTCAGTGTCTCTCGTGAGGTTGGAGTCAGGATGTCAGGCAGAGCTGTAGTCATATAAAGATTTGACTTGGGCTGGAGGATCTACTTGTAAGAGATAGCTCACCCACATAGTTGTAGGCAGGCAGCTTCAGTTCTTTGCCACGTGGGCCTCTATAGGATTGCTTGACTGTTTTTAGGACATGACACCTGGATCCTTGAGATATAAAGAGAGAGGAGAATGTGTTTTATAGCCTAGTCTCAGAAGTCACGTATTGTCATTTTCACCACATGTGACATTAGTTTAAAATAAGTCTGTAAGTCCAACCTTACTCAATGGGAGAAGAATTAATTTCTACATTTTGGAGAAGGGAGTATCAAAGAAAGTTTGGATGTGTTTTTTAAAACCACCACAGGCCGGGCGCGGTGGTTCAAGCCTGTAATCCCAGTACTTTGGGAGGCCGAGATGGGTGGATCACGAGGTCGAGAGATCGAGACCATCCTGGTCAACATGGTGAAACGCCGTCTCTACTAAAAATACAAAAATTAGCTGGGCATGGTGGCGCGTGCCTGTAATCCCAGCTACTCAGGAGGCTGAGGCAGGAGAATTGCCTGAACCCGGGAGGCGGAGGTTGCGGTGAGCTGAGATCACGCCATTGCACTCCAGCCTGGGTAACAAGAGCGAAACTCCGTCTCAAAAAAAAAAAAAAAAAAACAACCACAAATGTCCAGCAGTTAAGTAAAGTAGGGGACAAAAATGGAAGTTACAGTGATGATAGTAATAAAATTATTTATTAATAGTTGTATTAGATTTTGGGAGTAAGAATGAGTTTTTCTTCTTATATTTATCAAACTTTATATGTTGTTACATGATTTTTATGGGATTAGTTTCCCTCTATTCATAGGAAAATATAGTATGGCTTATCACTAAGCTGTATAACCATAGGCAGATCATGATCTTTTCCTTTGAGTTGTGATATAATTTTTTTCCTTTCTTTTTTATTGTAAAATATACATAACATAAAAGTTACCATTACAACCATTTTTTACATGTATGGTTCAATGGTGTTAAATACTTTCATACTGTTGTACAGCCATCACCACCATCCATTTCCAGACTTCTTTTCATTTTGCAAAACTGAAACCCATTAAACAATAAGTCCCCATTCATCTCTTTCCCCAGCCCCTGGCAACCACCATTCTACTTTCTGTCTATGATTTCGGCTATTGTGACTGTCTTATGTAAGTGGAATCATACAGTATTTGTCTTTTTGTGATTGGCTTATTTCACTTAGTATAATATCCTCAAGATTCTTTCATGTTGTAGCATATATCAGATTTCCTTCCTTTTAAGGCTGAATAATAATCTATTATATATATTAATGTCATTTTGTTTATTCATTCATCTGTTGATAGACACTTGGGCTGTTCCACGTTAGCTACTATGAATAATGCTGCTTTGAACACAGTCGTACAAATAGTTCTTTGAGCCTCCACCAGTTTTTTTGTTATATACGGTGTTAGTTTGTTCTTATGCTGGTATAAATTACCCCAGACTGTGTAATTTATAAAGAAAAAATGTTTAATTGATTCACAGCTTTGCATGGCTGGGGAGGCCTCAGGAAACTTACTATCAAGGCAGAAGGCATCTCTTCACGGGGTGGCAGGAGAGAAAATTAGTGCAGGCAGGGGAAATGCCAGATGCTTATGAAACCATCAGATCTCATGAGACTCATTTACTATCATGAGAACAGCACAGGGGAACCTGCTCCCATTATCCAATTACTTACACCTGGTCCTGCCCTTGACACTTGGGGATTATGGGGATTACAATTCAGGGTGAGATTTGGGTGGGGACACGGAACCAAACCATATCATATATCTAGAAGTGGAATTGCTGGATCTTATGGTAATTCAAGTTTTACTTTTTTGAGGAACTGCCACACTGTTTTCCATAGTGACTGTACCATTATACATTCCTACCAACGGCACACATGGGTTTTAGTTTTGCAAATCTTTGCCAGCACTTACTACTTTGTGTGTTTTTGATAGTAGCCTATCCTATTTACATCCTGATGGGTATGAAGTATCCATGATATAATATTAATGATTTATTTTTCTAAGGAAAAGTAATATTATAAGATTGATGTTCAGTGAATACTGATGTGATTGCAGGTAAATTGGCAGGATGAGGAGCAGCAAATCAAAAGAGGTGCCTTTACCAAATCCAAGGAACTCTCAAAGCAAGAATGCTGTTCAAGGTATGATTTTGTTTTTTTAAACTGAAAATACTCATTTAGGTCATGTGTATTAAATTTTGGTCTAATAAATAAAAATTATACCTATACTTTGATTTATAAAAAATGGATAAATAATTTTAAAATTTTCTTATATTTTAAATATAAAGGTACCTCATGTTAAAAGGTAAACTGTTTACCATCCTATGGTAAACTGTTTTGTAAAGCAGGAATCCTTTTTTAAAATGAACCGGTACATGTAAAATTTTTCAGAAATTCTGGCTTAATGTCAATAATAGCCCCATTATAGTTACAGACTTACAGGGGTACAGATAATTATAGTAACATTCTCATTGAATTCTTTTTAAAATAATGCATTATAGGTAATTTTAAGGTGTTATTTTTTCGGGGGAGATTGACAAACTAGAGTATATGTGGAGGAAGATTATTAGGTTTGTGAGAGATCTAGAAATTAAGTCATACGAACAGTATTTGGACGAGGTGGAAATATTTATCCTGGAGAAGGATGACTTATGGAAAATACAGAACCTCAAGCTATTTCAAGGGTTGTTATCTGAAAGACTGAATGGATTTTACCTATATTTTTACAGGTAGATCAAAATCTGGAGTAGCTTTCTAATCATTTTTACATTGTATTATAAAATACAGTATAATATAACATTTTATATTTGTTTAGCTCATTGGGGTAAACTGAGGATGCTGCTTATTATTTTTGGAGCTTTGTGATACAGGTGTGAGTGAAAATGTCTTAAGGGCTAATGGTAGCAGTGTCTGTTTAACTTTAAACCATATGTTGGGAAAGTTGACTTCAATAATCTTACAGATAAAAACTTGCTTTGACTCAGTATAATAAAGCACTTGCTGAGGAATTGTTCTGCCAAATAAGTTAGTTTTCAGACTTTTGAGTGCATTTGGGAGCTTATTAAATTTCAGATTCGGGGGACTAATTCAGAGCTTCTGGTTGATTGAGATAGTAAATATTATTTTTTTCCCAGCAGACATAACCACATCGTGGGATGCACTTTCTCAAACCAAGGCTGCTGTAAGTAGTTTTAGCTTCCATTTATTTATATATGGATTAAAATCTATTTCCTGTTATGATTGAATAAAGTTTTTTCCTTACAGTTTTTTAAAATTTACTTTTTTATTTTTATTTTTCATTATAGAGATGGGGTCTCACTATGTTGCTCAGGCTGGTCTTGAACTCCTGGGTTCAAGAGGTTCTCTCTATATATGTGTATGCACTATATATTATAAAATGAACATAAATGACAACTATTAAATAGTAAAGTAATAAACAAGATACTACTTTAGGAATTAGGAGCACAAGCACCGTGGCGTATAAAATATTAAAATTGTCTGGGTGCTGTGGCTCACACCTGTAATACTAGCACTTTGGGAGGTCAAGGCGGGTAGATAACTTGATTGTAGGAATTTAAGATTAACCTGGGCAACATGGCAAAGCCCTGTCTCTACAAAAAAAGGCAAAAATTAGCCAGGCCAGGTGATGTGCACCTGTAGTTCCTGCTACTTAGGAGGCTGAGGCAAGAGGATTGCTTGAGCCCAGGAGGTTGAGGCTTTGAGGTTGCAGTGACCATTGATCATGCCATTGGACTTTAGCCTGAATGACAGAGTGAGACCCTGTCTCAGTAATAATAATAATTTCTACTGTTTACCCACCTTTAATAAATTTGTTCACTTGGTATGTGGAAAAGATAATTTAGGCTCAATGCGGTGGTACATCCCGTAATACCAGCACTTTGGGTGGCCAAGATGGGAGGATCATTCTGAGCCCAGGAGTTCAAGACCAGCCTGTACAACATGGCAAAACCCCTCTACAAAAAGTATTAAAAAACTCTACAAAAGTATAAAAATTAGCTGGGTGTGGTGGTATGCGTCCGTGGTCTCAGCTACTTGGGAGGCTGAGGTGTGATGATCACCTGAGCCCAGGAGGTTGAGGCTGCAGTGAGATGTGATCACACCACTGCATTCTAGCCTGGGTGATGCAGTGAGAGCCTGTCTCAGGAAAAAAATAAAGAAAGAAAATTTAAAGCAGAGGATGAAGGTGGGGCTTTGTCTATGTAGAAGGCTCATTGTCAGGGAGGAAATGAAGAAAATTTACTTCTTGAATGGACTGTGAGTTATTCTTCCTTTCCAATTTGGATGCCCTTTATTTCTTTCCCTTGTCTAATTGCTCTAGATAGGACTTCCGGTACTATGTTGAATAACAGTGTTGAAAGAGTTACTTCTTTTTTGTGGCATTAAGAGGTTGTTTTTTTCTCCTACTACCAAAGGAGAATGACTGGGCAACCTGTTCCCATTTGTGTTCCGGCCCATCTTGTCTAGAGTTTAGGAATCCAAATTTGGCAGGTGATGCATACTCCATTCAAAGGGAAACTTTTTTCTTTTTCATTTGCTTTCTGGGCAAATTACTCTCGTAATATGCCCTTTTTTTGTTTTCTATACCACCTGATTTTGAATCCCCTATTTTTTTTTTTACTAAGTATTTAGTGGTATTTTCTGTCCTCTGATCTTTAGAGCTGGTTTGAAAATAAATCTGAAAAAAGTGTTATAGCCTAGATTTGGCCCAAGTGCAGAGTCATATTTTGGCCCTATGAATATGGCAATATATATTCTCTCTTCTACCTGAGCATTACATATTCTATAATGTAGAAATAGTTTTTGTTCCCCAATTAAATTTAGTACTAAATTAATGTAGAGTTAAACTGTTAATAGTTGTTTTTCAAAACCATTTGTTGTTTTTAAAGAACTTTAAGGGTAATAAAGGAATATAACTAGGCGAGACAATCTGATGTAGAACTATTAATATATAAAAAATTATTCCAAATTTTAAAATATATTATGATGCAGAAATCTGAAGGAAGGCTGGGCGCAGTGACTCTATAATCCCAGCACTTTGGGAGGCTGAGGCAGGTGGATCACTTGAGCTCAGGAGTTTGAGATCAATCTGGGCATTTGGGAGCTTATTAAAATTCAGATTCTGAATTTTGAACTCTGTCTCTACAAAAAAATAAAAGTTAGGTGGGCCTGGTGGTGCATATCTGTAGTCCAGGCTACTTGGGAGGCTGAGGTGGGAGGCAGAGGTTGTAGTGAGCCGAGATTGTGTTACCGCACTCCAGCCTGGGTTGCAGAGTGAGACCCTGTCTCAAAAAACAAACAAAAAAACCTGAAGAAAGATAAATCAGAACTTTATACAGAGTGTCTATGTGATTGAATTTTGATGATTTTAACTTTATTTTGTATGTTTTTTCTGTTTTCTTAGTTTTCTCTAGTAAGCATGTAATATTTTACTATTTAGGAAAAAATGCTTTTCAGTCATTGAGAACATTGGTCGCTATAACCAAAAGTTGACCTGTGTGGCAGTGTGTATGAAACCCGAATTCTATCGTGAATTTTGTCTTTATTGTGAAACTTATTTTATAGACGTAAAACTGTAAAACACTGTGGCTGTTGAGTACATATAGTCCTAAATTTTGGTCCAGGTAAATAATTCTTTCTTATTTTTGCATGTAAAATGCACAGGATATATTTCATAATGGTATGTCACAGATAAAGTTAGATAATTGGCCGGGTGTAGTGGCTCACACCTGTAATCCCAGCACTTTGGGAGGCTGAGGCTGGTAGATCACCTGAGGTTAGGAGTTCCAGACCAGCCTGGCCAACCTGGCAAAACCCCGTCTCTACTCAAAATACAAACATTAGCTGGGCGTGGTGGTGCACACCTGTAATCCCAGCTACTAGGAAGGCTGAGGGAGAATCTCTTGAACCTGTGAGGTGGAGGTTGCGGTGACCTGAGATCGCATCACTGCACTCCAGCCTGCACGATGGAGTGAGACCATCTCCAAAAATAAAAAAGTCAGATAATTTACCACTTTAAAAATATTCAACAATTAGAAAAATAGGTCAGCATGTCAAATGGAAACTCTTTGATCCTTACTGATTTTCATGCCTAAATTTGGGCAGCATTGTGTCAGATGTAGCTAAAATAAAAAAATGATGAAAAACAAATACTAAAAGAAAGCATTCCTGAGTTTTTTCTATTTTGGAAAAACGTATTGGGCAATATACTTTTAAATAACCGTGTAAATTGATGGTAGCCGGATTATTTACAGAATTAACTTATGTCTTGTAATGGTGTTTAAACTTTAGCTGAGACACATTGAAAACAAATTAGAAGTAGCCCCTACAAGTACAGCTGTATGTGATTCTGTCATGGATACCAAGAAGTCTTCTACAAGTGCCACCCGAAAAATAAGTAGAAAAGGTATGTATGAAGTTACTTCCAAATATATAGATATATTAAATGTAAATTTTCAAAAAACAGAGACAGCTAGGACTACAGGTGTGTGCCACCACACCTAGCTAATCTTTTTATTTTTTGTAGAGATGACATCTCTCTATGCTTCCCAGGCTTGTCTTGAATTCCTGACCTTAAGTAATCCTCCCATCTTGGCCTCCTGAAGTGCTGTGATTGTAGGCGTAGCTACCACACTCAGCCTTAAATATCAGGTGTTGAGTTAGTAGTTTTGTTTCAGTTTAATCTCTTCTTATAGTCTCATGTTGCTTGCTTTTTTGTCAGACATTGACATTTCCTTTTTTCCCGTTGATACTGAGTAGCTAGGAAGCAGCCTCATATCCAGTTACTGTAGATGGTGTTCTCACCATTTTTTGATCAGGGACTTTAGCACTGTTATATCATCCTTGACAGTGAGTTTTCATTTGTTTCCAGCAATCAGAATTTAATTTTGAGGTTATATATATATCTGATTTTTTTTTTGTAATTCACAGATATATAGTGCTTTGGAAATGAAATTTAGTTGACTTAATAAGATGTATTTTTTAATTGGGATTTAAAATCATAATGGAGTATCTTTCATATGGTGACTTATAAACTGATACAATGCAAATGTTTTCTTTGGTTACCTTTTGCTTTTGATTCTGTGGTTTCTTTTTTTTCCCCCCTTTTTTGCGATGGAGTCTCACTCTGTCTCCCAGGCTGGAGTACAGTGGCATGATCTTGGCTCACTGCAACCTCTGCCTCCCAAGTTCAAGTGATTCTCCTGCCTCAGCCTCCTGAGTAGCTGGGATTACAGGTGCACACCACCACGCCCAGCTAATTTTTGTAGAGACAGGGTTTCATCATGTTGATTAGGCTGGTCTCAATCTCTTGACCTTGTGGATCTGCCCACCTCAGCCTCCCAAAGTGTTGGGATTACAGGTGTAAGCCACTGTGCCCGGCCATTCTGTGGTTTCTTAATTGGTGGGTGAACACTTGCAGGTCAGTACTGTCTACCTAAACTGTGAGAGAGTTATATATATTTATCTTTTTTTAACCTGGGAGTTTGTTAGGTTGTATCTCCTACTTCTCTTTTAAGTGAATGAGAGCCGTTGACAAAAATAAATTTTCTATTGTTTGCTCAGAGTACAATCTTTCTCTGTCCATGGAGCTACTTTAATAATTTAACCTGAGTGTTTTTCATTTACTTATGTAATATCCAACTATTAGAAATAATAGATACCTAAATTATTTTTTTAAAGATGCTAGCTAAATTCAGAGCAGTTGTATTTTGTATCATGTTCTCACGGATTTCCTTTTCCCTCAGATGGTAGACACCTGGATGATTCTTGGGTTAATGCTCCACCCTCCAAGTCCTCTAAGTCGCGAAAAGAGAAATCTCGTAGTCCTCTCAGAGCTACCACCCTGGAGAGTAATGTGAAGAAGAATAATCGTGTGGAATTTCGTGAACCTTTGGTTTCTTATAGGTTAGTATTGAAGGAAAAAAGTATCAGATAGGTTTAACCTGTAATATTTACAGTAAGAGTATACTTTATTTTCTGAGTTTTTTTAGCCCTCTGGTTGTGAAATTGTATAATACTCTAATTACCGTTTTCATTCTCCACAAAAGATGGCTACAAAAGATAGTGCAAACATGAAATACTGACTGCGGGAGCCTCTTTTATAGATAAATATTTGAGGGGGTAGAAATAGTAATAGTTGCCCCAGTCTACCTTTACTGTAATAAATACGTTTCCTAGAAACAAATTATTCCGTCTCTGGAAGTGTGGCTTTTTTCTTCTTCTTAATATCTCAGATCATTTATTTTATTTAATGAACTTTATATTGCTTACTTTTTTGTTTTTTTTTTGGGTAGCATTAATTAGTTATATAAAATTTCTGTCCTTTTGAGAAGTGAATTGATTTATTATTTTGTTGCCAGTGGCTTTCAGTAACTTAGATGTTAAATTGATGTATGAATTTTGATAGTATAGATAATATAAAATGCTTTGCATTTTTATTAACATAGTTTAAGATATTCAGCTGATAAATTTGCAGAACTTTGTATTTGAGGGACACTTTACTAATTATTTCAGTGCATTCATCTTCTTATGGCAAATATTTATAAGTAATAAACACCAGGCCTGTTTTTTTTGTTTCATTTGTAAGCATTTTTTGTGTTTTAAACACAAATCAAGAAGTTTCATGAAGAACTTGGTAGTTCTAGGTATATGTTTGTATTCTTAAATTTTATGTAACTTGGGAGATGGAGGTGGATTATAAGTTCAATTTTTAATATGTTGCATTTGATGCAATTTTGAATTATCTAGGTGAAAATATTAGGCATTTAAAAACTTGGGTAAGAATGTATGTGGGATGGCCAGGGCTGAGAATACCAATCTGGGAGGTATCAGTAGTAGTGCAGCACTAGAAGTGCTGGTAAAAATATAGAAAGAAAGTCAGGAGTTTTAGAAAACGGAGAAGGGAAAAGTTTGAAGAAGGATAATCAAAGTTCAGAATCTCTAAACACACAGATACAAGCAACTTGCCTGAAGACATAATTTTACCAGAATTGAGACTGAGTTGCTGACTTCATATTTATGTTCAGTGTCCTTCCTGCAAATAATACTACTTTATATTTAAAAGTGTGTAAATTATGGTTTTTTTTTTTTTTGAGATGGAGTTTCGCTCTTGTTACCCGGGCTGGAGTGCAATGGCGCGATCTCGGCTCACCGCAACCTCCGCCTCCTGGGTTCAGGCAATTCTCCTGCCTCAGCCTCCTGAGTAGCTGGGATTAAAGGCACACGCCACCATGCCCAGCTAATTTTTTGTATTTTTAGTAGAGACGGGGTTTCACCATATTGACCAGGATGGTCTTGATCTCTTGACCTTGTGATCCACCTGCCTCGGCCTCCCAAAGTGCTGGGATTACAGGCGTGAGCCACCGTGCCCGACCTTAAATTATGTTTTTTTTGTTTTTGAGGCAAGGTCTTGCTTTGTTGCCCAGGCTGGAGTGCAGTGGCACAGTCACGGCTCACTGTAATCTCCACCTTCTGGATTCAGGCAACCCTCCCACCTCAGCTTCCTGAGTAGCTGAGACTTACAGGCTCAAGCTACCATGCCTGACTAAATGTGTGTGTGTGTGTGCGTGTGTGTGTGTGTCTGTGTGTGTGTGTATTTTTTGTAAAGATGGGGTTTCACCATGTTACACAGACTGCTCTTGAACTCACTGGCTCAAGTGATTCACCTGCCTCAGCCTCCCACAGTGCTTGGATTACAAGACATGAGCCACTGCAGCCGGCCTGTAAATTATGTATCTTTTAAGAAAAGAAAAAAATACACAGAGGATAGCTGTGAATGGAATGCCCTCCACCTGGTGGATTCCATTCATCACTTAAAACTCTTACTACTTTCTGTGGGGAAAATAGCTAGATCTGTTTGTACCCCACTCTCATTTTCCCATCCTAGTTCATCATCCCCCTCTGCTCCCATAGTACTGTGAAACTTCCTCTATGAGAGCACTTTTAGGTTACGTTGTGTTTTGGTTCCATATCTGCCCATTAGTCTATCTAAAGATAAACATTTTATTCTCGAGCCATTAGCTTAGTGCCTAGCATGTACTAAATATTAAATAAATATTTTTTCCTAACATATTACTAGGAAAAAATTCAAATTTACAGAACAGTTGAAAGAAGTCTGTAGGAAACATCCTTATATGTATTCAGTACATATTTAATGGTGAGTGAATGAAAGACTGTGTGAAATTACTTCACTTTTTGTTGGGGAGGTGTTCATTTCCTGCTCTCTTTTGAGGTTCGGACATGATATATAACCCACCATTTTATGTTTTATTTTATTCTCTGCGTGTGCGGATTTTGGAATTAAATTATTTTAACTGAATTGTTGCAGTCTTGTTAAGATAGTGAAAATAATCTTATTTAGCCTTGGTCTTTGATGGAGGGCTCATTTCACAGCTTTTTCTTTCTCTCTCTCTCTCCCTTCCTCCCTCTTTCTCTCCCTCTCCTTCTTTTGTTTCTCTCTCCTCTCTTTCTTTCTTCCTTCCCTCCCTTCTTCCCTTCCTCTTTCTCTCTCTTTCTTTCTCTTTCTCTCTTCCCCCTCCCCTTCCCCTCTCCTCTCCACTTCCCTCTTCTCCCCTTCCCCTCCCTTCCCCTTCCTGCCTCCCTTCCTCCCTCCCTTGTTCCCTTCCTTCCTCCTTCCCTGTCTTGCCCAGGCTGCAGTCCAGTGGCTCAATCACACACAGCTCACCATAGCCTGAATCTCCTGGGCTCAAGCCGTCCTCCCACCTCAGCCTCCAGAGTAACTGGGTTTACAGACAAGCACCACCATTCCAAGCTAATTTTTGTCTTTTTTGTAGAGACAGGTTTTTGCCATGTTGCCCAGGCTAGTCTCAAACTCCTGGGCTCAAGCAGTCTGCCCACTTTGGCCTTTCAAAGTACTGGGATTACAGGTGTGAGCCATCACACTTGGCCATCCGCATCTTTTTCAAGAATCAGCCACTTGGAGCAGGGTCTAAAGTTTTTTGGGTTGTGGACCCTAATGGGAATCTGACAGAAGCTATAGACTATGGTTTTCTTAGAAAAAAATGCACGTGCTCTTCTGCTCTCAGTGGAAACAGTTACTGTGTTCTGTTGTCGTGGCTTTCAGAATCTTTGCAGTATTGAGGGTTTTATGCCTTTACCGAAATGCCCTACATCAGAGCAGTGCTATACAATAGGACGTTAATATGAGCCACACATGTAATCTCAGCATTTTAGTATGACACACAAAAAAGATATTTTGCATTCCTACATTTTTAGAACCCAGTATGTCACTTACATTACAGCAGCTGTCAGTTTTGATTAGCCACACACATCGTGTGCACAATAGCCACATGTGGCTAGTGGCTACGGTTTCAGACATTCAGGTCCAGCCTGTTGTTATATCTGGTTTTATAATATTCTTGAGTTTTTTTTTTCATAATTCATGTGCTCTTCTCACTGCTGAAACATTTGTCTTCATTAGCCTGCCTTTTCATAAACTGCTTTCCTAAAATAAGGCTTGGCCAGGCACAGTGGCTGTCACCTGTAATCCCAGCACGTGAGGTCAGGAGTTCAAGACCAGCCTGGCCAACCAACATAGTGAAATTTTGTCTTTACTAAAAACAGAAAAATTAGCCAGGTGTGGTGGCATGCCCCTGTATTCCCAGCTACTCAGGAGGCTAAGGTGGGAGAATTGCTTGAACCTGGGAGGCAGAGGTTGCGGTTAGCCAAGATTGTGCCACTGCACTCCAGCTTGGGTGATAGAGTGAGACTCCTTCTCATAAACAAATAAACGAAATTAAAATAAGGCTTTTTGGAATGACATGTAAAATAAAAATAGTCCCTGGGGAGGATTTTTGCTAGTGTTTTCTGTGAGCAATGAGTACTGACTTGTGAGAGGCACTGTGGCTGTGCCCAGGCTTCTTTACTTACTCTGACTTTCTAGATGTGCTTGATAAAGTTTGAAGCTGTCCAAAAGCACTCTGTGGTTAAGAGATTCAACATTACCAACGACATTCATTTGGAGGAAAATGTTTATTGTACTTCCACTTTATTTCTACCCCCAGTCTATTCATTAATTCGGTTCATTCTTTAGACTTGACATATGAAATGCCGGTATTTGAGAACTTTTTTTCTTGGTAAGATTTTATAGAGTAGCAAATAACAGATTTTATTGACAATTGTCAACTGGATAGCCAAATTCAGATTATAATCCTTTTTTTCTGGAGTTCTTAGGAAATCTCTCGACATATCTTTTACATATTTCTTATGTTATAATATGCAGGTTGTTATTTAGCTTATTTGCCATTTTACTTGATAGAGGGGACATTGAGTATTGAGTCTTAATATTACTAATGGTTTTTTTTGCAATCTTTAACTGGAATTTCTAGGTTTTTAATTTCTAGGTCTGTAATGCTAGCTGAGAGTTCTCGTTCAGTTTGTATGACTGGTTTCAATTTGACTAGTTTTTGTACTTTTATGAAAAGCTTTTTAAAAAATTTAGCTTTAAAATTGACAAATATAAACTATATATGTGTAGTGTACAACATCATGTTTTGATATATGTATACATTGCGGAATGGCTAAATCAAGTTATTTAACATGTATTACCTCGTGTACTTATTTTTTTGTGGTGAGAACACTTAAAATCTACTTTTAGCAATTTTCAAATATACAATATATTATTAGTTATAGTCATAGAACTTATTTTTTATTGCAGGGAAGTCCATGGTGCACCTTCCAATTTGAGTTCCAGCCATCTGGAGTCAAAGCATGCATATTGTGTAGATGTTAATGAAGAAAAGGCTGAGAGTGGGAACTGGATGAATGGCAATGGAGAACGGAATATACGTAGCTGTGATTTTGAGAGCTCCCAGTCATCTACCATTAATGATACATTTGTTAGGTTTTTAAATGATCGACCAGCAATTGATGCATTGCAAAATTCTGAATGTTTGATTAGGATGGGAGCTTCTACGAGAACTGAGGAAGAAATGCCCAGCAGAACAAAAGGAAGTGAGAACAATTTGAAGCTTTCTGTGAATAACGTGGCCCATGACACTGATCCAAAAGTGTTACGACTAACTGACTCTTCTCCATCCTCTACTAGTACTTCTAATTCCCAAAGATTAGATATTTTAAAGCGGCGACAACATGATGTCAAACTGGAAAAACTTAAGGAACGGATTAGAAAACAATGGGAACACTCAGGAGAAACAAATGGCCGAGGCCAAAGGCTGGGTCATATTGACCATCCAGTAATGGTTGTTAACGTGGATAACTCAGTAACAGCAAAAGTCAGAAAAGTGGCAGCAGCACCACCTGCGCCAGCATATAAAGGTTTGTGATCAGTTTCCATGTCTTCTGTTCCCGGCTTCCTTGTTCTTCTTTCTCCTAGCTGTATTTGAATAGAGAGGATCATCTTTGGAACAGGATGTTATTCTCAAATCAACTGCGTAAGAAATTATTTCAACATACATGTTAAAAATGCAGATTACTAGAGCCAAAAAATTCCAACTCGGGGCCCATCCCCTAGTCCTAAGTCAGATTTTCTGGGACTGGGTCCAGAATTGGATTTTTTAATGAGTCCTTCAGGGGATTCTTATAGTTTGAGAACCACTAGTGGACATTTACTAAGTTATACAAATAATAATTCATCCTGTTTTCAGGGAACTGAAAGAATACTGCCCTTATGTGCTGCCATTGTATTTGGATTGTTATTAGGAATTATTTCAAAAGTAATATTTGAAAGACAATTCCATTTCTAATGAATATTTGAGTACAGAGTATCTTGACACTGGCATTGATCCTGTTGATACTTTAACCTTCAAATTTTAATATGAACGATTTACTGCCTCCATATTTAAGAAAACAATATTTAAATCACATTTATGCCAACATTGGTAGATTTTCATTAGAAAGTACTCTTTAGAGCTTTTTTTTAAAAAGCCAACTCAAGTTTTTATATATGGTTGTTTTAAGGAGTTTCTGTTTTTCTATTTTTATTTTGATGTTCCGGAAATTATTTTCACAGGGTCATCCATGTAAAGTTTTTAATGAAAGATTGATTTCTTGATTAGTTTAATTTATGTTAGATTTTCTTACTTAAACTTCTGCCAGAGTAGCCCTTTTTGTGTGCATGGGACGGGTATTTTTTCCAATTTTAGTTTTTGTATATATTCTTAGGCAGATCAAAATATTATAATGATGTTTCTTGTATTAATTTTTTTTTCTTAAAGATGTAGTCTCGCTCTGTCACCCAGGTTGGAGTGCAATGGCCTGATCTTGGCTCACTACAGCCTCGTCTCCTGGATTCAAGCATTTATCTTGCCTCAGCCTTCTGAGTAGCTGGGATTACAGGCACCCACCTCCATGCCCAGCTAATAGTTGTGTTTTTAGTAGAGACAGGGTTTTACCGTGTTGGCCAGACTGATCTTGAACTCCTGACCTTAGGTGATCCATTCACCTTGGCCTCCCAAAATACTGGGATTTATAGGCATAAATCTTCACACCTGGCCTGTTTCTTCTATTAAAGTAACTAACAATCTAAGGCACTTTTTTTTTTTACTGTAATCAGTTTTGTTTTGTATTTCTCTATTGACTCCAACTTTTCTCTGACAAGTTTTGCAGTTTTTTGTGGTCCTAAGGCAACTTCAATCATGTTTTTCTAGAACACATCCACTGCATACAGATTTAGCAATTATTTGTTTTGTTTTGTATTGTTTACTGTGTTTTGCTTGTGATCCTCAGTGTGAATTAGATAAAAATAGATGATTTACATTTCATTCTAGCTAATTTGTGAGAAAAATTGTGACCAAATCACTTTAAAATACTGAAGAATTGCTGTTGTCCAATATTATGATTAATAATGTTTTATTAATTATTAAATATAGTAGTGATTACCCATCTCTTTGCTATACTTAATGTCAGAACTATTAAAATACAGATTCCACATTTAAGCTTTGTTTTTATTACAAGCCAAAGTTCTGACACACCAATGATTATTCTACTAAGAAAAAGTCAAAATGGTCAGTTTGAATTCATATTTTGTAATAATTTACAAAAACCTGAAAGTTAAAAATAATTTTATAGAATGAGAGTATCCTAACTATAACTTTCTTTGAGTTGATGACTGGATTTCCCATAGTCCTTTTACGATTTTTTTTAA
The DNA here is from genome assembly GCA_031835075.1 of Saguinus oedipus. Lineage (NCBI taxonomy): Eukaryota > Metazoa > Chordata > Mammalia > Primates > Cebidae > Saguinus > Saguinus oedipus. Next base: position 45,928,854 of record CM063190.1, read on the forward strand.
TGTGCTAGTTTTTATATTAAAATATTTTATAAATACAACTTTTGGAGGGGTTACTTTAAAAAAGGTAGCAAACATTTGAGAACTCATTGTAGAATATGGCTCACAATGTCCTAAGCAATGGATTTTTTTTTTCTAACAATAAAAAACTGTTTTTCCACTGGGTGTGGTGGCTCATGAATGTAATTCCAGCACTTTGGTAGCCCAAGGCAGGCGGATCATGAGGTCAGGAGTTCAAGACCAGCCTGGCCAACATGGTGAAGCCCCATCACTACAAAAAAGTTAGCTGGGCATGGTGGCACGTGCCCATAATCTCAGCTACTCTGGAGGCTGAGGCACGAGAATCACTTGAACCTTGGAGGTGGAGGTTTCAGTGAGCTGAGATAGCGCCACTGCACTCTAGCCTGGGTGACAGAGGGAGATTCCTGCCCCTGCCAAAAAAAAAAAAAAGGAAAAAAGAAAAACTTTTTCTGCCAACTTTTTGTAGTATAAATTAAAAGCAAATTAAAATACTATATTCTAAAGTGACATTTTAACTTCATTTGTTTAAAGACATAATAAATTCATTTTGTTCACAGTCCAAAAGATGAGTGTACCTTGAAAAGTTCTGCCACTCTTGTGCTTTCTGGAGGTTACTTGTGTTAACAATTTGTGTATCCTTTCAGAGATAATTTCTGCAAGGACAAGCAAATAGGAGTATGTGTGTATTGTGTGTATGTGTATTTATTTTCTTCTTTTTATATAGTTATTAGCATAGTAAACTCATTTTGCACCTTGATTTTTTTATTTTTTAAAGAAACACAAGTGTTCTATGATTCTGCTTTAAAAATGTGAAATGGTGAACATGGATGGTATTTGTGTGATTCTTTCTTGTACCGTATTTAGTTGTTTGCCTATCTTTTTCTTCCTGGTGTAAATGCCCATGAAGATAAAGAGCCTAGCATGGTCACGCTTATTTTATCTCAGAGCCTAGTACAGTGTCATGGACGTAAATAAGTGCACAGTAAATTTTTTATTCTATTAAGTAAATTTAACCGGTAAGAATAGTGGACAAAGAAATGGAAATAAAGACTTGGGGACAGAAAGAGAAACTGATGTAGCTAGTGAAATCTTAAAGTTAACATAAGATGCAAATACAAAGAAAGACTCCCATAGAGATATATGTTTCCTAAAGAGGAGAGTCTCCTTTAGGAAAGTTAGAGGGTTAAATGTTAAAGAGTTAAAAGACGGTTAAAAGTTAGAGGGTTAAATGCTGAGTAGTGGTATTAGGTGATGGTGAAAGTTGAGAAAGACAGAAATAGATTTGCACAGAACTGTCACACTTCCTTTTTTTTTTTTTTTTAAAGTTTTTGCAGTCTATTAATGCTCATGAAAAATCTGCAGTCATCACAGATAAAGTCATTGCAGAATCTTTACTCCTGTTTTTAGCCTTTGCAGTCCGTCTGACTTTCTTCATTCTGTTCTTGTGTTCCTTTTGCTGTTTCCTTAAGGTCTTTTTTTCTCTCATGCAGGCCATTTCTTAAAAGTCTGTGTTTGGTCTCATTTTTCATTGCATAATCCAAGGAATCTTAAATCATGCTGAAGCCATTTGTCTTGTCACCAGAAGAATGGGTTCTGAATCCAAATACGAAGATGACATTGGTGTGGTTTTGTACATTTGGGCTACTTTTTCCCAAATTTCTGTCTTTGGTACTGTTCCCTCTCCAGGGTAAAGCACATCTATGACTGTCTGTGCCCCCTGAAGTAGATGACTGGTCATGAACTTCTAGTACAAATAGTTATTGTATCGTTCATGATGGCGATCAGTCCTCAGACAGCCAGGCGGAACTGCCACATCTTTTTAATGACAAGCTATATTTTGCAATAAACTGAACTTTTTTCCTTATGTAGATATAGACCTAGTGGTGTGTTCCTTCCCACAGATGTGTGAAATTAAACTTATGCTATTGTACCTAATAGCTGAATAGATTATTTACTATTAGACATGTAATTAATTTACCAGTACATTTTCTCTTATACCTGTGAAGTACTACTACCAGTTTTTTACTCCAGCCTATTCTTTACATTGACTTAATTGTACAATTATTTATTGGTTGCTAATTCTTTGGTAAGTTGAGCCCATTTTAAGATATAAATCTTTATACTACTTTGGTTATCATTTTATTATTATTTTATTGTTTTGACAAAACAAAGTTCAGTGTATTTCTTAAATAATAGTGATAATTCATTTTATTTTGTTTTTTGAGACAGAGTCTTACTCTGTCTCGTAGGCTGGAGCGCAGTGGTGCAATCTCAGCTCACTGAAACCTCTGCCTCCTGGGTTCAAGTGATTGCCGTGCCTCAGCCTCCAGAGTAGCTGGGATTACAGGCACATACCACCATGCCTAATTTTTGTATTTTTGGTAGAGATAGGGTTTCACCATGTTGGCCAGGCTGGTCTCAAACTCCTGGGCTCAACTCCACCTACGTCAGCCTCCCAAAGTGCTGGGATTACAGATGTAAGCCATCATGCCCGGTTAGAGTAGGGATAAATTTGAAGTGGAAAACCAAATGATAATTCCTAGGAAATCCCATGTGTGTCAGGTTTCTTGAGAAATTGAAAAAATATGTTTGAAAGACCTGTTTTCCACACTTTGGACACAATTTGCCCATATAAACGTCAGCTTGCCCATTTGTTCAATCATAGGCAAAAACCCATCAATGGTAGCAATTATAATGCCTGTCTTCAATGACATGAAGAATACATAGTGTTGTCTCTCCCTTAATCTGGAGAAGGGTAGTTCGTCCCTTTGAAATTCATGATTTATGATAGGTATTCTTTTATCATGTAATTTAGTGCGTTTCCACTTTTAGTCTTTTCGAATGAATGTATATTGCTTTATTTCACTGATGCTTACTTTTCCCAAACAGTATGTGTTAACATACTATGTGGTAGCTAATTATTCGTTCTCATTTTTTTCTTTTTTTTTGTTCTTTCATTTTACTCATTACTAAGTATCACAGAGTATACATTCCTCTTTTAAAAACTTATAAAAGCTGCTCAGCATCATTAGTTATTAGAGGAATATAAATCAAAACCACAATGTGATACTACTTTATGCCCACTGGGGTGGTTATACAATAAGTATTGGCAAGGATGTGGAGAAATTAGGACCCTGATACATTGCTGGTGAGAATGTAAAATGGTACAGCTGCTTTAGAAAACAGTTTGGTAGACTAGGTGCAGTGGCTCATGCCTGTAATTTCAGCATTTTGGGAGACCAAGGTGGGTGGATCACTTAAGGTTAGGAGTTTGAGACCAGCCTGGCCAACATGGTGAAACTCCGTCTCTCATAAAAATACAAAAAAATTACCTGAGAATGGTGGTGTATTCCTGTAGTCCCAGCTACTCAGGAAGCTGAGGCAGGAAAATCACTTCAATCCAGGAGGCAGAGGTTACAGTGAGCCAATATTGTGCCAGCCATTGTACTCCAGCCTGGGTGACACATTGAGACGCTGTCTCAAAAAATAAAATGAAATGAAATAAGAGAGATAAGGTAAAATAAGTAAAATACAATTTGATAGTTCCTCAATAAGTTAAACACAGAGTTGCTGTATGACCCAGAAATTCTACTTCTAGATATGATACCCAAGGAAATTTAAAACATCTACCCAAAAACTTACACAAGAATGTTTATAGCAGCACTTTTAGAAATAGCCAAAAAGTAGAAAAAACCCAAATGTCTATTGGCTGATGAATGGATAAAGTATTGGTATATTCATACAATGGAATATCACTTGGCAATAAAAAGGAATAAAGCCCTGATCCATGTTACATGATGGGTGAACCTTGAAAACATTATGCAAAGTCAGATAAAAATAAGTCATAAAAGACCACATGTTATATGATTTGGTTTATATGAAAGTCCAGAATAGGAAAATCCATAAAGATAGAAAGTAGATTAGTAGTTTCCAGGGGAGGAGGGGATCATATGACGAGTGACTGCTAATAGGTACAGGGTTTCTTTCAGGGTTTAGGTAATGACAGTAGTTGTGCAGTTTTGTGAATATACTGTAAACCACTGAATTGTACACTTAAAAGAGTTAATTTTATGTTTGTCAATTATATATCACTTTAAAAAGTATAACAAACTTTGATAAGAATATCCTATATTACTGATATGTATTAGGTTTCAACCCTTCAGAGACCAAGATTCGAACACCTGACGGGAAAGTGTGGCAGGAGGCCGAGTTTCAAAACATGAGTAGAGAACTGTATCGAGATTTAGCACTTCACTTTGCAGGTGAGAATAGAGCTTTCTTCTGTTCGAGTATTTTGTCATACGTGCTGTGCAGTTTATAATATTTACCCATAAAATTGTCACCAAACTAACAATATTTTCTTTCTCTAACCGCCTGGTATACTGAAGCTGTGGTGGTTTGAGGCATAAGGCTCTCTTCGCCTCTAGGCTCAGCTCCAGGTTTAAAATTAGCCTGCATGATTAATGAGACAGAAACTAGGCTATTTTTAAACTGAGAGACTTTCAGAGTTGAGACTGCTTGATTTGAAGGAAATATAGCAAAATTTAGTTGAAGTTTACTTCTTAGGTGTCTGAGATCTTTGACGTAGTAAGCAATTTGGCAGGCAGCAGATAAGATACTTATATGAGAGCGAGATACAAAAAAATAAGTATTATAGGAAGGGATTAAGTTAGGAATTAGAAGTAAGAGGAACCCATGGAGACTGGAAGGGGCTGATAGGAAGGTCACGCTAGTAATAGTGCTACCTACCGAATGGTGTGAGCTCGGGCAACATGCTGAGTGGTCTTTTGTTTTTTTTTTGAGTTGGAGTCTCACTCTGTCGCCAGACTGGAGTGCAGTGGCATGATCTGGTCTCACTGCAATCTCTGCCTCCCAAGGTCAAGCAATTGCCCTGCCTCAGCCTCCCAAATACCTGGGACTACAGGCATGTGCCACCACACCCAGCTCTTTTTTTGTATTTTTTAGCAGAGACAGAGTTTCACCAGGTTGACCTAGGTGGTCAAGATACCCTGACCTTGTTACCTGCCTGCCTCAGCCTCCCAAAGTGCTGGGATTACAGGCGTGAGCCACCACGCCCAACCGGTCTTTTGTAGTTCTTACAGTTGAAGAAATGGAGGTTCAAAGAGTAATTTTCTTAGAGTTGGATAGAGTAGTTGAGAATTGAAGCCAAGATTCAAAACTAACTCTGTCTGATTCTAAAATGTCAGGTTTTTGTAGTAAGCCCTCATAAAGCTTCTGGTAATACATTTCTGTGACATTAAGTGTCCAGTCCAGTTTTCTTGCTATTATTATATATTCAGAAATTTTTTTCTCATGTGGAAAGGAAGAATAATGTAATTGTTAAGGGCAGAGATTTTGGAATCAGCTTTCAAGGGTTCCAGTTCTGGCTCTGCCACTTATTAGCTGAGTATATTAGCTGTGTTACATAACTTCTCTTTCTTGGTTTTCTCATCTGCGAAATAGGAATAACAACAATATACCTGATAGGATAGTATCATTATAGACTAGTAGAAAATGTCAAAAGACTTTTGTAGTCTGTCTTCTCTTTTGTTAATGGTAGATGAACTATGATGTTCCTAGCTAAGACTAACCCATCTACTTGTCTTTTAGATTCCATTTGATCCTGTGCATTTAAGAATGTTACTTCAGCCTTATTTCCTTTTTTCTTTGCATCAGCAAGTTTTCCCTCCACCAGATCATGCTCATCCACATACCATGTGATAGCATTCTGTTATATCAGCCACTGTAAAAGAACCCCTCTTTTGGCCTTACTTTTCTCCAGCTGCTGCCCTGTTTCTTTCTTGTTTTCAGCAAAACCACAAAAAGTTGCTTTATGCCCATTGTCTCCAATTTGTCTTCTCTCTTTCTCTTACATTCTTTCTGTAGATGTTTGTCCCTTTTTGTCAAGATCATTGGCTGGGCGCCGTGGCTCACGCCTGTAATCCAGCACTTTGGGAGGCTGAGGCAGGTAGATCACAAGGTCAGGAGATTAAGACCATCCTGGCCAATACAATGAAATCCTGTCTCTACTAAAAATACAAAAATTAGCTGGGTGGAGTGGCGTGTACTTGTAATACTTGGGAGACTGAGGCAGCTACTTAGGAGGCTGAGACAGGAGAATTGCTTGAACCAGGGAGTCTGAGGTTGCAGGGAACCAAGATTGTGCCACTACACTCCAGCCTGGCGGCGACAGAGTGAGACTCTATCTCGAAGGAAAAAAGGAAAAAGAAAAAAGAAAAGATCATCAATGGCTTCCACATTGCTAAATGCAGTATTTAATACTAATTCGTTATCTTGATCTCTCAGCAGCATGATCGATCACTTCTTTGAAACTGTTCACTTGACATCTAGAATACTATAAGTATCTGGTTTTCCTCATAAGTCTATGCTTTTTCAGTTGTTTTTTTCCTAACCATCGAGATGCCCCGGCCTCAGTCCTCAGTGCTTGGGCAGGCAGGTTGGCTGGCTTGCTTTCTTTCTCTCCTCTCTCTCTTAAAAACAAATTTGTTTTCTTACCTTAACCCTTCCTTTTCTTCCCTTTCTTTCATTTGCTCTCTCTTTAGTCCCCCTCCTTCTACTCACTCTATTTTTCTTTCCTTCTTCTTTTTTTAACAACTTATCTATATGCATACAAGGCAGATTTATCTAGTCTCATGGCTTTAAATGTTCTCTGTTGCTAATGATTCCCACAATAATGTCTTTAGCCCACACTTTCCCTCTGAACTCACGTATATGCAGCTGCTACTTCTGTATCTCCCCTTGATTGTATAACAGATCTCTCAACCTTCGTACATCCAAAATGGAACTAACTAAATAACTGCGGTCGTGTCACACCCCAAACCTGCTACTCTAGTAGTGCCGCCGTGTGGTTAATTCTTTCCCCGTAATTGTTCCCAGTCTTGTCATTCTTGAATGCCACACCCCCATCTCATATTATCTAATATTGTCTGAAATATACTTAGAATATAGTCACGTTCACCACCTCTCTCACCTCTACCTAGATCGAAGCCACCATTAGTTTCTTATCTGGATTACTCCGGTAGTCTCCTCTCTGGTCTCCCTCTGTCTGCTCTTCTGATGAGTCTTGTCATCACAGCTTGCTAAAATTTAATTTAGATCGTGTTGTTCCTTTGTTCATAATCTCTCAACAACCGTCCATCTCACTCGAGTAAAACCTGAAATTCTCTCAATGGCCTGCATAGCCCTACATGATCTAGCCCTTAGTTATGTCTCTGACCCTAGTTCCTACTATTCTCCCTCACACTGACCTGCTTCCTTTTTTTTTTTAGGTACTAGGTATGCTCCTGCTTTAAGGCCCTTACTTATACTTACTTCCACTCTGTCCAAAATGCAGAGCTCCACATATATTTTAAACCACATTTATTCTGATCCGTAATTGAGGCTAAGTTTTGAAACTTAACGTGTGTAATCAGTGTATTTCTGCAAGTTGGATTTTTTAAAAAGTAGTGAGTAGTAATGTATATATAAAACACCTTTTATATATACACTATCATAGCATTATCATAAAGAGACCCTAATTTAATAATATTGAGTATCTTGTAAAGTTTTTACATAGAAATTTCTAAATGAGATAGGAATCTGTGAGAATGCTCACCTCTGAGATTCTATAAAATGCAGTGACCCTGACTTGGAAAGCATTTGTGAAACTAGGTGAATTTCTCGAGTCTCCTAGAAGAATAAATAGGTTACAAAGAATTGGAACCCAGCAGTGGAGCAGTGGTAATCTTTAGATTTTTCCACATCCTGTTTTCTATAAAAGGGGTTGATGTTGGTATTATACAGCCATAGAAATAGCCTCAGTGTAGGTTTCTTTTTCCCTACCTGCAGCATATACTTTATACTGATTTTTCCTGAGGTGGGGGGAGGATAAGTGAGTGAGAATCATTGTTATATTTGCTGTAAATGTTTCTACATTTCAGATGATATTTCTATAAAGGAGAAACCTGCCGAAAAAAGTAAAGAGAAGAAAGTAGTCAAGCCAGTACGAAAAGTCCAAAAAGTAGCACAGTTATCAAGTACAGAATGCAAAACAGGTTCGTTTTCTCAATAACATGTCCATCCCTTTAAAAAAAATTTTTTTTGTAATTATACTTTAAGTTCTGGGATACATGTGCAGAACGTGCAGGTTTGTTGCATAGGTGTACACATGCCATGGTGGTTTGCTGCACCCATGAACCTGTCACCTACATTCGGTATTTCTCCTTGTGCTATCCCTCCTCTAGCCCCCATCCCCCAACGGGTCCTGGTGTGTGATGTTCCCCTCCCTGTGTCCATTTTTCTCCAAGTTCTCACTTAGGAGTGAGAACATGTGATGTTTGGTTTTCTGTTCCTGTCTTAGTTTGCTGAGAATGATGGTTTCCAGCTTCATCCATGTCCCTGCAAAGGACATAAACTCATCATTTTATATGGCTGCATAGTATTGCATGGTGTATATGTGCTACATTTTCTTTATCCAGTCTGTCATTAATGGGCATTTGGGTTGGTTCCAAGTCTTGCTGTTGTGAAGAGTGCTGCAATAAATAATACATGTACATGTGTCTTTATAGTAGAATGATTTATAATCCTTTGGGTACATACCCAGTACGGGATTGCTGGATCAAATGTCATTTCTCGTTCTAGATCCTTAAGGAATTGCCACAGTGTCTTCCACAATGGTTGAACTAATTTATACTCCCACCAACAGTGTAGAGAAGCATTTCTTTTTCTCCACATCCTCTCCAGCATCTGTTGTTTCCTGACTTTTTAATGATCACCATTCTAACTGGCATGAGATGGTATCTCAATGTGGTTTTGATTTGCATTTCTCTAATGACCAGTGATGATGAGCTTTTTTTCGTATGTTTATTGGCTGCATAAATGTCTTCTTTTGAGAAGTGTCTGTTCATATTATTGCCCACTTTTTGATGGTTTTTTTTTTTTTTCTTGTAAATTTGTTTAAGTTCCTTGTAGATTCTGGATATTAGCCCTTTATCAGATGGATAGATTTCAAAGATTTTCTCCCGTTCTGTAGGTTGCCTGTTCACTCTGATGGTAGTTTATTTTGCTCTGCAGAAGCTCCTTAGTTGAGTTAGATCCCATTTGTCCACTGTGCTTTTTGTTGCCATTGCTTTTGGTGTTTTAATCATGAAGTCTTTGTTCATACCTATGTCCTGAATGGTGTTGCTTAGGTTTTCTTCTAGGGTTTTTATGGTTTTAGGAATTACATTTAAGTCTTTAATCCATCCTCATATAAAGTTACATATTACTGTTAGCAAATGTTCTCATTGTTTGGCACATATAAAAATTTAATACATTTATGTATCGTGTGTGTGTGTGTGTTAAGGTTTAATTGACATAAACTGGACATATTTAGAATGTATAGTTTGATACATTTTCATAATTTTATACATCCATGAAACCATTTGTTCACCATATGTTCATCAAGATACTGAACATATCTGTCATCCCCTCAATTTTTTTCTATGATTATTTTTAATAAGAGTTAACCAGATTAAAGGTAATTTTTATGTGGTGAACTTTTCTATACAACGGGATTGTTTCTGACTGTCACTAATTCCTTTGACTTATTCTCAAGAGAATAAATTTTGCACATCAGAACTACGATGTTTCATACTAGTATTGGTCAGGTGGAAGTCTGGATAGCTCAGGAATGGACAAAAGAATTCTGTAGTTCCATGACATTTTGGCCTTCATCCAAAGTGCTCAGATCTATAACTAGCTTTGTTCCTTTGGTAAATGAGCTAATTGTAGTGTTCCTTGGTTTTCCCATATGTAAAATGGGAAAGCAGTATTATTTATCCCACTTGCTGTGAAAACTAGGAGTTAATACCCAAAAGCACTCATTATAATGCCTGGCATATGATAAGCACTCTACTGTTAGTATGATTACATTAATAATAGTAATTACTATTTCTGGCTATATTGAAACTGGCTATTCGGAATGTCATATTCATCTCAGTAATTTGGGCCAAGAGAATGGAGAAAGTTGGGACCTGTCACTTTCGGTCTGGAGACATTCTAAATTAATTAATTCATTATACAAATATTAATATTTTTGAGCATTTGTTATGTGAGGCACTGTGCGTACTCCACTTAGACAATATATTGATGAGCCAGGTGCATCTAGCCCCTGCCTTCATGGAGCTTATAGTCTTGTCAGGAAATAGTAGATAAAGGATGAAGAGTGCTGCGGCAAGACGTCACAATGTGTTATGAGAACATCAGGGCAAAACCGACGGGGTACTGGTTTCTGATCAGACATCCCGTTTTTCTAGTCAAACAATCAGTGGAATGGCAGGTAACACATTTCGTGACACTCATTGTTAACTTTAGGTGTCAGAGTGACACTGGCTATATACAGATAAAAAAATAAAATTTACAATAAACAAGTTATCTGAGCATTAACAAATACATTTTATTTATTTATTTATTTATTTTTGAGACAGAGTCTTGCTCTGTCACCCAAGCTGGTGTACAGTGGCACAGTCTTGGCTCACTACAACCTCTGCCTTTTAGGTTCAAGTGATTCTTGTGTCTCAGCCTCCCAAGAAGCTGGGATTACAGGCGTGTGTCACCATGCCCAGCTAATCTTTGTGTTTTTAGTAGAGACAGAGTTTTGCCATGTTGGCCAGGCTGGTCTTGAACTCCTGGCCTCAAGCAATCCACCTGCCTTAGCCTCCCAAAGTGTTGGAATTACAGGTGTGAGTCACCATGCCCAGCCAATAATTACATTTTTAAAAAGTATTATGTTTCATGTGGCATTGTTAACATTATGTAATACTGTTGGCAGAGGCATAGTTTGAAATGAAGCACAGGGACCACTATAGTTATGAATGCTAATATTGGATTGTATTCATCCAGTTTTGTGGTAGGCTAATTCTCATGTATGCACTGACAATGAGCTAGAGAGTCATTAAATGTGCTAATGCTGTATTAATAGTTTATGTCGTGAAAATCCTGTTTTTTTTTTAAACCAATGACTCTGTGTAACTGTTCCAGAAAGTTAGCATTTAGAAATAATCACTCAGCATATTCAGATGCCAACATGTATAAATAACTACCCAGTGTATTCATGGTTACTTGTTTTTGATTCAGAAAATCAGGCCGAAATTAAAGAGAAGTCTGTTCTCTCATTTTATGTAAGAACGTGAAGTTTCTTATAAATAGATTGAGCAATGCACTTAAAACCCTTTAAATGTTTTAGATAGACTGTATAAGGTTAATAACAAAGTGCAAAAACATTTATAAAGTAAACAGCACACATTATAACACACCTTTTATCATTGATGTTTTTACTAAAATGATACTTCCCTTTAAACTTGTAAATTAAAGCCCTTTTTAAGGAAACTCTAAATGGAATGTCTTTTATTATAACAACAATAAAATAGCATCACACACAGCTGGAAAAATAGAAGACAGATAAACCCACTATCCAGACTTCAATAAAGAAACTAGTATTATTTTGTATGTTTCCTTATATTCATTTTAAAATCGTAATAGTATGTGATGGTAATCACTATATATACACATTCTTTTGGAATATGTAAAATTTCATTTTTTTGTTAGCATCTTTTCACAAGAACATTTCTGTTGTTTCTTATGAAAATTGTCATTTGTAATGGTCATACAGTATTCTAGTAGAAACAGTAACTGTTCACATTCTTCAGTATTTAGTTACTTCTGTTACCTAAAAATGATACAGTCAACATTTTCATTTACTTTTTTCTTTCTTTTAGGCTATTTATATGGCATAAATTTCTGTTTATTGGATTATTGATCAAAGGGAATGAATACTGTTAGGGTCCCTGGACACGTAATCCCATGTTTGCCTTTTTTTTTTTTTTTTTTAAAAGAAACTATGCCCAATTATATTTCAGCAAGTAATATATAACAGAATGATTTTATTATAATTTTACCAGAATTGGCTATTAATGTAAAAATGTTTAAAATAATTTAATTAGGCTTGAAGTGCTACTACGTTATTTTCATTGTCATTCTATTTATTCCTTCATTTTCTTTTTTTGTGTTCTGTTCCTTTCTTTTCTCGTTTTGTTTTGTCTCCCTCCCTCCCTCCCTCCCTCCCTCCCTCCCTCCCTCCTTCCTTCCTTCCTTCCTTCCTTCCTTCTTTCCTTCCTTCCTTCCTTTCCTTCTTTCCCTCTTTCCTTTCTTTCCTTTCTTTTCTATTTCACTCAGTTGCCCAGGCTGGAATGCAGTGGCATGATCATAGCTGACTGCATCCTTGAACGCCTAGGTTCAAGTGATCCTCCCACTTCAACCTCCTGAGTAGCTGGAACTATAAGCACGCATCACTGTACCCAGCTAATTTTTTTAAGTCTTAATTATTTGTAGAGACAGGGTCTTGTTATGTTTCCGAAGCTGGATTCAAACTCCTGACCCCAAGCAGTCCTCCTGCCTCAGCTTCTCAAGGTGCTGGGATTACAGGCATGAGCCACCATGCCTGGCCTCTATTTCTTATATTATTTTGCATTTTAACACTTTTATTCCATGTTTATTTTTTAGTTTCTATTTTGAAAACAGTCTTTTATTTCATTTTTTTTTTTAAGTCACTGTCTATTTTGAGATGATTGCTTAATTTTTAGTTTCTTACAGTCTGAAGCTAGTAGATGAAAATATTTTTTTTCCTTTTGGTAAACAGCTGTATTTATTGAAACACACTTATTTTTTATGAATTTTTATGATGAGGGCCATTTAAAATGATTGTACTTTTTAAATGTTACTGTTTTGTACATAGAAAGTAGTATGTACTTTTGGTACATATCTGTAAAATATAATGTGAAGGTTCCTGTAATACCGTCCCCCTTCAAAAGTAATCACTGTTAACTCTGTAATATGTTTCCTCAAAATTTTTTACATGTTCTTTGACTTTTTTTTCAGCAAACCAAACACTTGTATGTTAAGACATATTTTTGTTCTGTCAAATTTACTGCCTTAGTTCTTTTTTTTTTTTTCGAGATGGAGTTTTGCTCTGTTGCCCAGGCTGGAATGTGGTGGGATGCAATCTTGGCTCATTGCAACCTCTGCTTCCTGGGTTCAAGCGATTCTCCTGTCTCAGCTGTCCTAGTAGTGGGATTACAGGTGCCCACCACCACTCCTGGCTAATTTTTTGTAATTTTAGTACAGATGGGGTTTGGCTACGTTGGTCAGGCTGGTCTTGTGCCTTAGTGGTTGAGGTTTAAGAATCATTATTTGGTATTTAACTTTCAAAGCATTGTACACTTATTTCAGATATGTGGGTAAATCAATATATAAACAAATGGTTAACTGACTTGGGGAGCTTAAGGTTTAAAGATACCGTTATATTGTAAATCTTCTGACCTTGACAGATGAGCATAAGATTAATAATAAAACCTGTATGGTTGAGTCTATATACTTCTTAGAATTAAAATTTAAGTTTTAAATTCAGTGCAATGTATTTTTTTTAGGTAGTAGTCATCTTATAAGTACATCTTCTTGGCGAGATGGACAAAAATTAGTAAAGAAGATTCTGGGACCTGCACCCAGAATGGAGCAAAAAGAGCGAAGAACAGCATCAAGTGACAGAGGTGGAAGAGAAAGAACCAAATCTGGCAAGTGCTGTAATTAAAATTGTTGAGAAAACAATTAATTGATATTAAGTACTTAGAGAATGAAAAAGTACTCTTTAAGAATGTTTTAGGGTTTTGCTTTATAATTTTGAATGTAGCTCAAAAAAGAAAAAATGTTCTATTGGGCTTGTTTGTGGATAATATCTGCATGTAGGTGTTATGTTCATGTGTATGAAGAATTGGGTTTATGCTGCATTAATTACATTTAGCTGTCATTGTGAATATGAAAGCATTATTTTAATGAAATCATATTAGACTTTTAGGGATATTGGAGAGAATCAAGTCCAATCTGGTTCATCCCAACATATTCAAGCAAACATGGACAAACATTCACAAGGTTGGATTTTTTTATTTGACAGATTAGGGAACAGGCTCCAAAAGAGAAGTTATTTTTCCCAAGGTTGTGTAGTCAGTGGGGGCTAGATTTGGGGGTGGAACTGTTCAGTTTGACCCTCAAGTCCACTGTTTTTCTCCTATCAAAGTTTCTTGAGTAAGTGCTATTTCAAATAACTGGTTAGTGTTTCGTGAACACTAAGTTTTGGAAATGAAACATAAATGCTCATTTGCCAGTTTTATTTTTCAGCCAAATTTGCTTCAGTTCAATTTGAACTTCTGGAATGGACTGAGGAAGATGCAGTTACAACTACTAATTTGGCATATAGAAGTCAATATACACACATAATTCTCTGTATTTCGGCCTCTTCACTTTTATCTAGCTTGTAAATACACTCATGTGTATTCTCAAGCCACATTACCAAATATTTAGATGATAAAATTATTTTTTTCTGTTTATTTATGTTTTTTCATCCTTCACGGAAGAGTTGTAGAGGCTTATTCAACAAATATTTACTGAGTGCCCACTATATAGTAGGCACTACTCTAATCTCTAGGGTTTCAGAATAAGCAAAATAGACCAAAATATCTGGCCCTGTAGAAGAAGCATTCCAGTAAAAGGAATCATTATGTTCTTCATATGTTTCTTGCTAAATTTTGCCTTTTCTCTCTGGAAATAGGGTCAAATACACACAATTTAAAAAATATTTCAGCATTTGTTTTATGGATGTTTAAAAATGTAAGTGTGATCAGATGAGAGACCAATTTTAATCTTTTCCTCATATCAACAGGAAATGTAAATTAAAGTCTCAGAAATCCTTTGATTAACTTCTCTGAACATAGCTCTATTTCATGTAATTATGAAATGGGTTAGTGTTGTAGAATTTTCAGAAAAACTAACACTTTGAGTGCCATTATTATTTGGCATATGCAGTCTGGTTTTTGCAGAGCTTCAAAAAATATCTTTTTTAAGATTATTAAGATATTTCCATTTCCTTGCTTCTCATTGGATGCCTTCCACTGAAGAGATTGTTGACTTTTTTATAACAGCCTTTTAAGGGGTGTGGAAAGAGAGAAATAGTAACATTAAATATGTGTATGAGAGAGAAATCAAAATGCTAAATATTCATATCAATCATAAGAGCTATCCTTTTTTTCCAAAAATATTTAAAACTGTATTAAAAAAAAACCCAAGGAAATATAGTTTTTCAGAAGATTGAGATCCTTCTTTTACTGCCAAAAAGGGAGGTTTTTCTTTGCTTTTATAATATTCTTCAGAAGACTATAGAATATTTCATTTGAGTTTAAGATAAAGTAAAATGCTCTAATTTTCTTGTTAATGCAGTTAAATCTTAGGAATGAATATAGAATTTCAATATATCACTAACAGTTCATACTTTGCAGGGGGTCACATTGGAAGAGCAGAATCTGATCCCAGATTGGACGTTTTCAATAGACATCTTCAACGAAACTCAGAACGTTCAAGAAGTAAATCTCGGTCTGAAAATAACATAAAGAAACTAGCTTCATCTCTTCCAGATAATAAACAGGAGGAAAATACTGCCTTAAATAAGGACTTTTTACCTGTTGAAATTCGTGGCATTCTTGATGACCTGCAGCTGGATTCTACAGCTCACACTGCAAAGCACGATACCGGAGAGGTGCAGAATCAGAAGTCGTCAGCACCAGTGCACGTTCCTAGGAGTCATAGCCCAGTAAAAAGAAAACCTGACAAAATAACAGCTAATGAAGAGCCCCCTGTTATTTCCAAAAGGCGCCACTATGACACGGATGAAGTCCGACAGTACATTGTTAGGCAGCAGGAGGAAAGGAAGAGAAAGCAGAATGAAGAGAAGAAGGCTCAGAAGGAGGCCACAGAACAGAAGAACAAACGATTACAGGAGCTCTACCGGAAACAGAGAGAAGCCTTTACCAAAGTGAAAAATGTGCCTCCTCCTGAGCCATCAGCAGCTAGGCGACTGCAGGAAACTTACTCCAAATTGCTACTAGAAAAGACCTTGCTTGAAGAGCCATCTCATCAGCTTGTTACACAGGAAACACAGGTAATAGTAGTGACGTATTCAGAGGAGAGTCATTCATGATTAGGAAACACTTACTTGCTATACTATTTAAAAATTACTCATCGTTCTTAGTATGCTCAGATAATATTTATGATAATCGTGGCCTTCCTGAAATGTATTAAATAGGAAGAGTAATGAATGATAAATACGATGGAAAATAAAAGCTGAATTAAGAATTTGCTATAGTGATTGTTACTGATTTCTTTTCCTCTCATCATTGCTCTTCGTTACATCCCTGCATAGTTTTTATTGTAGTACTGAGCAAATACAGTTGACCATTGAACAATGTGGGGGTTGGGGTGCCAATCCCTGTGCAGTTGAAAATCCACATATAACTTTTGATTCTCCAAAAACTAAACTACTGATAGCCAACTATTGACCAGAAGCCTTACTGATAACATAAGGTTGATTAACACATATTTTATGTGTTATCTATATTCTACACTGTATTCTTGCAGTGAAATAAGCTAAATAAAATGTTACTAAAAAATCATAAGGAAGAGAAACTATGTTGACTATTCTTTAAGTGGAAGTGGATCATCAGAGTCTTCATCCTTGTCATCTTCATGTTGAGGAGGAGGAGTTGGTCTTGCTGTCTCAGGGATGGCAGAGGTGAAAGAGGTAGAGGTGGAAGGGGAGGCAGGAGGTGTGCACCACCATGCCTGGGAAATGGTTTATTTTTTGTAGAGACAGAGTTTCACTATGCTGCCCACACTGGTCTTGAACACCTGGACTCAAATGATCCTCCCACCTCGGCCTCCCAAAGTTCCTGGCTCCTTGTTGAATTTTAGATGGTGTTTTGCTATTAGTAATGTTTGTTTTTTAAGACCAAATAAATTTGAATTGGTTTCATTTGAGGAAAAAAACCCTACATTTATGATCTTTGCAAAGCTGAGGTGACTTAATGTTTAGCTTAGGTACTACCTGAATATATCTTTGTGATAGAACTTGTATAAATTTGATGTCCTTTTCTCCCAGGCCAGACCAGGGTATCAGCCATCTGGAGAGTCTGACAAAGAAAACAAAGTACAGGAGCGTCCCCCGAGTGCATCTTCCAGTAGTGACGTGTCTCTCTCAGAACCTCCACAGCCTCTTGCAAGGTAAAAGGGGAAGAATGAGAGACGATTCAGATTCTTTCTTTTATGGAATTTAGTGGAGTGGTCTATGTTCAGTGCATTTTGTTGACTGACCTTTGTGAACAAGAGGGCAGAGAGGTTTATTTAGAAATTGGTTCATATCTTCTGATGGATATTTAAGCATAGTGCACATCTGTACTTCCTGTGTACCCTAGGCTAATTGTTCCAGTTTTACCTGCCCTTTCATGTAAATGTCAGTGTCTTTTACAGTTGGAAGCACTCTTGCCTTCTGTGAACTAAACAATGAAAGTGTGTTGGATGAATGAATGACAGTGAAATTTTAAGGTGTTTGAGGTTAATAATTTTCAAAAGGAATTTCTGTATCCACTGCTATTTAAAATTTCTTCTTATGTCTAAGAACAATTTATCCATCCTACTTTCAAGAGCTATCTTTGGATATGCTTGTGAACATATTAATAAGGACTAGGAAGGGATCTGATTTGATTTCAGATAGTCAACAGACTATTTTACCTTAAATTTTCTTAAGAAATATTTTTTTGTTGTAATATATTGTTTGCAATAAAGAAAACAAAAAAAACTATGTGAGCTTGGAAGTAAAGGTGATGTTTACATTACATGGTTATAAATTATACTTTGTAATAATAACCATTTTGAAAAGGGAAAGATTTTTAAACTCTTTGAGAATGCATAAGTAGAAATCAAAATCACTATCCAATTTTGGGTTAATACACATAGTTCTTTTTTTGGGGTGGGTGGAAGGGTAGGGAAGACAGGGTTTCCCTCTGTTGGCCAGACTAGAGTGCAGTGGCACAATCTTGGTTCACTGCAACCTCCGCCTCCCAGGCTCAAGCGATTCTCCTGCCCCAACCTCCCGAGCAGCTGGGATTACAGGCATGCACCACTACTGCCCAGCTAATTTTTGTTTTTTAATAGAGACTGGGTTTCACCATATTGGCCAGGCTGGTCTTGAACTCCTGACCTCTAGTGATCCACCACCTCAGCCTCCCAAAGTGCTGGGATTACAGGTGTGAGCCATTGTGATCCGTTTTTTTCTTTAAAAAAAACAGTGTTTCTTTTTTCCTAGATGCTCTGAATCAACAGATCCTTTTTTTTTTTAACCCCATGTCCCTAGAGTAATACTATCAATAAAAATAGCCCTTATTAGTGTTTCTTAGGTTCCAGGTAATGATCTAAGTACTCTGCATATATTATCTTATTCAATCCTTGTAAGTCCTTGAGTTAGGCACTGTTGATATTCCTGTTTTACAGAAGAGGTAATTGAGGCCTGGAGAGTTTTCTCAAAGGTTAAAGCATTAATGATAGAGATAGGTCTGACTCCAGAAGCCTGTGCTTTAACTACTCTGCATACTACTTCCCAAAAGTGAAATGTTTCATACGATTCACTTAAGGTTCTAAATACATTTAAAACTTTGTATAAATAAACTTAAAATTTTTGTTTTGAGTTTGAATGCTTTTAGTTATTTATTTACTTCTTTTTCTAAGTGTCGTCTCTGGAGAGGATTGAATGCTTTTAAATAGATGATACTCTGTAGTTCATCTCAGTCCCATTATTGTTGTCAGACTTACCCACCTATATTAATGTCTCAGTTTTTACCTTTCTCTGAATTTTCTTCTAATTCTAAACAAGTTATACAATATTAAAAGCAAATCAAACACAAATAAATCTAGTATTAGACCACATACTACCCTGTACCAGTTCCTCACTTTTCTTTTAATATCAAACTTCTTTGACTTGTGATGTCTAACTTACTGTGTCCACGTTTTTGCTACCCAATTCCTGAGATTCCCCATCCCTGTTAATAGTTGTAGCATAACTATGTTTAAAGCATGTTACTTTTTGTTTAAAATTTTGGCATTTCTTTTCCTTGCACTTCATATCCGATTATTCTGCGTTAGCTACCTGGAAAACTCCTGATTACGTATCTGACCTTGAAAACTGAAGATCCGGCTCAACGATCACTTTCCTTGGCTAGCAGAGTTAATTGCTTCCTGATCTATACTCTACTGAACTTGTAAAATCTTTGTTTTAGCATTTGTGGTGCTTATTTTAGCTGTTTATTAGTCTTTCATCCCTGCTAGATCTTGCGATCCTAAAGTGTAAGGATTATTATGCCTTTTTAATTTTTTTTAATTTGGAGGCAGGGTCTTGCTTTTTCACACAGGCTGGAGTGCAGTGGCATGATCAGAGCTCACTGCAGCCTCAACATCTTGAGCTCAAGTGATCCTCCCACCTGAGCCTCCCAAGTAGCTGGGACTCTAGGCATGCACTATCACGCCTGGTTAATTTTTATTTTATTTTTTATTTTTTTGGATTGAGGGGCTTGCTTTGTTGCCCAGGCTGGTCTTGAACTTCTGGCCTCAAGTGATTCTTCTGCCTCAGCCTTCCAAGTAGCTAGGATTATAGGTGTGAGCTACTACACCCAACTCAGGATTAAATGGATTAAGTGTATTCATTTTTGTCTCCTGTTTCTCTACCATCAAAATAGCACCGGGTATAAAATTGGCATTCTAAATACTTGAATTTAAAGCTCTTGGATTTTTTTTATTCATCAGTATCTTTTATATTATAACTTCTTTTGTATTCCCTTTGCTACCAGCTAGTTTAGGCCCCAGTAACCTCACACTTTGCATTTGTAACAGCCTATATTCTAAGGCATAGAATCTGTGCTCTAGTCTTTCTTCCTTCATTCCATTGACATGCTTTTCAACTTCTTCTTATCCTGGCTACGGTCTTTCAGATGACTTCCTTTAACCCAATTGCAGAACTTTACATTTACCCTTATTAGTCTGGTTTAAGATTGCAGCCTATAAAAATAATATCGCATCATAATTTGGCCATTTGTTGGGTCAGCTATGCCTCCCAGCTTTCTCTCATCTGCAAGTTTGATAAGCATATCTTTATGTCATCATCCAAAAATAATGGGAAAGACCAAGGACAAAGCTTCATGTTGTTCTTCCCCTGCTGTTTTTCTTTTTTTGAGACAGAGTCTTGCTGTGTTGCCCAGATGGAGTGTAGTGGCACTATCTTGGCTCACTGCAAGCTCCACCTCTCGGATTTCAGTGATACTTGTGCCTCAGCCTCCCAAGTAGCTGGAACTACAGGCGCATGCCACCATGCCCAGCTAGTTTGTTTGTATTTGTAGTAGAGATGGGGTTTTGCCATGTTGCCCAGGCTGATCTTAACTCTTGCTCTCAAGTCATCCGCCTGCTTCAGCCTCCCAAAGTGCTGGGATTACAGGCGTCAGCCACTGTTCCTGGCCTGTTCCTCTAAGGGTCTTAATAGTTGACATCATCCTATAATCTCTCTGTAGTATCCCTTAACATAGAAGAAGTCTATGGTCTGGAAATATAGGCAAATGTACATAATGCTGTCTAGGACATCTTTATACTGTTTCTAGACTTAGTGGATGCCGTACCCTGTATATTTATGTTTATAGTTGTATATTTGTTTGTATATAGTTGTATATTTATATTGTATAGTTGGTATTCATAGTTTTACATTTAATTGTTTCGCATTCATTAATTTTTTACAAGTATCTCCTTATTTAGCATGTATATTGTTAAATATGTGTTCAGCATAAAGTAAATATTTGTTGATTAGAATAATCTGTCATGTCTACATTGATACTTAGCAGTGTTAAGCATTTCTCTTTTATGTAATGTTATTTAAAAAAATATTTATAACTTTATAAATGGTAAGGGTTTTGTTTATAGAATTTTAAAGATCTTATTGCCTTCTTTTTAATAGTTTTTTTAAAAAAATACAGCATCTTTTTTCTTTTTTTTTATTTTATTTTCTGAAAAATATAGCATCTTAGTTGAAAAAAGCAGTTTGCAAAACAGTATAGATGGTAAAATCGCATTTTTTTTCTACAAACAATACCACAAAAACAATGTACACATAGAAAAATGTTTGGAAGGATATAATTCTAAATGAAATATTAACAGTGGCTCTTTTTTATTGTTTTGCTGAGTGAGCTTTATCTTTTTCATACTTTTTATCTGTTATGTTTTTGTTGCAGTGCATACTCATTGCTCATAATCAGACAAAAACAGAACTTTCTAGAAATGCTGGTTTGGTTAACTAACATATTGTGACTTTAATTTCCAGAAATGACTTGATGAAACCTACATGGATGCGGCCTGACAGATTGAGCCCTCAAGTTCACCATTCTCAACCACAGCCTTTTACTGGAACAGCTGGAAGTTTACTCTCCCATCTCTTGAGTCTAGAGCATGTAGGAATTTTGCCTAAGGATTTGGAATCTATTTTACCAACCCGGAAGAATCATAATGTGGCTTCAAGGCCATTAACTTTTACACCTCAACCATATGTGACCTCACCAGCTGCTCATACAGATGCCTTGTTAAAACCTAGTGCCAGCCAATACAAGAGTAAACTGGATCGGATTGAAGCCTTGAAAGCAACAGCTGCTTCTTTGTCCAGCAGAATTGAAAGTGAAGCCAAGAATTTAGCTGGGGCCAACATTAACTATGGGTCAACATGGAACACTGAGTATGATGTGCAGCAAGCACCTCAAGAAGATAGACCCTGGACCAAGGCTGTAAGTCCACCTGTGAAAGACGATACTGAAGATGTTTTCTCTGCCCGAATTCAGAAGATGCTGGGTACCTGTGTATCTCATGCAACTTTTGATGATGATCTTCCTGGTGTAGGCAATCTTAGTGAATTTAAAAAGCTTCCTGAGATGATAAGACCTCAGAGTGCCATATCAAGCTTCAGAATGAGATCCCCTGGTCCCAAATCAGAAGGGCTGCTGGCACAGTTGTGTAAAAGGCAGACTGACTCTTCTAGCTCGGAAATGCAAGCCTGTTCTCAAGACAAAGCCAAAATGTCTCTTGGTTCCAGCATAGATTCAGTCAGTGAAGGTCCTCTGATTAGTGAGGGGAGTCTCTCTGAAGAAGAGGGAGACCGGGATGGACAACCCCTTTTGAAAGTAGCAGAAATTTTAAAAGAAAAGGAATTTTGTGCTGGGGAAAGAAATAGTTGTGAACCCATCAAAGAGTTTCAGAAAGAAGCTGAAAAATTCTTGCCACTTTTTGGGCACATAGGTGGTACACAAAGCAAAGGGCCATGGGAAGAATTGGCAAAGGGAAGTCCACATAGCGTCATTAATATTTTTACAAAATCCTATCCGTTATATGGAAAAGGTGAGAAAAATATACAGCTTGTACTATTTGTAGATTAAGATAAATTGTTTTACAATTACTGTACAAGGTATATACTTTAGTACACATTTTTCATTGAGTGGATAATGGAGACGACTTATTGTCCATATTAGTCATCTTCTAAATTTCCTGCAAGCCTCAAATAGAGTATTAGTCATTTAATCTTTAAATTTTCATTTTAAAATTGTTATTGTCATAAAATAATAGTTGACTGGTAGTTGTAGAAATTTTATCTAGTTCAAAGAAATTCATAATGTTCAGGATTGGATATATATCAGGTATATACTACATATTCTTTGACCGTAGATATGTACTTAAATAGAAACTATAGGCCAGGCGACGTGGCTCACACTTGTAATTCTGGGACTTTGGGAGTCCTAGGCGGGCAGATCACTTGAGGTTAGGAGTTTGAGACCAGCCTGGCCAACATGGTAAAACCCCCACCTCTACTAAAAATACAAAAAAAAACTTAGCTTGGTGTGGTTGCATGCACCTGTATTCCCAGCTACTCAGGAGGCTGAGGCACAAGAATCACTTGAACCTGAGAGGTGGAGGTTGCAGTGAGCTGAGATTGTGCCACTGCACTCCAGCATGGGTGACAGAGCAAGACTCAGTCTCAAAAAAACAGAAAGGAACTAAGTATGTTTCTTAACACAGTGGTGATTTGTGAATTCTTGAAAATATGGCAGTCAGGAATTGAGATGGATAACTAGTAGCATTTCTAATATGAAAACAACTCTATTAATGTTTAAAACTAATTTTAATAGCAATCAGACTTTGAACAATACTGTATATTTGATTCCTAAAACAACTTCTAAAGTTCCCTTCTTATGCCTGAAATCCTGCAACACAGCTTTCCTTTTCTGTGATAGACTGACTCAATTCCTTCAAGTCCTTTTCTCTGTCCTCCTGCTGTAAATGGAATCTACTCATTTTATACTAACATTACCTTAGAATTTCCAGATTGGAGATTTCCCCTCTATAATAGTGAATGGATTTCATCTGTTCCTTTTATGCTCAACGGAGTATCACATTGCTTTTTCCTAGAATTCATATTTAGGTATTTCTTAATGGTCTTGTATAGACCTTCATATGCTATTGCTTTCTCTTGTTTAGCCAAATTTCTATTCATGGTAATTTTAAATTTCTTTTGATTTGAAAGTTGTTTTTGTTTCTTTTGATGAAATAAAGTGCTTCAGTCAACATACTTATTAATTCTGTAAATTTTCATTAAGATGTTTTAGTTAAATATTTAGAGATGAAATGAGAATGAAATGTTATCTGGAATTTGCTCTAAAATAGACTGGGGGTTGGTTGGTAGTGAAGGTAGTAGGAGGTGTAATTGAAACTAGATTGGTGATGTATTTGTCATTGTCGAAGCTGTATGATGAATACTTTGGTTTCATTATGCTGGTCTCTTTTTCATGTATCTTTTAAAATTTTCATAATAAAAAGCTTAAAAAAGTACTGTTAGATATAAAGGTAAATGGAAAAGAAGCACTATTAAAGGGAACTAAAGTATCCCTAAACCCATATTGCTAATCTCCATGTATGGGATGCTTTTCTTACAGTTTTTTGATTTTCGTTTTTAACCGTGCTTCAATTGTTACTTTTGTCAGGGTTTGAAGACAAGTTGGACCGAGGAACATCAATATCACGGCCTTTGAATGCCACCACAACTCCTCTAAGCAGTGTTTCATATGAAGATGATTTTGTCTCTTCTCCGGGGAGTGGGACTTTGACAGAAACAAAATCAACTCTTGAACCTCAGTAAGAATATGTTGGCAATATGGAATAAACTCTGAAGAGTGAGAAAAATTTACACATGAGAACTGTGGTCTGATATTAGCCAAGTTTTGCTTGTTTAAAGATACATGTAGAGGCTGCACATCATAGTGACTATTGAGAGCATGGGCTCTGGATCCAGACTGCCTTTGTTTAAATCCAGGCTCTCCTGATTATTAGTTGTTTGTGTTTATACATATTGCTTAGCCCTCCTTCTCTGTAGAATGGGACATTAATAGTACCTGCCTGCCTCGTAGAGTTGTTATGAGTATTAAATGAAACAGAGAGAGGCTGAGGCATGAAAATCACTTGAACCTGGGAGGCAACAGTTGCAGTGAGCCAAGATTGCATCACTGCACTCCAGCCTGGGTGACAAGGCTAGACCCCATTTCAACAAAAGAAAAAAAAATCATGTACTTGGAACAGGGTCTGGCACATAGTAAGCAAAACATAGGTTATTAAGTCAATCTTTGAATTCCTAGTAGAGTACTGGAGTACTGGGAAACCACTCCATGGTGTAATAACATCAAAAGCTTAAGAAATGGTTTTCTGTGATAGAATTGAGGAAGATCAGATAGATACATGACTCCGTGGTTTTCTGTGATAGAACTGAGGAAGATCAGATAGATACATGACTCCGTGGTTTTCTGTGATAGAACTGAGGAAGATCAGATAGATACATGACTCCGTGGTTTTCTGTGATAGAACTGAGGAAGATCAGATAGATACATGACTCCGTGGTTTTCTGTGATAGAACTGAGGAAGATCAGATAGATACATGACTCCGTGGTTTTCTGTGATAGAACTGAGGAAGATCAGATAGATACATGACTCCGTGGTTTTCTGTGATAGAACTGAGGAAGATCAGATAGATACATGACTCCGTGGTTTTCTGTGATAGAACTGAGGAAGATCAGATAGATACATGACTCCGTGGTTTTCTGTGATAGAACTGAGGAAGATCAGATAGATACATGACTCCGTGGTTTTCTGTGATAGAACTGAGGAAGATCAGATAGATACATGACTCCGTGGTTTTCTGTGATAGAACTGAGGAAGATCAGATAGATACATGACTCCGTGGTTTTCTGTGATAGAACTGAGGAAGATCAGATAGATACATGACTCCGTGGTTTTCTGTGATAGAACTGAGGAAGATCAGATAGATACATGACTCCGTGGTTTTCTGTGATAGAACTGAGGAAGATCAGATAGATACATGACTCCGTGGTTTTCTGTGATAGAACTGAGGAAGATCAGATAGATACATGACTCCGTGGTTTTCTGTGATAGAACTGAGGAAGATCAGATAGATACATGACTCCGTGGTTTTCTGTGATAGAACTGAGGAAGATCAGATAGATACATGACTCCGTGGTTTTCTGTGATAGAACTGAGGAAGATCAGATAGATACATGACTCCGTGGTTTTCTGTGATAGAACTGAGGAAGATCAGATAGATACATGACTCCGTGGTTTTCTGTGATAGAACTGAGGAAGATCAGATAGATACATGACTCCGTGGTTTTCTGTGATAAGTAATATTTTTATAATCAAGAAAATACCTAAAATTTTGCAAAGCTTTGGAAAACAATAATTATAATGATTATAATATCTAATAATTACTGAGCACTTACTGTGTAAGACACTGAAAGTACCCAGGGACCTCACCTGTATTAACTCATTTTTATAATACCCTGAAGGGAAAGCATTTTGTCATCATTTCTCCAGACTTTGCTGGAGAGAATTTCTTTCTATATTTTGTTACCATTTAAATTTATCTGTAATTATTCATGTTCAATATCATCTTTTTCGAACATCACAAATTGTAATTGATGTAAAATTATTAGGTAATCTTGTAAAAATCAGTTAAATTTAATTCGAGTAATTGGAATAGGTATGAAACTTATATGAGAAAAAGCATAGTTTTAAGTTTTGAGCTCTAAGGAAAATTTTAAATTTTTAAATAAAACCTTTCAAGGATTTAATTATGGTGACATTTAATATATCACCAACTGATATGATTTGATATATTTTCTTTCCAGGAAAGGTAGAACATATGAAGTTATTGTTGTCTGTAAGATTATAAGGGGGAAATAGTTATAATATATAAATTATAAATTTGAATAGAAATTGAGGCCATGTTTTCCAGTATTCAACGTTATATATTTTTCTCTAAATATTAGTTTTTATTGGTTTCACTTACCTGAGATTTTTCTTAGTAATAAACTGAACCATAGGGAACAATCCAGGCTTACAGTGGTTAAAAAAGAAGTAAAGTGGAAGCCATCTTTGATTGTAGTTATGTTCTCCTAGTGATTAAACAGATTTTTAAATATCTTTATTTGTGTTGTAAGACTTTTCTTTTTAGAACTACTATTGTTTATTCTTTGACAGTAGCACTTTAGGCCCTCAGGAGGACCCTTCTAACAGAAAGTCTGCCTATGATCCTTCCTCTGTGGATGTTACCTCCCAGCATTCATCAGGAGCCCAGTCTGCTGCATCATCTCGTTCATCTACTTCTTCTAAAGGAAAGAAAGGAAAAAAGGAAAAGACACAATGTAAGTGGAATCTCACATGGTAACTTTTTCTTTTATCAATGATTTTATAGTAGTAATCTAAAATTATGATTTGTTCCCATAAGAAGTTAGAGGAATTTCTTATGGTAGTGTAATTAGCTTTCATATTTATCGTGATAATAATACCTTTTGATATATAACATTTTGAGTCTTTTCCTTAATACAAAAGGAATACATTTGCAATGATAAAAAAATTAAAAATTAGAGATAAACACTTTTCAAAGAAAGACAAATTTCCTTTGATCGATCCTTCAGAGATTAACTACTTTTAACATTTTTGACATATACATAAAATTACACACACACACAGCTTTATTTTAAAAACACATGTAAATAATAATTGCTTTGCAATTGTTTTTTTTAAAAAAACTTTAATAGTGTATATACATAGTGTCAGAGATACTGACATATACATTAAGTAACAGAATGCTATTCTGATTTTGCATGTTTTTATGTTTGTTTTTTGAGATCGGGTCTCACTCTGTCACCCAGGCTGGAGTACAGTGGTGTGATCACAGCTTATGACTCACCACAGCCTCAACATCCTGGGCTCCATTGGTCCATCCACCTCAGCCTCCCAAGTAGCTGGGACTATGGGCACACACCACCCCATCTGGCTAATTTTTCTGTTTTTTTTTTTGTAGAGATGGGCTTTTGCCATGTTATCCAGGCTGGTCTTAGACTCCTGGGCTCAAGCATTCTACCTGTTTTAGCCTCCCAGAGTGCTGGGATTATAGGCGTGAACCACCACACCTGGCTTGTTATTTGAATATATTATAATTTATTTAATTGTTTTCCCATTGCTGGATATATAGGTTATTTTCTTTTTTCTTTATTCCATTGTAGGTACTATTGCATTGAATATCCTTGTAAATACATTTTTATGCATTAGTCTGGTTTTTTCCTCTAGGGGAAAATTCTAGAGGTGAGATAATGGGACAAATATGCCATGTTTAAAATTTGGGTACATTTTGCCAAATAGCTTTTAAGAAAGTTAGTGCCAGTTTATACTTCCAATGAGAGTGATAGGATAAATCATTTTTTAATCATTAACCTAATAAAATTTTTGCAATTTGGAAGTGTTCTGAAAGTCTTTGTAGGATGTTTAGACATCATTTTACCAGCGCTTCCTAAACTGCATTTTCTTGTGAAAAACAAGTTAGTGGTATAGACTGTTTCGTAAGTGTTCTGAGAATAAAAGAGCTCCATGGTTCCATAGATTTGGAAAATTCTTCAGTGAAACAGGATTCTTTCCAACTGAAGACTCAGCACTTCAGTATGCTAGTGCATTACTTATTTTAGGGTAAGGATGAGGCTGTAGTATGAAGCATTGTCCAAGTGTTACTGTGACTAGAGAATCATCAATCACCATTTTATGGCATTAGAATTCAGCTGAACACAGTTTAGGAAATCCTGATCTTGCTCAGTTCCTTTATTTTGCACTTGTTAGGGTTTGCTAAGTTAGTGTCTCACCTAAGGTCACTAACTTGTTACTGGCAAAGCCTAGATTCTGATTTCTGACTTCCAAATCCAGTCTATCTTCTGCTATGGTATACTGTACAGTTTTAAAATTTCATAATACAGGCTGGGCATGGTATCTCACTCCTATAATCCCAGCATTTTGTGAGGCTTAGGTGGGTGGATCATTTGATTCAGGACTTCAGACTCCTGAGGTTCAAGACTAGCCTGGGCGGCCGGGCGCGGTGGCTCAAGCCTGTAATCCCAGCACTTTGGGAGGCCGAGGCGGGTGGATCACGAGGTCAAGAGATCGAGACCATCCTGGTCAGCATGGTGAAACCCCATCTCTACTAAAAATACAAAAAATTAGCTGGGCATGGTGGCGCGTGCCTGTAATCCCAGCTACTCAGGAGGCTGAGGCAGGAGAATTGCCTGAACCCAGGAGGCGGAGGTTGCGGTGAGCCGAGATCGCGCCATTGCACTCCAGCCTGGGTAACAAGAGCGAAACTCCGTCTCAAAAAAAAAAAAAAAAAAAAAAGACTAGCCTGGGCAACGTGGTGAAACCCTGTCTTTACAAAAAAATAGTAAAATTATGCAGGTATGGTGGCGCAGACCTGTAGCCCCAGCTACTAGAGAGGCTGAAGTGGAAGGATCAGTTGAGCCCTGAAGTTGAGGCTGCAGTGAGCCATGACCATGCCACTGCATTCCCAGCCTGGGCAACAGAGCAAGACCTGTCTTAAGAAAAAAACATGATATATTGAGTATATATGTATTATCAATATGATTGAATGTAGGTTCAAAAAATTATCGAAAACAGTTAGATGAAGTACAGGTAGCATTTTGTGACTTTCGGTTTCCCTAGTCCTCATCTGCAATATCAGAAAAACCCTGATGGATTTTCACTTTACACAGTATCCTCTTAGTTTTTGTTCATCCCCAAGTTCTAAAGTCAGTGATTTTTATTGTATATGCTCCATCTGGTGGTGAAAAAGAGTGTCTGCATGCTCTGTACAAAAATTTACCCAGTAGTAAATTTGTAGTTGAAAGTAGCTGGTAGATAAAATGGTAATCCTAAGAAAAAATTTCTGCTTTAAGACATGGAATATGGCTTTACTTGGCAATCTTTTAATGCAGGGGCATTTTCTTTCTATATGGGTCCCTTGATTGGAATATAGGTCTTTCTTGCACAAAACATTGTGTTGTCTATAATTTCTAGTTTAAAGTCAAGAAAAAAATTTAAATTGTGTATTTGTTATAAACAGTATTAAATGAATAAAGTTCCTTATGAAAGCAGTGCAGCTTCATTGTAGAAAAATTAGTGATAATCAGTATTAACAGCTTGCTTCTAGCCTCGGTATCCTAAGCAGACTTTGTAGAGTCCTTTCTAACTGATTAATAATATTCTGTTTTAAGCTTACGTTTCAGTTGCATTAAGCACATATACACTGTCCCCACCACTCAGCTCCAGAAGTTTCCCATCTTCCCATACTGAAGCTCTGTATTCATTCAGTTCCTCCCTTCAGTCCCTGGCAACCACCATTCTGACTTTCTCTGTCTATTGATTTCACCGGGGAATTTAACCATTTCAAGTATGCAGATCATTAGCATTAAGTGCATTCACATTGTTTTGTCACCATCACCACTATCTATTTCCAGAACATTTCATCATCTCAAATTGCAGCTCTATACCCATTCAATAATAACTCTCGTTCTCCTCTTCTCCCAGTGCATACTAACGACTGTTCTGCTCTCTCTATGAATTTGCCTATGCTAGCTATGTCATGTAAGCGGAATCGTGTTTGTCCTTTTGAGGCTGGCTATTTCACTTAACATAATGTCTTCAAGGTTCGTCTATGCTGTAGCCTGTGTCAGAATGTTCTTCCTTTTCAGTCTGAGTAATTTTCCCTTGTGTGTGTGTATACACCACATTCTGTTTATCTGTTCATCAGTTGTTGGACAGTCTGAGTAATTTTCCCTTGTGTGTGTGTATACACCACATTCTGTTTATCTGTTCATCAGTTGTTGGACAGTCTGAATAATTTTCCCTTGTGTGTGTGTATACACCACATTCTGTTTATCTGTTCATCAGTTGTTGGACAGTCTGAATAATTTTCCCTTGTGTGTGTGTATACACCACATTCTGTTTATCTGTTCATCAGTTGTTGGACACTTAGGTTGATTTCATCTTCTGGTTATTTTGAATAATACTGCTATGAGTACGAGTGTAAAGGGTAATTTTTTTCACTTTTATATTTTATTTTGATCTTTAATCACATATATATCTTTAAAATTTAACTTTAAATTTTTTTATATATACATATTTTAAAATATAGTGATTTTTCTATAAATTTTTCCAAAAAATTTTAATGTATATATACACATTTGTGTGTATTTATATGTGTGTGTGTATATATATATATAAGCATATAATATATATATAATATATAAAATATTTATATTTTATATTAAAAATTTTTTTAGCCACCATTAAAATTTATATGCAGTTTTGTCATCTGCTTTTTAAAAAAGGTAATAGTAAATACTTTCCTGTGCTGCTGTTTAAACATACAATCATAGTGTACTAGGGTCAGGAGGTCTGGGTAAATGTCCTATTTCTGCTGTTACCAGAGCAGAATGCCCTTGTTAAGCGAGTTACTAAGCTCCGTAGATCTCTAGTTACCTCATCATTAAATTGGGGATATAGTACTTATTTCACAAGATGTTTAAGGGCAATAACGTACTATATATGAAGTGCATTTTAATTGCAGTGTTCTATATAAATGTTCAGGTTACTGTTATCTGTGTAATTTAGACAGCTATTCTCTTGTTAGAAATGTAGATTAAATTTCTTTAAGTTATGAAGTTACACATTGATAACATGAATAATTTTTGTTTCAGTCATCTCCTTAAGATATATTCCTATGAGTAAAATTATTCAGAGAATATGACTATTTTTATAAATCAGGCTACATAGTTTTTACCATAGAGTTTTTCAGAAGAATTATGTAGTTCAGTTAGCAATTCGTACCATTTTTCTTTCAGCTCTAGATTTTATCCTTAAAAAACTTGTTTTTGGTTACTTTTTCATAGGGATAGATTAGTACTTTATTGTTATTTAATATACTTGTCTTTTATTACCAGTTGAGCTAAGCATGGTTTGTTAATAGCAAGTGGAATTAGTGGAAGAAACTTCACTTTCCTTAAATGGAGACAGAAGGATGAACTGCTTTACTTTAGAAATGGAAAACAGATTTTGAATACAGTATAGGTCAAATTTTACATATCTGGTTTATACTTATTATTTTATTGAAATCTATGTATCAGTTATTCTCTCAATAACTTCTAGTATTGGGAATCAGCTTTATAAAAAATTTATTTTACAGCGTTGGATTCATTCAGTGGAAATGTCCAGAACTCACCTCTCGCTGAGGAAAAAGTGCAGTCCAGCTCAGAACGTGGCTCCCATCAAGGAAAGAAATCTGGAACCAGTAGCAAACTTTCTGTTAAAGATTCTGAGCCAACTCTTGATACAGATAGCACTTTGGAGGATCTTTCTGGACATTCTGTGAGGTAAAATAATGTATACTTTTACTGTAATTCATACATAAAGTTATGATATCATTTTCAAAAATCCATATGATGAATTTTAGCCCAGCAGTCTCTAACTGTATATATTTGAGCTACTACACAATTCTATACTTTACAAGTAGACTTCATAGCTTTGTTCTATATTTTAGAATATGGTCATGTATCTTCTAGACTGATAAAACCTCTTTCTCAGGAATTCTCTCCCTCTAGCACAACCCAGTTTTCTGTGCTGAATGCTGCTGTTAACAGTTGTTTTCTTGGCTCAATCTTTTGACTAAGCAGCCACCTTGCATAGGGTGCTTTGCAAGGTCTTCATCGCCCCAGAGATGAATTTTAAGTGCCTAACTCTACTTGTGTTTTCACTGGGTGACCACAAACTGTCTTATTTCTTTTGTATGTAAACTTTGATTGTCATCTATTCATTCTTTCAACACAACAACTCAGCATCCTTTTTGTCTTACTGCTTATTTCTTCCTCTGAACTTCTCTGCTCAACTTACTAGACCACTCAAACAGATTTTGAAATCTCACTCTAGTATTGACTATGGGGCTTGCATACTGTGCTTTTCTCTTTACTTTCTGATATCACAATACTCTGCACTTAGTCTGTCGCTTACAAATAACCTTCAGTTACTGCTAGCTGTACGGTTCCTACTCATTTGTCCATGTGACTTTTCATCTGTGCACTGGTTTTGTCTTGGAAATTGAGGCTCTGAGAAGACAGGGATTTATTTTTTTCCTTTCAAAGTAACTTTGTGCTTTTCTTTTCTTTTTTATTTGAGACGGAGTCTCGCTCTGTTGCCCAGGCTGGAGTGCAGTGGCACGATCTTGGCCCTACCTCTGCCTCCCAGGTTCAAGCGATTCACCTGCCTCAGCCTCTTGAGTAGCTGGGATTATAGGCACCTGCCACCATGCCTGGCTAATTTTTTTTTGTTTTTAGTAGAGATAGGGTTTCATCATGTTGGTCAGGCTGGTCTCAAACTCCTGACCTCACGATCCACCCGCCTCGGCCTCCCAAAGTGCTGGGATTACAGGTGTGTGCCACTGCACCCAGCAACTTTGTGCTTTTTTAGTACTGTGACAAATAAAGATAACAAGTTTTAGTGCTTTTTGTGTTACAAATAATATTGCATCATTAATACCATCATTTCTATATTTAAAACTGAATTTTTTTTTCTTTGTCAGTGATGTTGGAATTTAGAAAACTTTATCTTAAGAGTTACTCTGATGATTTAACTTGACAAAATTTACAAAGTTAAGCATTTCTTAAATAGGATCCATAGCCAAATAAGTTTCATAAATGCTTTATACTACAATCTAGATTCTCCTTTCCCCACCCATTGAGATTCACAGTGGATAAAATAATTTGAGGCTTTGATAAGGAGGAGTCCAGAATTTTTCAGCAATTGTTTAATCTCTTTCTCTCTCTTTTTAAATTTATTTGGCTGTGGTCACTCTTTGTCCCCAAGCTCGCTCGCTCTTTCTCTCTCTCTCTCTTTCTCTTTCTCTTTCTTTCTTGCAACACTTACTGACATTATTAGATATACACTTTTAGAAATGCTAGTCTAGCTAAATTTACTCTGCAAAGCAAATGCAAATTCATCTTACAAAACCATAAGGTGAGGTGCAGAGTACTTGTTTTGTTTGATGTTGTGTTTTAATTATTTAATGGAAATCTCTTAAAATGATAATTCTTTTTGTGTTTTATACATGAAATAGACATTAGAAATAGTATGTCTCTAAAGTATCAATAGAAAACTAAAGGTCAGATAAACACGTGAGTGCCTCTCAAGACTACTTTTATTCAAATATTTTTATACTGGGTTTAAGAGAAACTTTTACCTTTGAAAGCTATTTCATTATTTTATTAGAAGCTGAAAGCAGGGGCCCAAAGTGGCTCCGGCCAGATGTCGTGGCGCTTGCGAAGGCGAGGCCAAGAGTTCAAGGCCAACCAACCTCAGCAACCTTACAAGCTCTCAATGATTGGCAAAAAAAAAAAAAAAAAGAAGCTGAAAGCAAACTTGTTTCAGTATATTGGAAATATAACTGCTGAAATGCTTTTTATAGTGCATCGTTGAATAACTTATTCAGTAAATAAATATTCAGTGCAAGGCAGCATGCTTGATGTTATGAGAAATAATACCTTTAATGAGCTTACTTTTTTAAAGAAAGGTTAGAAATGTGCCTTGTATTGAATTAAATGCCTGAAGAGTTGTTACAAACTGTTATGAGATGTTTCTTATTAGAAAGTTCAGGGAAGAGATGTAGTATTAAAAAGTAGACATAAAGAAATGAAATATATTAAGTATGTAGAGATGGATAGTGTGAAAATTTTTTCTGTGACTCTTACATTAATTAACAAGAGGGTATAATAAAAGAATCGTTTTTGTCTTTTTTTACCCTTTAATATAAAATATTGTCTTTCCGAGATGTATTTTAAGACTCATATATGGCTGCAATTTTATTGCTGTATAGTATCCATTTTAGAAGATTTTGCTTCCTGCTCTAATGAGTGAATCATAATAATATGTACACTGTAGAGGGAAGAGCTGAATGCTAATTTAATCAAGCTGCTCCCTTTCCATTGTACTTAGGGCAGGGTTTGTGCCTTGCTTGTTCACCACTGTAAATCTAGCAATTAGAGGAATATTCATAGTCATTTATTCAGCATAGTGACTATATTAATGAATAAATGCCTAAATCACAACTTTTTAAAGCAATGTTGATAAAGTTCTTTTTTATGTTGTTCCTTTGAATTATTTAGCTGGTTTACAAAGTACTTTCCTTCCTCTAATGTTTTTATGGATCAAAACTTCCAGTGTCTCATCAGATAAGGGAAGATCTCAGAAAACTCCAAGTTCTCCCCTGTCACCAAGTTCCCCAAAGTCATTGCAGTTTGACCTTCCAGGAACTTCTTCAGAAAGATCTAAGTCCTCAGTAATGCCTCCAACTATAACAGGATTTAAGCCTAGTGCAGCTTTCGCTGATTTGAATCTGGCTGCCGGCAGAACGACTGCAGAAAACCCGGCTTCATTACCAGGTAAGTAGATCCATGCAATTGTAATTTTTAGAATAAGATATGAAATTTTTTCTCTGAAAATTCCTTTTCTTTCAGTTGAGTTAGAAATATTATTTCAAGTGAATATGATTACTTTTCAAGTATTAAAAACTGTTAAGAAGTTACATATTAAAAAGCGTGAGATTTAGCAGCACTACCTATGAAATAAAAAAAGAACAAAAGAGAGTGAGAGACTCAGCAATGTCGATTTTTTTCCCCATCTTGCCAGCATCAGTCAAAACGTGTCTGACAAATATGTCCTATATATGCACACCTGCTTATATGTATATGTATGTGTGTGTATACACACACGTGCGTTTGCGCACATGGAAGTAAAGTACATTGTACCTGCCTACCTTGTTTTATTGTGCTTGGCTTTATTGCGTTTCGCAGATACCGCAGGGTTTTTTTGTTTGTTTTACAAATTAAAGGTTCATGGCATTCAACAAGTTCGTCAGTGCCATTTTTCCAACAGCATGTGCTCACTTCATATCCCTGTGTTCACATTTTGGCAGATCTTTCAGTATTTCAAGGTTTTCATTATTACTATATCTGTTATGGTGATCTGTGATTAGTGACCTTTGATGTTCATGTTGTATCATTAATTGCTTTGGGTGCCACCAACCATGTCCGTTTAAGAGGGCAAACTTAATGGATCAGTGTGTGTGTTCTGACTGCTCCACCAACTCACCGTTCCCCTCTGCCACTCTCCCTCTGGGCTCCCTGTTCCCTGAGACACGATGATACTGAAATTAGGCCAGTTACTAACCCTACAATGATCTCTAAGTGTTGACGTGAAAGGGAGAGTCTGCTGGGCACGGCGGCTCACGCCTGTAATCACAGCACGGCGGCTCACGCCTGTAATCACAGCACGGCGGCTCACGCCTGTAATCACAGCACGGCGGCTCACGCCTGTAATCACAGCACGTTTGAGGTGGGTGGATCACAAGGTCAGGAGATCAAGACCAGACTGGCCAATATGGTGAAACCTTTTCTCTTCAAAAATACAAAAACATTAGCTGGGCATGGTGATGGGCACCTGTAATCCCAGCTACTTGGGAAGCTGAGGCAAAGAATTGCTTGAACCTGGGAGGCGGAGGTTGTAGTGAGCCGAGATCATGCCACTGCATTCCAGCCCGGGCGTCAGAGCAAGACTACAACCCAATTTAAAAAAAAAAAGAAGAAAGGAAGTCACATCTCTCACTTTAAATCAGAAGCTACAAATGAATAAATGATTAAGCTTAGTGAGGAAGGGATGCCAAAAGCCAAAATACACCAAAACCTAGGCCTCTTGTGCCAGTTAGCCAAGTTGTGAATGCAAAGGAAAAGTTTTTGAAGGAAATGGAGGGTTTATCCCATGAATGATAGATAAGAAAACAAATAGCCTTATTGCTGATATGGAGAAAATTTCAGGGACCTAGATAGAAGATCAAGTCAGTGGCAACCTAAAGCCAAAGCTTAATCCAGAGCAAGACCCTAATTCCCTTCAATTCTGTATAGCCTGAGAGAGATGAGGAAGCTGCAGAAGAAAAATTGGAAGCTAGCAGAGGTTAAAGAAAGCAGCTCTCTCCCATAAAATAAAAGTGCAAGGTGAGGCAACAGGTGCTGATGTAGAAGTTGCAGCAGGTTATCCAGAAGAAAACATGAAAGTGGCTACACTGAACAGAGTTTCATTGCAGATGAAACAGCCTCATGTTGGAAGAAAATGTCATCTAGGACTTTCATAGTCGCTAGAGAGAAGTCATGGTGTGGCTTCAGAGCTTGAGCTGACTCTATAATTAGGGGTTAATACAGCTGATGAGGTAAAGTTTGAAGAAAAGATTTACAATATTATATAAATTTAATTGATAAAGCAGTAGCAGGGTTTGAGAGCATTGTCTCCAGTTTTGAAAGAGGTTCTGCAGAAAGCAGGTCAGATGCTACCAAACAGCATCACATGCTCCAGAGAAATCTTTTGTGAAAGCAAGAGTTAATCCATGCAGTGAAGTTCATTGTTGTCTTAAGTCGCCACAGTTGGTTGGGTGCAGTGGCTCACGCCTGTAATCCCAGCACTTTGGGAGGCTGAGGTAGGCAGATCACGAGGTCAGGAGTTTGAGACCAGCCTGAGCAACATGGTGAGACCCCATCTCTACTAAAAATGCAAAAAAATTAGTTGGGCATGGTGGCGCATGCCTGTAATTCCAGCTACTTAGGAGGCTAAGGCAGGAGAATTGCTTGAACCCAGGATGCGGAGGTTCCAGTGAGCTGAGATCACGCCACTGCTGCACTCCAGCCTGGTGACAGAGCTAGATTCTCAAAAAAAAAAAAAAAAAAAAAAAGTTGCCACTGTCTCTCCAACCTTTAGCAACTACCCTGATTAGTCAGTAGCTATCCACATTGAGGTAAGACCTTCCAGCAGCAGAAAGATTAGGACTTGCTGAAGGTTCAGAAGATCGTTAGCATTCTTTAGCAATATAGTATTTTTAAATTAAAGTGTGTGTGTGTGTGTGTGTGTGTGTGTGTGTGTGTGTGTGTGTGTGGTGTGTGTGGTGTGTGTGTGTGTGTGTTTTGTGACAAAGCATTTCTCTTGCCTCAGTCTTCCAAGTAGCTGGGACTACAGGCGTGCGCCACCACGCCCAGCTAATTTAGTATTTTTAGTAGAGACAGGGTTTCACCATGTTGGCCAGGATGGACTCGATTTCTTGACCTCATGATCTGCCTGCGTCAGCCTCTCAGAGTGCTGGGATTACAGGCGTGAGCCACCGCACCCGGCCCAGTATGTACATGTTTTTTAGACATAATGCTATTGCACACTTCCTAGACCTCAGTACAGTGCAAATATATCTTTTATATATGTGCCGTGAAACCAAAAACTTTATGACCTGCTTTATGTATTTATTCCTTCGGACTGGAATTGAACCTGCAGTATTTCCAAGGTATTCCCGTACTAAGTCCCAGTCTTTCCTACAAAGGAAAGCAAACTCGATTTTGGCTCTTAGAACGACAGATTTTAGAAATCTGAGGTGTGGTTTCATGTTAATTTTCTCATTTGACCATTGTCATGCCCTCCAGGTTCTAAGCGCTTTTCTCCTGCTGGCCTCCATCATCGCATGGCAGCAGAACTCAGTTATCTGAATGCCATTGAGGAATCCGTGCGCCAACTGTCAGATGTAGAAAGAGTTAGAGGCATTTCACTTGCTCAGCAGGAGAGCGTGTCTCTAGCTGAGATCATAAAGGTATTTTTAGAGTTTCTTTTTTAGCTTTCTGTGGTTTTTCTTCTTTCTTCGCTATTTAAAATGGTTTTATTGATGACTTCAACTACTGTGCCAAATAGAAAAAATCAGTCTGCCATATAGCACCTGTAAATAAGTAGTCCTAGGAAGAACTATCAGGATA
Organism: Saguinus oedipus; assembly: GCA_031835075.1. Classification (NCBI taxonomy): domain Eukaryota; kingdom Metazoa; phylum Chordata; class Mammalia; order Primates; family Cebidae; genus Saguinus; species Saguinus oedipus. The sequence goes on from CM063190.1 coordinate 45,967,061, forward strand.
CTAAAAAGATACAGTGTTTGGCAGCAGAACAATAGTAAAATCAAGCTCTCTCAAATACTTTGTTCTCCATCTTTTCTGCTTTGTTTAATTGATAGTATAAAAATCATCTAGTCAAATATTCTTTATATTTTCTCTTTTCCTTTTTTTTTAAAAAAAGCTTTATTTATACCAAAAAGAAAAGTTTCTGAGATGCAGGTGTTTGATAAAGCCAGGATAATGTGGATTTTTCCTTAGCAAACAAAAATCCAGAGACGGTCTAAGCACTATTCCTTATTGTAGAGGCTTTAAAACGTAAAACCCTGAGGTATTACTTACATAGTATAAAATACACAGATTTTAAGGGTATAGTTTTGATGAGTGTATTTACGTATGTAAGAACTACCCTAGCAAAGGTATAGAACCGTTACATTATTACCCCAGAAAGTTGACTCATGCCCATTTTCAATTAATCCCCCTTCCCAAAGGCAATTACTGTTCTGATTTCTGGCACCATAGTCTATTTTGGCCTGTTCAAGAACTTTGTATAAAATGAAGGGTCCTTTGAACTCTGTGTTTAACTTATTTTATTCAATATCAATTTAAGATTTATCTGTGTTGTTTTATTAATGGTTTTGTTTTTTGCTGAGTAATATTCCATTAATATTCACAGTTTGTGTATCAGTTTTCTTATTGATGTACATTTGGATTATTTCCAGCTTTTGGCTGTTGTAAATATTCCTGCTATGAACATTTTTAAACAACTCTGTGTGTGCTACATGTTTTTCATTTTTCTTGTGTAAGTACTCAGTGGTGGTGGAATTGCTTGGGGCAAGTATATGAAACTTTATAAGAAACTGCCATACCATTTTCCAGAGTGGTTGTAACATTTTACACTCCTGAAATATATAGAATTCCAGTTGTCCATATCTCTGCTGTCATTTGCTATTATTGATCTTTTGTTTCAGTCATTCTATTGAGTGTGAAATAGTATCTCATTGTAGTTGTAATTTGCATTTCTCTTATGACTGATGATACTGATTGTCTTTTTGTGTATTTATTGAGCATTCTTTTATCTTCTTTTGTGAATATCTATTCAGCTCTTTTACTCCCTTCATGATGGGGTTTGTCTTTTTAATTATTGATTTATAGGAGTTCTGGAAACAAGTTCTTTTCAGATGTACTGGAAATATTATACTCCAGGTTTTGGCTCATCTTTTCACTTTTTAAACTGTGTCTTTTGAGGAATAGAAGTTTTAAATTTTGACCAAATCCAGTTTTTTCTTTCTCTCCTTTGTGGTAATACCTTTCATTTTCTAAGAAATCTTTGGGCTGAACGTGATTGCTCACACCTGTTATCCCAGGACTTTTTGGGAGGCCAAGGCGGGCAGCTCACTTAAGCTCAGGAGTTCAAGGTCAGCCTGGGTAACGTGACGAAATCCCATCTCTACTATAAATACACAAAACTAGCTGTCCATGGTGGTGTATGCCTGTAGTCCCAGCTACTTGGAGGGGCTAAGGCAGAAGAATCGCTTAAGTCTGGGAGGTGGAGTTGCAGTAAGCCAAGATTGTGCCATTGAACTCCAGAGTGAAACCCTGTCTCAAAAAAAGAAAGAAGGAAATAGAGAGAAAGAGAGAGAGAAGGAAATCTTTGCCTACCCTAAGATACCCTAACATTTTCTTATGTTTTTTCCCAAAAGCTTTATAATTTTAGCTTTCATATTTAAGTGTATAATCCTTCTCAAGTTAATTTTGGGAATTGATGTGAGGAAGAGAGTCAAAGTTTATTTTTCCCTAATACATGGATATTCAACTGTTCCAGGACCAGTTTATTAAAAAGAGTTAAACTACCTTAGTGTGTTTATCAGTGATTCAGTAATCAATTATGTGTAGACCTATTTCTGGACTCGTTTTCCATTCATCTTTTTATTTATCCTTAATGTCAGTATCCTATTGTTTTTATTAATGTGGCTTTTTAGTGAGTCTTAAAATCAAGATGCAATTCCTCACACTTTGTTTCTTTTTTTCGAAGATGGTTTTGGCTATTCTAGGTTGTTTGCTTTTCTATGTAATTTTTAGAATCAGTTTGTCAATTTCTACACACGCCCCCCCCCCCACCAAAAAAAAAAAAAAGCCTGGTAGAATTTTAATTAGAATGGTATTAAATCTATAGATCAGTCAGTCTGGGGAGAATTCATATCTTAACAGTGTTGCCTTTTCTAATTCGTGAACATGATATATTTTTCTATTTAGATCTTTGAATATTTCTCTCATCAGTATTACAGTTTTCATTGTAGAGGTCTTATACATTTTAAAATTTATTCCTAAATGTTTTATGGTTTTTGATGCCTAATTATTTTTTTCAGTTTTATTTGCCATTTTTTCTTCCCAAAAGACCTGTCAGACAGCTCTTTCTGTGGGACTGTTCCCATACTTTGCAGCGAGCCCATCATTCCTGTCCCCCTCCCACTAAATAACAGTAGTGTTGTCCAGTAGCAGTAACTCCCTGGACATATCCAGATGTCGCCTGGTAGAGGGTGGGGGAGGGACTAATGCCAACTTTGTTGCGAATCATTGTATTGAGGAAATGACCCCATTGTAGTGAAGGGCCATCCTGACCTTGAAGTCTGAGTCAGCCCTGAGGTTTTCTGCCATTTTAGAAATACATTACAATTCAGGGTTTCTAGATTTGGGCAGAGCATTACCACAGCCTTACATACAGACTTACCACCATTTTTTGTCTACTTTTATTTTGTTTTAATTAACAAAAAAATAGAGACAAGGGTCTCACTATGTTGACCAGGCTGGTCTTGAACTCCTGGCCTCAAGCAGTCCTCTCATGGCCTCCCAAAGTGCTAAGATTACAGATATGAGCCACTGCATCTGGCCCTTACCACCTTTCAAAAACTTCTATTATTTAGCACTATTTCAAAGGAGATGAAAATATATATGTTTGTAGATAACATTGCATGGAATAGTGGTAAGAAAGGGTCCTGGTGGCCGGGCACAGTGGCTCACCCCTTTAATCCCAGCAGTTTGGGAGGCCGAGGCGGGCGGATCAGGAGATCGAGAGATTGAGACCATCCTGGCCAACATGGTGAAATCCTCGTCTCGACTAAAAAAATACAAAAAATTAGCTGGGCTTGGTGGTGTGCGCCTGTAGTCCCAGCTACTCTGGAGGCTGAGGCAGGAGAATTGCTGGAACCCAGGAAGTGGAGATTGCAGAGAGCTGAGATTGCACCACTGTACTCCAGCCTGGCAACAGAGCAAGACTCTGTCTTAAAAAAAAAAAGAAAGAAAAAAAAGAATGGGTCCTAGTAACAAGAAAACCTTATATGAGGGCATCATTTTTTAATGAAACTGCTACTTCAAAGTAAAAATAAAAATCATAAAATTTTGAAATGTGAGGCATTACTTTTTTTCTTTTACACATAGGACATAGTTTTTATCTCTTCCAAAAAGTTGGGTGCTATAGCCTTTGCTTTCTAACCAGCTTTTTGGTACTAATTCTTAGTCCTGTATGCCCTGGAAATTTTTATATTACTACATTATTTGGCACATGGGAGGTAGTCATTAAATATTTTGATAAGTAAAAAGTGGCTATTGACTGTTCTTTTTACTGTCTTTCCCTTTGGTTCTAATTAGCTGCTTCAAATGATTTGCATTAGGAAGATACCATTGTGTGTGTTATAGTCACTGTGTTAAAATAGTGCAGCACTGTAGAATCAACATTTGACCCTTTCTTTAAGGCACAACAGCAACGCCATGAAAGAGACTTGGCCCTCCTGACACTGAAGGCTGAACAAGAGGCTCTGGAAAGTCAGAGACAGTTAGAAGAAACGCGAAACAAAGCAGCTCAGGTAACTTATTTTGTAGCAGGTTCTTGTTTTTTAAACCTAAACTTGTATCTTAGAAATTACTTTAGCATTCTTTTAATTATATAGGAGAAAAAAATATATATATAAATAATGAAGTTTTAGCACTTTTTATGGGATAATTCCATGTCATTCGATTTTTGTTACAACCTTGTGAAATAAATTGTCAAGACTTATTTCTAGTTTAGGGAAGTGGCAACTGAGGTATATTGTATTTACTTATTCACAAATACAGTAACTTGTGAACAGAGGAGTTAAGACTTAAACCATGGGCTGGGTGTGGTGGCTCACACCTAGGATTCCAGCACTTTGGGAGGCCAAGGCAGGCAGATCGCCTGAGGTTGGGAGTTTAAGACCAGCCTGATGAACATATAGAAACCCCATCTCTACTAAAAATACAAAAAATTAGCCATGCGTGGTGGCGCATGACTGTAAACCCAGCTACTCAGGAGGCTGAGGAAGGAGAATTGCCTGAACCTGGGAGACGGAGGTTGCAGTGAGCTGAGATTGCACCATTGCACTCCACGCCTAGGCGACAAGAGCAAAAATCCATCTAAAAAAAAAAAAAGGACTTAAACCATGAAATCCAGATTGTAGTAAAGTTTTTTTTTATTACAAATAAGGCATTTGATCCATGAAATTAATTTATAAATTAAAATTAATTTGGGTCAGGAGGAGACTAAAACATAACTTCTTTTTTAACCCCCTTTTATGTAAAGGTCCATGCAGAATCATTACAGCAGGTAGTTAAATCTCAACGGGAAGTAACTGAAGTCCTGCAGGAAGCAACATGCAAAATAGCAGCTCAGCAGTCAGAGACCGCTCGCCTCACCACAGATGCAGCACGCCAAGTATGTGAGGTGGGTCCCCTGAGAACTGTTATCTTTTTAGTTCCTTTTAGTCGTCTGTGTAGCTTTGGTCTTACCAGTACTGTGTTTCTAAAATCTTACTAAATGTATACTTTGAATTACTGACTTTTCGTGGGGGCCGTACCTTATTGAAATAAGAGGCACCATTGATTGGAGTGTGTTGTACGTGTGAATGTCATAGAGACAGAAAAAAGACAAAGAGCTCTAAATTTCTGCCCTCTGATAAGCTTTTTAGAAAAGTATCAACTTTACTGATGTATAATTTATAAACAATAAAATGTACCCATTTTAAGTATGCAGTTGGTGAGTTTTCTTTCTCTTTCACACACGCATGTATCTCCCTATAACCACCGACACAGACACACACGTGTGTGCGTGCACACATATCTCCCTATAATCATCACCAAATGCAGAACATGTTTCTGTTGCTTTAAAACTTTTCCTCATGTTTCTTTGCAAACAGTCCCTAATCTCAGTCCTGGGGAACCACAGATCTGCTCTGTGTGAAGATGTTTCAGTTTTACCCAAAATATTATTCACTTTATTTTAGCAGTTGTAATTTTTTAAACCAAAAGTTAGTACTATTTGTGAAATGACTTAGTTTCTGGAAATCCATGAACCTACTGTATGTTGGGTACGGTGGAGTTGTGCATGTAAGTATAAAATTGAGTCTTCTTTCTGAAGAAAATTTTAATGTAGACAACATTAACAAAGATATCAAAATGCTCTCAGACATGAGAAAAGGAGTAGCCCAAAGAAGGGCTTGAATGAAGGTTGAATGAACAGCACATGCAGCCCTGGCAGTGGTGTGAAGAGGAGGGAAGAGTGCTTCACCTGTTGGACAGCAAAGAGTTAGAAAGGAAGTAGTAATTAAATCGATTCTTAAAGGAAGATTTAGTTTTTGGGTTATTACTGCTTACGATATGCTTGGAGGTTTTCTGTCTAATTCATAGATGGTTATAGCTAGGTGAAACCTTAGAAATTATGTAGTCCAATTCTGTTTTTATAAGATGAAGCTGTTGAGACTGAATGATTTGTCCACAGTAATTCCTCTGTTAGTGGCAGAGTTTGCTGCTCTCCAGTCAGCGATCTTTCTTTCCAGGACACTATGCTTCTTCTCAGTTCTGTGACCTTATCTTTTTATGTATCTGCCTTTCTTGTGTGTGTTCATATTAGATGGCAGAGTTGACTAGAACTCATATCTCAGATGCTGTCACGGCTTCAGGAGCTCCTCTTGCAGTACTGTATGACCCCCAACGGCAACACCTTCCAGACTTCGTGAAACAACTGAGGACCAGAGCTGAAACAGACAGGTTAATATTCATTCATTCAGCAGATAGATCATGAGTGTCTGTTAGGTTACTATTCCTTCAGTAAATATGTAAGGAGTATTTGTTGTCACGGCATTATTCTTGGTTGGGAATAGTTATGGGCATAGTCTAGTAGGGAAGATAAACATTATTCAGATATTCAGTTAAGTAAATGAATACTTACACACTGATTTAAGTGTTATGAAAGGAGCTGGGCGCGGTGTCTCAAGCCTGTAATCCCAGCACTTTGGGAGGCTGAGGCAGGTGGATCACGAGGTCAGGAGATCGAGACCATCCTGGCCAACATCGTGAAACCCCGTCTCTACTAAAAATACGAAAATTAACTGGTGTGGTGGCGCGTGCCTGTAATCCCAGCTACTCGAGAGGCTGAGGCAGGAGAATTGTTTGAACCAGGGAGTTGGAGGTTGCAGTGAGCTGAGATCACACCACTGCACTCCAGCCTGGTGACAGAGTGAGACTTGGTCTCAAAAAAAAAAATGAAAGGAATACATGTCTCAGAGATATGTAACATAGGAATTTTAATAGCCTAGGGGTGCCAGCAGGTCAGAGAAGGCTTTCCTGAGGAAATACAGCTTGTAGTGAGATCTAATGGATGAGGAGTTAGTAATGTAAAGGCCCGTTGTGGCTGGAGGCAGAGAGCAAAGAAAATGGTATGAGATGATGCAGGGATCAGATCATGGTATAGGACCTTGCACACTTAGGATTTCGAAGTTTATTCTAAGAGCAATGAAGCCATTAAAGAGATTATTTTTGGCAGGATTGGGTGACATTACCATATTTCAGTGTGTTTTCTTAATCATATTTGACTGTCTCTAATTCATAGATTTTAAGTCTCTGTTTATATTCATCGATACTAGGAGTGATTTTGTGTTTACTTCCTTAATAAAACAAGATATTCTATAATGTGGTGTAAGTTATTTTATAATAACTATTCATTCAACATTTTATCTTACGACTGTTAAGCAATACTTAAAATCTTTCTGTTATTAGAGACTTTGAATGTTTAATCAGTTTTTAATTTTATTTATAGGAAAAGTCCATCTGTTTCACTCCCTCAGAGTAAAGAAGGGACCCTTGACTCAAAGCATCAGAAGTATTCCCCTTCATATGATAGTTATTCTGAGTCTTCAGGATACAGGAATCATGACAGAAGGTGAAGACAATTTGATTTCTTTGTCAGTACAGTTTAGTAAACTCTGATAAATGGCTTAAACGTTGTTTTTCTTTGACTTCTTAATCTTGTTTATTTTATTTATTTATTTATTTTTGAGACAGAGTCCCACACTGTTGCCCAGGCTGGTGTGCAGTGGCGTGATCTTGGCTTGCTGCAACCTCCACCTGCCAGAGTCAAGCCATTCTCCTGCCTCAGCCTCCTGAGTAGCTAGGATTACAGGTGCCCGCCACCATGCCCAACTAATTTTTTTGTGTTTTTATTAGAGATGGAGTTTCACTATGTTGTCCAGGCTGGTCTTGAACTCCTGACCTGATGATCCGCCCGCCTCAGCCTCCTAAAGTGCTGGGATTACAGGTGTGAGCCACCACGACGAGCCTATCTTGTTTATTTAAATAGAACAGGGCGTGCTCTTCAGAGTGCTGGCTTCCTTAATTAGCCAGTTTACAAAATAGTTGGCCCATGTAATAAGCCATCCAACGCATATAGTATTATCCTTATAGGGAAGAAAACTGAGGCTCACGGAGATGTTAAGAAACCCCTTCAAGGTCACATAAATAATGATACCTTAAAGAATTGCACCTTAATTTATCTGCCTTCAAAGGCTATGCTTATTGAACATTTCCTTGCTGCAATTCATATTTCCTGATGTTACTAATTCTTATTGTTATAAAAAATATTGAATAAGCCAGGCACAGTGGCTCTCAGGCCTGTGATTCCAGCACTTTGGGAGGCTGAGGTAGGCAGATCACCTGAGGTCAGGAGTTTGAGACCAGCCTGGCCAACATGGCAAAACCCCATCTCTACTAAAAATATAAAAATTAGCAGAGTGTGGTGGTGTGTGCCTATAATCTCAGCTAATCAGGAGGCTGAAGCACGAGAATCTCTTGAACTCAGCAGTTGGCGGCTGCGTTGAGCTGAGATTGCACCACTGCACTCCAGCCTGGGCGACAGAATGAGACTCCATCTCAAAAGCAAAAAAAAAAATTAAATAGCTCCTCATTGGTAGTTGTTGTGATATTAATGGCTATAGTTTTCAATTATGGTTCCATCCTCAGATTAGAAGATTTTAGAGGTGACTTTTCAGCTTTTTTATAGGTAACATATTGACATTGTCAAGTATAGTAAAACCCCAGTTTAAAAAATTAAATCATGAAACTAAAAGACATGAAAGTGTGGGAAAAGTACCAGAGGTGATTGGGTACCTGTTTTGTCTCTGAAACAATGTGACTTTCATCTAAACTTTGCCGACAGTTTCACTGACACTTCATGTAGACCGTCATCTGGATTACTCTGGTGAACTCCTAATACTTGTCCTCATCCTCTAATCTTTCTACACTCTATTCATTAGCCACATGGTGACTAGAGTGATTTTTCTAAAACTTCTAGCCCCTTTGGCCCCTGTTTGAAATCTTCAGTATTCCCTCAGAATATTCAGACTAAGGTCCAAATTATTTAGCCTAGCATAAAAAGTTCCTTTATAATTGAGCCTTTGGTTCATCTCTGACCCCATCTCTTGCATTTCCCCTCTTACTGTACTCCATTCAATCTAACTAGTTCCAAGTCTCTGTAGGAACCATGCTCTCTGTCTTCTGTGCCATTGCCTTTGATCTACCTTTTTTCTAGGCCATCCCCCACCTCATTTCATTTAGTTTACTGTTACTTAACTTTCAAGAATTAGTGTTACCCTCATCTGCTCCAACTCTCACTCCAGTGTTCTTCGACAGCACTGTGAGTGTAGCTATGACAATCTTGACTGCCCTTTGTATACATTTCTTTGTTGGTCATTTACAGTCTAGACTAGAAGCTCTTTGAGGGCTTCCTCTTCATCACACCAGAAATAAACTCAGTAACCATTAGCACTTGCTCCCTATACCCTCCTCTGACAACCACTGATCTCCTTTTTTTCTTTTTTGTTTCTTTGAGATGAAATCTTGCTCTGTCGCCAAGCTGGAGTGCAGTGGCGCGATCTTGGCTCACTGCAAAATCCTGACTCCCTGGTTCAAGCAATTTTCCTGCCTCAGCCTCCCACATGCCACCACGCCCAGCTAGTTTTTTTTTTTTTTTTTTTTTTTTTTTTTGTATTTTTAGTAGAGACGGGGGTTTCACCCGTCTCTACTAAAAATATGTTGGCCAGAATGACTTCAATCTTCTGACCTCATGATCCTCCCGCCTCAGCCTCCCAAAGTGCTGGATTACAGGCATGAGCCACCACGCCTGGCCTGAACTATTTTCTATCTCCATTCTCTGTGGATTTGCCTGTTCTGGATTTTTTATATAAATGGCATCAGTACAATATGTAGCCCTTTGTGACTGACTTCTTTCACTTAGCATGATGTTTTCAGGTCTCATGCATGTGTACCATGTATTACTACTTTGTTTATATGGCCAAATAATATCCCACTTACTATTTATCCTTCATCAGTTGGTAGACGTTTAGGTTGTTTCCACTTTTTGACCATTGTCAGTAATGCTGCTGTGAACATTCACATATAAGCTTTTGTGTGGATATGTTTTTATTTCTCTTGAGTATATACTTAGGAATGGAATTGCTGGGTTATGTATGGTAGCTCTAGTTTAACTTTTTGAAGAAATGCAAAACTATTTTCCAAAGCAACTGCAGCATGTTATACCATTTTCCCACCACGAGTGTAAATTTTTTCTACAATCCTCACCAATATTTGTTGTGTTTTTTTTGTTATAGCCCTCTTAGTGGGAACCATGCATACTTGGATGACCAGAACTTAGCAAAGTACCTAACACATAATAGACAGTCTACTGTAAGTTCACTGAATGAATGATTAGCACGTAACTACCAACTGGCAGGACTGGGATTGAACTCCACATCCTTCTGACTCCTATCCCCTTCCTGTGTGCTGCATTACATCTTTTACCTTACTGCTTTATTAGAAAATGTATCTTTCAAAAACGTCTTAAACCAAACAATTGCTTTACGTTCTGATAAGTACTGTGATAGAAATATACGAACACACACACACACACAGTATGAACACAGGGACAGAAGTGACGAAGCCTTCCTTGAGAGTTGGGGTGGGGTCCGTGCAGTCTTCTCAGAATTAACACTCTAACTAAGTCTTGAATTCCATAGGTCGTTAAGCAGACAGGGCAGCAGGGGCGTTTTGGAAGAGGAAATAAGCATGTGCAGAGAACCCTAAGTCTATTAGGGACCTATCACCTGGCTCGTGAGGAAATAAGCATGTGCAGAGAATCCTAAGTCTATTAGGAACCTATCACCTGGCTCGTGTAGTAAATAAGCATGTGCAGAGAACCCTAAGTCTGTTAGGGACCTATCACCTGGCTCGTGAGGAAATAAGCATGTGCAGAGAACCCTAAGTCTGTTAGGACCTATCACCTGGCTCGTGAGGAAATGAATAAACCAAGAAACGTAAGAAGGGGAAAGGAAGACACTTGGGGGAATATATGGTTTGTTGGCTGAGGAGTAGCCAAAAACATAAGTTCCCATGGCATTTCAACACTTGAAGCTTAAAATCAGGGGAAGGGCAAAGCAAAGATAGTGATATAAATTTGAGGCTCACTCTAAATGATAGTAGTTGAAGTTATAGTTAAGATTGCCCAAGGAGAATATGTAGTATAAAAGAGAAAGAGGGCTGGCGCAATGGCTCACATTGATAAGCCCAGCACTTTGGGAGGCTGAGGCAGGTGGATCATCAGAGGTTTGGAGTTTGAAATCAGCCTGGCTAACATGGTGAAACCCTGTCTCTACTAAAAATACAAAAGAAAATTTAGCTGGGTGTGGTGGCACATGCCTGTAATCCCAGCTACTTGGGAGGCGGAGTCAGCAGAATTGTGTGAACGTGGGAAGTGAAGGTTTCAGTGAGCCAAGATCATGGCACTGCACTCCATCCTGGGCAACAGAATGAGACTCCTTCTCAAAACAAACAACCAAAAAATAATAATAGAGAGAGTGAGCGCGCAAGTGAAGGACCAAAACAAAACCATCAATTTAAGGAAAGACAGAAAAATTTAAAGCAAATGAAAGAAACAAGGAAAGCAAAGCTTGTTAGGGAGGTGGGAAGAGAAGCAGCTGAGAGTAAAAATCATAGGACACAAGAAAGGAGAGCTCTTTTATTTAACATTTAAGATTTCAAGCTTACAGAAAAGTTGCAAGAATAAATATCTTTCATCCAGATTATCCTAACCTTTTACATTTTATTTAGCAAGTAGAACTTTTAAAGAAGGGGAGATATGGTCAATACCATCTAATGTTGCAGAGTGATAAATTATCTATTGGATTTGGCAATTCAAAGTATAGATAGAACTTACTCAGAACAGTTTTAGTAGAGCAGTTGGAGTGGAAGCAGATTGTGATAGATCATGGTGTTAATGAAAAGTGAGGAAGTGGAAACGTGAGTAGTAGTTCCCTTTCCCAGGAGTTTGATTTTGAAATGAAAAAAGGGAGTGATAATCTAATAACACTGCCTATTATGATTATTTAGAAGTGAAATTTTCCTCCCTCCTACTCATCTTTCTCATCTTTTCTAAAATATTTTCAGATTTAGGTTACTTAGCTTTTTCTGTTTTATATCACGTCTTGCTTCATTTTTATCTTGATTGTAAAGCACAGTCATTTGGCCAAATAAGTTTACTTTGAAACTATAATCCTTATTCTGTTAATTTTGTTTTTGTGTCCACGTATCCACAAATAGAAGTAGTAGTGGTAGCAGCCGCCAAGGAAGTCCTTCAGTTCCATCTTGTAAGGAAAGTGAGAAGAAACTTAATGGTGAAAAAATGGAGAGTTCCGTTGAAGAACAGGCTCAGACTGCTGCAGATGATTCTCTACGAAGTGACAGCGTTCCATCTCTTCCTGATGAAAAAGGTAACTTTCTTTGCAAATAAATGTATAATCATTTGTTCAGAAACTGGAGGAAAGGTAATCCGTGTTATAAAGTGGCAAATAAGCTGGATGTGGTGGCTCATGCCTGTAATTCCAGCACTTGGGAGGCTGAGGTGGGAGGATTGCTTCAGCCCAGGAGTTTGAAACCAGCCAGGAATTCGTAAGGAGACCCCTGTCTCTACAAAAAAAATTAGAAATTTACCAGACTTGGTGACACAGCCTATGGTCCCAGTACGTTGGAGGCTGAGATGGGAGGATCACTTGAGCCTAGAAGATCAAGGCTACAGTGAGCTATGACTGAGCCTTAGCATTCCAGCTTGGGTGACAGAGCAAGACCTGTCTCAAAAGAAATTAAATAAGTAAATAAAGTGGCAAACAAGTTGAGTGAAATGCCGTTTAGTGTTTTGGAATATAGACATTAAACGTGATGTACTTGGATACTTAGCTGAGGAGATTCCTAACGTTATCTCATTAATATTTACTAAACTTTATCTCATTAATAATAGTGTTTCTAATTAAAGCACTGATGACAAATTTAATTATAGATAATATTTGTAAGCCTTAGAAGGAAACAGTAACCATGTGTGACTTGTTTGTGCCATATCTCAAGTATTTGTCATGGTGCTTGGCTTCCAATAACAGTGAATAAATAATTGTCAGGTGACTATTTTGAAACGTTAGAAACGGTGACTTACTTTAATTTCTTTAAACAATATTAAGTTACTTGCCCAGTGCTGCACTTAACTAGCAAAAAAACAACAAAAAAAAGTCACTTGGATTACTGCTACTTCTGACCATGATGGAACAACAGGGACCAGATTTACTTACCCTCTTTTTCTATTTTTTTTTTTTTTTTTGAGGCGGAGTCTTTCTCTCTCATCCAGGCTGGAGTAAAGTGGTGTGATCTCAGCTCACTGCAACCTGCAATCTCCACAAAGTGATTCTCCGGCCTCAGCCTCCTGAGTAGCTGGGATTACAGGTGTATGCCACCTTGCCCAGCTAATTTTTTATTTTTAGTAGAGATGGGCTTTACCATGTTGATCAGACTGGTCTCAAACTCTTGACCTCATGATCTGCCTGCTTTGGCCTCCCAAAGTGCGGGATTACAGGTGTGAGCTATAGCACCCAGCCTACTTACCCTCTTAAAGCAAGTAAAATGTCAGGCAAAACATGAAATAACTATTTTCAAGACAATGGGCCTCAGTCAGTGAATTGTGTTGATTCATGAGAGACTAGGAACAAATGAGTGCTACTGTTCTACCAGTTTACTGCCTAGAGAGTTTCCAGACTGCAGAGCACGGAGCCCAGTAATCTTCTTGAGTTGAGGAAATGGAGTTAGGAATCTGAAGAAGCCAAGACAGCTAGAATTCACAGGCAGCTACTATCCAAAGAAACTGAACCCTTAAAAAACTCACATGTAGAAGAAAACATAAATCTAGGTGACGTTCAGTTTGGTGATGACTTCTTAGATATGTAACACCTCAAGGTCTGATCCGTGAAGGAAAAAACTGATGAATTGTGCTTTATCAGAATTTAAAAACTTCTACTCTGTGAAGGACATTGTGAAGGGAGTGAAAACACAAGCCACAGATTGGGAGAAAATATTTGCAAGTCATATATTTGATAAAGGATTTATATCTAGAATATATAAAGAACTCTTAAAACTCAGTAATAGAAGGCCAGGTGCAGTGGCTTATGCAGAAAAAAGAAAAACACCCTTCAGTAATAGGGAAAACAACTTTATTTTTAAAATGTACTGAAGATCTAAACAGATACTTCATTGAAGCAAATAGGCAGATGGCACATAGGCACAGGAAAAGGTCTTCAGCATCATACGTCATTAGAGAAATGAAATTAAAATCGCAAGATACAGTAACACTTACTAGAATGGCCGTTTGAAAAACTGACAATAACAAATTGGTGGCAAGGATGCAGAGCAACAGGAGCTTGCATACATTATTGGTGAGGATGCAAAATTATATGGTCACTGTGGAAGATAGTTTTGTAGCATCTCATAAGACTTAACTGTACAATCCGGCAATCACATGCCTGGGTATTTACCAAGTGATTTGAAAACTTACGTCTGCATGAAAACCTATACGCTAATATTCATAGCAGCATATTCATAATTGTTAAGAACTAGAAGAGCCAAGATGTCCTTTATTTGGGGAATGGATAAATGAACTGGTACATCTGTATAATGAAATACTATTCAGTTATTAAATGGAATAATCTTTTGGTTCACGCAACTACATGGATGAATTTTAAATGAATTTTACTAAGTGAAAAAAGCAGACCCCAAAAGTCTATGTATTATAATATGATTCAGTTTATATGGCATTATATATAAGACACAACTAAAGAGATGGAAGACAAACGGTTTCTAGGCATTAGGGGAAGAGGAAGTAGTTGACTGCAAAGAAGATGCACGGAGGTATGTTTACTGTTACATGGAATATTGGTTCTGTATGTATGTATGTTCCATATTATGATATGTATTTGTCAAAACCTTGGAACTGTGTATCACAGTGAGTGCATTTTAATATCTGTGAACTAATCACGCATACACGTACATTAGTCAGGATGTTGGGAGATCTCAAAATGGAATGTAGCCTGGAATGAATCTAACTATTACAGATATATGGCATAACAGTATTGAAGGGGTTGGGGGAAAAAGAGCTGACCTAAGTACCTTTGGAAAATGATGTCTTGCGTGGAAACTATTAATATAAGCCTAATACAAAAGGAATAGTACGTAAACCTATACTCTAGTTGGATATAGTTTTTCACAGGGGTACAGGTTAACAGTTCTTTACATATATATTGGGGTTGAACAAATAAATAAATAAATAAATGAGTGTTGGATGGCGGGAGCCAGGTTTCTCAGCGTTGTAAGGCAAGATAAACAAGAAAGGACTAGAATGAACTTTGTTACTGGATCAGAGACCTAAGTGTGAATTCATGTTTAGCTGGCTGACTGTCTGGATACAAAAGCAATTGTAATTGTGTGTATGTGCACACACACGTACACGTGGATTAGTGTACATCCATATATTGCCTGGTTCTGTTCATTGAGCAAGTGAAGAAGTAGTGATACACCTGTAGTAGCAAGGACAACTACTACCTACAAATTCATTCATTTGTTCTTTTTTTTTTTTCCCTTTTAAAGAAATGGGGGTCTTGTACTGTCACCCAGGCTGGTCTCAAGCTCCTGGCCTCAAGGGATCCTTCCACCTTGGCATCCCAAAATGCTGGGATTACAGGTGTGAGCCACTGTGCCTGGCCCCTAGACTGTGGTTTCTAAATATCATTATTGAATTAAATAAATAAGAGCTCTTTGGAGAAATGGCTGATTCTAGGGCTGTAGGAAAAATACAAGATGAGCCAGGAGTATCTTGTATCAGAAAGTGAAGAAGTATTCAATAAAAAAAAAGATGCAGGGCCATGTCAGAGGCACACAGGAACCAACCTGAAAGAGCTGTCATTTTCTAATTAAGCTTGGACTTAATGAGTTTTTATAAAAGATATTTTTACTTGCATGTCTTTGATAGCAATATTAAACTTTTTTTCACTTCTACTGTTTATATTTCCTTTGTAAAGCATTTGATCTGACCTTTTCTCATTTTTCTATAGGTGCATTAGTGGTTTTCTAATTGATTTGTAAGAGCTCTCTAAATTTTTTGCAACATTAATCTTTATAGTTCTTATCTTAGTATTTCTAGGTATTTTTAGAGTTTTTTTTTTCTTGTTTGTAAGGCAAATAAATTTTGTTTATTATTTCATGTCTACTAGTGATCAGTTTTATGAATTTATGTTGGCTTGTCCCATAAAGAGACAAAGGGGTACTAATTGAATTCCTACTGAGAACAGTTATGATAAAATCTACTTTCTCCATATTCTTCTAGACTCAACTTCTGTTGCAACAGAATATTCTCTGAAATTTGATGAATCCATGACAGAAGATGAAATAGAAGAGCAATCATTTCGATCATTACTGCCTTCAGAGAGTCACCGCAGATTTAACATGGAAAAGAGAAGAGGTCATCATGATGACTCTGATGAAGAAGCTTCTCCAGAAAAGACTACATTGTCTTCTGCCAAGGTGTGTTTCACTTTATCTGTGGAGGTAAATGGTTGTGGATATGTTCTCTCAATGATAAGAGAAAACATTTTGTACTTGACTCCTTCGTCAGCTACTAGAATGATTTTTGTCAGATATCCATTTTATGTTATAAAATCTGGCCTCACTTTCCTCACAAAGTATAATACAAACTTATTTTTTGGAGTAAATAGAAGGCCTTTGAGGATCTGAGCCATTATTATCTCGCTGGCTTTTTTACTTGCGTCATACTTCTAATACTTTATTCCATTTAGAAATTACATTAATTCTTCTTACTAAATTGTATGCCTCTTGGTTAACAGGAACAAATTCTTACCCCACTTTGTATCCCTGATACAGTTAATGGGCTTGCAGTAGTTTATTAAAATTTTATTGGCCGAGTAAATTAGCAAATGAATGTTAATCTGCCTCATGTGCCTTTTTAAAGACTTCTCTTCCGTTGTTGGCAACCTTGTTAAATACATAGTTTGTTTTTTGTAAATGCATACCACTTTTAATGAAGTTAAGTACCAAAAGGGTTAGACGATGATAAACAGGAAAGTAACCATCTCCTTTAGGAACTGAGCATGCCATTCTCAGGGGGACAAGATAGCTTCTCTAAATTTACTATGGAGATGGTTCGACAGTACATGAGAGAAGAAGAAATGAGGGCGGCTCACCAGTCTTCACTCCTGCGTCTCCGCGAAAAGGCCTTGAAGGAGAAGACGAAGGCTGAGTTGGCCTGGTTAGAGCATCAAAAAAAGTAAGTTCTTTGAGTGAGCACAGTTCTCACTCATTTCTTCTTTCGTAAAATGGAATGGTTTATATTGTAAGATGTTTTGTTTCCTCTTTTAATTTGATTTGAGCAACCCAGTTTCTCAAGCTAGAAATGTGGCAGTCAGATTTGATTTGTATTTCTTTCAAAACCTCCTCTTATCCATATAACATTTTCTTTGCAGTTCTCTTTTATCACTTAACTGACTGTAATGTTATGTTGTCATATGATACAATATTATAAATTTCACGAAGTCCTTCTATCTTTAGAGGACACCACCTAGCGCCTGCATACACCTCAGTAAAATTCTTATTAGGATATGAATGGTTATGGCTACATGTAGCACTTACTTTTCACATTTGAAAATGTTAAATTGGTTTGTAGACTTTTTAGTAGTCAAGAATTCTTGACATTATTCAGGCAATGGAAATTTAACCAAATCTTTGTCTCAATTAAAAATATTACTTGCAGACATCTACGAGACAAAGGAGAGGATGACAAAATGCCGCCACTCCGGAAGAAACAGCGTGGTCTGCTTTTAAGGTTGCAGCAAGAAAAGGTATGTTAGGGAGGACACTCCTTTAGGACAGCTTATCATAAGGCAAGTTAGTTTGTGGAATCTATGATTTTGCCTAATTTCTTTTCCTTATTTTTGCCTCAAATGAGATGTAGTTGACACTTAGCACTGTTTATGTTCATACTACTATAATTATAGGGGTTGCGTGGTAATCTGTATTTCTCCTAAATTAAGATTGTGTGTCACTGCTAAATTAATAAAATACACAGTCAAACTTCCTACCTTCATGTAGTAAGTAAAAGAAAATACTCTTTTGAAATACGTATTTTAAAAATTAAGATATATGTAAAAGAATCTATTTTGATTAATTTTGAAATTATTGTTTCCCTAGGCTTTCATGACATATTAATTACATATTGGTAAATATTTTGGCTTAGTGGGCTTAGACTTCGGTTTTGAGTTCTGGACAGGCAGCATGGTGGTGTAGTGGTAAAGAATTCAGGCTCTGGAGTCAAATTTCCTAGGCTAAAATCCCAGCTTTACCAGTTGCTGGTCTCATAACCTTGGACAAGTTACTTAACTTCTCTGTATTTCCTCATCCATAAACTGAAGAAAATAATAATAACATACTTGATAAGATTGTTGTGAGGAATAAGTAAGTTAATACATAAAACTTAGAGCAGACCGTGGCACATGGTAAGCGCTCAATAAATGTTAGTTGCTATTATTTGAATTCCAGCATTGTCACTTGCAACTGTGTAATTGTGGTCAAAGTTTAAGTAACTCTCTGACACTTAATTTCCTCATCTGTAGGAGTGGGGTTATACTTCATATGGTAGTTGTGTGGATTAAATGAGGTAACATATGTAAAGTGTGTTTCACAGTGCTTGGTCAGCATTCAATAGATTCTAGTTGTTTTTTCTATACTAACCTGTTGCCAGGTGCTAGCCACTATGCTGGATGATTTAGGAACCTAATTATCTGATATATTTACTGGTTTATTACTTAGTTATAAGTTTATCTAAGGAAGCATTACAGATGATAGGAATTTGAATAAATTCTCAATTCTATTTTTTAAAAAATAAGTTGTGTCTTTTTAATCCAAAAAAAATTGGTTTTAAAATAAATTAATATTTTTTCTTAGTTAAAAGAAGTAAATAAATTTCTATAATGTTACAGTAGCTTTCTGTTATAAAATAGAATAAAAACAAGATTTATAAATGTATTCCTCATCGTGTGGGGGTTTCTTTTCACTTTCTTGATAATGTCCTTTGAAGTATAAATTTTTTCATTTTGATACATCTAGTATTTTATTGCATGCCTGCTGATAACACATTTTTTGATTTTATTAGTTTGAAAATGTTTCACCTTTATTTTTGAAGGACATTTTTAATAGGCATAAAATTATTTTCTGTCAGCACTTTAAAGATATTTTTCCATTATTTACTGCTTTCCATTGTTTATGTGGAGAGGTCAGTTATCTTAATCTTGTTGTTTTGAAGGTTTCTTTTAAGATTATTTAAAAATTATCCAAATTTTTTGGTAGTTTTACTGTGATGCATGTAGGTGTGGTTTCCTTTGTATTCATCCTATTTAGGATTTTCTGAGCTGCTTTTATCTATCGGTTTTTTTATTTCATCAGTTTTTCAAAAACTATCTCTTCATGTATTGCTTCTGCCCATTCTTTTTTTTTTTTGGAGACAGGGTCTTTCACTCTGTTGCCCAGGCTGGAGTGCAGTGGCTTGATCTCGGCTCACTGTAACCTCCGCATCCAGGGCTTAAGCAATCATCTCACATAAGCCTCCCCTGTAGCTGGGACCACAGGTATGTGCCACCAGTGCCAGCTAATTTTTTGTAGAGATGGGGGTTTCGCCATATTGCCCAGGCTGGTGTTGAGCTCCCGGACTCAAGTGATCCCCCCACCGTGGCCTCCCAGAATGCTGAGGTTACAGGTGTGAGACACTGTACCTGGCCACTTCTACCTCATTTTTTTTCTCCTTTCCTTCAGAGACTTCACTTAGATGTAGTGTAGACCTTTTGACCATTCACTGCGTCTCTCTCCTCTGTCTTGTATTTCATCCCTTAAGACAAACAAATTAGAAACTAAAAACATTGTGCTTCAGTTTGGAAAGTTTTTATTGACCTGTTTTCTGCTCTGCCCAGTGTGCTGCTGAGTCTATCCAGTGAGTTCTTGATTTAATTTTTTTAGTTCTATAACATTATAATACCCTTTAATCTTCTTTTCTTCTTTTCTTTTCAAGTGGAATTTAGCTCTTCTTGCCCAGGCAGGAGTGCAATGGTGGCAATATTGGCTCACTGCAACCTCTGCCTCCTGGGTACAAGTGATTCTTCTGCCTCAGCCTCCCCAGTAGCAGGGATTACAGGCACATGCCACCATGCCTGGCTAATTGTTTTGTAGTTTTAGTAGAGATAGGGTTTCACCATGTTGGCCAGGCTGGTCTTGAACTCCTGACCTCAGGTGATTCTCCTATCTCTGTCTCCCAAAGTGCTGGGATTACGGACTTCAGCCACCTTGCCCAGCCTACTTTTTAATCTTTTTTCTACGTATTATTTATAGTTATTTAAATTTTCTTGACTGCTATTTCTTCCCTGTCTGCTTATATGTGACCATCTGTGCCTCTATTATTACTATTGTCTGTTTTCTTTTAACTATCATATGGCCCCTTTTCTCTGCATGCCTAGCAGTTTTTTATTGAATGCTAGAGACTGTATATAAATCACTGCAAAGGCTCCAGCTGATGGTCTCTTCCCCCAGAGAGGATTTATACTTTCTTTTGCGATGCTATTAGAGTTACCAACTGTTCATCTTAGTTCATTCAAAAACTGCTGCGTTAGGGTTGGGTTGTAGAGTTGGTAAGCCTCAGCCTACTTCTAGTTTGCATTGTCCCTGGGTTGGGGCCCTCCTGGGATTCAGTGGAAACCCAGATAAAATTTTTTATTTAGCACAAGAAACTTGGGGATTCCTGCTCTGCTTTTGAGACTTTCCTGGGTTAACTCCATAGCCCTCTATCTGCTACTTCAGGTCTTGACAACTGCTTTGAGGAGAATGAGAGTTTGAGGTCTCCTGAGTCTCCAGTTTTATCACTGCCATTCTGTGTAGCTGGTCAGAGTGTTGACTGGGGTAACCACTTTGAGTTGAGAGCACTTGCCAATATCTGGTTCAGTTGAGGACATATATAATATATTACTTAGCAGTTCTGTCTTGGTATATATCCTAAAAAAGCTTTCACATATGTGCAGAGGAAAATGGAAATAATTTAGCCTTTTCAATAAAAGAATAGGTGAGATAAAACATATTTTTGCAAGAAAGTATAATAGTGTAGAAAACTGAATATATTAGCTATCAGCACTAGCTGTAGAGATTTCTGAAATGATGGTAATTTTCTGTATCTGCGTTGTCCAGTACTGTAGCTACTAGCCACATGTAGCTAGAAGCTGTCATATGGGACAGTGTAACATTAGATCTTCACTTCTCAAAAACCACAATGTTCTTTTTTATAGTAAAGCAAGATGCAAATAATATATGCAGTATTATACCAGTCATATAAAATTTTTTTAAGTAACCTGTTAGTAGTATATGTTTTGTGGAATCACTCATGCATCAAAAGTAAAAAAAGCATAAATAGGAATGAGAACACTTCTGGGGGAGAGAGGAAGGAGGAAGAGATTGGCATGGAGTTTGGTTTCATCTGTATTTATCTATTTATAGCCAATAACAGATTTGAAACAAATGTGCAAACTGCTAACTGTGTTTAATGCCAGTGTAGGGATATGAGTGACTACTTTCTCTGTTTGTAATAACTTAAGAATTTTTTAAGTAAATGTGCAAAGTATACTCTTTGATTCAATTGGTTACCCTGAAAAGTTGCCTTACAAAGTTAAATGAACCAAAGTGTAAGAAAATACGTGCCAAGATATTTATCGCCGCTGTATCAGTAACAGTTCTTTTGACTGATAGTGAAGTGGCTGGCTCTAGGCGATTTGGTACAACTGTATCCAAAAAAGAGAGACCGTATTTTTCTATGTCTTATTCTTTTTTTCTCCCTGAAGTGACATTCCTAAAACATAAAAATAACCATTTTAATAAAGTGAATAATTCACCTATACCATTCACCATTTTAATGCGAATAATTCGTTTGTACAACTTTATGAGTTATTCTTAGAAGAGGAGCAAACCTTGTTTTCCAAGTATTCCTTAGAAGTCATCTCTTTTTTCTTCTGGGCTTGAATTGGGTGAATTTATACATTATTTGGTTCAGAAACTCAGGCTTAAGTTAGTGGAAGTTTGAAAATATTGTTAACTTGGTGTTTTAGAAGTGTAGATGTTTTTAAGTACTTTCTTGCATTTTAAGGTAGTTTCAAAAAATCTCAATGATTAAAATAATTACAACTAACAAATTTATGTCTTTATTTTTCTTTATTGACAAGAAAACATTGATTGATTGATTGATTGAGACAGGGTCTCACTCTATTGCCCAGGCTGGAGTGCAGTAGCATGATTTCAGCTCACTGTAACCTTGATCTCCTGGGCTCAGGTTGACCCTCCCACCTCAACCTCCCAAGCAGCTGGGACCACAGGTGAGCACCACCACGCCCAGCTAATTTTTGAGTCTTTTTTAGAGGTGGGGTTTCACCATGTTGCCCAGGCTAGTCTTGAACTCCTGGGCTCCAGTAAGCTGCCTGCTTTGGCCTGCCAAAATGCTAGGATTACAGGTGTGAGCTACCATGCCTGGCCAAGAAAACAGATTTAAAGAAATTTTTTTTTAAAAAGGATTCTCTGTTAAGTTTTGACAGTTATTAGCAGTGAAGTATATTATCTTCTGCCCGCATAACAACTGAAAACGTAATAATCTGTCTGGAGAGAGATTGGCGCAGTGTAGTTTTAATGTTTTGGTAGCACTGTAGGCAAGGGCAGTTCTTTTTTGAAAGCAATTTAAACAACTGTTTTTAAGAACCATAAAATGATTTATTGTCTTCGACTTGGTTATTTTACTTTTAGAAATCTCTCCTAAAGAACTAGTGCATGGTATGAAACAGCTATGGGCATTAAAGCATTATTTGGGATAGTAAAAAATTCTAGGGCCCTAAAAGTTTAGCAGTAGAATAATAGTTACATTAATTAGATTGCTTGATAAGCAACTATTAAACTAGTAAGTATAAACATTGAGTAGCATGGAAAAATGTGAAATATATGTTACGTTTTAAAACGGGATATGAAATTATCAATCTAATTATAATTTAAATAAATTTAAGGGATAGTATTAAACTATTTTAGAATGGTGGGGTTGTATGTGATTTATTTCCTCCCTCGCTACTTTTAAAACTTTCCAGTATTACTACTTTTATTATAAGATACTATATGTATCATATGTATTTATTTTTAACATATAGGATGATTTTTAAAAAAATATTGCTTTGGCCTTGTCTTCTCCTACCGCTTTAAACCTTAGGCAGAAATAAAACGTCTTCAAGAAGCCAATAAGGCAGCTCGGAAGGAAAGACAGCTGATTCTTAAACAGCAGGAGGAGATAGAAAGGATCCGACAGACCACCATGAAACTACAGGAGAAGCTGAAGTCTGCAGGGGAGAACAAATCGGTAGATACATGAAGTGACTGTGTCCTGTCTTGTGTGCACTGCTGGTAGCCAGCCCTGTCTCATGTTCTGAGATGATACTCATTCAAACAGTACGCTGCAATGAGGGACTGAGATACATTTCTGTGGATGTGCCCTCTTAGTCCATTTTCTGTTGCTCTAACTGAATACCTAAGACTGGGTAATTTATAAAGGAGCAACATTTTTTCTTATAGTTCTAGAAGGTGAGAAGTCCAAGGTCAAGGTGCCACATCTGGTGAGGGCCTCCTTGCTGGTGAGGCCTCCCCACAGAGTCCCAAGGGGTGATGCAGGGCACCGCGTGACAAGCAGACTGTGCGTGCTCAGTGCTCTCTTTCTTCTCTTACTGAGCCCCTATGTCCAACCCTCATGATGTCATCTCTTTCTGATGACCTTTCCAAAAGCTCTCAGATACCATAGTCTGATTTCCCACTCTCTTAATGTTACAAGACTCAACATGAGTTACAGAGGGGGCAAACACTCAAACCATAGCAATGCCCTGATGTACAGTGAGAGTTTTATTTTATTTTATCCTGTGGGATATACAGGTTTTTAAAGGGGCATGTGGTTCGTACATAATATTGGTTTAATTTAGAGTATTTTTCACTTACAAACTAAATTGGAACAGAGGGCTTTGCTATTACTCATCAATCCAAATATTTTCTTCAGAATTAATGGGGGAGACTGTTTTAGTATTTACATGATACTCATTTTAGCTATCCAACTTTAATACAATCATACAAGATTCAAAGGAGATACCAGACAAAAACAAAATTTGAACCTATTCCTTTTTTTATTGAGACAGGGTCTCACTCCGTCACCTGGACTAGAATGAAGTAGTATAATCATAGCTGATGGCAGCCTTGACCTTCCCCGGGGTCAGGTAATCCTCTCACCTCAGCTTCCTGAGTAGCTGGGACTATAGGCATGCACCTCCACTCCCAGCTGATTTTTTGTATTTTTTGTAGAGATGGGGTTTTGCCATGTTGCTCACGGTGGTCTTCCAACTTCTGGGCTTAAGTGATCCATCTGCCTTAGCCTCCCAGAGTGTTGGGATTATAGGCATGAGCCACCATATCCAATGGACCTGCTCTAAGGTACTATAAAATGTCAGTATGGGGCTGGGTGCCCTGACTCGTGCCTGTAATTTGAACACTTTGGGAGGCCTAGGTGCGCAGATTGCTTTAGCTCAGGAGTTTGAGGCCATTCTGGGCAACAGGGCAAAACCCGCAGCTCTACAAAAATTACAAAAATTAACTGGACATGGTGGCACGTGCCTGTAGTCCCAGCTACTTGCGAGGTTGAGGTGGAGGATTGCTTCAGCCTAGCAGGCCAAGGGTGCATTAAGCTCATTAAGCTGTGAGCACACCATTGCACTCCGGCCTAGGTGATAAAGCAAGACCCTGTCTCAAAAAAAAGTCTTTATAGTGTGAGAAAACCAGACTGTAAAGCAGTAGTAGTATAATATCTTAAATCTCCAATATGCTATGCTTTGATTTTTAAAGAAACTTGAAATTTTGAAAAAAATGTCAAACTTACAGAAAAATGTCAAACAGTACAAAAAAAATTCTATAATCCTGAGTTATCTGAGAATAAGTTGCCAACAAATTAACATTGATACATTACTACCATTTAATCTGCACATTACTGTAAGTAGATGCCCCTCTCATTCCACTTGGGTTCTGACTCCCCAAGTTGGGCTGTTCCCATCTCCTCACACCTTCTCTTCCTTACCCTCTTTGGACTCTGCCTCTCGTCCTAGGACGTTCTCTGTCGTAAGGCCATCCTCACTGTGTTTGGCCTTGCATTTTTGTGTTGGGTTGCTTCCATGTGACTTTCTTGTTGGCCTTCTTGGGCTTTGATTCTCCTTACCGGCCATCCTCCTGCATTAGATGCCCTCTTCATCCTACGCAGGTTCTGAGACCCCACTCTTGGCCTCCTGTCTCCCTCCATCCCTGTATGGACGGCTGCCTTGCTCTGCCCCATCCAGTGACTTTAAGACTGAACTGTTCAGGAAGAAGAAAGGGAAGCTCAGGGACTCTACTTTGTTTTTACAAAATAAAAACAGTTATGACTGTCCCTACCCATCTTCCTGAGAAGTTAGATAAATGACTATTTGTGGGGAAATTATACTAAACAATTAAGGTTTTACTTTTTGCTTATCAGAAATAATGTATTGATTACTATTTTCCAAATGTTTTCTTTACAAACTTTTTAAATTTTTGAAAACATTGTTTCACATAAAGAGTGTTCAAAGGAAAAAACCCATGCCCTAGTATGTTAGAGTAAATGTTATGTCGTCCAGTCGTTCTTTGTCTGTACATACATGTTTTATAGATTTACAGTGTTTACTTTTGTATTCCTTCTGATGGTTCAACTTTAAAATCTCAGAGAGGACATGTAGATAGATTACTAATGGCAGAAACTTTTTTGGATTTCTTACATTTCTTCTTTTTTAAAATTATTATATGTTATGATATTCCCTTTTTCTCTCTATATATAAATGATATTAAAATATACATAATATGAAATGTACTAGTTTAACCATTTTTAAGTGTATGATATATTTTGACCTTTAATATCTTATTTTCAGTTATTGTTATAAATATTGTGACATGGCATTAATTTTGAATTGTATTTATGATGGCTTCAAGGTCCTCTTAAAGTCTAATACAATTTTGCCTTTTTGTCTGCAGGACTCTCATAGTGATGATGGTACAAAGGATAATAAGGCATCCAGTCCTGGTCCAACTGACTTGGATACCCGCAGTCCTTCTCCCATTTCAGTCTCCAGCAGTGAAACTAGCAGCATTATGCAGAAACTGAAGAAAATGAGAAGCCGCATGGACGAAAAGTAATTCATTTTATAAATATCTCTTGCTTAGTTACATTGAAAGTAGTACAACAAAAAAACACTTTTAATATACTTCATTAGAGTAGATTGAGACAAAATATTTTATGGATTTAGTAGTATTTTAGCAGAATTGTTAGATCAACCTAGAAGCCAGTTAACTGTAGATCTTAATTATGAAACAATTTTAATATGAACAGGTTTCTTATTTAAAAAAAACAAGGCTGGGAGTGGTGGCTCATACCTATAATTCTAGCACTTCGAGAAGCTGAGGTAAGAGGATCACCTGAGTCCAGGAGTTTAAGACCAGCCTGGGCAACATAGTGAGAAACCATCTCCACAAAAAAATTTAAAAATTAGCTGGGCATGGTAGCATGTGCCTATATTCCCAGCTATGTGGGAGGCTGAGGTGGGAGGATCCTTTGAGCCTAGGAGGTCACGGTTGCAGTGAGCTGTGATTGTACCACTGCACTCCAGCTAGGGTGACAGAGCTAGACTCTTGTCACACACACACACAAAATTAATATCTGCACATGTACCCATAATAAAGTTTTCCACTAATTTGGGGAAGCAACTAATGTTATATCCTGACGTTTCATCCTGTGGCTCTCTGGTACCTCCAAGGCTTATTCAAATAGATTAAACTTTAATCTGGTGAGTAGGTATGAGTTCCTTAGCTGAAACCAGAAGGCTGAAGTTTTCCAGGAATGTTAATTTGTTAGTGTAACATTCTTCTAAAATAGTCATCAGAATTACTTTGTAAAGACTCTTAAAGCTGCTCCAACTTAGATATAGCTCAGTTGTACATCAGTGTTGACCATATAAAATGACATTTATGTGAGACTTTACTCTGGGGTATATATGTTATACCCCAGAGTAAATACGGTTGTAAATGAGGTGCTTGTGGAGTCTGTCCTTGCCTCTGAGACCTCTGCCGCTTATCCAGCTTACTCAAAACCATTAAATATGGAGAAATTAGAAATTTTTGTTGGCTACCATTTAAGTATGCAATTGGAACTACTACAGATTGAATGTAAATTTTAACTTGATAACCTTTGGCAGTATACTGCATATTACCAAATTTAATAACGCTCTCTATTATATGTTACATGACTCTCTGATTTAGTTTGTGTTACAGTGGTCAAGCGGTTGTAAGTGAAATCCTGACTTTCTGTAGGTAAAGTTGTACATTGGCACTTGATTGCAAGAAAGCCATTTCATAATTTAAAAATACTTAAATTGATTATGAAAATAAGTCCTAAAAATAAATAGTTTTTTAAAATTAAAAATAGAAGTGAAACCAAATATTGAGAAATATTTGATTTTTTTGGATGTTTTCCATAGACTAATTAAAGCTTCTTCAGGTGGGAATTTATTAAAATTTAGATTAAAGATGCTTTCTTCCTTTCTGATAAAATTCTATAGTAGCCTATATGAGCATACTGTATTTTGTTTCAGCAGTCTTTGATTTCAAAAGTAAAATAATCTTTCATAAATTTTTATCACTAATTTGACATTGTATATGTGCCACAAATGTCTTTGAGTGGTAAATGTTGGGGGAAGACAGTGTCAGGGTGATTTCTTCATTGATCTCTTTCTCCTATTTCAATAAAATCTTCATTACTAGTCTCTAAGAATGATATTCAAATTTAACCACCTTTGTAGAAAAAAACTGCTAATTCTAGTCTGTCCTTGAGGTCAGTTTCTGGGGTGCTTATTTCATTCAAATGTGGTTAAAGCTTTAAAAATCCTAAATAACAAGTTCAAGTATGGATTTATTGACTTTGATCCACATTTTGTTAATTATTTTCATAGACTCCAAAATATTAATCATCTAGAATTTTTGTATGATTCCTCTATCTTTTCTTCACAACTTATGGCAATCGATTTTTGAGAATTTTGTCAAGTAGAATAGGCTTTGAAGCGTTCAGTGACTTTTTGATGTGTTTGTAGGAGGAACAGAGTAAAGGCAGCAGTGGCAAAGATATGTTTGAGTGATGGTGCTGAAATCTGAAGATGAGGCCAGGTGTGCTGGCTCACATGTGATCCCAGCACTGTGGGAGGCGGAGGTGGGCAGATCACCTGAGGTCAAGAGTTCAAGACCAACCATAGCCAATATGGTGAACCCTGTCTCTACTAAAAATACAAAATTAGCCAGATGTGGTGACACATGCCTGTAATCCCAGCTACTCTGGAGGCTGCGGCAGGAGAATATTGCCTTGAACCTGGGAGGTAGAGGTTGCAATGAGCTGGGTTTAAACCACTGTAATCCAGTTTGGGCGACAAGTACAAAACTTAGTCTCAAAGAAAAGAAATCTGAGGATGAATTAAAGAATTTTTCAAAATGGTGGTACATAGAAAAGGATATTATTATGCACTATGTTTTGATCTCTGAAACAAAGTAATGTGAAAACTAGTTTTTAAATACCGTTCATGTTACCAGAGCTCTACGGTTTGATCTCCTTCAATGATGTTGGAGTGTCAGCTCAGTTAACAGGCAATCAGTTAATTTCATAGTCATGTGCTCCAGTAGACACCTAACAACAAAATCGTTTGAACCTCTGCTACTTCATGATCAGGAAGTTATTTGTTCCATAGATCCACAAAGGCAGTCATTCCTGTTTTATTGTTATAAATCACCAAGGAGTAGTCATCCTTCTCAATAAGTTTAGCTAGTTTTTAGGGGTAACCTTTTCCTTATATATCATTGCTTATTGTTAACTTTCTGAACTCTGGTTTTATGGCAGATATTTTTTTGAAGTGATCATATCATTTTTGGCTCTAGTGAAAGATTCCCTTTTTTAATATTTCACTGTGACAGTAATGCGTTTGTTAAATATTAAAAACCATGTTACATTCCTAACATATGGCTTTTCTTGATCTCTTTGTTGAGTAGACATGTTATAAATGTCATGTAATTTCCATTTATCAGTATAGTAAAAAGCAAAAAATAATATTCAAAGTGTGAAAGACATTAGTAATAACGAAAACACGTTTGCAGAAGACATAGACTGAATAGCCCTCAGTGTTCTGGTTTTATTGGTAAGTGAAATCTGAGCTTTATTGCTATGAGGGATATTACTTACAATGTAAGTGGATTGCCTGTAAACATGAAACAGATAATCATTCAAAAACACCATGCAAGTGACTCTCTTTACAGAACAAGTGAAGTACTGAAAGAATAGTGTTTTCTTCATCTGTAAGTGTCCGTTACTTAAAATAGGACACTGCATTTTTTTCTTTCATTTGTTAACAGTAGCTTCTTCCATATTATGTATTAATTACACACTTTCTCAGCAATTATTTATTGATTAATGTGTGAGTGTGCTACGTTCTGAGGGACACCAAGATAAATCAGACTTAAACCCTGTCCTCAGAGAGCTTAGAGTGTAGACAGAAAAAACAATGAGTGGCAAGTTCATATAGAGAAGTATGTTTAGATCAATTGCTAAGGAAGTTCAGAAAAGAGAAATTCTACCTCACAGTATGATATATGTCAAGGACATTTTCATAGATGAGTGTACTTTTTCTTTTTCTTTTTTTTTTTTTTTTTGAGACAGAGTCTCACTTTGTTGCCCAGGCTGGAGTGCAGTGGCACAGTCTCAGCTCACTGCAACCTCCGCCTCCTGGGTTCAAGTGATTCTCCTGTCTCCGCCTCTTGAGTAGCTGGGATTACAGGCGTCCACCACCGTGCCCCCTCATTTTTGTATTTTTAGTAGAGATGGGGTTTCCCCATATTGGTCAGGCTAGTCTTGAATTTCTGACCTCATGATCCACCCGCCTTGGGCTCCCAACCTTTTTCTTTTTAAACAGTCTCATTATGTTGCCCAGGATAGGATTGGACTCAACCTCCTTGGCACAAGTGATCCTTCCCACTCAGCCTCCTGAATACTGTTAAATTAGTAAGTATTTTTAACATAAGAAGAAGGGACAAAAAGTATATAGCTATTTTTTGGTTTGATCATTCATAGCAGACCAATGTAGCATAGAAAAATGAAGCCTTTAGTCACAAAACATTTTAAATACTCCGTTTACACTTCCCAGTTGATTTACAAAACTGTTAAAGGAGAAAAATTAATGCATTTAGTTTTAAATGATTGATCAAAAAGTTAAGCAGATAAATATTTTATGACCTTTTTCTGTCCAAAAGTATTTATGATATTGTCTGATCAATGTCGAAATCTTCACTATTAATCTGAGTTTTAATAATGAAGGATTTTCAATAGAAGGATTTTGATATTCCATTAAAGGAGATATTTTAATTAGGTTGTCATAATGCTAAATAGCATTGCCTGAAGTTGAATAGAATTTTCTTAGACAACATTCTAGTCTAAGTGTAGTAGCTGAATAAATCCTGAAAGTCTGATACTCGTTTTTGTTCTTTGCAGGAACTCCTAGGTCAGGAATAATGTACTATATTATTTTGTTTACCTAGGTTTATGTAAACTGTTAGAAGACTTTAAGTTGTAGAATATTTTGCTACAGAAAATCAGACCTTCTCTACATTTTCTTTTTGATCAGAACTATCTATATCCTCATTTGTGCTCCTGTTTCTCTATTGTTAAAGATGTTAAAGTACTCAAAAGACTCCATTTTAAAATGTAAAGTACTGTGTTCCATTTTTACATTATAACAGTAATAGAATTAAAAACCCTGAAGGAATAAAGTGATTTAAGGTGTTAAGTTCTTTGTTAGTTTTGTTTTGGGAAGAGTAAGAAGTAGTGTTTTAGTTTAGGTGGGTAGTCTCAGTGGCTTGGAGATACATAGCATTAATAAGGAGTCATTAATAAAGCCGCAGTAATTTTCATCAAGATCAGCACAAAATAGAGCAGTGACTCTTAACCTTTTGGGGACCCGGAATGTTTTGGAACCATGCCTCAGAAAAATGCATATACACACGTATGTACACTTCATGTGCAATTCCAGGGGATCCGTGGACTCCTTGCTGTATGAGTAACTAATGATAATGGAAGCACAGTAACATCCCAAACAAATGTAGAATTGTAAATCTTTCTTCTGTGAAGGTCTTAAGATTTTGTTGATTTTTGGTATCTTTTATAATGAAAAGATGCTTACACCTAGGAGTTCCATTTAAAATTTAGATCAAAATTTTATTCAAATTATAGAATGATTTTATAATCTGTTGGAATGCAGGCCACAATTATATTAGCTCTGTGGGCAACAAAAGTTCTCATGTCACATGGTCTAGCAGTCACATGGTCTAGCAGTCTCTTGAGGTACAAAATAAGTGGAAATATTTTGTTTATCACAGTGGAGAAACAGTGATAAAATGTTAAAATTAGAAAGGCTGTTAGGGAAGTCATCAAGTATGGTCTCTTTGTTTTTCATGAAGAAAGTGAGGCCCACAGAGTTTATGTAGCTTTCCCCAGGTCACACACAGCAGAATGGTAGAGCTGAAACTAGACTCCTACTCTCCAGAGTTCAGCTAGCTAAAGTTAAGTTACCATATCTGCTTTCAACCTCATAGATTGTTTTTGAAACCTAAATTGATGACTTAGTTATCTTCAGTAGAAACTGATCCTTCTAAATAGTATTTTGTTGAAATTAGCAGAGTGCTAGATGGCTAATTTCTGGAGCTGAATAGCTGTACAGAGCAAGTTCAGATGTGAAAGTGTGACTAAAAGTGAATTAAGGCCTGGGCAATGGCCCACGCCTGTAATCCCAGTACTTTGGCAGTGCCGAGACATGTGGATCACGAGGACAGGAAATTGAAACCATCCTGTCCAGCGTGGTGAAACCCCGGCTCTACTAAAAATACAAAAATTAACTGGGCATGGTGGTGTGTGCCTGTAATCCCAGCTACTCAGGAGGCTGAGGCAGAAGAATCTCTTGAACCCAGGAGACAGAGGTTATAGTAAGCCAAGATCATACCATTGCACTCCCGCCTGGGCCACAAGAGCGAAACTCCATCTTAAAAATATGAAAATAAAAGTGAATTAAGTTGGGCACATGGCTCAGGCCTGTAATCCCAGCACTTTGAAAGCCCAAGGCAGGTGGATCACCTGAGGTCAGGAGTTCAAGACCAACCTGGCCAACATGGTGAAACCCTGTCTCTCCTAAAAAAAATAAATACAAAAATTAGCTGGGCATGGTGGCAGGTGCCTGTAATCCCAGCTACCCCAGAGACTGAGGCAGGAGAATTGCTGAACCTGGGAGGCAGAAGTTGCAGTGAGCTGAGGTGGCGCCACTGCACTCCAGCCTGGGCAACAGAGCAAGACTCTGTCTCAAAAAAAAAAGTGAATTAAATACTCATTAATTCCTTAAGTTCAAACATTTTAGAAACATAATGATTTCCATACTAGACTGAATCTGTTGTGTATCTTTTTCTTGTCCAGTGTTCCGTTACCATCAGAGGACTTGGGGGAATGCCTTGACATCCATCAAAAGCATTTTGTTTTAGTAGGCATTTATGTCTCCATCATTCACAATTTTGTTTTCTTTCCTATGTAGCATCTTGAAGGATGATCAATTCTATTCTGAAGTAATGCTCTTTTGTCTTAACTTTATTCAACTTTTAAAAGGCACTTTTTATAACAATGTGTTTAATTAAAGGGCACTTTTTATAGAATGTGTTTATATTTAATAAGGAACATGTTTCTGGAAAGAAATTCTAATTTTAAACTTTTCTTACACTGTTTTTTAAACTATTTTATTTTCATTTTCTATTAGTTATTTCGTTCCTCATTCCTAAACTAGAGCTTTTGAATATGCTCAATCTTTAATAGAGGACAATTATTGTTTTCTATGTTGGGCTAGACAAAAAATTTAAATTGTATATTTTTAAAGTTTTTTTCACATGTTCCAATATTATTTAACATTTTGTACTAGGTCATGCATGCATTTAGCAGTTATACACTTAAGAGGGTGGGTGATATTTGAATGTTATGAATAGGTTTTTTGAGCCTTTTGCCAAGTGCTTTGTTTTGCATAATATTTTGATAATTGCCATCAAAATAAGTTTATTGTACATTAATAAAGAATGGCAAGGAAGATTGCAATGTCTTAATTTGAAATTTAGCAAAAATGTTTTTTCTTGAACTTCAGTGCAGAAAATCAAGGCAATCCAGATGTGAATGTGCGTGTGTGTGTGTGTGTGTGTGTGTAAGTGAAGGGGAAATTAAATACTAAGTTATATGTGATATGTGGGGAAACAGACATTAAAATAGTCTGTTATTTACAAATACACATAGGCAAGATTATACATGATTTTAAGAATCCAAATGAATGGCTGGATTTAACCTAGATTTTCTCACTTCTGTGACATACTGATATTACTCCTTGCCCTTCCAAGGCAAAAAGTGTTGCCTTGATCTACAAGTTATTGTTGTTGTGCATGTGAACAGGAGCATGCTCTGTCAAAGAGGATTAACCTTTCCAGAGTTATTACTGGACCTTTTATACACACACACACACACACACACACACACACACAGCCCTATTTACTGTTACAAAAGAAGAAAATTTGGGAGTTTTTTCCCTCCTTTTATAACTGTAAAATGGAATGTTCTTACCTTTAACCTTAGGATTAAGCTGTCCATAGCAGTATTTTTTTTCAACTGACAGTATTTATTGGGACTAGCTCACTTTATTAATTATGCATCCTGATATCTTATAGAATGGGTATTGTATTTCAATATTATTAGTTAAGTGGGCCTTTGTTAGTTATAAAGCAAGATACGTCCAGTAGGTCCTGTTAGCAGTAAGTTTTGTATTGTAGAGGTTAACAAGGTATTTTTGTGTAAATCAATTTACTGAATTATATTATTTTCAAGCTAGATTGTGATGGTAAGTTTAAGTAAGGCAAATGTAGTACTTTTAAAATTTAACCTCAAACTCAAAATGCATGACAAGGTACAGATTAAAAAATCACTTCCTCAGGATTACGTGTGTACGTAGAGTTGCTGATACACTAGGTTCATGGCCGTAATTGTTATACTATCTGTTAAAGCTTAATTAAAAACTAATTTAGTCCCACAGTGTACTTACTTTACTCACAGATAAGTAAATTTAACTGAAAATATAGATGGTGGTTAAACAACATTTGAGAAGAAAGACATGTTTATTCAGAAATCATTGGTAAGGTCTACAAAAGTACACTGTTTTAAATGTCACAGAGAGTGTAATGCCTGCTTTAACGGAGTCGCTTGTAATGTTCTTCAGGAAGCATATTGAAAGTTCTTCACTCGGCTCTTATGCTTTCCCTTTCTCATTCTTTCTGCCTCTTGATCTCTTGGTTTAAAATCTTCCTCCTTATTTTGTAGACACTGCTCTCCTGTTCACTACTTCTTCTCTGTCTTTACGTCTCATCACTGGGCCTCTCTCAGTGTCTGTTTTCCCAACCTCCATCCCAAATTCCAGCTGTACATCTACAACCAGTTGGTCAGGTAACTGCACCTTTTTCAGTGCACTCTTTGATAGAGCATGCTCTGTTCTTTCTGTTTGTTTCGTCTGCTTTCTCTCTCTCTCTTTTTTTTAATAGCCTGGAGGCCTCTTGTCGAATGTCCCATAAATTTTCCCTTTTGTTTCCACGTTAATTTGATGATTGCTCAAGAAGTAGAGTGACAGTTCTTGTGCTTTTTAGTGTTTGTGGACACACGAACGCATGTTTGTTGGTTAACTACCGCTGTAGCTATAACACCAGTACTGTGAGCAGCTCACATTTTATTTAGTTGTGGCATCTACATTTGAAGATGGTTTATTAGTAGCCTCTAAACTAAGTAATTTTTCCTAACTCAGTAATTTCTTCTAACCCTTTGGGCCTAAGATATCATTGGCTATTTAAGTTCAGAAATCAGATTAAATTCAGAATTTGATGGATTCCTTTACTCAAGTAAATAAATAGTTATGTTTACGTGCATTAAACACTGGGCTGTGATGCTCAATGTTCTCTCCATGAAGAAAAGATTTACCACTTGACATTGCCTCTCTTAGGTAATAGAAGAAACAAAACTCGTTAAACCTGAAGCAAAGCCAGTCAGAAATTTAAAATAAAAGTGAAAAAGGGACACGAACATGTTTTTTGTTTGCTTGCTTGTTTTGGGGCTTTGGGGTTTGTTTTTTATTGTTGTTTTTGGTATTTGTTATTTTGGGTTTTGTGTGTTTTCTAGTCTGAGCCTTCAGAATAAATTCCTTACATCTTCTGTTATGGAAAAGAGTAACCGACAAAAATTAAATATATATGTATGAACATTATCAATTATGGTTGTCTAGATATTCTGAAGGTTTTTTTTCTGAATATACTATTTTTCCTTTGCTAATTTTACAAACCATTATGAGTAAATATATATTTATATAAATTCCGTCATTTTCTGAGTAAGTTGACTCATGAAAGCTTCTATCATCTCAAGCTTTTTTCAGAGAGAAGAGTAGTATGAATGTTCTACTTTTGCACAACTTGTTATAAGGTGGTGAGTGATAGAGCTCTCAAGTGATCTCTGTCGGTTTGTTCTCTCAAACTGTTCTTCATGGTATGACCACAGGTTTCTGACAAAGCGAGAGCAAAAATTAATGCAGCGGCGACAACATGCAGAGGAGCTCCTAGAGTGGAAGCGACGATTGGATGCAGAAGAAGCAGAAATCCGTCAAATGGAGAAACAAGCTTTGGCTGCATGGGACAAAGAATTAATAAAACCCAAAACTCCTAAGAAAGAACTGGAGGACCGGAGAACAGAACAGAAAGGTAATAAATACTGACGGTGTTCAGACTGAAAACTAAAGCCTAACACACTTGAAAGATTTATTTCATGACTTTTAAAAATGAGAGGCTGGACTCAGTGGCTCATGCCTATAATCTCAGCACTTTGGAAGACCAAGGCCGGAGGATCGCTTGAGGCCAGGAGTTCAAGACCAGCTTGGGTGACATAGCAGATCCTGATTCTGCAAAAAATTTAAAAAGTAGCTGGGCATGGTGGTGCATGCCTATATTCCTAGCTACTGAGGAGAGAAGCTTGCTTGAGCCCAGGAGGTCACGGTTTTAGAGAACTATGATCACCCCTACTGTGCTCCAGCCTGGGTGACAGAGTGAGTCCCTGTCTCAAAAAATAAAAAGCATTTGAGATAACATAAATAAACTTTACATCAAAGTAGCCATAGAAAGGAACTTTCTTTACCCAATAAAGGATATTAACAACAAAAAAAACCACCAAACCTTTGATAGATACCATCCTTAATGATAAAACATAGAAACTTCCTTTGTATTTGGAAATAAGACAAGGATGCTTATTTTTCGCTCTATTCAGCATTGTGTAGATGTCCTACATATACATATAAGGCTAGAAAAAGAATTAAAAGCTGTGTGTAGTGAGAAGAAACAAAATTCTCATTATTTTCAGTTAATAAAGCTATACACGTAGATAATCCAGAATTTACATGTTTATTATTAGAATTAATAAGTGAGCTTAGCAAGGTTTCTGGTTATAAAATTCATATACAAAACTCAACTACATGTCTACAGATCAGCAAAAATTAATTCGAAAAATCTAATTTTTAAAAAAAGAAATAGAAATAAAATATAGAAACAAAAAAAATGAAGTACCTAGGAATAAATTTAACAGAAAGTGTACAAGATCTTTATATAGAAAAATTTAGAATTTTATTAGGAGACATTAAAGAAGGCCAAAATAGCCTGGGTCCGTGGCTCAGGCCTATAATCCCAACACTTTGGGAGGTTGAGGCAGGCAGATCTCTTGAGCTCAAGCGTTCACAACAAGCCTGGGCAACATGACCAAACACTGTCTCTACAAAAATACAAAAAAATTAGCTGGGTATGGTGGCACATGCCTGTAGTCCCAGTACTTAGGGGACAGAGGCAGGAGGGTTGCTTGTGCCCAGGAGGTCAAGGCTGCAGTGAGCCTTGTTCATGCCACTGCACTCTAGCCTGGGTGACAAAGCAAGACCCTGTCTCAAAAAGTAAATAAAAGAAAGACAAAATAAATAGAACGTTATTCCATATTCATAGATGCACTGTCATAAGGTACTAATTCTCCTTAAATTAATCTATAGATTCAAGACTATTTACATCAGAAACCCAGCAAGGTTTCTTTGTAGGAAACCTTTGACAAGCTCATTAAAAAATTTATATGAGGCCGGGCACGGTGGCTCACATTGGTAATCCCAGCACTTTGGGAAGCCAAGGCAGGTGGATCACCTGAGGTCAGGAGTTCCAGACTAGCCTGGCCAACATGGTGAAACCCTATATCTACTAAAAATACAAAAATTAGCCAGGTGTGGTGGCACATGCCTGTAATCCCAGCCACTCGGGAGGCTAAGGCAGGAGAATCGCTTGAACCCAGGAGGTGGAGGTTGCAGTGAGCCGAGATCGTGCCACTGCACTCCAGCCGGCGTGACAAGAATGAAACTCCGTCTCAAAAAAAAAAAAAAAAA
The DNA here is from genome assembly GCA_031835075.1 of Saguinus oedipus. Taxonomy (NCBI): domain Eukaryota; kingdom Metazoa; phylum Chordata; class Mammalia; order Primates; family Cebidae; genus Saguinus; species Saguinus oedipus. Next base: position 46,004,437 of record CM063190.1, read on the forward strand.
ATTATATGAAAGAACAAAGGACTAAAAAGTAACAACCCTACTAAATAAGAACCACAAAATGCAGAAGCTTCCTTTACCATATATCAAGACTTCTAAGGTGTAGTGATTAAAATAATACATTTGCATAGAAAGAGACAAATAGACTGTGAAACAGATAACCCGATCTGTGCATCTCAGGAAGCTGACTCTTCTGTTTGTGGGAGGCAGAAATGAAGTTGGATTCCTACCTGACAATATAAAAGATCTGTTCCAAGAAGGAAATGAAGGGTTAAGTGAGAAAATCAAAACTATGAAACTTTTAGAGTATAAGAGAGTGTTGTTTATGACATCAAGGGGAGATAGGGGTTCAACATGTTACACAAAGCAAAAACTATAAAGTGAAAAATTGATAAATTTGACCTCAGTAAATCAAGAATTTCTTTTTTTTTGTCATAAAGTAAAAAATACAAAATAAGATTTTACTACCCATATGACTGAAAAAGGTATAGTATCGAGAATATATAAATAACTCCTGTGAATCAATAATAAAATGAAAACCACATAAAAATTAGACAGAAGGGCAGACACTCACAATGAGGAAATCCAAATGGTCACTAAGCATGGTCAAGGGTTTATGAAAACATGCTCAACTTCCTTAGTAATCAGGGCATGAAAACCACAAAGAGATACGGGTTGGGTATCCCTTATCCAGAATGCTTGGGACCAGAAGTGTTTCAGATTTCAGATTTTTTTTAGATTGTGGGGCCACTAGCTACATGTGATTATTAAGCACTTTAAATTTGGCAGTACAACTAAGGAACTGAAATTTTAAATTTAATTGATATTCAAGTAGCCACATGTAGCTGATGGCTACTGTATTGGACAGTGTGTGCAGATTATATATTTTACAAAGTTTTGATATTTTTCCATTTTGTTTTATGTCACACTATATGGAATATATTTCAAAAGAAAGTGAAGATTGGCTGATACTATTTATATTTCTTTACAAATGTCCAAATTTTGCCAGATTTTTATTGACATGTAACTCTGTCTTCAGAAATCAGGGATACGATGAGGTACCACCTCACAGCAATTAAAATAGCTGTTATCAAAAAACGGAAGACAAAACATGTTGGTGAGGATGTGGAGAAATTGGAACCCTTGTGCACTCCTGTTGGAAATGGAAAATGGTTGCAGCTTCTATGAAACAGTGTGGCAGTTCCTCAAAAAAGTTAAAAATTGAATTAACATGTGACTCAGTAGTTCCACTCCCGGGTATACATCCAAAAGAATCAAAAGCAAGACCTCAAGGACGTATTTGTACACGCATGGTTGTGACAGCATTACTCACAGTAGCCACAGGGCAAAAGCCCATCAATAGATGGGGAAGCAAAATGCGGGAAATACGCACAATGGAATATTATTTGGCCATAAAAAAGGAGGGAATTCTGACACATACTGCATTTATGAAACTTGAAGACATTATGCTTAGTAAAATAAGCCAGTTTCAAAAGAACAAGGATGGTACGATTCTTACATGAGGTACCTAGGGTAGTCAGATTCATAGAGACAGAAAATAGAATGGTGATTGTCAGGGGCTGGGGTGAGGGATGATCGCAATTTGTTTAATGGGTATAGAGTTTCAGTTTTGGAAGAAAAAGTTCTGGAGATGGATAGTGGTGATGGTTGCACAACAGTGTGAATGTACTTAATGTCACTGAACTGTACATTTGGTTAAGATGGTAAATTTTATGTGTGTTTTGCCACAATTTTTCAAAGTTAATTTTTAAGAAGTCAGGAAGTATGGGAAAAGATCTTGAAAGACACACGTCTGCCAACCAAACTTACCCACCACTGGTTTACCTTTGAGATGTGGCAGTTGGGTAAGCAAAAGTGATTGGGGATGGGTGTGTGAAGTAGTCACTTTATATCCTTCTCTAATATTTGAAGTTTTTTTAAAAACTATTACAATTTTTGGAAATACGGGAAAAGGAAAAAATGAAGTCTTCCAAAGAGACATCTGATGAGAGAATCCTTGGTTATCTCCCAGGAGGTAGTAGTAAAGGTGACTTTCATTTTTTTCTTTATAGTTTTTATAGTTGAGTTTCTCTTTTGATGAGGTGACTTAAAATTATAAAATAAAGTATCTCTATTGAGGGCTATAAAGCAGGAATATAAGGGTTCTGTTCTCTACTACCTAAAAATTAAAACATTTTCTAAACCCTTTTCAAAGTTCCTTTTTTTGTTTGTTTTGTTTTGAGACAGATTCTTGCTCTGTTGCCCAGGCAGGAGTGCAGTGGCATGATCTCAGCTCACTGCAAACTCTACCTCCCGGGCTCAAGTTCTTGTGCCTCAGCTTCCCAAGTAGCTAGGACTATAGGCATGCACCACCATGGCCGGCTACTTTTTTTTTTTTTTTACCTTTTTTTTTTTAGTAGAGACATGGTTTCTCCATGTTACCCAGGCTAGTCTTGACTTCCTGAGCTCAGGTGATCGCCTGCCTCTGCCTCCCAAAGTGCTAGGATTACAGGTGTGAGCCACTGCATTTGGCCCACATTCTTTTTTTTTTTTCTTTTTCTGGGAGACACAGCCTTGCTCTGTTGCCCAGGCTGAAGTGCAGTGGCATGATCTTGGCTCACTGCAACCTCTGCCTCCAAGGTTCAAGCAATTCTCCTGCTTCAGCCTCTCGAGTAGCTGGGATTACAGGCACGTCCCACCACACCCAACTAATTTTTATTTATTTTTTGTAATTTCGTTAGAGATGGCGTTTCACCATGTTGGTCAGGCTGGTCTCGACATCCTAACCTTATGCCCACCTCGGCTTCCCAAGGTGCTGGGATTACAAGCGTGAGCCACCGTGCCTGGCTGGCCCACATTCTACCTTCCATAGATAATATCCTTGATGATTTTTAGAATTTTTTCATTCATTCATTCAACCATTTCTGTTATGCCACACATACACAGTAAAAATATACCTTTTAAATTTTGGATTAAATGCTTTGGAATGTCATATCACTCTTATTTATTGACGTAAAACATTATTTGGGGGCATAGGTATTTCTTATGTTAAATAAACTTACAGATTTCAGGTCTAGAAGGAGATAATTACAGACAAAATATTTAAGTGACATTTTAAAATTTGAGTACATTAAACATTTCCAGTACTTACTCAAAGCTTGATATTATAACCTCCTTTTGAGGCATGTTACCTGTAGAGGCAAAGAAAGCAAGCCATGTTCATTTGTAAGATTATGCAAGAATATGTGCCAAAGTTTAGTGTCAAACATCTTTCTGTTTTCTTAGAAAGAGCAGAAGCCACAATAGACAGGAAATTCCCAAAGCAAGATAGTGCTATGAATTTAGAAAGTGCTGAATAAAATGCATGGTGTCTTTATCTCCATCGGTGCCTGCAGTCTAGTTCATTCCTTTTTACTGCTGTGCACCATTTCATTGTATAAATAGACCACAATTTATTTATTTTGCTATCAAGAGACTTTTGTGTTTTTTCCAATTATTGACTATCACGACAATCCTGCCAGTGAACGTGTACATGTCTCCTGCTGCGTATTGGTAAGATTTCTCTAGAATGTATACCTAGGATTGGAATTGCTAGAATATGTGTTTTCATCCTTTCCAAGCAATACCAAAGTAGTTGGACCAGGCCAGCGCGGTGGCTCACATCTGTAATCCCAGCACTTTGGGAGGCGGAGATGGGCAAATCACTTGAGTCTAGGAGTTCGATACCAGCCCAGGCAAAATGGTGAAACCTCATCTTTACTAAAATTGCAAAAACTGAGGTGAGAGAATCACCTGAGCTTGGGAAGGTCAAGGCTATGGTGAGCCCTAATCACACCACTGCTTTCTACCCTTGATGACAGAATAAGACCCCCGTCTCAAAAAAAAAATACAAAAAGTAGTTGGACCAATTTCCACTCCTAAAGGAATATATATGAGTTGAAACTGCTCTGCACCCCACAAACACTTAAATTGTAAGTTATTGTCATTGCTGATTATGGGTGGTCGATATCTTCTCTCAGTTGGCATCAGCCAAAATTCTTAATTAGACTAAACAGACTTTATAGTAAATGTTAAGTGATATGATAAAGAAATTCTATCTAAATGCAGTGAGTAAGCCAGGCACGGTGGCTCATCATGCCTGCAATCCCAGCACATTGGGAGGCCAAGGCAGGTGGATCACTTGATGTCAGGAGTTTGATACCAGCCTGACTAACATGGTGAAACCACCTTCTCTACTGAAAATACAAAATTAGCTGGACGTGGTAGCACACACCTGTAATCTCAGCTACTGGGGAGGCTGAGGCAGGAGAACTGCTTGAACCTGGGAGGCAGAGTTTGCAGTGAAACAAGATGGCGTCATTGCACTCCAGCCTGGGCAACAAGAGCAAAACTCCATATCAAAAAGTAATAATAACAATAATAAATAAATGCGATGAGTTATAATATGCTGAAAACAGTGTTTATCAGTGTAATTTTCCCATTGACCAAGATTGCATATTTTTTTCTTGTTTTCACCCTCTTAATAGAAATAGCTAGTGAAGAGGAATCTCCAGTACCTCTGTACTCTCATCTAAACAGTGAAAGCTCCATTCCAGAAGAATTAGGCAGCCCTGCTGTTGAATATGTACCATCTGAGTCTATAGGACAGGAGCAGCCAGGGAGTCCAGATCGCAGTATACTAACTGAAGAAATGGTTTGTTCACAGGAACTAGAATCTTCTACCTCTCCTAGTAAACATGTAAGTTAATGTATATTTATATCTTAAAGATTCTCTAGAAAAAAACTGCCTGAAAGTTATATTATTGACAGTTATATTATTCTATTAATGACTGTATTAACTATCACCGTACTTGTAACATAGAGGATATAACATTTGAATAGAAATAAAGCTTTTCATTTACTTCTGTAGATTTACAAATAGATGAGTGATGGCATTCATGGAGGTTATAAAATCATATGCCATCAAGTCTTAATACTGCGGGAATAGGAACTTCTGGAGTATGAAAAACAATGTGTAGGCGCAACACAGGTTCTTTCTGAAATTTGTTTTTTCATATAACAAAAACAATAAGATCTTAAAACACAAGAGTACGTTTACTGTAACTGAATTAACAACTTCTGTATGACTCATAGAAGAAAAATAATGGTTTAATCTCTTAAAGGCAGGTCTGAAATAGTTACTGATTTTACATTAAAACAATGGCCATTATTAGGCTAAGAAGATTGTCTACATTGTCCTTAACTGTGTACTTTGTAGAAAAAAACTAGCTGGTAAAAACTCAAGATAGAAACTTAACTGTTTTTGTTTAATATAGCAAATAATTAGCAAAACAACATTAAATATTTAGTATACACAGACATTGTTAAAGCCTCTTTATGTTTTTAAAAAAAAAAATCTACCCAAATTCAGAATGGAATATCCTTTGTTAGAATCTTCTATTTTTATTGTGGATGGAAAGAATTAATTTCATTTCCCCTGTTGAAAAATCAGATTCATTTGTGTTACAGCACCTAGAAGATCTAGAAGAAAAGCATTTTTTATTCAATGAAGATCCTACTTAATATTATGTTAAAAAATATTCCAGTGTCCTTGTGCACATTCTTGAAATCAGCATTTTTAGGTTGTTAAAGGCTTTTAATAATTATCATTATCATGTTAGTGGTTTCTTATTTATTAGATGATAATATTAGGCTTGTATAGATAATTTACTTGTAGCATTATCTGTTATTCTGTAAATTTCTACCTTTTGGCATTTACAACCAAACTGCATTTAAACAATCTTACAAGTTTATTCGTTCTTATAAATTGATTAGATTCATTATTGATCAGGCTCAGAATAGCCAAGAACTGATTGACTATTAAAAATTAGAGCTTTTTTCACAAGAAAATAAATCAAGGAAGTCTAAACTAGTATGTCCTAAAGTGGTTTTTGTAACAAAAGCTAATATTTATTGAGTGTTTACTTACCAAGTATTTACCAAGTGCCTTACATGGATTATCTCATTTATCCCTCGCAAGAATCCTATAAAGTAGATACTGTTCTAATCTCCAAGTGAGGAAACTTACCCAAAGCCACAGGGATAGGAAGTGATAGTAGCTAGAAATCAAATCAGGCATCTCACTTCCACCTGATGTCAGGGTAGAAAGTTTGTCTTTTGTTCTCTTGTGGGCTAACTTCTTATGCTCTATTTTCTTCTTCCCTTCCTCTCTCCCCCTCTCCTTTCCATAAAAATAGTACATACGTTGTATTTTTTAAATTAAAAGAATGTGGGAGTAAATATCACTGACATGATAATCACTTCTAATTTATTGTAAACCTTGTTAAAAGAATGCTCTTTTATAATTTGTCTTCAAAAAAATTGAGGTCTTATCTCATATAATTTGTAACCGTTTTAAAACAATCAACTTTCCCAGGTTGAATAATTTGTAAAGTTTTTTCACTTATGTCCAACAGTTATTTTAAATTCTTTGTAAATATTACCTTTAAATGGCTAGTATCTCAAATTTTAAATAGAATTTTATAATTACATCACAAAATAGTTCTCATTAGGTTTTCTGTTTGAACAGTCACTTCCCAAAAGCTGTACATCTGTGTCAAAGCAGGAGTCTAACAAAGGAAGTCATAGGACTGAAGGACAGTGTCGCCTGCCTATGAAGTCCCATCAGCACTGTTACAGTTGGTCAGATGAGTCATTATCTATGACACAGTCAGGTAAGACTAATACTGAGGAGTTTGTATTTGAACAGCCTCTGCTCTAAAAGGCTTCAAGGAGTTTGTTGACCTTAAGAAACGTAGGTATACAGACAATGGTGGGTTTATGTAAGATTGAGAGGAAGATTAATATATCGAGTATTGCCATGTTGAATATATTGAGTTAAACCTATTAAATGGTAAACATATTAAACAGTGTATTGCTTTTTTTTTTTTTTTTCCTGAAACAGAGTCTTTGACTCTGTTACCCAGGCTGGAGTGCAGAGGTGCAATCTTGGCTAACTGCAACCTCCACCTCCCAGAGTCAAGCGATTCTTCTGCTTCAGCCTCCCGAAAAGCTGGGATTACAGGTGCCCACCACCACATCTAGCTAATTTTTGAATTTTTCTTTTTTTAGTAGAGACGGGGTTTCACCATGTTGGCCAGGCTGGTCTCAAACTTCTGACCTCAGGTGGTCTACCCATCTTGGCCTCCCAAAGTGCTGGGATTACAGGTGTGAGCCACTGCACCCTTCCTAGTGTATTACTTTTTGAACTCAGTTTTAGTTTTGAGAGTAAGTATTTAGTAAAGAAAATGCAAAAAATGTTTTTTTGTTTATTTGTTTTTGTCATTGATCCTGTGCTATACCCTTTTGTTTTCCATGTGTCAGAGAATTGTAAATCATGGAATATTTCCACACCCACATTCATAGCTCTCCCTTCTTCTTTGAGTTAACCATATAGTATTTCAAAGAGTAGATGTGCCATAATTTATTTAACTATTTCCTTAGCGATGGCCATTTAGATTTTCTCAAATATTTCACAATTGCAAATAATGATATAATAAACATCTTTATGTAAATATTTACACAGATGTCTGTGTGCGGTCATATATCACTTAATACCCAGGCTGTGCTCTGAGAAATTTGTCATTAAGCAATTTCATCATTGTGTGAACTTCATAGAACGACAGACCTAGACTGGATTCTTATTGTACTCTCAGGCCATCCGGTATAGCCCCTTGTCCCTAGGCTGTAATACCTGTACAGTATTACTACACTGACCACTGTAGGCAATTTAAGTGTTTGTACATCTAAACATAGAAAAGGCGTAGTAAAAATATAATACTATAATCTTGGGAACACTCTCATATATATGTAGTCTGCTGCGTAATCTGTCATTGATTAAACTGTCATATGTGGTACATAACTCTATGCCTGTGTGTGATACCACATATCGTTTATATGTGTGTTTATCATATATATGATGAAAACTCTTTTTGTATATTTAACTATGAAATAGATTCTTAGGAATAGAATCACTGAGTCAGAACAGTTGAAGAATGTCTCATATTTCTCTGTGGAAAGTTATTCATGTTTTTATGTATTTGCTTTTATGAACATTGGTAAAAAATTACTTCCAGGAGAATAACATGTCAGTAGACATAAACTTGAATACTTGGAAACATGGGTTCTTATCCTGGATCTGTTACTTACTGGTGACTTTCTTCAAGTTTCTTTGCCAATACTAGATTATCTTTTTCATTTGTTAGCAGTGGAATAATGTTTCAACCATCCTTGCATGAGTTATGCACCAAGGATTAATGATAACATTTGTAAGATACTGTTTTATTGGTGGAACTTATGTAAGTAAGAATGAATAGTTTTAGAAAAGTAGCTCTGAGGTTTCTGAACTACAGATTCACTACCTATTCAAGATGACATCATTTATATTCAGTATTTGTGGAAGTGGTAGATATTAATGTAGTAGAGTTATAATACCTTTACTTAAGTGATGGAGAGTTTATCAACCAAGATAATGTAATCAGTGTGTGTCAATTAATCAGACACTAATTTTTAAAAATCAGGATATTCTAACAGGTTATTTTGTTTTGAGACAGCTTCTAGCCCTGTCACCCAAGCTAGAATGCAGTGGCGTGTTCTCAGTTCACTGCAGCCTCCGCCTCCTGGGCTTAAATGATTCTCCCACCTCAGCCTTCTAAGTAGCCGGGACTACAGGCGCATGCTGCCACACTTGGCTAATTTTTGCATTTTGTGTAGAGATAGGGTTTCATCATGCTGCCCAGGGTGGTCTCAAACTCCTGACCTCAAGCAGTCTGCCAGCCTCGGCCTCCCAAAGTACTGGCGGGAGCCAGTGTACCAGGCCCGCATTTGGTTCCTTTAGTACTTAAAAACATAAACATTTTCCAAGGTCTTTTATCTAAAAACTCCATGTTTTCCTTCAGCTTCTATTAAATCATCAACCATAGATGATAAAGATATTTTTAGTAGAAAACCATTGCTAGCATATACACTTTTAAAAATATATTAATTTAAAATAGTTATTTTAGGGGCAAAATTGAAACTAAGCCTGTGAGAATGTAGTGATCTACAAAATCTTATCAAAATGGTTATTTTGGAAGCACATAAATAAATACTGAGCTCTGCCGATGCTAAGGGCTCAGTGTGATGCCACTGCTAATATAAAGCAAGCCTAACTTTCCTAGTATGTCTTAGCTCAGTGTCATGGAAGTGACAGGAACTCAGATTTTATTATTCCTTATTCAGACACGTATACCACACTATTAAAAAGACAGTAATCTTTTTGCATTTAAATAACTTCCATAACTAGCTCTTAATAAATTTAACCTGAAATAACTGATAAAATCCTGGCTTATGATGTAATGTTAAAGCTGAGTCTTAAGATTAGTGTATGATATTATTTCTTTTGTAAGATTATTAAATGTCTCACTCAACATTAGTGTATGGCAGTGACACCATTGTGTGGTTGAGGGAGGTGTGAGGAACAGTAATTTCTTTGCCATGTAATTTCCACGTGTAATGAAACAAGCAGTATCTTTAAATGATACCTATTTGTTTTCACAGCATGTGTGTGACACATTGTAGTGAAATGTCTTTTTCATGATGTTGCTATGAGTAGACGTCTTTGTATGTGCACTGTTGGAGAGAAAAGATTTAACTAGCTTCATTTCAGTTATTTTAAATACTTTGAGAGCTTTCAGACAAAGATTATAGCAGAGTTTTTTTATGTAATTTCTCTCTTTTTAATGTGGTATTAAACCATCAGCTAATGAGTCACGAGCAATTTGACGTGGTATAACTAGTTTAATTTTATTATGGCTTAAAAACTATTAAATTATGTATTATCAACTAAGGGGAAAGACAGCTAAATATGATTATCTTGTTACCAGAAGTAATTTCTTGCAGTATACCCACATTTCGTCAGTCTAAGCATCTCTTAACTTCCAGCTGCATGTCTTACCAAGACAGCATATCTCCAGATTTATTTATAATTTCAAGTAGTATAATTAGAAAGTAAAAATAAATAGGAGGAATCAAGCCAAAAATCGTGTGTGTCGGAGAATTATAGAAAAGCAGGGATGCATTTTTTAATAAATTTTTTTTCAGAAGTTCATATTTTATCATTTTAATCATTGGATTGGCTTTATTTAAATGGAAAATTACATTATAGCTTTTTATTAGTAGTTACTAAGTTAACTTTATGCCTAAGTCAAAATTAAAAGATTTTTTCTCTCTTTCAGAAACTACTTCTGACCAGAGTGACATTGAAGGTAGGATCAGAGCTCTGAAGGATGAGCTGCGGAAAAGAAAATCAGTTGTGAACCAGCTGAAGAAGGAACAGAAAAAAAGGCAAAAGGAAAGACTGAAAGCCCAAGAAGCCAGTCTGATCAAGCAGTTAGAGGTTAGACATAGGAGGAAAGGGGTGTGATGTCGAGGCTGATGTGTATGTGATGCCTAAAATGTTTTTAATGTTGTTAATAAAGTAATGGATTAGGTTTCCTTATTATTAGTGTGCTACCACATTTTATCCTCTTAAAAAAATCTGAGGGTATCTAAGGACATTCTTGCTTAAAACATTAAATTTTAAATTTAAATATTAAAATGATAAGTATTAAAATAAATATCAAGGCTACACACAATGGTGTGTTCCTGTAGTCCCCAGCCACTTAGGAGGCTGAGGAAGGAGAATTGCTTTAAGCCAGGAGTTTGAGGATACAGTGCACCGTGATTGCACTCGTGAATAGCCACTGTACTCCAGCCTGGGTAACGTAGCAAGACCCCTATCCTAAAAAATAAATAAATATTAAAATAAAGTATTAAAACTTTTCTTCTAAATAAGAAAGATTAGGCCTTTGAAAGAAAGATTGGTATCTATATGCCTTTGTAATCAGAGAACCATTAGATAAATAATTTTAGCTTTTGGAATTGTTACTGCTTCCCTTCCCCCTTCTTTTCCCCCTTTCCCTTTGCCTCCTCTTTCCCTCTTCCCTTCCCCATTCCCTTCCCCTTTTCCTTCTCTTTTTCCTTCCTCCTTCCCTTTCCTCTTTCCTCTTCCCCCTTCCCTTCCCCTTTCTTCTTTCCTTCCCTTCTTTCACAGAATGGTGTTTCATGCCACACAACTTATTAAATAGTATAACTCTGTACTATTTGGATAACTTCTAAACGATAACTCTTAACTTGGATTTTTCCCCAAGCTGTAGCAGCCTTGCTGATTCTGTCCCAGGCTGGGAACCTGGTTTTGATATCTTTCTTATTCTGTTTTCTCCTGTCCAGTCACTAGTTCCCATGGATTCTTTGATAAAGTTCCCTGTTTGTCCCTGTCCATTCCTACTGACTCCACTGTCTGCATATTCTCTTCGATGTTCTCCAAGCTAGTTGGGGCCCTTTTGACCTCTTGCCTCTACTGTCTGCATAGTCTCTTCGATGTTCTGCCTCACCTGCTTCCCTATTACACACATTCTGCCAGCCTGGCATTCCTAGAACATGACATTCATTGTAGAATCAGACTGAATCTCCTGCTCATTGCAAGAATTCCTTCTCGTGTCATCACCGGAGAAGGTCATTCAACTTCTACGTGAACACTTCCAGTAATAGGAAATTTCAAACTTTCAAGCTAATTGGTTTCCTCGTTAGACTCAAAGTGCTCTAAGGATTAGAAGATCTCTTTGTTGTATTTAGTCAAAATTTCTGTTCTTTTAATTTCCACCCATTGGTCCTTGTTGTGTAATAACAAACACATGCTCCTCCTACCATTATTAATTTAATCATCATATTCACCTGCCTATTTATATACCAGGAGCTCAGCTAATTACACATATTTTTCATTTAATTCTCACAACAAGGTATGGGTATTATTATCCCTGTTTTACAGATAAGGAAACTGAGTTTCAGTGAGATTAATGATATATGCAGGGATACACAGCTCATAAATGACAAAACTAGGATTTTAATCTAGCTTTAATTTTAAATTCTGTGCCTTTACCATTGTATTGTCTTCCACACAGAAAATAATAGGCCTGTTAATAGATGTGGAGAAAAATAAAACTTTAAACAGGTACATAATACAGAGATGGAATAGGGATTGTAACTTGTACAATGGTTCGAGTAGGAAAAGTGATTAAGATACAAAGACCATACTGAGGAGTTCATGCTGGAAAGTAGTGGAAACAAAATTTAAAAATAAAGATTATATTCAAGACCTTAGAAATCAAATTGTTGAGTTTGGATTTCATCATATATCTCAAGTAATGAGGTGTCACTAAAGTAACTATTGGAGGTAAAGTACTATTAGAATGAATAGTATTGCTGGAAAATGTTCCTTAATGGCTATGTCAGTCAGAAAAGAGACCTCTAGAGAAATGCCATACAATCTATCTCTTCCAGTATTCTACTTAATGGCTTAAACAAAGACAAAAGAAAATTCTGTATTTAACTTTTCAAATTATAGTATATGAGAGAAAAATATCTAATGCATAGCAGTTCATATAAAAAGTCTATTGGATTTTCTTTGATCATAGATTTAATAAATGGACTGCACTCCTATATGTAGAGCTTTCAGATCCTAGTATTCATAGTCCTCGTGTATACCTACCAAGCTAGAACACCTAGCTGTGGTGTAGGAGTAGAACACCTACTATCCTGTAATACCAGGAGTTACTTTAACAAAATGTTGACCATTCAGTTGAAGATAGCATGGATGAAGAGAGTCGTAAAAGCAGTGATTTCAGCCCAGATGTTAGGGATCTGTAGCAGTTGACAAGCATCCATCCATCCATATTAGTTCATTCTATAAATACTTACTGATGGGCCACTTTGAACCAGGCATTGTGAGTAGCACATTGTGTACAGACATACAGTGTTGAACAAAACACTGGTCTCAAATAGTGAGAGCTGCACAAGTAAGGGCTTCAGCTCAGAAAACTGGGGAGCATAGTTTTACAAATTATAAAATTAAAAGTACAGTTTTCATACAAATTATCATTATAAATTAGTAAAGTTTTATTTCAGAATGGGTAATAACCAAGAAACTTTTTTTTAATTCTCCGCTATCATACTGTCAACCATAACTTTCTCTTTTCATAATTTGTATCCGTAAGGACTTAGCCCATCAGAGACTGTCATTGAAACTCAGAGCAGAATGGCTAACTTCTTAAAAATACCGTGAAAGTACTGGTGCACCCTTTAGAGAATAATAATACAATCAGTTAAAGGAGTTTTAATGTGGCAAAGTATGAATTAGCGCTTCGTAGTATTCAACCTCTGTAGATTTGGAATGGTTTCTTAATTGAAGCTGAGATTACAATGATGTATCTTGCTTATATATAGACTTTTGAGATGGATATACAGATTAACTATAGCGCTCTGGGGAATGATGTTGGGGGGGCAGGAAGGGAGATTTTTATATTATATCCTCTTTACTGATTGAGTCTTTTACCTTAAAATACACTGTTTTATAATTTAAAATGGGTTTTAAAAATTCTGCCTAGTGACTCCTCTCATTTTTCTAAACTTAGTCATATGATGAATTTATTAAGAAAACTGAAGCCGAGCTTAGCCGAGATTTGGAAACATCACCAACAGCCAAGCCTCAGATTAAAACACTCTCCTCAGCTTCTGAAAAACCTAAGATCAAACCCCTCACACCACTACACAGGTAGAAATTTTTGATGACTTGTCTATATCCTGCCTTGTTTGAGAAAAGAATAAGGAACTATTCTCAATAGAAGCTACCTTTTAAGTAACTGAAATTATAGAAGTAAAAATATTTTATATTTTTAGTGTCAGTAAATTAAAATTTTCATGTATTACAATTAAAAGTTATATTTATAAGATACTGATTTTAAAATACATTTTTAATCCTGCAGTCTGATGGGTACAATGAAAACGGTACTTTCTAATATTGCTAGTAGTAGCATAAGCTGATGTGAACCTTTGAAAAAACAATTTTGCTTTGTTTCAGAAGTCAAAAGTCTGTAACCTTTGACCCAGTAATCCTACTCCTGGAAGTCTAGCTTGAGAAAATATGGGGTACTGAAAATCTCTATTTGCATGAATATATTCATCATAACATTCTTTATATTCACAAAACATTAGAAACAATTTTTATGTCCAAAAATGGATGAATAGCTCAGTTAATGATGGTTCTATGCAGGCGATAGAATATTATGCAGTCAGTAAGCAAATAGAGAAGATACCAAGTTAAAACATTAGAATATACAATATTGTATATTAGGAATTCAGGTTATAATATTTAAAATAAGTTTTGAACAAAAAGTCAAGGTTAGACAAATTGTCCAATTGAGACATAGAGGTCATTTCAGAGGGAAGGTTATTCATGAATGACTAAAAGTAAAAAAACAGATTGGCATATCATAGAAGCTGAACACAATAGGATATTGCTGGACTTAGCAGAAGGAAAAATAAATAAAAGCCAAATTGTGTACCTGAATTGAACCTTAGAAAGAAAAAAAAGCCAAATTGTGGAAAACCCTTGCACTCATTTATTCTTAGTAGTTTGTATTTTACCTCTTAGAAAATGTAGAGCCTTGGAAGGTTTGTTTAAAAAGATTTTGGGACTTTTTTGTTAGAGAGGTAATGCGGGCATTACAGTTAATTTAGCATTACCTGAGTTTGAATCCTGGCTCCAGTTCTAGCTGGTTCTGTAACTTTGGGCAAGTTTTTTAACCCCCTCTGTGCTTGAGTTTTTTTAATAGGGGTTTCTACCCTATTAAACAGGAGTAATAATAATACCGGATTAATACACTTGTTATGATGATTAAAAGACTTAACAGGGCCTAGGACACAGTAAGCGTTGTGTATTAGCTGCTGCTGTTATTATTGCTGTTATTATTTCTGGGGAAGTAGTAAAAAGAAAAAAGCTAAAGTCATACTTGCCCAACTATCCCAAAATAGCAAATGTCAACAATTAGATATGTTTCCTTCTAGGGTCTTTTATGCTTAGATTTTGTGAGTGTTTTTGTTATGTATACACTTTCCATTATACTATATACATTTTAATTTCTACATAATATGCTATTAAATGGCTTTGTAATATTCTTAAGCTACTGAAGGCTTTTAACAACAATCATATTTGTGTTTACAGAGATTTTTCTGACCACAGTGTAGAGGAAAAATAGAAAAGAGTAAGCTTAGAAGCAGGAATAAACATAGTCTAAGCCAGGCCTCCCGTAAGCAGTAGCAAGAATAGAAAATAGGAGACGTGTTTTAGAATAGTGAAGGATTAAAAAGTAGACTTGAGCCAGGTTTGGTGGCTTATGCCTGTAATCCCAACACTTTGGGAGGCCGAGGCAGGTAGATCATGAGGTCAGGAGTTTGAGACCAGCCTGACAAACGTGGTGAAACTGTCTCTACTAAAAATACAAAAATTAGCCGGGTGTGGTGGTGCACGCCTATAATCCCAGCTACTCGGGAGGCTGAGGCAGGAGAATCACTGGAGCCTGGAAGGTGGAGGCTGCAGTAAGCTTAGATTGCACCACTGCATTCCAGCCTGGCGACAGACTCTGTATCAAAAAATAAAAAAATAAAAAGAATGTCTGCTTTTTGTTACCAGTTATTATATAATAGTATATTTCTTTCTGCTCATTAATTTTTACACGTCAGATCTGAAACGGCAAAGAATTGGAAATCACTAACAGAGTCAGAACGTTCCAGAGGATCCCTGGAGTCTATTGCTGAACATATTGGTATGTAAATAGAAAAAATATTTCCGTTGTAGCTACATAGTCTAAGGATTTATGCAAAGGTCTGCAAAATTCTGCCTTTACAGCTTTTTTTATTAAAAAGGGAATGTCTTAAATAGATTTATTTAATATTTTAAAGTTACTTTTGTATTTTAAAGTGATTTATTGGCTATGTGAATCCTTTTTTTTTAATTTGTTTTTGTTTTGTTTGAGACAGGGTATCACTCTGTCACCCAAGCTGGAGTACAGTGGCATGATCACAGCTTACTGCAGCCTTGACCTCCTGGGCTCAAGAAATCCTCCCAGGCTGGAGTACAGTGGCATGATCACAGCTTACTGCAGCCTTGACCTCCTGGGCTCAAGAAATCCTCCCAGCTCAGCCTCCCGAGGAGTCAGGACCACAGGCACATGCCACCACACCCAGTTCATCTTTTTTATTTTTTAAAGAGATGGGGTCTCACCATTGTTGTCCAGGCTGGACTGGAACTCTCTGGCTCAAGCAGTCCTCTGCCTAGCCGGGTTGAACTTTACCAGCATTTCAACCAAAGTGCTGAGATTACAGTCATGAGCTACCACACCCAGCTGAATCAGTCTTTATTGTCCAGAATTTATGAGAAAAACTGAAGCATGAAGATTAAACAGCTGAGTATATCATCAGCATCTCTAAATTCCCCCAACCAGATTTTTAATCCGGCTATATATGTTTTCAGCCTAACTATTTCTCAGATAAATAATTATATACATTTTCAGTTTAACCAAAAGAAAATTAATTATTGAAAATAAAATGTAGGCTAGGTGCAACAGCTCACTCATGTAATCCCCACACTTTGGGAGGCTGAAGTGGGCAGATCACTTGAGCTCATGAGTTTGAGACCAGCCTGGGCAATATGATGAAACCCAATCTATACAAAAATTAGCTGGGCACGGTGATGTGCACTTGTAGTCCCAGCTATTTGTGGGGCTGAGGCTAGAAGATTGCTTACACCCAAGAAGTTGAGTCTAGAGTGAGTTGTGATCAGCCATTGCATTCCAGCCTGGGTGACAAAGTGAAGCACTGTCTCAAAAAATAAAATAAAATGCAATTCAGTGAGGAAATAAAACTGAGGCACAAAGAAACACCAGTGACAAAATAGAGATTTGGCTGACCCTCCTAAGTACCTGGGGTTATAGACTCAAGCACAGTGTCTTGCACCTATAATCCCAGGTACTTAGGAGGCTGAGGCTAAGGATCGCTTGAGCCCAGGTTCAAGGCTACAGGGAGCTGGAGCTATGACCACTACACTCCAGCTTAGGTGACAGAACAAGATACTTACTCTTATGAAAAAAAAAAAAAGAAAGGAAAAAAAGAGATTTGAATTCGAAACTTGAATTCTTGGTTTGTTAGCTCATTATATTGTACTTTGATCATATTTTGCAAGTTTAGCTCTTAAAGTGTATATTTGCAGAAATAGTTTATCTATTTTCTTTTTAATTCAAGAGCTTAGATGAAGCTCCTAGGAAAATGTATTCTTTTAGAAGCATATATGGAAGTCTGTTTGTCCATCTTGAAAACAGACAAATGGTTTCCTGCTTGAAAAATGTTTGTAAGAACCATCATACAATTCTGTTTTTGCATGATTTGAGGATGAATGTGCAAAGCACTGGCTTCATCAACTTAGATCCATTTTTCTTTGCTTTATAAGTTAAGACAACACTTAAGAAATTATTCCAGACTTTAGAATGTTTAGTAATTTTAAATGTTCTATTTACTGTTGATACAGGTGATATTCTCTTAAAATAAAAACTTATAAGGTAGCCACAACAGGTCATATTTATTAACCAGAGGGTTTTGGTGTTTTTTTTCCATGAAAATTTGGCTTTTCTGTAAACTTTGATTCACAAAATTGAAAGATTGTGATTAAATAATTCTGATATGATGATTTCTTTTTCTTTAAGATGCTTCACTGTCAGGGTCTGAGAGATCAGTATCAGAAAGATCTTTATCTGCATATGCAAAGAGAGTAAATGAATGGGACAGTCAAACAGAAGATTTTCAGACCTCATCTGCAGTTCTCAGATCATCAAGGAAAATCAGGGAAGCATCTGGAGATTCTCTAGAAAACGTACCTACATTACATCTCCTCAAAGAATTAAATGCCGCTAGTAGAATTCTTGGTGTGTCAGATGGCAAGGTTGAAGAATCCGGTAAAAAATCAGAAATACAAGAAGTAGAGTATACAAAATTGAAGGAGAGTAAGATTGGAGATACCTGTTCTAAACAAGGTAAATCTGATGTCTTACTGAAATTAGACCTAGAACAGGGAGATGCATCTGAAATTCTTTCAAAGAAAGATCTTCCTTTAGATTCTGAAAATGTTCAGAAAGACCTAATTGGATTAGCCATTGAAAATCTCCAAAAACATGAGAAAATGTTGAAAGAGAGACAGTCAGATCAAGATATGAATCACAGTCCAAACATCCAATCAGAAGATGACATTCAAAAGAACACAGAGGAAAGTGATTTGTCTTGGTCAGAACATCTGTTTGCTCCCAAAGAGATACCATACTCTGAAGATTTTGAAATGTCTTCTTTCAAGAAGGAAATTTCAGCTGAATTATACAAAGATGATTTTGAGGCCTCATCTTTGCCGTCACTCAGGGAAGACTCTCCGTCTTGCAGAGGTAAGTCCCAGCCAGTGAAGAGCTCTAGAAGTGGAGCCACCAGCTTTGGTAGTAATGATGAAATCAGCGAGTGCCTAAGTGAGAAGAGCCTTTCTGTCCATAGCAGTGTTCACTCTGAAAGGCTGTTGGAACTCAAGTCCCCTACTGAGCTTATGAAAAGTAAGGAGCGCAGTGATGTGGAGCATGAACAGCAAGTTACTGAATCCCCTTCCTTGGCCTCAGTTCCTACTGCAGATGAGTTATTGGATTTCCACATTGGTGATAGGGTGTTGATTGGAAATGTTCAGCCAGGAATTCTTCGATTCAAAGGTGAGACTAGTTTTGCTAAAGGATTTTGGGCTGGAGTGGAGTTAGATAAACCTGAAGGAAATAACAATGGAACATATGATGGCATTGCATATTTTGAGTGCAAAGAAAAGCATGGTATTTTTGCTCCTCCTCAAAAAATATCTCACATTCCAGAAAACTTTGATGACTATGTAGACATTAATGAAGATGAAGACTCTTATTCAGATGAACAGTATCAATACTATAATGAAGAACAAAATGATACAGAGGGTCCAAAAGACAGAGAAAAGGATATAAGTGAATATTTGTATGAGAAATCCCTACCTAGTGTGAATGATATAGAAACCTCAGTTAATAGAAATAGAAGCCTTAAAATAGAAACAGGCGATGTACAGGACATTTCTGGGGTACTTGAAGCCCATGTTCACCAGCAGTCTTCAGTGAATTCACTGATTTCTTCAAAGGAAAACAAAGACCTCATTTCTGATGCCACAGGAAAGGTTTCTGTAGCTGCAGAAGATGATACTTTAGACAATAGCTTTTCTGAAGAACTGCAGAAGCAACAGCAGTTTCCAGAAAAAGAAGACAACCTATATGCTGAAGTTTCAGAAAAGCCTTCTACACCACTTCTGGATCTTTTAACAAGAGAAAAAAACCAACTGGAAGCCCAACTGAAGTCATCACTAAATGAGGAAAAAAAGTCAAAGCAACAACTGGAAACAGTGAGCTTACTGACAGACAGTTTACTAAAAGTCTTTGTAAAGGACACAGTCAATCAACTACAACAAATTAAAAAAAATAGGGATGAGAAAATCCAGCTTAGCAATCGAGAGCTTCTTGGTGAGGACCAAAAGAAAGTACCACCCCAAGACCTATCCCAGCATGTTGAGGAGCAGTCACCAGGTATTTCAAGTTGCTTCTTAAGGTCTGAATTGGAAGATGAAAAAGAAGAGATTTCCTCTCCAGATATGTGTCCCAGACCGGTGAGTATTTTGTCTAGAAAGAGTGTCAGTGTACCTTTTGACACCTTTAACAAGGCATCTTACGTTGCCTATATAGTACATTTTAATTCTGTGACTCCTAATAGGTTTTTTTCCCCTTGATGTGTTGTTTATTAGAGAAGGATCACTATACTAGTTTTTAAAGGCCTTGTAGCTGTTTTTCTGGCTGAAGTGTAATTGTCCTCTATTATGTCATGAGTAGTCACTGTAGGGTTGTCACAAGCACTGGCAGATTTTAGGGAACTAAACCATCCATTTAAACTGCTGACAACCTCTGTACTGTCCACAGATTACATCTCCTTCCAGATTCACTGAGCAACTTGGTTCCATGGAGCTTTCCAGCGGTTCACCACCCAATTCTTTTTTGCCTGTAAAATTGTTTACATATCTACTCAGTCATGGTTGCCCTGCAGAGGTTAGCAGTTGTGATGTTGATTCTGATAAAATGAAATACATCCACTATGACATGCACTCAGACCATCAGTTTGTTTAGGTTGCCCATGGACAGTTGAGCAAAAGTAATGACTTTGAGTAACTTGAGTCAGATAGTGACCAGGTGAGAAATTTTATATCCCATTTCCACATCCCATAGGCAGACAGTTCTTTAGAAACAGAATAATGATAATACAGAAAGGAGGGAGAGGCCCAATCAATAAACATTTTATAAAACTTCAATTATATATAGGTTTATATAAGTAGAATTGAGAGAACAGCATAACTTTGTCTTAACTTTTTTATTAGTAGCCACCATATTGTTTTTTATTCTGCTTACTTATAGAGAAATATTAAATATATAAATAATACATTTACTCTTTATTTTAAAAATGATCTGAAGTCCCTAAATGGTGTTCTGTTTGAACGGTTCCATCTCTATAGGAGAGCCCAGTATTTGGTGCCAGTGGGCAGGAAGAACTTGCTAAGAGACTTGCTGAACTTGAGCTCAGCCGGGAGTTCCTGAGCGCATTAGGAGATGATCAAGACTGGTTTGATGAAGACTTTGGTTTGAGCTCATCTCACAAGATCCAAAAAAATAAGGCAGAAGAAACCATTGTACCTCTAATGGCAGACCCTAAAAGAGAACCTCAGCAGCCGTGTGGACCAGCACTGGCAGTCCCCCATACTGCAGAGGAAGTAGAGGTTCTTGTACATGATGCAGCAGAAGAACTTTGGAAGTGGAAAGAATTAGGCCGTGATCTTCATAGCATCAGTATTCCTACAAAACTTCTTGGCTGTGCCAGTAAAGGTCTAGATATAGAAAGCACTAGTAAAAGGGTCTACAAACAGGTAGGTAAAAGGATAATTTTAGTTTTTAAACTTTTCTCCCATTGTCTGAAATGTGGATTCTTAGCCATTTTGTGTTTTGTTTTCTTTTTTCTCTATCAAGGCGGTTTTTGATTTAACAAAAGAGATTTTTGAGGAAATATTTGCTGAGGATCCCAACTTAAATCAGCCTATCTGGATGAAGCCATGTAGAATCAACTCTAGTTATTTCCGACGAGTGAAAAATCCAAATAACCTTGATGAAATCAAGGTAAACTGCAGACTATAAAGTGTCTTCTTTCTTGACTTGCCATTTATTTACACAGATCTATAAATGTTGTAAAAGCAGGTGTTGTTCTGTATTATTAACCTTTGTGTCTTCAGGACCGTTCCATAGTGGGGTATTCAATAAAGATTTGCTGATTCACTGAATCCATGAACAATGGAGGGATTAGAGTGCAAGGGAACCCTGAATCCTCAAGTTTGTGCCAAAAAAAAAAAAATGACTTTTACCATTTTCTATACATACATAATTATAATATTTAAGAAAGATCAGGAAATACCCAGGGAGATAGATTTTTGCAACTCATAGGAGTTTTAGGTAAGTTTCTGGGGCTTGTAGAGATAGGTATAATGTTCTAAAAGTACATATGAAAACATGTTATGTATATGTGTTCTCTGTATGCCAGCCCTGGACAGGTAAGTGTTACTTTTCTGTCTTTGACTTTGGAGGTTTCAAATTGGTAATGTGGTTATGACCTATGTAGGAAAGTAATATGATACCTAAATATATTTATTTTTTTATCTAAGAAACCTTTGAAAACCTTTGCCCAGAAGCTGCTAGGACTGCGAACCTTAAAGTCACATTGGTAGCAGTCTGTTCTGCCTAGTCGCATGTTTCTTTGTAAGAAAGGTTACGTTTCCAGAGCAGTGATTCTCACCTTTAATGAGAATGTGAACGACCTGACGATCTTGTTGAAATGGAGAATCCATTTTAGTAGGTCTGGAGGAGGACCTGTAATTCTGCATTTCTAGCAAGCTCTCAAGTCATGCTGGTCCTGCTGGTCCCAGGACCATGCTGAATAGCAAAGCTTTAAAGTTGTATTTCTCAGATTTATGTGATCACAGAAAGTATTTAAAAATATTTTATATTGATAGAACAGCAACAGATATTTATGAGATGGGATATGCTTACCTCAGGGGTTGGCAAACGATGACCCCTGAGCCAGATCCAGCCCCTGTATGTTTTTGTAAATAAAGTTTTGTTGGACCACAGCCATACTCATTTGTTTACATGTTATCTATGGCTGCTCTTTGCTACAACAGTAGAATTGAATAGTTGTGACAAAGACCACGTGGCCCACAAATCCTAAAATCTTTACAGTCTGGTCCTTTACAGAAGTTTGCCAGCCCCTGGCTTAAAGTAAGTAGTTCTTTAAAAACACACTTGTATACTCCATTCCTTGTACCCTTCCACAATTAATAAATGTTTGAACACATGTATCTATGTCTGTGAACAGGTAGGAGTGATGGAATTTGAGGGCACATTGGTACTTTGAGAATCTTTCCAGGCGATTCTGATTCATAAATGTGTCCCTTCCCCTGTTAAGAGCACTATTTTTTAGTAGAACAACCATAAAAGTAATAAAATAAATTAGCAATAAATTGAAGTAAGACAAGATACATAATATATACCAACAATCAAACTACCTGCATACAATAAATGCTACCCACTAATTTTAATATTGACATAGCATTTTATAAAGTTTTTAAGGGTGCTAGTTCAAATATTGTTGGTAATAAAGTTATTATCCTTTTCATACTGAAGTGTTGATTAATATTTTTAATTTAACATATTTGAATTTTGGTGCTTCAAAATGAACTATCCCAGATACAGTCTTTTGCTTTTCTCACATTACGTTGTCCCAAAAATCTCTATGAGATTTTTCCAATTCAGAGATTTATTTTATGCTTTCTTTAGTAGTGTTGCCAGCTTGGGGTTAGCTAATGGTGGTTCGTAAGTAGAGGGAACTCTAAAGTGATTTTTCTTTGCAGAATTAATCAATGGATTTTACTTTGTTGTTGTTTTTGGACAAGATCTCACTTTGTCACCTAGGCTGGAGTGCAATGGTGCAGTCTCAGCCCACTGCAGCCTGGATCTCCTGGGCTCAATCAATCCTCCTACCTCACCTTCCTGAGTAGCCAGAACTACAGACATGTACCACCATGCCCAGCTAACTTTGTACATTTTTTTGTAGAGATGAGGCCTCTCACCATGTTGCCCAGGCTGATCTCGAACTCCTGGGCTCAAGTGATCCTCCTGCCTTGGCTTCCCAAAGTGCTGGGATTACAGGCGTGAGTCACCGTGCCCAGCCAGGTTTCGCTTTTATATGTTGTGTAAGTGAATAAAGTCTCAGCATTTGGAATGCCTTTCCCTCCAGATTGCTACATGGAACTGTAAGCAGAAGAAATTTGTATGATATTTTGTTATAAATATATTCTTAGCATGAATCCGATTACTGCATTGTAAACACATGAATCTCAGGAATTCTGTTGTTTGTGTTTCATGTATTTTTCTTGTTTCTACAGAGCTTCATAGCAAGTGAAGTACTTAAGTTATTCAGTCTTAAAAAGGAGCCAAACCACAAAACAGATTGGCAGAAAATGATGAAATTTGGAAGAAAGAAAAGAGACCGAGTGGATCATATCCTGGTCAGTGTGTACAACCAAACTGTTTTTATTTTGACCATATCTTTTAAACTCAGACTGCACTTAGATTCTAAAAGGAAAAGGGATATAATTAATCGTAAGTCTATGGTATTAAAATCTTAAAGCCTTTACTTGCTGTGTTTCCACCCCTCAGTTTTGTAAATTGTTTTCTTTTGTACTCAGTAGATGAACATTTAACCTGTTTGGTAGCATTTTATGTAGAACTTGAGAAATTAAAACTCAGATGGAAGCAAAGTTTAAGCTAGTGAATTGAAAAGAGACCAATGTGGACTCTGGAGCCAGACTGCCTACGTAAATCTCTGTTTTGCCACTTACTTGGTGTGTAATCTTGGACAAATTTATCTAACATTTTTGTGCTTCGTTTTCCTATCTGCAAAGTGAAGGTGACAATAATAGTAGTTACCTGTTAAAATTGTTAAGAAAATTAAATGAGTATATGTGTAAAGCACTTGGAACAGTTCTTCATATATAACTCAGTAAATACTAGCTGTTACCTCAACATCATCACTGTTATCATTATCCAGAACATTCCCTGGATAGGATTTATTTGGATTTGCAACATATTTCTCTAACATTAGAAGTGTTTATCAAAAACAAAGAAGGAAAAATTCACATTTACATAATGAAAGTATAATACTGAAGTTTATTACCTTTCTCGTATATGTACCTCTCCAGTGTTTCATTTACTCAGTAACAACCATAGCAGGTAACATTTGCTTAGTATTTTACAGTTTAACATTCTTTCTTGTGCCTCATTTTTTTTTCTTTTTTTGGGACACAGTCTTGCTCTGTCACCCTGGGTGGAGTGCTGTGGCACTATCTCTGCTCACTGCAGCCTCTGCCTCCCAGGTTCAAGTGATTCTCATACCTCAACCTTCTGAGTAGATGGGATTACAGGCACGCGCCACCATGCCCAGCTAATTTTTGTATTTTTAGTAGAGACAGGGTTTTGCCATGTTGGCCAGGCTGGTCTCGAACTCCTGACCTCAAGTGATTCTCTTGTCTTGGCCTCCCAAAGTGCTGGGATTACAGGCGTGAGCCACCGTACCCAGTGTCTTTTGCCTTATTTGATCCTCATAATAATTACATGAGGTAGGAAGGACTAATGTTATTCTTTATTTTACAAATGAGGAAATTTAGATGTTAAGGGACTTGCCCAGTAAAATAAGAGACAAGATTTTAATCAACTAATTCTTCATAGATCTTCGCATCTCAAGAAAGTGAATTTGTTCTCATATTTCTATCATATTTTAAAGTTTGAATTGTTAATAATTTCCAAGCTGTTACTTCCTTTACTTCTTAGGAATTAAAGAAAAAAGCATATTGAGAGACATTCATCTAATCTCTAAGTTAAATTGATGATATCCCAATAAATCACCTCTGTGTATACATTGAGTCAAATATTTGCTGCTTAAGGACTGATGTTAAAATAGTAAGCAAAACAGACATAGACCCACCTTCATAGATTTCCAGTGATGGCAGAAACTAGCCATTAGTATCATTATACAAGTGTGTAGCTATAA
This sequence comes from Saguinus oedipus, assembly GCA_031835075.1. Taxonomy (NCBI): domain Eukaryota; kingdom Metazoa; phylum Chordata; class Mammalia; order Primates; family Cebidae; genus Saguinus; species Saguinus oedipus. Next base: position 46,029,610 of record CM063190.1, read on the forward strand.
GTTAAAACCACAGGAAGCGGATCTAATGAGGAAGTGGCATTTGAGCTCAGATCTTAAAGATGAGTAAGCATTAACTGACCTCTATCCTAGAGAGAAGAATATTCAGGGAGAGCAAATTACAAGTGCAAAGACCCTGAAATGGGAAGGTACATGGGTTGTTAGAGTTTGAGGGGAGGCAGCATAAGGTAAAGCTGGAGAGGTGAGAGTCTATATGGTGCAGTGCTTTTGAAGCCATGTTAAGTTTTGGATATTATCTGAAAAGCAAGCAGAGTTTAAGAAACATAAGATCAGACTTGCAGTTTTTAAAAATCATGGGCAAATGCTTAAAATGGAACAAGAGTACGAAAGAAGAAAGGCCAGCTAGAAAGGTACTACAGGTCAAGTATCCCAAGTCCACAAATCTGAAATCCAGAATCCTCCAAAATCCAAGACACTTCTGCTCCCAGGCATTTCAGATAAGGGATACTCAACCTGTATAGATGAAAGATGGCTGGCTTAGGTATATTAAAGCAAAATGTCTTAGATAAATTTGTCTTGAGCACACATCACAGTAGAGGAAACTAGCATAGGGTAGTATACCAATTCAGGATGCCACAGAGAGCAAGTGAATACATAAGGCTTCCAGCTAGTCACAGACTTTTACTTCACATGGTTGTAAAACTGGCATTTTAATAGTAGAAGGATTAAATATATTGGTGGGGGAGGATGGCAGTTTGGAGCCATCTTGAGATCTGCAGTATTAATCAGAATTAATAAATACTGTATCTGAAAAGTGAACAATAAGCAAATTGATCTTCTGCTCTTTATTAAATGTACGAAAAACAAAGTATTGAACCTGTAGTAGTTTGTTTTAATGCTGCTAAAGACATCCCCAAAATTAGGAAGAAAAAGAAGTTTAATTGGACTTAGAGTTCCACGTTGCTGGGGAGGCCAAGAATCATGGCTGGAGGAGAAAGACTCTTCATACATGGGGGTGGCAAGAGGAAATGAGGAGGCAGCAAAAGTGGAAACCCCTGATAAACCCATCAGATCTTGTGAGACTTCTTCACTATCATGAGAGTAGCCCGGGAAGACTGGCCCCCGTGATTCAGTTACCTCCCCCTGGCTCCCTCCCACAACGTGGGAATTCTGGGAGATAAAATTCAAGTTGAGATTTAGGTGGGGACACAGCCAAACCTTATCTGTACCCTGACAGTAGAGGCTTCCAGCAGGTTCCAGATAGCAGAGACATCTCTCTAACAGTTATCAGAAATTCTCAAATATTAAACAAAGTATTTCTTTTGCAGGTGTAAGGTTATTATATAGCTTGGGTGAGGGAGTATTGTGCACAAGAATTGAAGCTATTTAGCTGGTAAACAGTAATAATAAGGTATATGTTATGTGACTGTCCCCTCTGCTGGTTGTAAAATATTTTTTAGCTTGCTGCAGAGAGACCTGATAAATATAACTTTTTGCATGCCCTCATTCTTCTTATTTTTTTTTAACAAAATGATACTGTGAGCTTCTTGAGCTAATTATTAACATGAATGAAATGCTAAATGAACTAGTCTCCTCTCCCATGATTAGATTTGGTCAGCCTCATATTTTCAGATTCTAATGTTTTTACATCTTAGGGGGATTGAAATTTAAAACAACCATTTTTTAGAAATAACACATAAACTTCTTCTCAAACCACATTTTTTCTCTACTCTCACATCACAACAGTCATCACCACACAAGAAAACTTATGTGACCATATGTGTGTGGGCTTTTCCCCTACACACCAAGCAGTGGACACTAGCTGGGTGTCCCCTAAATCAGTTCTGATACTCTTTGCCCAGAGATGGTATCACATCCCACAGATTGAGGGCTCAGTCCCCAAGGCTGCCCCTGCCCCCTCCACACACGTACATCAGTTGCAAGTCCAGGCCTCCAGAACTTCTGACTGACCAGCTTCAAGTTGGGGCTCCCAAGACCCCCTCTTTGGGTTCAATTAATTTGCTGGAGCAGCTCACAGAACTCAGGAAACACTCACTGGTTTATTATGAAGGATATTGAAGAGGATACAGAGATAAACAGGGTTGGATATGGAGAAGGGGCACAGAACTTCCATGCCCTCCCTGGGCACCATCCTCCAGGAACCTCGAGGTTCAGCTCTCCAGAAGCTCCCTGAACCCTTTTCGGTTTTTCTGGAAGCTTCATGACATCAGCATTCCTTCCCTCAAGGTATCGGGTGGGACCCTATCATGGGAGGGCCTTAAAACCCACAGTCAGAAAGGCAGGGAACATTAGAATGAAAGGAGGGCAGTCTTGCCACTGAGGCTTAACACCCCAACCTTTATTTTATTTATGTATTTATTTTGAGACAGAGTCTCGCTGTATCGCCCAGGCTGGAGTACAATGGTGCCATCTCAGCTCACTACAACCTCTGCCTCCCAGATTCAAGCAGTTCTCCTGTCTCAGCCTCAGAGTAGCTGGGATTACAGGCACCCACCACCACACCTGGCTAATTTTTGTTTTTTAGTAGAGATAGGGGTTTCCCATGTTGGCCAGGCTGGTCTCGAACACCTGACCTCATGATCTACCTGCCTCGGTCTTCCAAAGTGCTGGGATTACAGGTGTGAGCTACCATGCCCCACCAACCCCCTACATTTTAACAAGACTATAACAAGGGCTATGGAAATTATTACCTACTTTTTAAGTCTTTGCTAAAAGAATGAGCTTATTTGGCCTATAATTTTTTTACACTTTTCACTCGTTATTGGTTATTTTTCTAGGTCTTTTACATGTTTAATTGTGAAATATTTTTAGGCCGGGCACTGTGGCTCACACCTGTAATCCCAGCACTTTGGGAGGCCAAGGTGGGCGGATCACCTAAGGTCAGAAGTTCGAGACCAGCCTGACCAACATGATGAATCCCTGTCTCTACTGAAAATAAAAAAATTAGCCAGGTGTAGTGGCGTGTGCCTGTAATCCCAGCTACTTGGGAGGCTGAGGCAGGAGAATCACTGGAACCTGGGAGGCGGAGACTGCAGTGAGCTGAGATCGTGCCACTGCACTCTAGCCTGGGTGACAAAGCAAGACTCTGTCTCAAATAAATAAATAAAATTATGAAATATTTTTAAAGCATAAAAAACAAAATAATAAAGAGCGCATTGTTTCTGCATCCTTTTCCTTCATTCTGAGCTCAGTTGCATCTACCTAAAGTACACACTTAGTATTTCATTAACTTCAGATCTTCAGTGTAAACTCTTTGTTTAAAAATGTCTTTATTTCAGCTCTTACTTTTGAGTTATATTTTAGCTGTATATAAAATGCTAAGTTGATAGTTCTTTTTAGTTAAGCAGTTTGAAGATATTTCAATGTAATTTTCAAGTGGCGTCATTGTCGGGGGTGAATACCTGTGGTTCGTCATCTGGAGCTGAGAAGATTAACACAGACACACGCACATGAAGTGGGTTAAGGAGCGGAAAGTTTAACAGGCAGAAGAAAGGAGAGGAGAGCAGCACTCTCTTATGAAAGAGAGAAAAAGGAAAAGCAGTGGGCTGCAGCAGACTTCATAGGCAGACTTCAGGAGGCGGGGTCTGATTTACAAAGGGCCCACAGATTGGTTCCACCAGGTGTGACGTTGACTGGCATGTGGGGAAGGGTGGTCACTCCACCCTAATCTTATTACGCAAATGGGTTTTCTGCTTGGCCACTGCCATCTTGCCTGCTTCTTACTGTGCACATGGCTGGCAAAGAAGATGAAGCCGCCATTTTGAACATGCCTATTCTCAGGTAGTTTTTTCTGTTGGCACAATTGCTGGGATTCGCCCGTCTGCTGGCTTCCAGCTTGTCTGTGTCTGCAGCTTTATTTTACAGGCTGCTCTTCATTAGAAAATGATGTTGGGGCTCGTTTAACTCCTGTATCATTCAGACCTCTCATTACTCTTGAGAAATCTGCTGACAGTCCTTTATGGGGAATTGGTTTTTCTGTTTTTCATTTGAGAGAGAGACAGAGAGAGAGAGTGAGTGTGTGTGTGTGTGTGTTTGCGTGTGTGTGTGTGTTTGCCTGTGTGTGTGTGTTTGCATGTGTGCATTCTGTAACTTTTCAGGATGTGTCTAAATGTGGATTTTTTATTCTGCTTTAGGCTCATGTTTATTGAATCTGTGGATTCATATCTTTACTCAGTTCTAGAAGATTCTCGGCTATTGTCTTTTAAAAGATTGCTTCTTCCCAACTTTCCCAGTCCTCTGTGGCAATTCTCAGACATCTTGGCCCTATTCTCTCTCCATGGCTCTGAACTCCGCCCCTAAGTCGTCACACCACTTGCCTCTCTTTCAAATCGCTATTTGTGACTTAAGATTTTCCCTCCTTTCTCAAAATGTATTTATACATTACAAATACGTTTTGCTATATTTTATCTAATACGCCTACATATTCACATGAGGACTCTTTGGCATTATCTTACTTCACCATTTTTGCAGGAACTGGATCTCAACAGCTGTATTTTTCTTGTAGAGTTGTGTTTTGTTGTTTTTTAATATGCTCTAAGAGTTTTTCACATTTTATTTATAAGTAATATTTGGATATTGTAGTTCAAAAGAGAAGACAGTGGTTATAATTTTGGTCAGCACAATAATGTAGATAAAATGAAGTCGTCTTTTCCTATAAAACTGATGTTTTTTGGGCCCAAAGTGGCTCCGGCCAGATGTCGTGGCGCTTGCGAAGGCGAGGCCAAGAGTTCAAGGCCAACCAACCTCAGCAACCTTACAAGCTCTCATTGATTGGCAAAAAAAAAAAAAAAACTGATGTTTTTATTGTTTTTCTAGAGTTTCGACTTTTGGGAATTTTGCTTAGGGTCTCTAGTTTTAAAGGTGTCTGAAACTTACTGAGCCTCATTCAGTATTGGTCAGCGAGTACTGTAGACAAAATGTCATATATGGCCTTCGAATTGAGGTAGATTTCCTCTATACCTAATCTGTTGAGAGTTTTTATCATAAAAGGGTATCAGAGGGCTTTTCTGCATTTATTTAAATGATCATCTGATTTTTATCCTTCATTTTGTTAATGTGGTATGTCACATTTATTGATTTGTATATGTAATAAATCCCACTTGATCATGGTGATTCTTTTATCAAAATCTTAATTACCCCCCTTTAAAACATTTGTGACATGATAAACTATCTCAGTAAACATTTCATAATAGACACTTGCTTCTTCCAGTTTAAGAAAATGTATATTTTAGCTGTTGCTTGGGCTGAGAATGTCCCAAATCAATATAACTATATTTATGTCTTTAGGCATTATTTGAGGTGAATAAAATACAAATAATTTTTTAGACATAAAGGCCTCTGTTAGTCAAACGAGAAATCTTCTTTCACTTGTAGTTGTCATTCATTGCCCCTTTTTTCTTTCATAGCAGCATTGATTCATTTTATCTTAGGTTAGCCAAGAATTTGAGCTATTTTTACCAGTACATTCTCAAAGTATAGATGCTGCGGAATGAGTAACAAGTAATTAGAGCACCGTTAGTGTGACCTTGAAGAATCTCCGTACTGCAGGTAGAACTGCACCTAAAATGACAAATCTTGTAGTAAAACCACCTAGCTAATGATTGAGTCTCCTTTACAGCCTGTGAGCTGATGAGAAGAACATTCAGCACTCCTGAGTTCCTCCCGTCTGTACCTTCTTTCTTTTCTTAAGCCTAAATTGGCTTTCAAACAGTTAATTACAATTTGCTTCTAGAGCTTTGGGGCTTTACTTAACGACTTTAACTTTTTCTGCACCCTTTTGAAGCAGCTATCATGTTTCACCCAAGTCTTTTCTCCTTGTCTCCTGTTGTCTGGTGCAGTTTCCCATCCCTTCACTGTCAACTTTAGCTCTGTCAGTGTTCCTCTTTAAATACAGTGCTCAGAACTAGCCACATAATGTTTCGTGATTTTGTTTTTGTTTTTAGATACAGGGTCTTGTGCTGTCACCTAGGCCGGAGTGCAGTGGCATGATTGTCGCTCACTGCAGCCTTGAACTCCTGGGCTCAAGGGATCCTCCTGCCTCAGTCTTCCAAAGCCCCGGGGTTGTAGGCATGCGGCACCACGCCCAGCCTCACGTATTAATCAATGAGTAGTCATTCAACCTATTTCTTTGTAGATAGTGTTTGATTAATGCAGTTTATGATCACATTTCTTTTGTTGATTTTCACCTGTGTCATACTTACAGTACTCCGAGGAGTTTAGGAAAACCCAAGACCAGCCTGTGCTTTTATGGTGATTTATTTTGGACCCTGTTACAGAACCTTACTGTGAAATGTGGCCCGTTGTTCCAGGCTACCACCACGTTTCGATTCTTTCTTTGAACATAGTTATTATATTTCCCAGCCTCATGTCATTTCTAAAATTGATGTGCCAGCCTTCAAACAATGAAGTAGAGCCAAAGACAGCCTTTCAGCATTCACAGAAATCGTCTATTCTATATGGCAGATACGTACATAGCACCTTCTCTGTGAACTGTCCTCGTCAGGAGGGAGTCGTGTAAAAAGAAACAGCCCTTTGAGAGCTCACAGCGCAGTGGGAAGACAGACACACAGAATATAATTCAGTATGGTAATTGCCGTAATGGGGTATGAAGGAGGTAGAACAGGAGCGCAGGGGAAAAAACCCCTGGGGCTTCAAGACAGAAACTTCCTTCCAGGTTATAAGCTGTCATTTAATCAAAAAAGTGTAAATCAACCGGGCACAGTGGCTCACACTTGTAATCCCAGCACTTTGGGAGGCGGGGGGCAGGTGGATCACTTGAGGTCAGGAGTTTGAGACCAGCCTGGCCAACACGGTGAAACCCCGTCTCTACTAAAAATACAAAAAAATTAGCCAGGTGTGGTGGTGCATGCCTGTAATCCCAGCTTCTCAGGAGACTGAGGCAGGAGAATCGCTTGAACCCGGGAGTTGGAGGTTGCAGTGAGCCAAGATGGCGCCATTGCACTCCAGCCTGAGTGACAGAGTAAGATTTCACCTAAAACAAGTGTAAATCTGCCTAATTGACCTCTTTTTTCCCAACTGTTCACAAGGGTACAATGAAAGATCCTGGCGTCTGCTTGCTGAAATCAGGCCACATTCTATTTGCTACATTTCTCTATTCCACCAGCCTAATGCCCTGTCCAAAAAAAGTACTGTTAATTCTTTTAGATGTAATTAATTTAGCTGTTTATGTATTAAATATAGTAATTTTTATATATACATACATATATTTTCAGGAGCAGGAGCAGGGAAATGTGTAAAAGAATATAATAGACTCTGAAGATCAGAAGAAAAAATAGACACAAATTTGCCGGCTACGAGATCCCTCAGTTGTTATAGTTGAAGTTCCAAATTGGGCTTTGAGCTTTCTAAAGGCCAAAGAGAAATGGAAAAGTTAATGTTCTTTCTGACTGATAGAGAGATAGTTCCTGTTCTTAAGTAGAAACAAAGCTTTTGCTCACACAGAAATCTTACATTTGAGAAGGGCTGCATCGAGGTCACACCAAGAGAGAACGGAAGTGTCATAAGCATGTATTTCTCCTGCAAGTGCACAAAATATGTCTTTGGTGTTTCCTACATTTGTTATTGTGGAGGAAATTGCTCAAAGAACAGATTAATATTACAGGCCAAGAGAGGCTGGGCACCATGGCTCACATCTGTAATCCCAGCACTTTGGGAGGCCAAGGTGGGCAGATAGCTTGAACCCGGGAGGTGGAAGTTGCCGTGAGCTGAGATTGCGCCACTGCACTCCAGCCTGGGTGACAGAGTGAGACCCTGTTTCAAAAAAAAAAAAAAGCCAAGAGAACAGTTATAGAAAGTAAAGTTGTGCAACTTTGAGTAACAAATTCACTGGAGGTGTGAAATTTTTTGTGCAGGCACCTAGACAATCCCTCCGCACAAGTTCAAGAAGTGTTATTTTAGGCTGTTTATTATAGTAGCCTTCATAAGAGAGGAACACCGATTCCATGGTAGGTTCACCAGTATTTCTTAGCTACCCACACAACACAATTCTGTGGTCAAAATCTGAGTTAAACAAGTTTCTTCACTGGTGGGCTTCTGTCTCATTGGCTTACGTACACTGTAACTCCTCCAGAGGGAGTTCTCTGAAACTGATTTGGCTTTTGGTGGCACATTAGGGAGCAGAGGAATGAATGTTTTCATATACTCCAAACAACCTTTCTCAAAGAGCAGGAATGTGGCAGCCACCCTGTCGTGTATTTGTCAACTCCAGCCAACGGTATATGTTGGACAATACGATTCCTTCCCTCTCTTACTCTCTCAGGCTTCAGGTTGCTAGAGTCCTCTCGTTTCTTCATAAGGCAAACCCAGAGGACAAGTTCCTCTCTTCACTTTCTCTGCCCTTTTAGAGATGAAACTAGGGTCAGGGCAAGCCACAAGCGTTCTGTCACTTGGCTTTTTTGCCCAGTGAGTCTTCTGGTTAGAGACCCCCTGTCGCTGTCATTAACTTGGCTGAATTTGTGACTAGATTAGGTTCACTTCCTTACCTAACCTTCTTTCCATTTACAATGTCATTTTGTATAGCAAATCTAATGTGTTTTTTTTTTCTTTTTTGGAAACGGGGTTTCACTCTGTCACCCAGACTGGAGTACAATGACACAATCTTGGCTCACTGCAACCTCCACCCCTCACCCCGCACTGGGTTTAAGCGATTCTCCTGCCTCAGCCTCCTGAGTAGCTGGGACTACAGGTGCACGCCACCATGCCATGCTAATTTTTGTATTTTTAGTAGAGACGGGTTTTGCCATCTTAGCCAGGCTGATCTGGAACTCCTAACCTCAGGTGATCCACCCGCCTCAGACTCCCAGAGTGCTAGAATTACAGGGGTCACCCACCATGCCCCGCCAATCTAATGTGTTTCTTTTAGAATAAAGTAGGTTTTTTTCAGTGTATTATAAGCAAGCTATAAATCTAGGGCAGTTATTTATGTTTGATTAGTTTGTATTTACCTAGAAATCCTAAAATGAAAAAAGAGCAAGTATTACATTAATATAACAGTCATTTGAAAAATAAGCAATAATTACATTTCAAAAATACCCTAAGGAATATTAAGTGTTATTCATTTATTTATAATACTCCAGAATCACATTCAGTATTATCTTTGGATATGTGCATTTTACAATTGTAAATCCATATGCAGGCATCCCCTACTTAACAAAGGCTCGACTGGTTATTTTTCAACATTACGATGGGGTGAAAGCAACACACGTTCAGTAGAAATAGTACTTCAGTTTTGAACTTCGGTCTTTTCCTGGACCAGTGGTGTGTGGTATGAGGCAGCAGCGAGCCCCAGCTCCCAGGCAGGCAGCCGGCCGTCATAAGGGAAATGCCAGTGCTCTGCCTGACTGTAGGCTGCTGTACGTGTTCTGAGCATGCTTCAGATGGCCTGCGCTAAGCTATCATGTTCAATAAGTTAGGTGTATTCACTGCATTTTTGATTTAAGGATATTTTCAATTCACTGTGAGTTTATTGGACATAACTCCACTGTAAGTAGAGGAACATTTCTGTCTAATAGTTTGTGTTCTCCGCCCACTAAATTCCTGTACATATTGTTGGCATAGACAGTAAACCGGTAGGTAGTCTTTAATATCTCTGCAATACTGGAATATTATCAAATGTAAATTTGAAGTCCCTTTGATATATTTAGCAATTGAAGTTTCTTAAACTTTTTGCAATTTTAAATGGAGTACTGATGTCATATCAATTATGCTTTTTCTCTGGTTTATTTCCTTGGGCTGTGTTCCTATGGATAGGACTACAAAGTCAGCAATTATATTTCCTAAATTTTATGCGACAGCAATTTTGCTAACCTTGTCTTCTCAATCCTAGGTTCAGGAGCTCCATGAGGAGGAGGCACAGTGGGTGAACTACGATGAGGATGAGTTGTGTGTGAAGATGCAGCTAGCCGACGGGATCTTTGAGACCCTGATCAAAGATACTATCGATGTTCTCAGTCAGATCAGTGAAAAGCAGGGGAGAATGCTACTTGTGTGACGTCTTGCAAATAAATAGAACACTGAGTGCTAATGTGAGTCCCGGGCCTTTCTGCCTCCTGATGTACACCCCATCGCCATCACAGCAAGAGTGCTTCCGGACCTTGTACTTATTCTTAAAGACTGCGGGTTTGGAGTTGATAAGACGATGTGGTATATCTGGTATTACAGCCTTTGCCTTTCGAGACTAGCCGCTGGTTAATTGGTTATTTCCGGTGGGCAGGGTTGCACAGTGTAGTCCTGCACCTGTTGCTGGCACCCACACTGCGGCTCAGATGAGGGCTGAAAACACCAGACTTACCTCTGAGTTTAGACGAGGATATCACTTCTTTGAAGTCAAGTGAGAGGTACAGATGAGTGCATCACATCACTTTTGAAATGCGATCCTGGTCTGTACCGTGAGTCATAAATGGACATTATGATCTCTAAACAGTATTAAACCCTTAACCACTTCTGAAATAGGCAAGCTTAATAGTGTCTGCCAGCTTCACATTCTGGAGTTTATTTCATTTCTTTTTGAAAACCATTTTCTTCCATGATTGCAGTTGAGCAGCACCAAGTGGATGTCGGGCTTACGGGAATAAGTGGTAGCCTTGCTGTCTGAGCGCGCCACCTAAAGAATTTAACCTCTGCATCCTGTTTAGTTCTCTGTGTGGGCATGAAAACAGAAGTGCCCTACTGAAGCCGGCTCAAAGGACCGACGCAGGGCTGGTTCTTCTACCCCTTGGTTTACCCCTGCACTTTGCATACTCGTTCTGAGTCTACCAGCTGCTCCCAGAATCACAGATACTCAGGACCATCTCAGGCATCCAGGCATGGCAAAGTGGAAATCATGCATTTTGCCCTTCAAACCTTCAACTCCCATCTGTCCCCAGAGAGTCAGAGACGCTGTGACTTGAATGGTTTAGGAAATGAGTGTGTGCACCAAAGACAAAAAGATGCTGTCTGCTGTTTGTGTGCTTGTTTTGTGCTATGGAGTATTTTTTAATTTATTTTAAGATAAATTATAAGTTGAAACTGTGCGTCCCTATTCAGAAGTGAAAGATTCTTGTAATAGTTAAAATCCCCATCTTGAAGCTTCTGTGGTTTATAGTCTTTGCACAGGAAACCTATGGTTTTAACAAACCATACACATATCGAAGAGGTCCTTCTAATTCAGCGAAACGACGATGGGCTTTTCCAAGATGACCTGCAGTAGCAGGAGTGGGTGAGATGATTTGAAGACACAACTTAACTCTGCCTCTCTTGCAGCACTGCTTCTCACAACTGTTACCTGCACCTGAAAACAAATCTATAGACTCCAGCTGCTACATTACAGCATAAGACATGCTCTCCTGGGACCTCAGTACCTGCCTTCTTGACTGGTTTCTGTTCATCAGTCCTGTCCCTCTTCAAGTAATCTGGAAGAATGTGGATACTCTTAGGCGTGAATGTAAATGCCTTAATATCGAAGGTCCTGGTTAGAAGCATGATATAAGACGTCCACTGGATTCATATTTACAAATATCCTGGAATGTTATAGCTTCAAAATATGTTTAAAAAACCCCAAAGATGGTATAATCTTTAAGTGTGCACATTCGTTCATTTCTGCATCTTCCCTCCAAACTTGCCTTTGCATCTTCAACATTTCACTATGCACACTCCCATTTCCCTTGGGTTTCCTCTTGTCATTATAAGAAATGTACTGAAATAATCATTGGAATATTTGCATTTTGCACAATGACTGGTATGATAGCTCTTGACAAATAAGGAAAGCACTGAAGTGTTGTGATTGGGTCTCGGGAAATGCTCAGAATGATGTCTTAGCAGCATTTCTTCTGGGCTTGTGACGTCGAGCTGTAGTCTTGTGGCCATAATGAGCAAATTGACTAAGAGAACAAAGGTTTCTTGGGTTGTTAACCAGTAGTGTGGAAATAGTATTTTTATGTGGTTAGGGAAAAGCAAAGGCTTTTCTTTTCAGTTTGTGTTATTCAGAAGACAGAAAAACATCTTGTCTGCATCCTTTGGCTGTTTGTAGGATCACGTTGTCCTTATGATACTGAAACTTTACAGCTGCTGTAAATTTTTTATAAATGAATTTCAAAATGTTATAATGGGGCCGGGCGCGGTGGCTCAAGCCTGTAATCCCAGCACTTTGGGAGGCCGAGGCAGGTGGATCACGAGGTCAAGAGATCGAGACCATCCTGGTCAACATGGTGAAACCCCGTCTCTACTAAAAATACAAAAAAAAATTAGCTGGGCATGGTGGCGCGTGCCTGTAATCCCAGCTACTCAGGAGGCTGAGACAGGAGAATTGCCTGAACCCAGGAGGCGGAGGTTGCGGTGAGCCGAGATCGCGCCATTGCACTCCAGCCTGGGTAACAAGAGCGAAACTCCGTCTCAAAAAAAAAAAAAAAAAAAAAAAAAAAAAAAAAAAAAAATGTTATAATGGGACTTTAGGTTGTTTTTCTACATTTTCATTATTTGGACCTAAAACCAGTTTTTAATAAGAAAGTTTATCTTTACTCTTATGACATTATGACTCCAGAAGATGAAAAAATAATGATACAAGTCATGGAATGAGCTACCTGGTAAGAAATGCTGTCATTTCTTACAGTGGCTGTCCTGACAGACTGCAGCTGTCTTTACCATCTGAAGAATCCTGGGCTCCAGATGAGAGGCAGAAGTGGATCAGGCTTACTCTTTGCTAAAAATTATTATCTGTAGTTTGGTAGCAAAAAAAAAAAAAAAAAGGAATCCATAACTAGCAGATGTTTTATTATTTTAACTATTTGGATCTAATCAAAATGGCTTTATTGTTAGGATTAAGAAAGAGATGTGGATGCCCGGCCACTCATTCCATATTGGTGTCTTTTCAGCCAGCTCTGCCTCTTAGTCAAGAACCTAAATATTCCCTCTTTCTAATCCTTGCTCCTTCTCCCTATACCCTTTCCTCTTTCACTCTTTCTTCATAATTCCTCTAAGAAAAATATCCTTGCATCAGCAGTAATATCTTTTAGAATAGCACTATCAGCATTTTGTAGTCAACTAACATACAGGCTTCAGATTTACGTCTGAGTCCAAAACAATTTGTGCTCTCCAGGGTAGTTAACTCTGGGTTAAATAAGTACAGGGTATAGATTCCCTCTTCAGGTCTAAACAGAAACTTTTACCGTAGGGAAAAGTGGGAAGAGCTCAAACGTAGTTAATAAGGAAGGTAATTTGTTTTTCTTTTACCCAAAAGAAAAGAAAATTCCTTCTGCGACTACAGGTCTCTGAGAAATTATCTTTCAAAAGAGATTTCATTGCTCATAAGAGTGTAGTGGCCTAATGATTAAAACAATTTTGTTCACTTTCTTGTCTTGAAAAAAGTGGCCTTAGCTTTCTGCAATACTTGAATAAAGTGTGTACTCGCAAAAGAACTTCTGTAGCACAGCATTAGAGACTCATAACTTTTCTGCAAGAAATACAGACTTACATCTTCCTTTTACTACCTTAAGAATACTAGTGAAATAAAACATTAATTCAAAGAGCATAGTATAGAAACGACAATGATGTTTAATGCAAATTGTAGGAATTTACATGTTTACAAATCATCTTCAACTGGTTGTGCAGCAATCCAATGAAATGTCTTTGTATTATAAAAATGTGAAGAAAACATGTAAACTGGTGTAAAGGAGGTACTGTCATTTTAATTATGTTTAATAGCTTTTCCTTCTGGACTTTGCAAAGCCTTCTTGGTAAACATTGCAAAGCATTCTCTGGGAGGTTCAGCCTCCCTGTGTGTACTGTACTGTGCAGACATGAAAAAATAAACCCGTTTACTGTGTACATGTAAATAGCCTGGTCATCAGGCCATTTTCAGCCAATAGTCACATCCAGTGCAGTTTTGCACCAAACACTTAAGGGTGTGGTTTGTAAGTATGATCTGTAAAATAACTGGGAGGGATTCCCATGTATACCTGTGTAAATAGATTTGTTAACTGAAGTGTACTTTAAGAAAAGATAAAATCTGTAAATAAACTGATTTATAAATTAATTTCATGTCCGGTCTTCATTTTTTTCCCTCCTGAGCTTCAGAAAATTAGTCCCCACAACTTACTTGTGATTTCTTATTTGGTCACAGGGTGCTGATGCTTGGACAGTAGAATAAGGTAAGCTGCGGGTAAGAGCTGTTTCCCTGCGCATTCATGCCGTCAGCACAGACTTCTGAGCAGCCTGGGCTTGGGTCCCTCACTCACGGATTCAACAGACAGCCGCTGAGCAGCACCTCACGTTCTGAGCACCGCGCTGAGTACTGGGAAGACAGCAAAAAATACAGGCGTGGTCCCCGACCTCAGGAAACTGAGTATCCCACGAGCCACCAGAAGATAGTTTGAAGGCCTGTGTGACAAGTTACAGGAGCTGCGCAGGAAGCACACGTAGGATTTGAGAATGTCTTAAGGGCCACCAGGTGAGAGTGAGTCAGGGAAGAGTTCTCTGATAAATTAAAACCTGGATGAGCTGCATCCTTCTAACTCACGGCAAATGCCATTTCTCCCAAATGACCTAAATTTTGATCACCCTTGCAAAATAACATGGAAAAGTCACACTCAAGTGGACCACAAAGAAGAGCCAACTAGCTGATGCCCAGGTGTGGAGGCGGTTACTCATTTCTGGAAATATGAGCTCGGAGGAGAATGGAGCCAAAGTGATAGAGGAATAGAAGCAATCCGAGGGTGGAAATGTACGGCACTCAGGATCGGGAATGTGTCCGGTCCAGCAAATGAGAAGTGCTAACCACCGTCTTCTGACCCGAATTCCTCTAGCTGCCCCTAGATGGCCGTCTCTGCTTTGTCTTTAACCCCTAACACAACCACGAGCATTACGGAAGTTCTCAGGAAAAGACTGCCCCAAATTACAGTAGGTCCTAAGAAATTCTTCCTCTCATAAAACAGATACTTGAGGCTGGGGCTCACACCTGTAATCCCAGCACTTTGGGAGGCCAAGGCAGGAAGATTGCTTGAGTCCAAAAGTTTGAGACCAGCCTGGGCAACATAGTGAGACCCCGTTTCTACAAAAAACTTTTTTTTTTTTTTGAGACACAATCTCACTCTGTTGTCAGGCTGGAGTGCAGTGGTGTAATCTCATCTCACTCTTCCTCCCGGGTTCAAGTGGTTCTCCTGCCTCAGCCTCCAGAGTAGCTGGGACTACAGGTGTGTGCCACCATGCCCAACTAATTTTTGTATTTTTAGTAGAGATGGGGTTTCACTACATTCGCCAGGATGATCTCAATCTCTTGACTTCGTGGTCTGCCCAACTTGGCCTCCCAAAGTGCTGGGATTACAGGTGTGAGGTACAGCGCGCAGCGGGGCACAGTGGCACACATCTGGTCTCAGCTATTTGGGAGGCTGCGGTGAGAGAATTTCTTAAACCCAGGAGGTCGAGGCTGCAGTGAGCCATGTTCATGCCACTGTACTGCTCCAGCCTGGGCAACAGAGTGAAACCTGTCTCAAAAAAAAAAAACCACACACAAATCAGACATTTGAGTGCCTACTATGTGCCAGATACTATGGTTCATGCTGAGGACACAAAAGTACAACAGTAATAACATAGAATCTTGGGAAAAAAAGACCAAATCCCTGTAACCCTGAGTCAAAGTATATGAAAGCGGTAGTCAAGAGGATGGCAGTTGACACAGCAGAGCCAGGAACCATGAGCCCTGCCCTGGGGAGAACTACAGTGGCGAGTCCTACTGAAGGGAAGCCAGTCATCCCCAAATAATGGTCCACAATGGGCCGTACATACAGCCGTGGTCCGGAAGATCCTATATAACGGAGCTGAAAATGTTCTATCACCTAAGGAGGTCACAGCCATTGTAATGTAGCGTGACACATTACTCACGAGATGATGGCGATGCTGGTGTAAAGAAACCTGTGCTGCCAGTTGTGTAAACGTATACAGTAACGTCCTACATGTTCACAGTCACCCTCCACTTGCCCACAGCAGCCTCCAGTCCTGCAAGCTCCATTCACGGTAAGTGCCCTATCTACACATTCCATTTTCTGTCTTTTTTTTTTTTTTTTTTTTTGAGACAGAGTCTTGCTCTGTCACCAGGCTGGAGTGCAGTGGCGTGATCTCAGCTCACTGCAATCTCTGCCTCCCAGATTCAAGTGATTCTCCTGCCTCAGCCTCCCGAGTAGCTGGGACTATAGGCACGTGCCACCACACCTGGCTAATTTTTTGTATTTTAGTAGAGATGCGGTTTCACCATGTTGGCCAGGATGGTCTCAATCTCCTGACCTCGAGATCTGCACTCCTGAGCCTCCCAAAGTGCTGGGATTACAGGCGTGAGCTACTGCGCCTGGCCTCCATTTTCTATCCTTTATACTGTGATTTTACTGTTACCTTTTCTATATTTAACTATTTTTAGATAACCACAAATTCTTACATGTGTTACAACTACCTACAGTGTTCAGTACAGTAACACTGTACGGGTTTGTAGCGTAGGAGCAATAGACTACACCTAGGAGTGTAGCGAGCTATACCATCCAGGTTTGTGTGAGTGCATTCTACGATGTTCGCACAACGAAGTCACCTAACGATGCATTTCTCAGAACATATCCCAGTCGTTAAGAAATGCCTGACTGTGGATCCAAGATGGCTGACCGCTAACATCTCAATATTGTAGCTCCCAGTGAAAGTGCAGAGAACGAGAGGACGCCACACTTTCAGACAAATTTTGGTTGCTCACGGAGCAGAAGATTCCCACTGGAGGAGCCGCGTGGGTCGCCAGTACGACTCTTGTGGCCGGCGCAGCAGTTTTGCCGGCACCTAAGCAAGGCAGCTCTTGGAGCAGAGTAAACGGGACTGGTTCCCCTACTGACCGAGGTTTGGAGCTCCGGGAAGGCAGAGTCGCCTATTATGGACTCAAGAAGGAAGCCAGACCGGAGATTCCCAGGCAGAAAAGCACCATCAGTCTTAACGCCGCTGTTTTGACTGGTGCAGTGGGTTGCTCAGGCCCTGGGAACTAACAACGTGGACGTCTACTCAGAGACCTAATTTGAAAGGTGGTAATTACAAAGATGACGGGTGGATAAACTTACAATGATGGGAAGAAACCAGCGTAAAAAGGCTGAGAATACTCAAAGTCAGAATGCCTCTCCCTCTAAAGAGGATCACAGTCTCTCATCAACAAGGGAACAAGGCTTGATGGAGAATGAGCGCATCCCAATAACAGAATCAGGCTTCAGAGTATGGATAATTAGAAACTTCGGTGAGTTAAAAGAACATGTTGTAGCCCAACGTAAAGAAACTAAGAACTTTGAAAAAAGGTTTGACGAAATCCTAATGAGAACAGACAATTTAGAGAGGAATATAAGTGAATTAATGGAACTGAAGAATACAATACGGGAACTCTGAGAAGTATGCACAGGTTTAAACACTCGAATTGTTCAAACAGAAGAAAGGATATCAGAGGTCGAAGTCCAACTTAATGAAATAAAACGAGAAGACAAGAATAGAGAAAAAAGGATAAAAAGGAATGAGCAAAGTCTCCAAGAAATGTGGGACTATGTGAAAAGACCAAATTTACGTTTGATAGGTGTACCTGAATGCGACAGAGAGAATGAATCCAAGCTGGAAAATATTCTTCAGGACATTATTCAGGAAAATTTTCCTAAACTAGCAAAGCAGGACACTATTCAACCCCAGGTAATACAGAGACCACCACAAAGATATTCCTCAAGAAGAGCAACCCCAAGGCACATAATCGTTAGATTCACCAGGGTTGAAATGAAGGAGAAAATACTAAGGGCAGCCAGAGAGAAAGGTTGGGTCACCCACAAAGGGAAGCCCATCAGACCCACAGCAGATCTCTCAGCAGAAACTCTACAAGCCAGAAGAGAGTGGGGGCCAATATTCAACATCCTTAAAGAAAAGAACTTTCAGCCCAGAATTTCATGTCCTGCCAAACTAAGCTTCACAACTGAAGGAAAAATAAAATCTTTTATGAACAAGCAAGTACTCAGAGATTTTATTACCACCAGGCCTGCTTTACAAGAGCTTCTGAAAGAAGCATTATACATAGAATAGGAACAACCAGTATTAGCCTTTCTAAAAATATACCAAAAAGTGAAGAGCATCAACATAAAGAAGAATTTACATCAACGAATGGATAAAACAGCCAGTTAACATCAAAAGGCAGTAATCCTAAATTTAAATCGACTAAACCCCCCAATCAAAAGATACAGCCAAAACCCAACGGTATGCTACATCCAGATCCATTTCACATGCAAGGATACACAAAGACTCAAAACAAAGGGATGGAGAAAGATTTATCAACTAAATGGAGAGCAAAAATAAATAAATAAAAAACAGGAGTTGCAATTCTCGTATCTGATAAAATAGATTTTAAAGCAACAAAGATATAGTGGTAAAAGGATCAATGCAACAATAAGAGCTAACGATCCTAACACCCAGATACATAGAGACTTAGACTCAATGAGACAGAAAATTAATAAGGGTATCAAGGACTCGAACTCAGATCCAGAACAAGTAAACTTAATAAATATTTATAGAGCTCTCCACTTTAAATACACAAAATATACATTCTTGTCAATACCACATCACACCTACTCATAGGTTTAAGTGAAATATTGATTGGCCATTATTAATACCCATTTCTTTTAGAATAAAGCAACATTTCCGTTCTCTCTCCCTCTTTTTCTTCCTCTTTCTTCCTCTCCTTCACTCCTGTTTTTTTCTTTCCTTCTCTCAAAAAAAAAAAAGAAAAGAAAAAGAAAAAAAAGAAATCAACTTGTAGACCTCTGGATCCAGGTTGGCAATGTCTCTCTCATTGCCCGATTTCCTTCCTCCCTCCCTCCCTTCCTCCCTCCCTTCCTCCCTCCCTCCCTCCCTTCCTCCCTTCCTCCCTTCCCTCCCTCCCTCCCTCCCTCCCCTACTTCCTCCCTCCCTCCCTCCCTTCCTCCCTCCCTCCCTTCCTTCCTCCCTCCCTTCCTGCCTTCCTCCCAAAAAATAAAAATAAAATAAAATAAAATAAAGGAATGCCTGACTGTACTGAGGAGAAACAGCTAACGTCCTACAAAATCCCAGCAAAGTCAGGTATTGGAGGCACAGGCTGCCGCAGTAAAAGGTGCAAAACGTGGAGAGAGTTTCACCATCCACTGGGTGTGAAGGTCAGAAGGTAGATAGCGCCTCCCTGGCAAGAGACCAGCGCATGACTCAAGACCGGTGAGGACAGGAAACACGCACACCAGGCTCAGGAGGCTCAGTGTTTACTTACCAGAGGGCAGAGTGCGCGAGGTTCAGCCCCTTGCCAGGCATCAGCCCTACAAGGGCAGTAGGTCCGCCCCACGGTGAACACAGGCGAGGTGACTCCAAGTGCCCACTTCATGCTGCAGCGGGAGGGTCTGAAAGGCAGAAGGCTGGGTGTGCATGAGGGACATTGGCACACGAGTTTAAGCAGAACGAAGGGGTACATGATTGAGTCTGCGACAGGGAGAGGTGTTCCCTCTCATGGAGATAAGCCCAGCACAGGTGTAGCACTCTGATCTCTCAGTAAGTGTTCCAGGCCCTTTCTCGTGTGACAGGAAGGCCCGTGACTGCCTTTCCCAACAGGGAAGAAAACAGAGAAGCTGATGGCAAGTCTAATTGGAACAGTTAGACCTCCCAGATTCCAACCCCACCTGCAGGGTCCAGGTGCTCTCAGGAGGTGAGTAATTCTCTGGAGAAGCTGAACCAAGAGGGCCTGAACCTGAGGACTCCAGACACGACGAAGCATGGAAGTCAAGGATGAGGTTCAAGTCTGTGGATGGAGTGAGGGACCCAGCCAGGCTGAGCCACAGCCCCACTGGAGGACGCTTCTCTGGAAAAACTGTCCACAGAGGAAAGGCCTCCAGAGAAAAAGCCGGCTTGTCCCCGATCCCCTTCCCGTGAAATCCAGCCGCCGAAAAGCCGCACCCACACACTGAGTCGCTCACCACATTTTTAGGACATCACCCACATGTGAACAAACAGCCAACCATCTCCAGACATCAGAGGGAAGCCACCAATGAGAAACAGACCAGAAAGAAAAAAGGGACTCTGGTGAAACAGCTGCGTGGCACAGAAGAGATTAAACATCTGTAATTAAATCCTCAGCTGAAATAATATTGCCTCATGAAATGGGGTTAGGGTGCTCCGCAAGATTCATGAGTCCGAAGACATGATTAAGCTCTTGAGAATTAAAAGTCACCATAATTTAAAATTCAATAGAAAGCCTGAACATGAAATCTGGAAAGTAAAACAGCAACAAAAAATAGATAAAATGAGAGAACCAATCCAGGAAATCCAATGTCAAATTAACCGGATATCTACGAAGAGCAGAGAAAACAGGAAATTAAACAAGAAAAAATTCCAGAACTCAAATATGTGATTTCCAGTTGGAAATGGTCTATCATTTAATATATCATTGTAAAATATCAAAACTCTATAGGTAAAGAAATTATCCAGCCGTGCACAGTGGCTCATGCCTGTAACCCCAGCCCTTTGGGAGGCCAAGGTGGGCGGATCATGAGGTCAGGAGTTCAAGACCAGCCTGACCAACATGGTGAAACCCCATCTCTACTAAAAATACAAAAATTAGCTGGGCGTGGTGGCGCGTGCCTGTAATCCCAGCTACTCAGGAGGCTGAGGCGGGAGAATTGCCTGAACCCAGGAGGTGGACGTTGCAGTGAGCCGAGATCACGCCATTGTACTCCAGCCTGGGGGACACAGCAAGACTCCATCTCAAAAATAAATAAATAAATAAGTAAATAAATGAAATTATCCTAAAAGTTTCTGAAGAAAAAAATAAAATACGACATGTAAAAGGTTAGGAACAAAACGTCATTACTGCCCTGAAGAGCAGCATTGAAGTCTCAATAGAGCAACGTTTTCAAAAACAGTAAAAATAATTGCAGCCAGCCTATGAATCCAGGGTAAAGGTAGAATATGCGCATTTTCAGAAATGCAGGGTCCTTGTCTCCTGCATATTCTTGCTCAAAGGGCATCAACCATGAAGCTCAGAGACCTGAGGTCCACAAGCAGGGAATCCAGCGCAGGGAAGGCATGACGGACACTCCCAGGATGACCGCCGCCTGGCAGGCCTGGAGAGTCAGCAGTCTAGTCCAGAACAGGATGGAAGGCCTCCCGCAGGAAGGGAGGGGAGGGGGGTAAATACCCTCATGTTTGTAACAACGCGAGGAGGAAAGGGTGAGGAAGGAATTAGTAATCGTTTCCAAGAAAAGAGAGTAATGAAAAAGTGAGGATTCGTGACCAGCCTGGCCAACAGGGTGAAACCCCATCTCTATAAAAAATACAAAAATTAGCTGGGCGTGGTGGCAAATGTCTGTAGTCCCCACTACTCGGGAGGCTGAGACAGAAGAATCGCTTGAACCCGGGAGGTGGAGGTTGCAGTGAGCCGAGATGGCTCCACTGCACTCCAGTCTGGGGGACAGGGTGGGACTCCATCTCAAAAAATAATAATAATGAAAGGCAAAGCAAAGCACCACACAAGTAACGAACAATCATGGTGTACTTCTTGGCTCAGCAATGAACAGCATTTACAGTCACCGTAACGTAAACACTGACTGTTGTGATGTCATTACCTTGGGAACTCAGAGGAAGGGAGGTGTGAGCTAAGTCTGCATCCACCGGATTACGAAGCATGATGGGTAATTTTACGTGTCAACCTGGTTAGACAACAATACCCAGCTGTTTGGTCAAACATCAGTCTAGGTGTTTCTGTGATGATATTTTTCAGGTGAGATTAACAGTTAAGTGCGTAGACTTTGAATAAAGCAGATTCCCCTCCGTGATGTGGTGAGCCTCTGCCTGCAGACTCCAGCTGCACATCAAGTCTCTCCTGGGTCTCCAGCCCACCACTCTGCTCTGCAACTTTGCTTCTTTTCAGCCCTCATAACTGCATGAGCCAACTCACATGTACACACACACACACACACACACACACACACAGATGCATATATACGTGTACATACATGCAAACCCTATTGTTCCTATTATCCGGGGAACCTTGAGAAATACAGGAAGTCAGTAGCTGAAGTCTGAAACTAATGACTCAAGAGTCAGCATATGTATTTTTTATTTTATTATTGTTATTATTTTTTGAGAGGGAGGCTTGTTCTGTCACTCAGGCTGGAGTGTAATGGCACAATCCCAGCTAACTGCAACCTCTACCTTCCGGGTTCAAGCAATTCTCCTGCCTCAGCTTCCTGAGTAGCTGGAATTACAGGCGTCCACCACCACGCCCGGCTAATATTTGTATTTTTAGTACAGATGGGACGTTGGCCTGTCTGATCTTGAACTCCTGACCTCAGATGATCCACGCACCTGAGGATCATCTTCCCAAAGTGCCAGGATTACAGATGTGAGCCACCATGCCCGGCCAGCATATATATATTTTTAATACAGAGGTGAACACCAGAACAAAGATGTTAAAATGACATGGTTAACAAGCTGTGCCCTTGGCAAGCAGGATGGTGATGAGAGGAATGGGCCTGAAATTGACTGTGTGTGTGTGTGTTGTGTGTGCGCGTGTGCGCCCATGTAATTACAAACTTTTTTTGCTATGTACAAGTATCATCTGATAATAAAAATTAATATTCTCTCCCAAATAACAAAAGATCACCAAAGAGGACACATTCCACACGTCTTAATTTCTCTCTCTGCAAAGTGCTGCATGGGGCACATTTAGATAAAATTATATTCCCTTTCATAACCTAAAAACTATTCCAATTCTATTATCTGCTGAAATTAAGAAGCTAAATTTAGGTTGGGGCTTTTTAACGTAAATAGTTTTCATTTCAAGTATAAATTAGACTCAAAGTAATTTAAAAACTTTGCTGTCATGCATAATTTAAGTGGTATATTTAACACAATTCAAGCGTTCTTAGTGCTTTTTTGTATTAAAAGAAAAAGATGTGCATTTGGTGGTAGGCAGACAGTACAGGAAAATAATGGTCATGTGTCACTACACTATGGAGGCCAAGATTTCATTCGACCTCATTCTCTTGGTTCTGTAACTCTTTTTTTTGTTTGTTTGTTTGAGATGGAGTTTCACTCTTGTTGCCCAGGCTGGATTCCAATGGCACAATCTCTGCTCACAGCAACCTCCTCCTCCCTGGTTCAAGCGATTCTGCTGCCTCAGCCTCTGGAGTAGCTTGGATTACAGGCACCTACAACCATGCCTGGCTAATTTTTTTGTATTTTTAGTAGAGATGGGGGTTTCACCATGTTGGTCAGGCTGGTCTTGAACTCTGGACCTCAGGTGATTTGCCCGCCTTGGCCTCCCAAAGTGCTGGGATTACAGGCATGAGCCACCGCGCCTGGCCGGTAACTCTATTTTCCATTAGAATATATTTTGTTGTGATACTGGCATCTTTTGCAAGTATGTATCACATTTTCTTGTGCTTCTGTTTTGAACAAGAGTACCACATGGGCTGGGTGTGGTGGCTCACGCCTGTAATCCCAGCACTCTGGGAGGCCAAAGCAGATGGATCATTTGAGGTCAGGAGTTCAAGACCAGCCTGGCCAACGGGGCAAAACCCTGTCTCTACTAAAAAATACAAATATTAGGGGGGCCCAAAGTGGCTCCGGCCGGATGTCGTGGCGCTTGCGAAGGCGAGGCCAAGAGTTCAAGGCCAACCAACCTCAGCAACCTTACAAGCTCTCAATGATTGGCAAAAAAAAAAAAAAAAAAAAAAAAATACAAATATTAGCTGGGTGCTGTGGCACGCCCCTGTAATCCAGCTACTCAGGAGACTGTGGCAGGAAAATCTCTTGAACCCGGGAGGTAGAGGTTGCAGTGAGCCACTGTACAGAGCAAGACTCTGTCTCAAAAAAAAAAATAAAAGGGTTACCACATGAAAATATGTTTTACACAACTTACCTTTTCACCTGAAGAATGCATGTCAGGAAACTCAAAAACACTCTTTTAACCCTAAATGCATTCCGGGATTCTCAGTTTCCACAACACAAACAGGTATGTGTGATGACCCATTTTAAAAACAATCAAAATATTTTTAAAAATAATAATCAACTAAATAACTCCCCCAACCGGTCTGTCAGTACCGCTGCTACTATTTTGAGAGAATTAATTCAAACAATTAGATGAGCCAAATGGAATTAGAACTTGAAATTCCTACTGCAAGTCTCACAGTTGAACTTACTCACTTAGAGAAAAGGGGTAGAAAATGCATTTACTCAAGAATTCTGACTGGGAGTGCTGGCTCATGCCTGTAATCCCAGCACTTTGGGAGGACGAGGTGGGAGGACTGCTTGAGCTCAGGTGTTCAAGACCATCCTGAGCAACATAGCAAGACCTCGTCTCTACTAAAAGTTAAGAAAAAAATTAGCTGGGCTTGGTAATGTGCACCTGTAGCCCCAGCTACTGTGGTTGGTGGGTTCTAAGATCAAGGGTGTGGTGAGCTGTGATTAGGCCACTGCACTCCAGCCTGGGTGACAGAATGAGACGCTGCCTCACAAATATAAAGAATTCCTTGGGAGCTGCGAGATTGTGTCATCCCTGCTTCTGGCTTGAGAGATCATTATCTAGTTAATTCTACTTCCCAAACTATATATAACATGAGGGTTGAACAGACATCTGCAGGGTGTTGATCTGGGGAGACCCAGAACAGCAGATGAAAGGATCTGCTAGTTTCCAGGGAAGAAGTTGAACCACTGAAGGGTTTTGCTTGTCAGAGAGGGGCCAGCAAAGGGAAACAAGATCATATTGTTTTCTACATCTTTGTCTAGAAGAAGGACTAAGGGCAGCTCTGCCTATGGAGTAGCCATTCTTTTGTTTCTTTACTTATTAAAAAATAAATAAAAAGAGCTAAGGATCTCCATGTATGAAATTGCCATTATGAAAAGTAAAATTACTGAGAAGAACTGAGGTGAGCTAGTATGCATGTGACTACAAGGAACAAAATTACTTGCCTCAAAGTCCCAACAACAGGAGTTTATAATTCTCATATAACAAGGACTCCAGAGGGAGATAACAGCAACGCTGCCCAGCGGCTCCGCAGCGTCAGGGTTTGGGTCAGGTCCAGGTAGCTGCAGCAGCTCCAGTATCCTGTCCTCACACAAGGTGCAACGTGAGAAGGGAGGGAGGGGACTTCTTGTTACCTTATCCCCTCCTTTCATCAGAGAGAAAAATTCTGAGAAATTATACGTTTAAAAGAAATCACCTAATTTTTAAAAAAATTGACAATTTTAAAAATAACATTCGAAAGTTAATGTTTAGGAAAGTGTTTCTAAGAGCAGAAAAGTTTACAAAGTAATTTTTTTAATTAAAACATGTTTTTAGGGGTCCCTGCCAAACTTCCGCTCCTGTGTCATTGGCCAGGAATGGGGCTCACGATGATCACCACAAATCGGAAGGGAAACTCAGAGCAAGTGTCTAGAGCTTTGGGCTGTAAAGGTAGAAGGTAGGTTCCTTGGGTAAGGAAGAAGTGTGGGGAAATAGCTGTCAATTTCACAACAAACAGTGTCTGCCAATGATTAATAGTATCCTGAGCTATGGACTTTCTTGGCAAAATCATGAGTTAATGAATAAAGGTGTAAGTGAGTCGTCATTGCTGACCTGTTGCATCATCACACCACACCCTTCCGTGTGCTCTGTATGACCAGAAGGGCCCTGAACACTCATATTTTCCATCCCTCCACCCTTGGGCCCAGTTGCGTGTCAAACAAATCCCAAATGGAGCAATTTCTCAGCCTAAAGCACCAGAGAAGAAGCCGTCATTCTGGACCTCATTCATTGGCCAGAAGGTCTTGAAATTTCCCAGGAGGACAGTCCTTGCCTCGCATGACTTATGATCAGGGTGTGGAGACAAAACGCACACGTATTAATAAGTAAAGGATGACATTAGGTAATGCCCATCCAGGGCTGGGTTCATTCATTCATTCATTCCACAAATATCTACTATTTGCTGGCACTGGTCTATGCACCCTGGATCCCAAAAGAAAACAAGAAACCAAAATCCCTCTTCTAAGAGCTCACGTTCCAGTGCGGGGACACAGACAAGAATCAGAAAGCCAATGCATAAACGGAACAGTGGTAAGATCTGTGGAGCACCTGGAACGAGTGATGGGAAATGGGGGGTTGGGCAAGAGCTCCTTGACACAAGGAGGTCAGGGGAGGCCTCTCCGAGAAGCTAACCCTGGCGCTAAGACCTGAAAGGGGAGAAGGAGCCTGCGGTGACAAGATCTGATGGAACAGCCAGTGCAAAGGCCCCGAGATGGGAATGAGGAATAGAAAGACCAGTGTGGCCACAGCGCGGTGGGCAAGGGAGACTGGTGGACACGGATCTGCCCATATCCAAGAGGGCCTCGTGGGCCACAGGATGGTTTGGGATTTATCCGAGGTACAACGCTTCCCTTGGAGAGTGACAAATTGAGTGCAGAATGAATTTTAATGCGGCGAGTGCTGAAGCAGAACATGCGTGAAGGAGCCTGCGGTGACAAGATCTGATGGAACAGCAGATGGAAGACGGGTGGTGAGGAGAGGGCCTCGGCCTGATGGTGCTGCTGGGTGCGGTTGATGGAGGTGAGGAAGGCTGGAGCTGGGCTGCCTCAGCGTGTTTACCTGCAGGTTCTTCCGCCGTGGGAAAGACAACTGCGGCCGATGGTACCAAAGAGCCCTTTCAAGAGGAGGCAGGAAGGGGGTTCACGCGAAGGAGAAGGAGGGGGCGTTTCAAGTGAAGACGAGACGTGAGCGAAAGCAGAAAGGCAGGCCGCTTTGACTGGAGGAGGAGATGGGTCTAGAGACACGTGATGCGACCGCGCCGTGGACCTTTCTTCTTTTCCGAGATGAAGTCTCGCTCTGTCACCCGGGCTGCAGTGCAGTGGTGCCATCTCGGCTCACTGCGACCCCCGCCTCCCAGACTCAAGTGCTTCTCTTGCCTCAGCCTCCCGAGTAGCTGGGATTACGGGCGCCCGCCACTACGCCCAGCTAATTTTTTTTGGATAGTTTTAGTAGAGACGGCGGTTCATCATGTTGGTCAGGCTGGTCTCGAACTCCTGACCTCGTGAATCACCTGCCTCGGCCTCCCAAAGTGCTGCGGTTACAGGCATGAGCCACGGCACCCGGCCTGACGTTTTAAGCTTCATTTAACGAATTCAATTCTTTAGCAACCTCAGGTGGCAGCTGCTGACGGAAGAACCTCTGAGTGGCCGAAGGCAGGTGTCGGGGGAAGGTCCATTGGTCCCTGGCAAGAGCCCCCACTAAGGGGCATTAAGTACTTGGAACAATTGGCCACGACCAGGGTCTGCTCCCCAGTCCGATGCCGTCAGAGGCCAGAACACATCGATGCTCCCACAGATGAGGGGCAGTCTGGAGAAGTCAGGATAAGTCATGTGAATCGGAGGAATGAGCCAGAAAAGCCGCCTTCCTAACAGTGAACCCTAACTGCCCCGCCCCCTCTCCTCAGCCACGCCCTCCCCCGGCCTCGGCCAGAGGCTGCCGGGTAATTAGCGGTAGGTTCGCGGAACCGGAAGTGGAGCCTCGCGGGCCCGGAAATCCTCCCTCCCCTCTCGGGCCCCGGAAGTCCTCTCCTGTCTCCGTGCCGCCGCTCCCCCTCCTGGACAAGGTGGACCCTCGCAGCCTCCGCATTGGCTTCTCCGTCTGCCCAACAAAAGCCTTCGCGAGAGATGGGCCCCCGCCCAGCCGACCTCGCGGAGCCCTCACGACCCCTTCTGAGGCCGGCCCCATTCTCCAGGTGAGGGGACTGGCTCGGGAAGACCGAGCTTGTAAGTTTCACAACCTGGCCTCACCTGCGTCTGTCTGGGCCCCACAGCCCGGCCCTCTCCAGACGCCTTTTTTTTTTTTTTTTTTTTAAAGACAGAGTTCCGCTCTTGTCGCCCAGGCTGGAGTGCCATGGCGCGATCTCGGCTCTCTGCAACCTCCACCTCCCGGGTACAAGCAATTCTCCAGCCTCAGCCTCCCGAGTAGCTGGGATTACAGGCACGCGCCACCGCGCGCAGCTAATTTCTTTTATGTTTTTGGTAGACACGGGGTTTCTCTACGTTGGCCAGGCTGGTCTTGAACTCCCGACCTCAGGTGATTCGCCCACCTGGGCCTCCCAAAGTGCTGGTATTACAGGTGTGAGCCACCGCGCTCGGCCTCCAGACGCCTTTACTCCTGTGTCTCTATTCAGCTATTATTTCTTGGAACAGTCTCCTCGGGACTCAGAACACTTTCCACCTCCTCCTTGGGCACTTCTGAGATGCCACCCTCCGTCACCAGCCAGACCGCCACATCCTAGAAGACCCCAAGGACTCTCCACGGCCAAACTAGAATCTTTACATGTCACCTCCTCTGTTCAGAATAGAACCCAAGCCCCAGCGGGCGCAAGGCACCCCACAGCCTGGGCTCACATCCCCATCCCACACCTTCCTCAGGCCAGCATCAAGATCACTTGGGGCTAATTGAAAATGTAAATGCGGTGGCGCAGTTTCCCCAGCCTCGGGCCTGGCCCCTTGGCATTGGTTAACAACGATGAGAAGCACCGTGACTGTTTACTCTTGCTAGTCACTTGTTTTACAAGTATTTTTCACTTAATCCACAAATTACCCTGTGAAACAGATGCTCTTAGTAGATGCATTATACATGACTGAGGCACTGGGAGGGTAATTAACTTGCTCAATATCGTCGGCTAGGAATGGTGGAGCTGGATCAGGAACCATAAGTCACATCTATCCCCAGGCGCCCAGCTGCTTCCCATCTCAGACTTAAAGCTTGTTCTCTGCTGAAAACATGACTGAGGCCTGACTTCCAGGTGTTGGAGCAGAGAAGTGAGAAAACGCACTGGGTCTGCAGGCTGCACTAGAACCAGGCCCTTCCAAGAGCCCCCTGGGCCCAGGTTAGACTGCGCAGGTTCAGTTCCGCCACACAAATTCAGACCCCACTTCTTCCCAAAGCGGGTAAAGCAAAAAGGCCAGGTGCGGTGGCTCACGCCTGTCATCCCAGCACTTTGGGAGGCGGAGGCGGGCAGACCACGAGGTCAGGAGATCACCACCATCCTGGCCATGGTGAGACCCTGTCTGTACCAAAATAGAAAAAATTAGCTGAGCGTGGTGAAAAAGAAAAAGAAAATAAGAGAATGTCAGTCTCAACGTCCTGTTCCTCAGAAAGCCCTTCTTTCTTCCTCAGCTCCACCCACTGTAATGCCTTGCTCGAGGTAGGTTGCATAGTGAGTTGAAAGGCAGCCTTCATTTCTCAATATGACAAACCCTTGTCAACGGATGCTTTATATTTAGCCATGAAGAAGAACCGAAAACAATGTGCATGTCTGTGAATGTGTGTTTGTATGAGTATGTGGTGCAGTCATTATTAGCAAAGGGGAAGGAGGCAGATGGTACACTTCACAGGGAGATGAATTTTGCAGGGAAGTACACAGAATCCTGAAGCGGGTGATGGGCCTGCCGGGTTCCAGACTACACTGACTTCCAGCAGCCCATAAGAATCCCACTTTGAGGCCAGGCGCGGTGGCTCACGCCTGTAATCCCAGCACTTTGGGAGGGCGAGGCGGGTGGATCACGAGGTCAAGAGATCGAGACCATCCTGGTCAATATGGTGAAACCCCGTCTCTACTAAAGATACAAAAAATTAGCTGGGCATGGTGGCGCGTGCCTGTAATCCCAGCTACTCAGGAGGCTGAGGCAGGAGAATTGCCTGAACCCAGGAGGAGGAGGTTGCAGTGAGCCGAGATCGCGCCATTGCACTCCAGCCTGGGTAACAAGAGCGAAACTCCGTCTCAAAAAAAAAAAAAAGAATCGCACTTTGAGCACTGCAGGGAAAACGGGTCACCCCATCCCTTCCAGCTTAGCTGTGCCCAGGGCCCAGGACTTCCCACTGGGGACTCTGTGGCTCTTTATGTTAGTCCTGCTCCTGCCAGCTCTGTGCTTGGCGTCCACCTGAGCGAGCTTCCTGGAGAGATGGCTGAGCCACAGAGCATTGTCCCCAGACACAGAGCAAATGGTGGAGTGCCACGACGGTGACAGACATTTACTGAGTGTGTAGACGTTCCCATTTAATCCTTGAAAACAGGCTAAGAGGTTACATAAGTTGCCTGATGTCACAGTAAGTGGTGGAACTGGCGTTCAGATCCAAACCACACGCTTGGAACCACTCTGGGTCACTGGTGACCAGCTCGGGACGCCAGCGAGAGCAGGCCTCCCGAGAGGGAGCCTCACAGAGTTTCCAGATATGGTGGAAATGACCAGTATTTGACCTCCCAGGGGAGAAGCGAGTGTTGGGCAGGACCGGACAGCCGCTGTGCAGAGTCCTCTGAGAAGGCGCGTGGCTCGGAACAGAAACGCTTCCCAGGTGCAGCATGGGAGGGGAGTCCAAGCCGGGCGTCTCGAATCCACACCTAGCTCCGCTGCCCGGACCCACCCCAGCACGTGTGGGCTGCGGGGGTGGGAGGACGAAAGGAGGCCACAGACCACACGTCTCAATATTTCAAATACTTGAGAGCTGTCAGTCAAGCCGACAGACGCATAAGGAGAAGACGGTCCACCCTCCTACCTTGACACATAAACCTTCCTACTGACCTGGAGGACCAGGTTTGAATGTAGAATTCTGGGACTCCACTGAATTCTGTGTCTGGAGGAGGAAGTGTGGGGAGGCCCACGGCTTGCCCTTCTCTTCCCACGCCCTGCTCTGTTGTACCCTCAAAGGGGCCACAACAGTGTGGATGCTGAGGCTGCCGGTCAAGTTCTGTCCATGTTTTTCATAAACAGCTGCGGCCACCATTTGGGCCCACTCAGGTGGAGCCATGCCCCCACAGGAAGGCAGGCTGGGAGGGAGGCCCTGGCCACAGGCTCATGGCTGTCTGGGCTGCAGCTCCACAGTGTGCGGTCCCCAAGTGTGGTCCCCAAGGGACTTGAGTCTTTCCCTTGGCTCTGAGGGTTACTTGCCCTATGGGGAGGGCGCCACCAGACAGGGGCCAGACCAGGCCATCGACGGCATGGGGCCCTGGCAGAGGTCCCTCCGGCCTGGTTCTCGGGGATTGCTGCCGCTTCCTGACCGCGGAAGTCTGGGTGCATTCGTGTCTCTGTGCCTCGCTTTCCTCCTCTGTGAATGGAGCTGATGACAGTGAGAAACAACGTGCTTATTCAGGATGAGTAAGGTGCTTATGGAGGTGCTCGGAAATAGTAAGTGTGATATAGATGCTCACAATTAAGTGTAATTAGTGTAATTATCATTTGGTTTAGTCAACCATCCTCAAAGTGTTAACAGATTGAGTGCTGGAAAAAAAAAACACCTCGTTTATTGACTGGAGAATTCTAAGGACCAGGCTCTGGCGGCCTGATCTGTTCTCCGGCCAGAGCTTGTAAAAGGAAGAGGAAGTGTGGGAAAGTGGGGAGCAGAAGGGAGTGGGATGGGGGAACGCAGGGCATTTGCTGCAAATCCACTCAAAACACAGGCACTGGGGAGGCCTGTTTCTAGGCGCCCGGTAACAGGAGTGAGAAAGACAGACAGGGATTCTTGCCTTCATTCACCTTCTTGGCGCAAAAGTCAGGGTGGGAGGTTAGAAGGAAGATAGGTAACAAGGAAGCAAAGAAATAAGCTTATTATTGCAGATGGAGACAGTCCCCATCTGAAGGAAATCAAACAGGGAACATCAAGAGCGTGACTGCAGGAAGGCAGGGTGTGGGCAGGGCCAGGCCCTCTCTCAGGAGGGACAGTAAAACTGAGACTTAAGGGGGAAAAACAACACAAAACAGAAAACCTGAGGCCGAATAATATGGAGTAATTGACTCAGGAGAAGGACGTTCAAGGAAGTGGCTGGTATGGCTGGGCGCGGTGGCTCACGCCTATAATCTTGGCACTTTGGGAGGCCAAGACAGAGAGATTGCTTGAGGTCAGGAGTTTGAGACCAGCCTGGCCAACAAGGCAAAACCTTATCTCTACTAAAATACAAAACGTAGCCAGGTGTGGCGGCGTGTGCCTGTAATCCCATCTCCTCGGGGGTCGAGGAAGAAGACCCACCTGAGCCTCTGAGGCGGAGGTTGGAGTGAGTCGAGATGACGCGACTGCACTCCAGCCTGGGTGACAGAGCAAGACTGTGTCTCAAAAAAAAAAAATCAGCTGGTGTAAGGGCCCTGAGGTGGTACTTGGTGATGGGATGAT
Organism: Saguinus oedipus; assembly: GCA_031835075.1. NCBI lineage: Eukaryota > Metazoa > Chordata > Mammalia > Primates > Cebidae > Saguinus > Saguinus oedipus. Next base: position 46,061,753 of record CM063190.1, read on the forward strand.
AAATGGTGGGCAGACCTAAGGCAGTGACCAGGAGGAGGAGGGAGAGGAGGCAGGCAGCGGAAGGGTGGGGACGGATCAGATCGAGCACTTCTCAAGATTTCATCCGCCTGCCTGTCACAGGGGTCTCATTAAAGCGCAGATTCGGACTAATGGGGCTGAGCTGGGGCATGAGACGGACTGCACCTCAAGTATCGCAGCTGTAGGCAAGACCTTATGGTAACTATATCCAGAAGACTCTGGACAACTTAAAGAAGGACATGACTTGGTCTGGTTGTATTTTTGAACTCACTTTGGCTGCAGTGTGGAGAATGGACTAGGGGCAAGAGCAGAGACTGGACACCAGCTGGGAGGTACTTGTAGGTGATAGGGGTCCAGGAGACAGGCGGAGAGGCCTGTATTGGGCTGGTGGAGTGAGGGTGGAGGAAAGTGGGTAAGTGGCTAGTCAGCAAGCCTGCCCAGTGGATTGGATGGAGGAGATGTGTTAGAAACGGGTCCGGCATGACTCCTAGGTCTGGGGCCTGAGTGGCAAGCTGGTGTGAGGTCTTTCCTGAATGGGTCAAGACTAGGGGAGAAATAGGGTCTGTAAAGAAACCCACAGATTCAGTTAGGACGTGTCAGGTTCAGGATGGCAGTCATTTATTCCAATGGCAATATTGAGTCAGATATATGAATTTTGAACTCAAGAATGAATTTATGGCTAAAAATATAAATTTAGGAGCACTGGTTCACAGATGTATTTTTATTTTAT